>OX465090.1:38702040-39302040 GCA_949987675.1 Chymomyza fuscimana
TATTAGCTATTCCATATTAATCATAACAACAATGTTGCTTCAAAATAAAGTTAGATTGGAACTATGTGCATGCTGAGCTTAAAAAAAATGTGAGTATTACAGCACAAGGCATTTTAATCTTCTACTGAGATGAAAAATTTGGAAACTTTAAAAAAATATGAATAAGTTAAGCGCTGTATAAGAACAATAAATGAGCTGTTGAGTAGAGCTGTTGAAAAGTTGTGCAAAAACTCAACCGTCTTAAGCGTGAACGCACTTTTTTTTAGTTTATGAGTTGAGCTCTTCAACTTCTGGTTCATCTTTCAGTTGTTCCTCAAGTCAACAGCTAAAAATTTTAGCAGTGTTTGACTTGAGAAAAAGTTGAGTTGAGAGCTGAAATTCAAAACAAAAATCATACAAAAATCTTCCATTAGAATATCTAAGGAAAGCAACAACAAGGACATACAAAAAATTTTAGCTCTGAACGCAAAATCCTGTCAAGTAGCCACAGTGTTGGACTTACTTAATGTACTGCTTACTATTTTCATGCAGTTCACAAAAATCACAAAGTTTTGCAACAAATTCATTAGACTTTATAAAATTTTGCCACACTTTGACTTTAATTTAGAATCTTTTTTATTATCTGAGAGATACTTAAACATATAAAATATGACTTTTTGGCTTGGCTGTACCAAATATTTGCCAGCTTCTTATATTTCAAAGGCTATTTGAATAATTATTATATAAGGTATTTGTCTTAGTTACTTTTGTAAGATCTTAATTTGGCCAAAGTATCTTATCAATAGCTGTTAGCTTTAATTTTTATTTGCCACTCGAGATAGAAGCTTTATCTGTATACTTAGCCTGCGAATATATTTTCATTAGCCATGTTAAGCCAGACATTTCAATTGCCAAAAACACTCGCGCACAAATACATATATATTTATACAAATATATATATATATATATATATATATTTATATATATATATGTACTTGGAAGAATAATTGAAATACAAGAAAATCCAATTGAATACACTTCTTTGGCCAAAGCAAAGTCAAGCCTGGACCCAGCAGCAAAGATGTCAAAGGCATTCAACATCTGCTCGTTGCCACTGACAACTGTTTGCCGCTCATCCGCTTCCCCCGAGCACAACTGAAGCACATCCCGAGAGCACACTGGGAGCGCACTCAGCGAGCACACCCCGCGTCGAACCGAAGCCATCCTCAAGCCCAATACATCTACCTACTTTGCTTTATGCCGCTGTAGCTGACAATTTTCCCCTCCTGTCTTAGCTGTCTTTTTGCTGACCAAGCCAACTGTAAGGTATGTATATATATATATGAGAGAGCGTCCAGGACAGGTTGGGTAACAAATTCCACAATTACAATAACAACAGATAAGCGGCCAACAAAGGATGCCGACGTTCCAATGCTCTGGGATGTTTCGTGAAACAAAAGTTCCGAGTTCTCGAATTTCCATATCTTGAAATTTTTTTTTGTAATTAGAAAATCTCGATCATTTCAAGATTCTTACATATTTAATAGAGGTCACAGTCAATTTCTAGTCATATAGCTTAAACAATATTTTATTACGGCAAATAAAGCAAATCGTAAATTTAAACTTAATATTATTAAAAAATTAAAACTAAGTCTGCTTAATGTTATATTGGTTTAGCTCATTGGAGTCAAGCCAATTATAGAAATATTTTTTTTGTAAGATGTTATAAAATTTGTTGAATGTCCTTTAAACAGATTACAAATAAACAAATATAAAAATAAAAAAAAAAAAAAAAAAAAATAATATTAAAAAAAGAAATATAATCCCCAACAAGAAAAATAAAAGTTTTTTTGTTGGTTTGATATTAAGCTTAAGTATTCGTTGGCGTTTTAAAAAATATACCTAAGATTAAAAAAAAAAAAAATATTAAAAAAAAAATAAAATGTTGTGTAAAAAGTACGTTATATTTACAGCGAGTTTAATGTTTAATTCAAGTATTAGGACTTTTAAAAATTTTTTGATTTTAAATTAACAGAAAAATAAGAAAAATATTCATATTTGTTTTGAAACAAAGAAATTTTGAAACAAACAAAATTTTATTTAAAAAATAGACTAAAACAAATAAATTTTAAAACAAGCAAAATTTTATTTAAAAAATAAACATAACCTAAACATGTTTTGAAAAATAAGTTAAACATCTTTTTTTAGTCTAATAATAATTTTACAAATAAAATTGTAGTTAAAAAATAAATATAACCACAATGTGCGCTTAAAAAAAAATTAAACATTGAGTTGCATATTAAATTTAAGTATTCGTTGCGTTATTGAAAAATATTCCTCTTTGTTTTTAAAAAATTTTTAAGAATAATTAATTAAAATTCGTACAAAAACCTATTTAAATAAAAACATGCGCTTTAAAAAAAGTTAAACATCTATGAAATATATATTTATAAAAATTAAAAATGTAATCACAATGTGCTTTAAAAAAAACGAATAATTTTTTGTTAGTTTAATGTTAAATTTTAGTATTCGTTGGGCTTTAACTAATATTTCACAACTATAATTTATATTAGTAACTTAACCGGATCGCTATTTTTTTCGTTCTTTTTTAAGTAGAAAAATATTTCATTTATTCAATAATAATAATAAGCTATAATAATATTAAAATAAATTAAATCTTTTTTTAATATTATTATAGCTATTATATAGGCTAAACTCTATATAATGCAAACATTTAGAAAATTAAATTGAAATATTAGAGTCAAGAAAGAAATTCAAAATATTCAGCCTCCGGAAAACGAAAGACGAAAATGAACAAATTTTATTCGTTTTCGTTTTTGCGTGCTCCCAATTTCACATTTTTTCTCAGTTGCGCAAAATCGTGTACATCCTGGCATACTCTGCCATGTGGATTTGTATTGATTAATTAAAAAAAATTTATTATTATTTATAAAATTTGTATTTTATAATTATTTATAAAATTTGTATTTTATTACTATTTATAAAATTTTTAATTTTATTACTATTTATAAAATTTAATCTAGACGTTTCTATCTTTCTCTGTATATTGGAATAATTTGGGTTGAGATTGGTTTTTCGACCCCAACTTTCTCAAATTCTTGGAACTTTACCCAACTGTTAAAAAATATCAATAAATTATATTTTGTAATGCTAAATATTTATGTTTCGATATAATTCGCTCATAAAAGGCTTTGCAAGAAAGTATAAACTTTAAATATTAAATATGCTAAATTTTTTTAAAAAATTCTGTTTCTTCAAAAGTTGTACAGAAAAATATACCTTTTTAGAAAACATATTTGATTAAAAATTTTATTATATATATATGATATAAACCAAACTATTTGTTGCAATATTAATCACACATTTTATTTTTTTACTTCTCATATGTAAACATTTTATTTTATTTTATTTTATTTTATTTTATTTTATTTTATTTTATTTTATTTTATTTTATTTTATTTTATTTTATTTTATTTTATTTTATTTTATTTTATTTTATTTTATTTTATTTTATTTTATTTTATTTTATTTTATTTTATTTTATTTTATTTTATTTTATTTTATTTTATTTTATTTTATTTTATTTTATTTTATTTTATTTTATTTTATTTTATTTTATTTTATTTTATTTTATTTTATTTTATTTTATTTTATGTTATTTTATTTTATTTTATTTTATTTTATTTTATTTTATTTTATTTTATTTTATTTTATTTTATTTTATTTTATTTTATTTTATTTTATTTTATTTTATTTTATTTTATTTTATTTTATTTTATTTTATTTTATTTTATTTTATTTTATTTTATTTTATTTTATTTTATTTTATTTTATTTTATTTTATTTTATTTTATTTTATTTTATTTTATTTTATTTTATTTTATTTTATTTTATTTTATTTTATTTTATTTTATTTTATGTTATTTTATTTTATTTTATGTTATTTTATTTTATTTTATTTTATGTTATTTTATTTTATTTTATTTTATTTTATTTTATTTTATTTTATTTTATTTTATTTTATTTTATTTTATTTTATTTTATTTTATTTTATTTTATTTTATTTTATTTTATTTTATTTTATTTTATTTTATTTTATTTTATTTTATTTTATTTTATTTTATTTTATTTTATTTTATTTTATTTTATTTCATTTTATTTTATTTCATTTTATTTTATTTTATTTTATTTTATTTTATTTTATTTTATTTTATTTTATTTTATTTTATTTTATTTTATTTTATTTTATTTTATTTTATGTTATGTTATTTTATTTTATTTTATTTTATTTTATTTTATTTTATTTTATTTTATTTTATTTTATTTTATTTTATTTTATTTTATTTTATTTTATTTTATTTTATTTTATTTTATTTTATTTTATTTTATTTTATTTTATTTTATTTTATTTTATTTTATTTTATTTTATTTTATTTTATTTTATTTTATTTTATTTTATTTTATTTTATTTTATTTTATTTTATTTTATTTTATTTTATTTTATTTTATTTTATTTTATTTTATTTTATTTTATTTTACTGGCCTTCGACCAGTTTGAGTTCTTCCAGACGAGCAGCTGAAATGTTTTTTTTTTATCTACCAATGCTGTTTTGAGTAACGATTATATCTCTTTTTTTTTTTTTTATAAAATTAACTTACAACTTGGTACAACTATATAAATGGTAAAGAAACGAAGAAAGATTTTAATATAATATTTAGCACCTAACTTATAAAATATTCTTACGAAAAAAACAATTTATTATTTAGTGTTTAAAGCAAGAAACGATCAAAAATCATAATTGCTGACGGAATTAGTTAAGAAATTATTGTTTAATATAGCAGAATTTTTTCTACAACAAATTTTTTTTTGAAGTACACTGTTAATGCGATCTCCTCAAAACGAATTTTTATTTGACGAACTAAAATTTTGCTTCCGTGCGAATCCGCAAAATCGATTATATAAAAATTAATTTTTTTTGCCATAAAAACTTGCTGCATGGAAAAACGCATATGACCGCTTTGTTCCGATAATTAAAGGATAAAATAAAAACATGTATTGCAAAATGCTTTGTTCCAAGCCAGGGGCTGACGTCAACACAACAACACAGTTAACAATTGCAACAACAACAAAAGTTACTGGTATTAAATAAATACAACAACAAAAATCTCTTCAAAAAACATTTGCTAAGCGGCTTTGCTACAGCTGCAACTTTTGGATCCGCTTTTATCAGAAATCGGCGTAGGTTTTCCTTTAATTTTCTTTTGTATACCCTATACCTTTAGTGTATTACAGATTATGGTAAAAGGTAGAGATAGTTGACATGAGAGACTATTAAATCCATTTGCAATAATAATCAGCATCGATTTTGGCATTGATATGCTGCTGTACGTATGAACACATACACCTAGGTAATCGTAATCCCAGCTTTGCCAAAGCAGGCACATTTAAGTTTGTCAAAGCAAGTTTGTATCTTCTACCGTTTCCCCCAACCAGAAGTGACCGAACAGCTGTTGTTACTGCTGGCGCCATCTAGCCGTCAATTATCACAAACGCTGCGTACCAGTGAGCAAAAAATTGGTTTAAAAATTTTGTACGAATTCGAACATTTTACTCTGATTCGTTTTTAAACCGAACGTTTGGTGCTGCCAATTTCACCAAAACGAATTTTTAATGTGGTTTGAAGCCAAATGTTTTGTTGCAAGTGGAATTAAAACGAATCAGCAAAATAGGCTTAAAAAAGTACGCTTTTATACTGAAATAATTTTATTAAAATTTATATTTTATATTTATGCCATAAAAAGGGAAATATAGACAAAAAAAAATTCGTTTTCCGGAGCACGCAAAAACTTTCGGCTGATAACTTATGTTTGCTCATGCTTTTACAATTTTCGGTCTTATTTATAGCGGCTGCAGAGTATTCCACTGTCGATCAGCGTCAGTGGGCTGTTTCCATTTTTTTTGTTTTAAGGGGAGAGTGCGTTACCGAACAACGCTGTCAACCATTGGAAAAGCATTTAAGAAAATGTGTTTGATGATGTTGCTGTTGTTGTTGCTTTAGATTTGTCTAGGCAGGCAGAGCAAATCTGAGCACTTGTTATTAAACCGGAAATTGTATATCCTATATCCGTTTCCGTTGTATAGGCTATGTGTATTTTTAGCTGCACTATCCCTTCAGTACGAAATGTTCGTATTGTTTCCTTAAATGGATACAGGGATTTCTCTGTGTTTACCAGGCTCAATAGCACTACAATGTGGTAGTCATATTGTACTAGAAGGCTATTTGTCTGCCCTGGGCCAAAACGCCCTCCCTCGTTTGTTAGTTCACTTTAATGGAATGGGCTTAATCGTTGGGAATAAAGGTAAGAGCAGGATTAAGAGAAGGAAATTTCATGCATCATTTCATGAGTGTGAGACAACAAAGAGTTTAACCCTCTCTAAAGAAGACTCTTATGTAAGTTGGTACAGGGCATACAAATGAAAATAAAATAAGATGAAAATTTGGTTTTAAGACTATCTGACTTTAGTTAAAATGGTGGCAGTTATGTGTGCCAGCTTGGGTCGGATACAGCAAGTAAGTACTGGCTGTTCAGACAAATCATTCAAATTTCTGAGTTTCGTGCAATTAAATTAGTTAATAAAATTTTGCGCTGCTTGCCACGAATTTTTTTTCTAAATCCGGCACTGGCTTAGGACATATGTAGTTAGAAAATTGCGGCGTCGATTGGTTCAGTGGTTCATCAGTCATGTACTAGTTTATTGTACTGAAGGGACGTATTTTACCCATACACACACACACACACACACACACACACACACACACACACACACACTAACAAAGTGTAGATATATTTATATAAAAAAAAAAGAAAATACAATTTATATGCCGATGCACAGATAGATGAATACCGGAAATATACATTTCATTACGGGCTGGCATTGTGTCTATGAAGCGAAAAACAACAACGAGGGGAAGGTGCAGTAGAAGCAGAGACAAGCGTAACAAGCAACAAGGACGTGAGCAAGGACATGCCGCCAATGGCAATGGAAAAGGCAGCTGGCAGCTATACGGTTTCTATACAGCTTGTACGGCGACAACAAAACCCGTAAAACCCGTAAAAAATGCCCACAAAAAAAAGGTAGCACTTTTTTTCTTTTTTTTTTTTTTTTTTGGTCTTCGTTTGTGCGTGCGTTACTATATACAACAACATTTATTATTGATTTTTATTTTTATTTTATTAATTTTACTTGTCCTTGTCCATTGCCCCAAAAATCAATCACAAATATTTGCGCCCAATCCCTTGTTCCGCTTCCGTCTGCCGCAGCACTGTCTTAGTCAACTGCTGACGTCAGCAGCAACTTGACGAAAGGCGTGGCTGTAGGCGTAACACCTTCTCTATCTATAATTTAGACCAGAAAGTTATTTGATGATTGCTCAAATTGTTGAAAGTGTTTTTTAATACACAAAATTATTTCACATCGTATTGACTTGTGCGTACTCCAAGACCTAAAATATGTATGTTACAATGCGGCATGGCCGACTTTGGGATATCCTTGAAATAATAAAAAAAAAAAAAATCCTCTCGATTGGCACGTCTTTGGGGCTTTGACAAAAGGTCGACTTTAACTCTTGTATCTAAAGCGCTATATTGCACTTATTTTCGATATTTGTTGTGCAATTTTGATGATGTTGGGTATCTTAAGATTTTCTAATTTCCCTCATTTTACCAATACAATTGTTTTTTAATATTGTGGCGCACGGCTGTAATATTGTTTAGTAACTAGTGTTGAAAATGTCGCATACAGAGTATTTTGCAACACTTTCTCAACAACTCAACAGCTAAAAAGTAAACTAGTGGGCTAGTGGGAAAAGTTCAGTTGAGATTTGAATCTCAGCCCACTACAAATTGTAAAGTAAAAGTAAAAGTTCTCAACTTTTCAACGAGTTTAATAATTAAATAGAAATTGAAAGTGTCACAAACTTTATTAAAACATAAAAATGTGGTACAGTCGAGGCGGTGCCCGACAGTGGAATACCCTGTACCTTTCCATCTAAGAACTTTCCAATTGGAATTTATTTTTTTTTGGTGAAAATCGATATTTATACCTATAAGTTCCCTCAATTTTTACCCATTTTGATGAAACTCGAATGTTACAACAAAGAATTTATTAAAAGTATACGGGGTAAGTTTCAAGTTGGTATGTTGAGGGGTGTGGGAGAAAACACGGTAAATGGATTGCGGGGGGTGGGGGACCGCATTGATAAAATTTGGATGTGGATTTGTTCATTAGAGCCACATGAATGAGCTTACCAAAAATTGTGATTCTAGGTCACTTGTAGCCATAATTGCGTAGAGTCAAATATTGACGCAGTTTATTGGCAAGGGGAGGTGAAATTTGCACATTTTTGACTATAACTTCTGTTGCATTTGTCCGATTTTGTTCATTTTTTACACATAGATGCATGTAGCTACAACGCATCGCTCTGTTAAATTTCAGGTGAAAATACTTAACGGTGTGGCTAAAAACCGCGAAACTCTACTGCGGGGGAAGATATTGACATGATTCAACAAACTTCATCTGCTTTGGAAATATGCGCACCAGCTGGTAAAGTTTCGTGTCTCTAGCTCTTATAGTCTCCGAGATCTAGGCGTTCATACGGACGGACGGACGGACGGACATGGCTCAATCGCTACCCGAGGTTATGATAAGCATTTTGATATAAAGGACTTGGGGTCTGCCACGCCTCCTTCTGTCCGTTACATACATTGCACAAATCTAGTATACCCTTTCTACCTATAGGTACAGGGTATAAAAACTAAGACGTTTAGTGTAATACTTCACAAACTTAAAGCTAATATTTTGATCGTGTAACGAAGTATTTGTCTAAATGAAGTCTAAAAATCAGATAGCCTTTATTCAAAAATATTGTTAAGTAAGTATTGCTTCTTGATTCATTCAATTAGATGGATTTTACTGGTTTTCTTTCATATTTTTAAAATTATCGGCCATGCTCCAGAAGACAAAAAAACCAAAATGAACAATTTTATTCGGATTCGTTTTTGTGTGCTCCGGAACTTTGCCGATAACTTGGCATATTTCCATTTATACTTTCGATAATTTCGTATATTTCCCATATCTTTCCCATATCTTTCTGACAAATTCTCGTGTTGTGTTGGCTCGAAATTATTTTTGTTTAATACAAAACAGCTGATATGGTTGCCGCAGCTCTGCACCTTTTTATTACTATATGTTGTTTACATTTTATTTTCATTAAAATATTGCTAGTTCTTTATTATTCTATCTTTAAAATAAAATTACACAAAAATATTACTTTGAAATTAAACACGACTTAGCTATTTTTGTTACAAGGGAAATTTTCTTTGTGTAGCGCGGCAACCCTGGCGCATGTATCGTCAAAAAAAATTCGTTTTGGGTTGTGCACAGATTTTTTGGTTGAGTCAGAAAAAAAAATAATAAAAAATAATTGTCAGTAAATATCTAACTTTAAGTTGGCATTTATTTAATCTAAGAATATGAAAGTATGTTTAAACAATTATTTCAATATAAAATTCATACTTTTTGAATCCTATTTTGCCGATTCTTTTAAATGCCTCTTGCAAAAAAACATTCGGTTTTAAACCACATAAAAATTGGTTTTGTTGAAATTGGGAGCACCAAACATTCGGTTTCAAAATGAATCCGAAAAAAATATTTGGATTCCTTATCCGGAGCACGGCCGTTTAAATCAGAATTTTTGGATTTTTTCTTGCTCATTATACATCCAGATATTACTTAATTTGCATATATTTTTTTCCCCCTAAAAACCTCCTATAGTCATCAAAATAAGTTTGTTAAAACTGTCGAACTTGCCTGTAACCAAAAAATTCCGCAACAAATTTTTGCATATTGCAATTTTCATTCAAGCATTCTGCTCTTTTGATTTCCTTATAACGAATTTCTGTACAACGAATTTTTTATACAATAAACCTTTATTGCTCTCATGGGAATTCGCTATGAGGAAGCTCAACTGTATTCTTAAGAAAATCTTACAATTTTTTGTTTCCTTTCTAGCGTACCACTAAAAATTTTTCCACTACAAATCTTAAACCTCAGCACGAACGTTAAACTATTTGTTGCTACATTCTCAAAGGACATCCAAATACCATAATAACTTCAGAAATTATTGAGGCTACAGGGCATACAATAGTCAGTATGCACCAAAACTTATCCCTTTAGCAATTTTTTATTGAAATTTTAAGTAAACTATTGTATTAGTTTTTAAACATTGTATTACTTTGAACCCCCTTTTTGTGCTCATAGGCCTAGTAAGTCCATCCAGTTTTCCACTTACCAATAAAGCAACGCACATCGTAGCTGGTTCCGATAGGGGCTCCATAGTACCTTTTGGCGGGTACTAGCTGTACACTGGGCGGCGCTTGGGATGTCAGTGAAAGGGTGAAGGGATGTGCTCCATCCCCCAAACGTTTGACCAGAGCTTCCTGTAAAATATAAAATATTCAGTACATAGCTATTTGGAAAATAATTACGACTGTGCTTGTGTTTCTTCTTAAATTATTATAAGCTGCACAATGGAAATTTGATATTTTTTTTTCAATGTTAAAAATTTTCGAATTTAAAGTCCTTTTTTTTTGCTATACCCTTTAGCGATAGGGAGGAGGGTATTGTTGATTTTGCGATTGCTGGAGAAACCGTGGCATGTCTTGGATGTTGGTTGAGCTATTCGTTTGACTCTTTGTCCACAACTATTAATCGGAGACGATATGTTCTTGGGAAATCTTATTTTAGTTTGTTAATTCATGTTTCCTCGGTTTTTCGTTTTTTTTTTTCAATCTAATTCAGCGACCCAGAAACATATAAAAAAAATGTGCCCGGACAACTGATGTAGAAAAATATTTTGTGGGATTTTTGCAGATTATAATAAATATATAATAATACAGGCACACAAAAAAAAATCGATTTTCGTAGGTCTTGAATCCAAATCCCAGGTCAATAAAACCCTAGCAAGTAAGGCTCCTAACATAACCTCAAAAACGAGGTTATCTCAGAGCCCCGATATGCTAGGGGTTTTTGGGCCTATGCTTATGTTGAAAAATAATGTGATCCTGAGAGTATAGTAAAAAAAATATACACTATGCTGCAAAAGTTTAGGAGCACCTTTAAAAATTTTTATCATTGGTCTCATCGCCTATTATTTCCATCTGTTATTGGCTAAATGGAAGAGGCGTTTATTTTTCAAAAAGATAACGACCCAAAACGTACATCCATACTTTACAAAAGTTGTTCATAATTAAAAGGTTGAATTGACCAACCTAATCTTGGAATCAACAGGCGCATTGACTAAAATTTATTTATTTTAATATTTTTAAATTATTATTTGTCTAACTTAAGATATAACAGTTTATTGAATTGATTCTTTGATGTAAATTAAAAATACAAATGTATCCTTTTTTCGAAAGGTCCTTGAAAAAAATTATATATTGCAGTTTGCACTTTCATATAAACCACTTTTCTCGCTTTGATTTTTTTCATCCCCATAACTCTTATTTGCGGTGCCTGAAAATCACAAAAATTAAAATTTTTCAGCTGGTCTTAAATTTTTGCAGTCTAGTGTATATGGTACATAGAATAAAAAAATCGGATTGCGCCTTTTAGTTTTGCCATGAGTGTATCTGAAGATGGCACTTCATTGAGCACAGCTCCTCTCCCTCGGCTTGTTTGTCAGAGTATAGTGTATACAATGGTCGGGATGTTGCGACTTTTTTTTTATTTTTTCCTGCTATTGTTTTTAATGTGTGCGGTTTTCAAATAAATATTCATTGTGTGCTGCGTATTTACTTTTTAATTATGTTTTAGATTTTTAACGTGTTCGTTGGTGTGTGTACGGTACTTGCTGGAATTACCAACACACACACATGTGCACACATGTACGCATAGCTTTCTTTTGTCTGGAAGTTTATATTTTATATTAATTTGTATTTATTTTTTTCTTGTTGTTTTTTTTCGTTTCATTGCGAGTTTTTCATATCTTGCATTGTAAAGATACATCGACGTGTGTGTGTGTGTGTGCATCTTGAGGTTGCCGCCGGCAACAACAGCATCGAATTCTCACTTTGCAACACTTTCAATGAAAAGCTTTAAGACACTCTCCAACCTTAGTTGGCCTGGCAACCATTTCCCTTTTTCTTGTTGTTGCTTTTGTTCTTCAACATTCTCTACTCAAAGGCGTTACGTTGAAATTAAAAAAAAAATAAAAAATATATTCAATGTACTTACTACCTGCACAAGGCTCAGGCACTTGGCTAGCCACAGACCCTTGAGCGCTGGGCTCAAGAATCCATTACTTTCTTTAGTGAGTGCTATTTATTGTTTTTATCCACACATCGCGATCTTGTTCCGAAAACGTTTATTGGTCATAGTTCACGATAATGCTTATATTGCGATATTTTAAGGAACATCGGCTCCGTGATGTCTAAGGTACTACCTGGTCTTCTGGAAGGAGCAACGGTCTCCGCTCTTACCGCCAGAAGCTTTACAATCTGACTAATACAGTGTGGATATCTGACGGAGCACTCCCAGAACCTCAGCATTAGATTGCTTCATTGACTAAGATCTGTTGTTATTTTCACTTTTTCCCCGTCTTGGAAAGCAAATATTATTTTGAGGCATACATTTAATTCATCATTCTTGGAAACAAGACGAAGTATATGAAGATTAAAATTACGGGGCTTGCTCTCCTCTCGTATACATCCTAAAAATTCGTTGCCGCCTGTTCTGAACACCCCTCCAGAAAAGCTCTCAGAAGCGCCTGATAGCAAACTAGACTTTGACGTGGGAAGGCAGCGGTATGTCCAATCACTTATCGATGTATGGGGACTTCAGAAAATTTGCTACGTTTGCAGCATTGCAATTAAGCCGGTTATGAATAACCTTCGTAGTCTGAGTGCACCCTGTACTGTACTGTATCTACTGCAGTCAGATAAGCACTTTCTAACTTTTTTATTACAATTAAAATTTAACAACTTATAATATATAAATAAACGTAAAAACTTCATTCTGTATATAGTTGGATGCCATATCTCAAGACAAGCTAATATAGGGTGTTTTATTGTAGTTATTATTTCAATGTGGTCTTAAGGCACAGAGATTAAGCAGAAATGTAATTTTTCTAATAGATCAAGGTTGTCTATTAATCATGAAAAACTAATAGTGTCATAACAAGAGCAGTGTAATATAATAATATAGGGTGTCTTTAAAAGTTTTTAATATATTGAGTGGGAGATCACTTCTGAATTTTAAAATTTAAAAAAAAAAAAATCTTAATAATTAAAAAAAATATCTTTAAAAAAAAAATATGTTTATTTTTTTTTTAATTTTTTGACAATTTTTTGTTTTAATTTTAAAATTCAAAAGTAATATAATTCAATATATTATCTATTATTGAAAAAAATTCCTTCCTTATTCCTATCGGAGATATGTCTTGTCAAAAAAAAGTCTAAAAATTAAAAATCCAATATTCACTTATCGATAACATGATAAATAATCGAAATTTTGCCACAAAACGTTACATGATTCTCTAATAGCTCTATCCCATATGTAAAAATCATCAAAATCGAAGTGGTCGACCAAAAAAGTTGCCCGCTTCACTTATTTTCACCCATCTTCGATTTATAGGGTGTTTTTTTTTATTTGAGAAGAAGCAACATCAAGGTTCGCAAATTTCTTATATGGCCATAACATAAACTGTGTAGGGTAAAGGGTGTTTTTTTCTTGCTTTTTTAAAGTTTTTAACTTGATTCTAAAAAACAAACATTTTTTTTCGATATATCGAGACCGAATGATTAAAAATTATCAACCGTGCAGGGTTGCAATCAAAAGTCAAAAGATTTTTGACAATTTCAACTTTAAGCCACAGCAAGCAGTTATTTTTATGGGGTTCTTCTTAATTATCCAAAGGGTTGTATAAGCTACATCATAAAATGTGCATAATTTCCTGAATGTAGCATTAATTTGAATAATAAATTTCGCTTATCGCAAAGCATTTTTCTAATATCAAGATATTCATGATTTTATGCGAAGCTGAACACACCATTAAAAAAAAATACCTTATAAAAACACTTTGCGTAACTGCTTTTAGCATAATTTTAAAGACAGCCGTTAAGAGTTTAAGGAATTATTTTTTGGCAGCAAATTAACATATGATATCACGAGTTGGGGTACTACATAAACTCTCTCTCTCTCTTTGAGCTGCTTATCAATGACTGACTTTAGCTGCTAGGCAAAACTTTGTTTATGCAGTTTTGGATGGTCTCAGTTTTCTGGCGTTGTCTAGAACTTTTACAGACAAGTTATTAAAATCAAATTTGACTTGATTATGTGTTGTTTTTGTTGTCTAAGCAACTTAAATGAGTTAAAGAGAGCGCATGGCCCAAAGGCAGAGTAAAAAAAATAAAATGGATACCTTCTAGGTTTTTTTTAAGCGTTTTTGCTGCTTACTTTACTTATTAGAGACTTGGACTCTGTTCTTTGCAAGTAATTTCCAATTAAATGTAAATGTTCTCTATAACAATTTTTTTCAGTGCACTGCTCTTATTATCTCCTTATGCAGAATGTCTTTGCAGCGTATTTTCTTGAAAACGAACCAATTTGCTGCTCCTTGCGAATTCGATATAGGAAGGCTTTAATCTATAGTTTTTGCTGTATTCATTCCATGTTTACAAAAAGTAGGTCAGAAATGGACGCAGATCTTGTGATTACCGATATCTAGTTGGTCAATTGTAAGGACGGGCATAGCTACTGATATGAATTTTGTTATAAGGAACTTACGATCTGGGGATGACTAGATAGCAATGATATTTTTCCAATCGTTATTTTTCAGTATCTGTCAATGTTACCAATGACTTAGTTCCGTGACAAAGATTAAGCATGGTAACTCTTTTGGAGCTTAAATAACCTACGAGATAGAGATTGGTGTGAAGTGAAGAAAATATCGACCGATATCGAAGCAGAGTGGGTATTGGGCATCACCACAAAGTCAACCCGATTTGTTTTGGATTTGGAATTTGGTCTACATCCTACCCAACGACTAAAGACAACACCGTGAGTATCTAGAAATGTTGATCAAAGATACGGATTTAGGCCATTCCAATAATGTGCATGTATAGTGGTATGAATGTAGCTTCAAAATAAAGGCAAAATATGTTTAAAATCTGCCAACGTGTTTATTTAATTTAAATTTCTATTCCTATCTGGACCTATGTATATAATAAGCTTCACCTTGTGGGGGGCACATAGCATAAAGAACAGAAAACCCTTATCTATCTATGTAATTTATCTCACATTAAACATACAACAATATAATCCTTGTACGCGCACTCATCGCAAACACACATCGCATTAACATCGCATTAACATCGCATAGAAAAGAAAGCATTTGTTTAGCTCTTAGTTTAATGAAATTGATTTTTCATTTGGTTTAAGTGCAATGAACTGTTAGAGCTACCGTTACATTTACCGTTACCTTTTTTTTGAGAGTGTATGCGTGCCAAAATACATATGTTTACACACACATATGTATTTTGTGCAAAAACTATACAACTAGACTTCAAGAATACATGCATGAGCAAGCATAAAAGTTGACTTACATTTTAAATTTAAAACCTTATACCGACTATAATATGCCCTGTACATTTTTTGTAAAAAATTTTTATAGTATCTGGGAAACATGGTGTCGCAAAAAGAATTAACATATTTTAGTCTTCACAAGTCATCTTATTCAAAGCGAGTTTTTTAAGTTGTTTCTAGGCGAAGTGTTTTAAATTTGATCATTTTTTCAAACGATTTTATGCTGGTACTTTAGCAATTTTTTAAATTGTGGAGAACCTCAATATATGTTGTTAGTAAAACAATTAGAAACGATGTATAAAGTATATAAAACGAATAGATTATCATGAAAACTTGCGTTGGATTTTGAAAGTCTGCCTCCGAATCCTAGGTCCAAAAAAAACCAACACCCGTAGTTCCGAGGTAATCTTCTAAAACACCATACATTTTTTGGGGTTGCTAAATGCGAGGCCCAAAAACCCCTAAACCGTCAGGATTCTGAGAGAACTTCCAAGATACATAACTTTTAAGGTTATATCAGAAGCCTGACGTGACGGAGTCTCTTAAATATCGGATTCGCATTCAGCGGCTCAAAATCCATATGGGTAGACCTGTCACATGTAAAGTTCACACTTATTTTTTTTTATGCTGGAGAAGAAGGTTCCAGAGAATTGATACAAACATGTCCGTCCGTTTGATTATCCTGCATGGGTTCCTCACAAAGAGGCGGGGCACTGCGACCAGAAGAAGATTAAGAGCTACAGCAACCCAAGTTTGAATTCAGACCCCTTCTTATTGCAGGGGAAGCAAGTTAGTCTTGTTTTTTTTCGATAAAGACGTAATATTATTAGCTTCCATAGCGGCATATAATACCTTAAGAAAAAGAAGGAATTGTACAATTGAAAATACTTAACAGCAGAAATTCTGAAAATCTGCTGGGGGAGAAACGGAAGTAGATCTCGAAATATATCAAGAAACTTCCACTACTTAGGGACAATATGCATCTTTTAGTAATTTGGAATCTCTATATCTTCTGATAACCCAGATGTAGGTCGGATATATATAAGCTTTAATGCTGCTCAATGTGATGAGAGGAATTTTGGTATGATATGTTATGGTATAAGTATATCATCTGATTCGCCGTCTGCTGTCTGTTACATACCTTGCCGAAATCCGAAATATTCAAAACAAAAATTGTTTGATAACCTATCACCATTCTCAAGGAAAAAATACCCCAGGGTTAAACTTTTATAACTTTAGCAGCAACTCTGGCCAGGAGTAAGAGATCAACCCAAACTGACAGAGAGAATGGATATGGCAGCTGAGCAAAGACAAAAACAACAACAATGGTAAGTTAAGAGTAAAGTTTTTTTGTTCGCTTTGCTTTCAAGTTTTTCACGTTTTTTCTTTAAGCTTTTCATTCAAGACGAGCCAAGAATTTTTTTTTCTACGCATGTGTTTGTTTGTATACACTATGCCATTAGAGTATATAACATTTGAAGAGTTTTTGTTAGCAACAGAAGTATACTACATAGATGACCATAAGTGGCTTATGTCCAAATAATCCGCTTAGCTCGCCGTGCTCTTAACTGCATCTTGATGACAATACGAGCTAGAAAAATCAAATCTTATAATAAGGCCTAAAACCTTACTAGGTGATAAAACGTAATACAATGGGATGAAGGCAATAAAAGCTATTATCAAAATATTGTACATTTTGGCAGCCTTTGTCATCTTACTGTTGAAAGATATCGTGTTTGTGCATACGAGTTAAAAAATCTGGGTACAGCTAATGTGCATTTTGTGGTGGTGGTCTCTCAGATATATAGGGTGTCCCAAAAGGAGCGCACGATTTTTAATTTGGCGCCATTTTTTTCTTTGTGGGTAGCAGCTCTGAAATTTGACAGCTGTCATCAACAATAGTCCCAACTATTGAACAAAGTGTTATCCTTGGGAAAAACCATTACCAAAATGGTGAAAATTCATGAAATTTTAGATCTAAAGTGTCGCAAATTCCAAGAGTGATCAATAAATTTTAAGAAACTGGATCGGTTATGGATAGTAAGTCAAATGTACATCGACATACCGTCTGATCTCTCGAAAACATTGCTGCCGTAAGCTATAGGAACATGAATTCAGTTTTGTTCATAACAACTTCAAAGTTCATGAAGCATCAGGCAGTGAATTTTGACAAAAGACCTCCACCTTCACTCATAAAAGATTCAGCTCATTCTGGAGCACAAACCAGCAGATCGTGCAGAGCGCCGGCAAGGTGACGTAGCAAAATGAAGCAAATCATCTTCACCGATGGGCAGCACTTTCATCTGGCTGCTTTTGTCACTAGACAAAATTGTCGAATTGGGGGCTAAGAAAATCCGCAAGTAATCTATGAGAAACAAATGAGGATTTTGGTAACGCGGGGTAATTGGGCATTACTTCTTTTAAATTGAGGTCGACTGTTGAGGTTGACTGTGTTCTTGTGTGCTCAACTGAATGGTAGGGATCAGAACGATCTGGTTTTAACAGGTCGCCGGCAGCTGCCGTCGATGGCCACATGTACTCCTATTGGGACACCCTTTATGTGTTCAGACAGACGGACATGACTGAGTCACTACCTAAGGTGAAGCTGAGACAACAGTGCGCTCTAAATACGCGTCACTATTAAAACAAAAAGAAACCTTTCCAAAAATCACCCTATATAAACGCATTTGAAACGAAGAGTTATTCTCAAATGAAGGCTTAACTAGCAATTGTTGGTTCTGAGCAAGCACTTAAAGTGCATTTAGAAATCGCATGTGACTTTTCAAGCTATTTCCAATCTTGCAGACACACAAATAATCCGACGGACAGATAGAGATACAGATACAAAAATGGAAAAAGATACAGGGACAGTAATTCACGTGAGGCACATACATATGCGGACACAGATACTCAGACTTGCAGATATTTGTACACACAACACAGCGGAGCGGAGGTGGAGGAGATCCAAATTTCTTTCACTGACTGAGTAATAAATAAAATTTATAAGAAACGAATGTTTTAACCCCCTTCTTCATATTTTGTTGAAAAACTTTTCATGCTTTATAAATATTTTTAATGCTTACCTGCAATGGACTTAAGGATTCGTGCGATGGCTCTTCCATGCGTGGCCATATTTGATGTAGCGACATGATGGCCTCATTGCAAAACCGTAGACCCATTACTTCCTCATCTTCACGACCGTAGCTGTAATAAAAACAACGACAAGTGTCTCATGAGTTAAGAGTCAAAGGTGAGACAGTTTCGAGCTGTGAGCAATGAGCGTATGAATGCAAGGAGACAGTGGAACTGCTCTGACAGTTGGTGCGCACTGTCCTTCGGATTCAAGGACAACGTCTGAGAACTCAGACAAGTTGAACTGCAGTCAAGTGGAAATTACAATTTCAATTTTAGAATTAATGCAGTTGCTATGCATAACGACAGCAACATGGACAAGCACTCTAGCTTGGAATAGGCTTAAATAATAGCTTTTTGTTTAGATGCACTCATTATGACCAGTAGGCATAGAGCCAGACATAGTCGGCATCCATAGATTCGGATATTAAGAATATTTACCAATTATATTACATGTGAGCCTAATAAACGAATAAATAGTCACTTTTTCTTTAAGCAACCAAGTTGAAGCACAGCCTTCATAATGTGTGCCCTGACAGCTGCTAAGGTAAGAGTTTCCACAGCTGCGGCTTCTCAATCAGCTTAAGTTTCTGCTTATTGACGTTCGCTTGGATTTTGTCTTGACCTTACCCTACAGCTCTTATAATTTCATTAACTAAACCAAAAATACAAACCAAAGATGCAAAAACTTTCGTACCAACTTCTTAGTTTGGATGCATCTAAAGTTCGGAGTCAATTTGCCAAGTGACGTTTACTAGAAAACTGCCTGAAGCTTAACTAAGTCGATGCACAACCATCACTTTATGTGTTTATCCTTACAGCTTTAATAATGCCAAAGCCAAAGCCAAAGCTAATGGAAACTTAAAATTTTTGTAACCCCATTCTTGGTATCAGTGCCTCTAAAGTTGTAGTAAATATGGATTAAGTTGCTAAGTGGCGTAAACTTCGAATCTGTCTGGACTTTCACTAACTTGCTGCCGAACTTTTGCTCGATATACTTGTATATCCTTAAATTTCATTGGTAAAAGTAGAAAAATAAATATTTTTGAACCAGCTTCTTGGAATTAAATTAACTACAGCTCTGATAAAACAGGGAGAAGTTGGGAAACGTACCCATATTACGTGACCCTTTTAGTGGGGAGGGGGTAAAAAATTGGTTCACGTAGTATGGGGGGGGTATGCTCCCTAACATTAAATTGATGCACAATGCAGGAACTGCAATAAGTTCCAAGTCAGCCTCTTTATTTTGAGGCAGCTTGGACTTTTGTAGAGCAGTGTGAAGCTGCTGAATGCTATATAACTGAGACCTGACACCCTTCATGTGACGTCTTTTGACTAACTGCTCCTACTTCTGTCAGGTGTGGATCTAGGATTTGGTCTCAGGGTGTTCTTCACTTCGAAGTGTATTCATATTAGAGCTCGCAATAGACTTTCAACCCATTTTTCTAACTTTTGGGGGCGTCCGGACCCAAAAACGCCACCCGTGGATCCGCCGCTGGTGAGAGTATATGCAGCAAAGTTTGCTCGGGATTAGAGATCCGAGCTGTACTGGTCTTTGTCTCGGACCCCCGCCGAATAAAAACTGGCGAAAGTGGGCAAAGCCACTGAAAGAAGCCGTGCGCTTAGTAGAGGCATGTAAAAGTCTCCAGACTTTGAGCCAAAAGTTTAATATCTCGCAGTACCACCGAAAATTTTATAAAAAAAAATTTGGAAATTATACCAAAAATGTGCCCATGAGTTGCAATATAAAGAAAGCTATTTTTGCTACTATTCCGGTAACTTGGCTTTATTCTCTTGTCATACTATCAGTCAAAAGAAGTAATAATTATGTTTCTTTGGGGGATTTGACTATCTGAGAAGCTTTAGGTATAGTAGGTGGCGCAATAGATCCTTAGGGTCGCATTACTGCTTTCCCAAAAACTGTATCGTAATCAAATTTTTGCCTATACGTTGCAACGTCCAACGCGTTGGTAAAAAAAAAGTGGTTTAAATAAAATAGCAGACGTTACGAATGACGTCACAGTTTGCTTAGCTTCAAGGTTGATTGCGATTTTTAACCTGTGACCGGGCGCAATAAACTTGATTTTACAGTGGGTCAATCTTAACATTTCCTACTCAAAATTTTTCTATACAAATTTTTGTTATTGCCTTGTCTAAAGTTTTTCAATAGTCTTCTCAAAAACTTTAATGGGGAAGTCTTCTATGCAGTTCAGCTTTGTCCTGTGCATGTTAAAAAAGTCTTTCGCTGACAACGGGCCAACCCTGACAACATTACATTATATTTATACACCTGAATCTGATGTCATTGTCTTTTTAAAATTTTGGCAAAAATTGTTTCTTTCCAAAAATGAAATCCTGCATAAGAATTTTTCTGGCCACTCTACTTATTGGTCTTAATATCAATTTTTTTTTTTCTAAAGTCTGATTGTTTTTGTAAATCCTTTTTTGCCTTTTCAAAAGCATTCTATGTTTGTTCTATTGGTGTACTGTATGTTACTTGTCTTACCGAAATGTCAACGTCAATTGTGCATAGACTCGATATCCTTGTATAGCCTTTGGATCCACATGAACAATTCCACGTAATACAGAGGGATTGCTGCCAGTCAAAGTTATCTCACGTGTCGGCAAATACAATGTGAGTACACAGTTCGGTGAGGTCTTCTTATAGACGCGTTGTGTGCCAAACTCATCCTTGTGTGTGGATCTGCAGAGAAAACAGCAAAAAAAAAACGAAAGACAAAATTGTCATTAATATTGCGAAAAAACTTGAATAAATTTTTACAAGGAATACGGGAATACACTTCTTGAAACCTTACGTCTTACCGCATAAACTTAAAAATAAAACAGAATTTTGCAGTACAATTTTATTTGTTGATGTAAACTTTAATTATCTTATCTGGCTACGATTTTTAAAAAAAAAAAATGTTCATGGATTAAAATATGATCTCGATTTTTAGAAGCAGCCGACATATTCGCATAAGTATGCAAGTATTTTCAAAATATTGCATTTTCTATATAGATAGGCACTTTTTCGACGTGGAGTTTTTTAAGTTTTTGGTAATGCTTTGTAAATACATTTTTGGCAAAACTTTACTTACAAAACTATACACAAAAAGGAAGCTTATGTATGTGCATCTGTTCGCTTGTAACTTACAAGCTGCTTATCATAATTGGACAAATAAGTTTTACTTGGAAGCATCTTGATCGTCCGTTGGTTATAGACTATACGACGTAACATTAATTTAAATATGGCGCCCTCTAGAGGACATAGAGTCATGAATTAAAACAAACAATTTTTTGTCAATGCTATGATAAAAATATAAGTTGTTCGATTTTGTTTACGCTTTGATAGATTTAATCAAAATAATTTACAACACAACTTCTTATTTTGAATTCCAAAAAATTTAGATTTTGAAGAAAATCTGCCAATTGCAAAATTTCACTAGTTTACCTGAAAATTTTGATTTCGATATAGTCGGAATGTTACAAAAAAACAAAAAAAATTCAAGGTACAAGTAACTCTATCACATATGTAAAAATCGAAGAGATCGATTTATAAAGTAGCCCGCTTCACTTACTATATATGTATCCGCCAATAAATTTGGACAAACTTGAAGTTTTTTATTAGCATTATTATTAGGTAACTTTTTACTTTATTAATTTCTTTAAGGCTGTTAAGACTTCATATAGTTAGTTGTTTATTACTGAAGTATATATAGCATACCTATATAACCAAAGAATATACATAGTTCTATATTAAGTTATACGAAACTTAAGCAAACACACGTAAAACCGTTCAAAACTTTAAACAAATTAAACTAATTAAAAACTTAACCAAAAGAGTTGTAATTTAATTGCCCAAAGTTTATGTCAAAGTCGGGGTCGCTGTCAAATGCCGCTGCTGCTTTTGGATTCTATGTAGTATATAGAAACCGCATGACAAATTCCACCATACAAACACGCACGCACACAAGCATAAACATATGGTACCAGTTTGAGTCGGAACATCACGACTTTTAAATACCCTTAAAATTATTTTATAGATTGGAGTTATTACATTACTTTAGTATTCATAAATATTACATTAGACATTGCAAATATTTGCTCGAAATGCAAAAATGCTTGGTTAAATATTTTATTGCCTGTGTGATGATCAAGTAATTGCCCCAGCTCTTTGTCTAAATTTATTTGCTCACATATTTGCCGAACAAAATTTCGAGCAAATATTTGCACCGTGTATTAAAGTCATTTATCGGCCGTGCCACCATTTCTCAAATATTTGGGCGAACATTTTGTTTGCTCATATAAGAAATCGGTATGAGCAAATATTTATTAATTAAAATATAATTTTTGTTCGGCCATAAAAGACGAAAACTGCATGTCGAACTTGTATTAAATAAATTTAGCCAGGGTCTAGCTGGATGAAGAACAACAAACTGCTGCCTATGATTTTTTAAACATAGCTCATAGGCTTTCTTATAATATAGTTACAAAAATTTGTTATGCTAAGTTTCAGTTTTTACACTGAGTTTATTTATTTGTTTTTTATTTGAAAACAAAATCTTTTTTTTTTATACGTTTTCTTAAATCGTTTAAGAAAAGAATTTTTTTTTTTCAAAAATTAAAATAAATCATCTAATATTTTGTAAAATACATATTCAATGTTTATATATGAAAAAAATTGTTTATTTAACAATTATTTTCAAATGACAGCAAACAACATTCTTAAACTTTTTATTTGCCGCAAAAAATATTTTGGAAAATATTTGTTACACCATTATACACTGTTCTATAGCAAATAAGATTTGCTCATCATTTATCATGTGTTTGTGGAGGCAATATTTGCCATACCGTGAGCAAACATCTTTGCTCAGCACCGATATCTGGCCAAGAGCAAATATTTGCTTGATGTAATGCCAGCTTAAGCTTTGTTAATTTTATAAATTGCAAAATACCAAAAAAGATCGTCAAAGAAAAAAATATTAAATTAAATTAAAAATTGTTTTTTTTTTAATTTTATCAATTTTGGTATTTTTAGTTGAGATTCAATTCAATCTTTCAAGAGTAATGTGCAAAATTTTATTTAAAAAAAAAACAATATTATGCAAATGTCAGAATTTCGGCCAAAAATTACTATTTGAGCCCACAGTGAAAAAACTCTGAAAAAATTGCCTGCTCTTTGCTCTTCTGGTCTTCGAGAATTATTAATCCCAAACAGACAGACATGCCAAAATCGATTTCTATTGTCCTCCTGGCCTGCTCCGTGGTGTCCTACTTGTTTCCTCTTAGGCATCCTTTGTATACTGGGCATAAAAAAGGCCGTGGTGAAAGTAAGCAAAGAATTTTGATTGCAAAACGTTTTGGTTATGTGCATTTCGGCACTAATCCAGACCGACACCGACACACACACACACACCGACACACGCACACAGACTGCCCCGGAAATAGGTATTTGGTATGTTGCAGTCGGAGTACCTTCCCCATTGCAAAGCACACCACACTTAACTCGAATATTCTGGACTGCAGTGACTGCATCTGACCAAGCTGCTAATTGCCAACCTTGCATGCCGGTGGTTAGTCTTGCCTGAAGCAATGTCCCTCTTTGGTGTGTCGTCCACGCGCCTCCCCCGCCTTTCATGGTCACTCGTCACTGTCTTTGCCCCTTTGCAAACTGAATTTGTTGCCACATCAGCAGCCAAAGTGAATCACAGTCCAGAGTCTAAGCGACCGCCTTCATCAGAGCTACCAACTCATAGCTGAACAACTGAGAACAACTTCTTTTTTCATTGTTCATCAGTCACGGGTTGATTGCATAAAATCAATGATGACCACATGCCACTCGGACTGTGCACCATTTCGAACTAAACAACTCCAAGCTGCAACTTTTTCCAATTACCTACAATTTACAAGAGTCAAGTATTGTATCTTGCTTTTTTCTTAATTAAAAAGTTAAAGGCAAAAGGACAATCGAAAAATCAATTATTTACTTGGTATCCTTATAATTTTGCACGATTTCAAGGGGTTAAGGCAACACTGGAAAATAGCAAATAATTGGCAATACTAATACTAAACGATGCTCTGATGCAGTCAAATTGAAAAACCAAATTGAGTCCCATTCCTCTTTCAGCCAAGCGTTGTTGTTTCCTGTGATAAGATGTACACTAAAATCAATTGTTGAGAAACCAGGATCTATCATGCCAGAAAAAAACATTTTCGTTGGAGTTCTACCAAAGTAGAGTGATCACCTTCTCGGTCAAAAGTGCACAAGTGCCCAACTTGCAATACGAGCGACCCTAGCAACGATGCAGAAATGCAAAAGTGCCTAACTTTTTTTCTTAAGAAAAGATTTATGTGCAAAATGTTAAAAGTTTTAGATACTTTTCAGTACAACATATATTCTCAGCTCTTGTAATAAAAGAATTGCAACTTGTGTTAAGCGTTTAGCTGGTTACAAGAACTTAATAAAACGAAAAAAATATGTTCGCTACTTTTCTTAGACGTCGGGCAGAAATAATTTTTAAGTATTGTTGCAGTTGGGCACTTTCGCATTTGTGCCCAATAAAGTGAGCGGCTAAATTTTGTTTTCACATTTCAGCATACAAATTACTTGATGCTTGCGAGCAGCGCATGCTGCTGAAAATTCTGAAATTACCAAAAAGGCAAGTGTTCAAGTACGAACAGTTGAAGGACTTTATTTGAGCTGGCAACGCCACCTGACCACACAACAAGAAAACTACGAGGGTAGTTTGACAAGTCTGTGACTTTTTAGTGAAAGATATTTTAATATATTATTTTTCAAGATCTCCTTTTAGCTCGATACATTCAGTCCAACGTTTTTTTTCAAGCAGTAGTCTTTCTCAAGGTCCTCAAAACAGACGATCTTCAGTGCTGACTTAATTCGATCCAAATCTCTTACTGTTTAGTGCTTTCTTTAGGTTTTTAAACAGAAAGAAGACGATTAATCTCAAAAGTTCAATGTTGCAAAAATAAAAAAACACTGCGAAGTGTTAGATCTACTTTTAAACGAATTGCAAAGAAAATTTGATCTAAAAGGTATACCTCTTTACTTCGCCCTGATATTGAGAATTTATTTGTTTCAAAGTTTCTGAATAAGTTTTCATCACATCGTGGAACTAGGCTGTAGCCTATTTTTGGAAATTTTTTAGACAAAAAAATCGAAAAATGTTTTCTGGCAGAACTGAAGACTTATTTTTTGCAAAGGATTGAAAGTCAATTTTTGAAAATATATTGAATGAGTGCCAATGCTAACAAATTTTACCTGCCCTACATAAAAGGTATATCTGTATACTGTACATTTGTGTACATTTTCAAAGTATGCATTATTTTTTGTTAGAATGACAAAAAAAAAAAACTGCCAACTATTAAGAATTAATTTTTGGCCCCCCAAAGGCTACCAAAAGGCAATTAGCTGGCATCAAAGCAGTGCACAGTGGAACAAAAGTGTTGACTGCCACAAAAATAATTAGATGCTAAAATCGCTCAAAGGAAACGCAAACACACACACACACACACACACAAGCAAATACATTGAAAGTAATTTGAAAAGTTTTGTAACTTATTCAATTGGTGAATATTTGAGTGTTTCATATTGTATGGATATTTTTTAGGGCTTCTTAAACAATGGCGACAAAGAGCACTTTGATTTGGTGGAGTGGAGAAAAATCCAAAAAAAAGGACAGCTACTTAACAGACACTAGAGAATTTTTTTTTGCAAGCGCAAATACTTGAAACTTTTTTTTATTAATAAAATCTCATAAAATAAGAATATTTTATGCAAGATGAGCTTGCAAAATGCCACCAGGGCTGCTAAAAAAAAATGTCTCAAGTGCCACAGATTCAAAAGCAATAATCAAATGGCTAGCATATTAAATTTTTTATTAGATGATAAATTTAAGCAGCTTTTCGGATATATTTAACAAAATTTCGATTGTACGATTAATCGATTAAACCATATTTTGGTAGTTACTTATTTGTTTTAGTCATATGTAGTAATTAAGTAAATTGAACAATTGAATCGTTTTTATTATCAATACATAGATCTGAACTTATGATGCGCAAAGCTCGGCTTATTTTTCGTGTTATCGATAACTAAATAGTTAGGTAGCACTGTTTTTTGACAAGACATATTTCGCAATTAAATAAAGATATTTAAATATTTATTTTTTCGCTGTAAGATAAAAAAATAAAAATTTTTCAATTTAAAATGCAAAAGTCATCTCAACTTTGCAATAAGAATGTTCATATTTTTTGGGGATTTGAAATTTAATAAAAAAAAAAAATTGTTAAAAACTTAAAAAAAAAACTGAATTAAAATTTAAAAATTTTTTAAAGTTAAAAATTTTATTTTTCTATGAAAATACAATTATTCAAAAATATTCATACGTTTAAGAGATATATATATTTATTTATATTATTATATTTTTTGTGCACAAATTCACTGCAAATTTTAAATAACAAAAAAAAAATGGTTAAAAAATTATGAAAAAATGTAAAAAATAAATAAAAATACAATTATTCAAAAATATTAATACGTTTAAGAGAAATTTATATATATTTATAATCTTAATTTTAAAATTAATAAAACGAAAAAATGGTTAATGGTTAATTATAAAAAAAATTTTAATTAATTAATTAATTTGCCTTTAACAGATATGTATATTAAAATCATTAAAATCGAAGTCATCGACTCAAAAATTTTCCCGATATAGACGTAGCCCGATGGACGGATTACGAGGAATACTGAATTCTTTCCGATTTTAAGCCATAAAAAATATGCAGTTTAGTTTACTTACTATCTACATAAAAAAAATTAATAAAGTGCATTACAAGAATCCGGCTTGGTCATATAAAATTAACTAATGCTCACTACATAGACTCAACACTCAACAACCCATAAGCATTACGCATATAATAGCGTCCTGCCCAGCCTTATCCCATCACCGTTCTAAAACAACTCTAAACTAATATTAGATTTTATCAAAAAATTAAAACTTTACCACCTAATTTAGAATTAAATAGCATATACTACAATATTAAACTATTAATTTTAGAAAATTTTACACTCTATGCTTTTAGAATTAGTTAGCCAAAGGCCCCGGTAGCCATGGCTTTCTATTTGTAACTGTTAGTTGATATCTTCTTAAGTATAAGCTAGCTTTATATACATAAATAAGTAAATAAATAAATAAATTGCACAAAAATTGTTTACCATAATAAATGGATGCAAAGAAAATTATCTGCAAGTTGCATCAACTTTTAAAAAGTTCCTTGCTCAACGCACACAGCTGTTAAACTCACACAAAAGGACAGCACAACAACAAGACAGAGAGACGCAGTGACGTAGCAGCGAACGGCAGAGAGAGAAACCAAAATTTGTAAATTGCCTTATACCTGGTACTTTTAGTATTTAACATTCCGGCTACAGTTAATGCCCGTGCTAATGACCATGTCTGTGGCATAAGCACATTGCCTCTGCCACGCCCTTTGCTACTGTGCAACACTGTGTCTATGTGTCTAGGTGTCCGTTAAGCTGTCTATATTACGGCTATAAATATTGTTGGCGTATTTTGGACATTTTGTTTGCACGTCATGTCAAAATGGTTGCCAATCCCCAAGCTGTATTTTAAGTTTTTTCCTTCTTTTGGTCATCTTTCTTTTTTGCTTTTTGCTTTTGAATTTATATAAATGGTGGTCAGCCGGATAACAATAAGAAGAATTGGAAGCACCAATAAGCATGACAATGATATGGCCGGACTTGCTTTGTAGCGGTGATACTCTGTAGGCTGTAGGGGTACTTAAGATTTGTGGCATGTCTGTAATCGATAGATGAAAGCGTAGCAGATGATAAGTTCTTTATACCAAATAGCTTATCATCAGCTCAGTTAGCTTCCGTACGTCTCTCGCAAACCACAGATGCGCATAATCCCTCTTTAGATTAAGTTTTTGTTATTGAATTCATATCTCCATTTGCCCATTGGCAGTATTTCATGCCGTTTAGTTATTCTTTTTAATGTTTTGAGCTACTTAAGTATTGTGACTTACAAGCTGGATTCATATCGACAATTTCAGCGTATCCCATTGTCGGTCATTTCATCTACTGCAACACATTTATGCTTTTGTTCCGTCATTGTTAATATTAATTGTTATAATTTTATCAATAAGCGAACCAACAAAGGCAACGTGACACTTTAAATTGTGTCATTTAAACTTATTGAGCCTAAACTGTAAGAGCGGGCGTATGCGCAATATATCTTTACAGCGGGCCATAGACAACAATACAGTAAGTGCACGCATTACAGCCCAAAAAAAAACGCCATACTGTTGAAAAAAACGTTGTGTAAGAACTCATTTAGATGCCGCATCAGTTTTACGAGGTACAAGCATATTATGGTAGGGATTTCCCAGCTTTAGTCTACCCAATTTTTACTACCAGAGTCTTAAACATAAACGTTGCCATTTTACGAGCCACTACTGTGCTCAAAGTGTCATAACGTGCGCGAGCAAGCTATTAAAAATCGTTTAATTATTAAAATTAAAATAAATTATATTATGAAACACAACTGTTATGCAAAGTCAGGCTAAGGAGTAATCAATTAGCTACGCCCAGAAGGACTTACAGCAGCTTGCAGCTGTCTATAAATAGCAAATAAAACAACAACAAGGTTTGGTGTTGGCCAATTCGAGGCTAAAGAACAAGGCTAAAAAACTAATTAGAAAATTAAGTAAAAGCGTTTGAGACGATGAGGACCAAAATAAATATGTAATGGTGAGAGAAAGGTAGTCACAGGGAGATGGAGAGTTGCAGATAGAGAGATGGAAAGATAGCGAGATAGAGAGATGGAGTGATGGAGAGATGGAGAGATGGAGAGATAGAGAGATAGAGAGATAGAGAGATAGAGAGATAGAGAGATAGAGAGATAGAGAGATAGAGAGATAGAGAGATAGAGAGATAGAGAGATAGAGAGATAGAGAGATAGAGAGATAGAGAGATAGAGAGATAGAGAGATAGAGAGATAGAGAGATAGAGAGATAGAGAGATAGAGAGATAGAGAGATAGAGAGATAGAGAGATAGAGAGATAGAGAGATAGAGAGATAGAGAGATAGAGAGATAGAGAGATAGAGAGATAGAGAGATAGAGAGATAGAGAGATAGAGAGATAGAGAGATTGAGAGGCAGAGAGAGAACAGCTCCATTTAAGCCAACTTATAAAGTACAAGTTTCTCTCCATTCAACGAATTAATTGCATCCCAATGATACAATATCTCAATAATGGCTGACAGACATGGCGCTAATTAAGAGTACTCGCAGATGGTAAGCTTAATTAACTTCAAGTTAATTAAAAGTAACGCATACGCAACGTATGCATGTCCGACAGTGGTATAATATTTTAAAGCTGAGCTGCAGCTGTTGCACAACACTGGTCAGTCAATAGCTTGCAGTATTGCAGTCACTCACTCACTCACACACTTAGTCACTTATTCAGCTAGTCATTCATTTCAGTCACTGGCTCTTAAATTAAAGCTACACTATTAATGCGCTTTACTTGTGCTACTTCTTTCGCTTACGCAGTTTCTTTTTCTTCTCCACGTATTTTTCGCCTTCGCATTCTTCTTATTTCTTATTCAGCTTTTATTTCCTTGGTTCTGGCATCTCATTATAATTACTTTGTCAACCGCACTCACCATAATTACTTAATTTTTCGTTGCCAAAGAGAGCGTGTGTGTGTGTGTGTGTGTGTGTATTTGAATAAGAGTGTACTGGCAGTTATTGCTGTTGTTGTTGTTGTCACTCCTTAGCCCACCAGCTGTTAATACTTGAGCTTGCTTGGCTGCTCTCCGATTGTCACCAAGTTCTAGACCAACTTTGAACCTTAAGCGAAATCAGAGCTCTAACATTCAGAACATAAACTTGAGTGCATTCATTTATGCACTCATTTGTTGTTACAAACACACACACACACACACACACACAATACACCAACTTAAATACACATTATTCTCTGTAAGCGTAAAATGCATATGAATGTAAACAGGGTGATCAGGTACTAATAATTGTTATGTTTTCAAGGCTTTCAAAGTAAATACTTCACGCTTTTAAAAAAATCAAAGTTTTCTAAGCGCATATAAAATTCCATACAAAAAAACAATGTGATGACAGCCCTGAATATTTGATAAGATTAAAGAAGATGAAAATATATTTTTTTTTAACAAAGTGGCCCAAATCTTAGTTTCAAAGAATGAAGTATGAAAATATTTCAGTATAACAAACATTTTCAACGAAGTACATACTATTTTTGAGAATCAAAAAAATTAAAAACTTTGTGTGTTTTTATACAGTTCTATTAACGGTTTTAAGAGCTATTTTTTAGCTTTGCCTTCGTTTTACAGTTAAGCAATTGTTTACGATACTTTTATCAAAATGAGCCTTGACGCAACTTTGGATTATATGCAAAATGCGCGTTTCAACTACTTGTATGCCAATGTGATCACTCGTATGCGCCAGGAAACCCATTTTACTCATACCGAATTGTTATCGGTAGTAACGATTTATCATAAATTTGCGCTTGCAAATGGCCCCAATGCCAATCATATGACCTTGAAGCAGCTGGTCATTTTTCTGGATGTTATGTGTGATTTACGTGATCCCAAGTTTAATACTGCTATAGTTTCGCATATGAAAAACCTAGATCCGGACTATACAGATCCCACGTTCCAAGCTGACCAACATTGCAGTACAGTTGCTTTCGTTCGATTTATGGCCATCATATTCTCCAAAGACGTGGAAATACAGATGAAATTTGTCTTCAGCGTAAGTTTCTTTTTATAGAATATATTTTATTATAACAAATGCTTTAAATAATGCTAGATCTATGATACTTTGGATCGCGGATTTTTGGATCGCGAGCAAGTCTCGCAGTACGTAGACAGTTTTTTTACTTGCGAAGACGATGATGAACGCCAGGAGTTAAATGAGGTATAATTTTAGCTTATATATATGTATGTAGGCGTATATAATACATATATTTTAATTTTTAATTTCAGGATATGATAGATTTATTATTTTCCAAGTTTAATAAGGGCAAAGATATGGTAATATCTCTAGAAGACTATTGCCAAACAGTGCGCGCTCAGCCTTTATTAATGGAATTCCTTGGTAGAGTGATACCCGCGCAAAGTACCCTGAATGTAGCTGCTTTGTGCTGCAACGTTCTAACGTGGTTCGCTAAAACTGGCAATCCGCTTAAAGCTGACGAATAGACTGGCTTGGGCTTGGATTAGCAAATGTATTGAGTACTGGGGCTTCAATATATAATTATAAAAAAAAAATGTTGTGCGTTGAAAGTATAAAACAAAAAAAAATCTGTTAAGCCGTTAAATTTGTAAAAATAAATAAGTTAAACAATTGTATTTATGTTTCACTAATGACATTCCAGTAGGAAAGAGGATAAAAAATAAATAGCTGCACATAAGTTTTGTTTATGACGCCAAAACCGAACAGCTGTTTTCGCCGAGTGCGCCATCTATGGTTTGTTACTGGCATTAAAAAAACAAAAAAAACGAGCAACACTGGTCTAAATACCACCAGCAAGAACAGTTTGTGACCAAACGTTTGTGAGCGTTTTTTTTATATGAAGTTTTGTTTATTTTTCGTGTCTGCGTAGGGGCCTTTATACTCTACCGCAAAGCGCTTCCTTTTTTGCCCCTTCAAAAATTTATTATTAAAAATAACTACAAAAAAAGTGGCTCGTTGTTATTTGTTTAAATGTGCGCCAAATTGCCAGCTGACCAACTCGCCACCTATCGATAAGTTGACATTGTAGAGTTGCCACACGTTTTCGAACAACAAACTAAATAATTTATTTTTTTCTTTTTGCCAACATTTTTCAAAGAGGGAAACATTTTTTCTTCATTTACAAGTTTTGTACAATTTATTTTATATACATATTTTAAGCCATCCATTATTAAAGTTATCTTCGATTTTACTTGTGCAACACGACAACACATAACTTTTCGAAGACAAAACGAGTCTAAAGAAGATGAAAAGATATTTTTTAACAAAGTTGCCCAAATCTTAATTTCAAAGAGTGAAGTATGAAAACATATTAGTACAATAAACATTTTCAACGAAATAGTATCTCTTTCTGTGCTTCGAAAAAATAAAAAGTTTTTATATTTTTATACAATTCTATTAACGGTTTTAAGAGCTGTTTTTTAGCTTTGCCTGCGTTTTATATTTAAGCAATTGTTTACGATACTTTTATCAAAATGAGCCTTGACGCAACTTTGGATTATATGCAAAATGCGCGCTTCAACTACTTGTATGCCAATGTGATCACTCGTATGCGCCAGGAAACCCATTTTACTCATACCGAATTGTTATCGGTTGTAACGATTTATCATAAATTTGCGCTAGCAAATGGCCCCAATGCCAATCATATGACCTTGAAGCAGCTGGTCATTTTTCTAGATGTTATGTGTGATTTACGTGATCCCAAGTTTAATACTGCTATAGTCTCGCATATGAAAAATCTAGATCCGGACTATACAGATCCCACGTTCCAAGCTGACCAACATTGCAGTACAGTTGCTTTCGTTCGATTTATGGCCATTATATTCTCCAAAGACGTGGAAATACAGATGAAATTTGTCTTCAGCGTAAGTTTCTTTTTATAGAATATATTTTATTATAACAAATGCTTTAAATAATGCTAGATCTATGATACTTTGGATCGCGGATTTTTGGATCGCGAGCAAGTCTCGCAGTACGTAGACAGTTTTTTTACTTGCGAAGACGATGATGAACGCCAGGAGTTAAATGAGGTATAATTTTAGCTTATATATGTGTGAAGGCGTATTTTAATTTTTAATTTCAGGATATGATAGATTTATTATTTTCCAAGTTTAATAAGGGCAAAGATATGGTAATATCTCTAGAAGACTATTGCCAAACAGTGCGCGCTCAGCCGTTATTAATGGAATTCCTTGGTAGAGTGATACCCGCGCAAAGTACCCTGAATGTAGCTGCTTTGTGCTGCAACGTTCTAACGTGGTTCGCTAAAACTGGCAATCCGCTTAAAGCTGACGAATAGACTGGCTTGGATTAGTAAATGTATTGAGTACTGGGGCTTCAGTATATAATTATAAAAAAAAAATGTTGTGCGTTGAAAGTATAAAACAAAAAAAAATCTGTTAAGCCGTTAAATTTGTAAAAATAAATAAGTTAAACAATTGTATTTATGTTTCACTAATGACATTCTAGTAGGAAAGAGGATAAAAAATAAATAGCTGCACATAAGTTTTGTTTATGACGCCAAAACCGAACAGCTGTTTTCGCCGAGTGCGCCATCTATGGTTTGTTACTGGCATTAAAAAACAAAAAAACAAGCAACACTGGTCTAAATACCACCAGGCAAGAACAGTTTGTGACCAAACATTTGTGAGCGTTTTTTTTATATGAAGTTTTGCTTATTTTTCGTGCCTGCGTAGAGGCCTTAAGCTTGGATCAACAATCAGCTGTTTGTTTAAGCAAAAAAGCTGGAAAATTAAACTCAACTCTAAAATAGGAAAACCTTCGGCTTTGAAGACAATGTAAAAATAAACACGATGGAATATATTTTTTTTTAAGTTATTTAATATCCACATACCGAAATAATATATGAAGCACCCTGTATATATTGTGAAAAAATGACTGTAACATAAAAACGTTTTATTTTTCAAAAATGTTGATTGTGCAATCAAAAATTATGACTTTTAAATAAAATTATGTATACGCAATGTGGACTTATAGAGGTCAGCATCGAAGCAGACTGGGATTCAGCTGCCATCTGCAGAATTGTTTTAAATTGCGTTTATATTAAGGCTTATCAGATCACCCTGTATATAAGATGTTTGCGAATCGGATGCAACAAAAAAGATGGAAACAGCGAACCGTATCCTTAACAATGCTCTGGAACAAAACGAAGCAACAAAACAAATTGGTTTATTTGCACCTCTCATTAAGGCAAATTGCAATAAAATGAAAAAAGTCAATTTGCTGCATTTTATAAGAAAAACTTTGCGTTTAACAATGGCTTTTTGTGCACAGTACTCTGCACCCTTCACGAGTAAGTCCCCACAAGTTATTATATATGTTAAAATTTTCCGAATTTTCCAACACTTGAATTTCTTTGTTGTTCTTATACAAAAAGTACTCATAGTAGTTTGCATAAAAGTACATATTTTCTATTCAATAATTGTAGATACTCATTCAAAGTTATTCGTTTAATTCATTTTTATGCACTCGAGTGTCTCTACCTATCTCCCTCTCACCATCTCTCTCTCTCTTTCTGTTTCAATCTTTCTCCATCTCATTCTAGCTCTAAATAGTGCAGTTAAATTGTCATAACTTTCGAATTTGATGTAGTTTTTCTCTCGCTTTGGATTTTTCTATGGCTATTAAGGTGCCATTGTTGGTATTCCAGTTTTGTATAGTTTTTGTTAAAGTTGTTTTTGCTGTTGTTGTTGTTGTTGTTGTTGTGGTTGAAGCAACAAGTGGCAGACAAATCTTTGCATTGTGTGCCAAAACTAATGACAAATTGCTTCAACTTTGTTGTTGTTAGTCGTTTGATTTATGTGCTGGATTTCTTTTGTGTACCAAGTATACAGAGAGAAAAATGGGAATCAATCGTTGCATTGGCAGACAGTAGACAGTAAAATACACTACAAGCTCAATTCACAAAAATAAATTATATTTTAGGCATGGCATTTGTTGACTTTGTGGGCGTTTTCCAGAAAAAGAGTTAACGTTGTTAAAGGTTAGTTTGACAAAAAGTCAGCCTTTGTTTTGTTTCTTAAGCTCACATGATCATATAATCTGATCCATGCTCCGGAAAAAGAATCCGAACATTTTATTCGGGTTCGTTTTGAAACCGCATTTTTGGTGCTCCCAATTTCACCAAGCCGAATTTTTTATGTGGCTTGAAACCGAATGTTTTGTTGCAAGAGCGATTAAAATCGACAAAATATGTTTGAAAAAGTACGCATTTTATACTGAAATAATTTTTTAAATATTCTTTGATATTCTTAGATTATATTTATGCCAACTTAAAGTGATATGTTAATTGAAAATTATTTTTTATTATTTTTTTTCTGACTCAACCCAAAAAATAGCATGCACAGCCAAAACGAATTTTTTTTGTGTTCGTGCACATGACGATAAGTGCGACAGAGTTGCCACGTTACATAAAAAAAATGTCCCTTTATAACAAAAATAGCTAAGTCGTAATTAATTTTAATAAATATTGTCGCTAAAGTAATATTTTTGTATAATTTTATTGAAAAGATAGAATAATAAAGAACTAGGAATATTTTTATGAAAATAAAATGTAAACAATATATGGTAATAAAAAAATGCAGAGCTGCAGCATCCGTGTCAGCTGTTTTATATCAAACAAAAATATTTTCGCGCCAACACAACAGGAGTATTTATCGGAAAAATAAGGCAAATCTACGAATTTATTGAAAATAAAAAAAGAAATGTCGACAAAAAGAAACGTTTTCCGGAGCACGCAAAAACGAATCTGAATAAAATTATTCGTTTCGGTTTTTTCGGTGCACGGCTGATTGATTAAATTTTTCTGGAATCCAAAAGTTTTGAGGTATGAAATCACGCCGTAGTGACCCAGTGAATCCCTAAACATCAGATAACTCCAGATGTCAGCGCTTGATTGCTGCCCAGAAGGCGATATAATTATATATTTCCCAGGTACAAGAAACTACTTGAGGTCTAAGTACAGTGTCAGCCAATTGGAATAAGTATAACAATAAAGTTGAGTCATTAGAATAAAATGTACCGAATTCTAAGTCTAAAGCTTTATTTTTTTATTTTATGCCAAAAAATATTCGCTGTGGTACCACTGTGCACTGCACCTACGTAGTATAACCTTATTATAATAAACCTGATCTGTCCAAATCGTAAGGTTCAGATGCACGAGTTGCACGCTTGGACTGACGCCATTTTTTTTTTCCTCCTTCTGATCATATAGGGTGAAACTTTGGTAGTCTCCAGCGTCACCTACTATAGGTTACATAAATCCAAACAAACTTAATAGAACCCTTAACTTAAGTTTTAGAGCGTAAAAACGACATTTCCGAACCCTTTGCACTTTTTTCATTTTTTTTTTTTGTCCAATATGCTGTGTTTTCGCTCAGTGTGCGTGTTTGTGTGTGTACACACACTCCTTTTTTTTTTTTTTGCTATTTACCAGTGTTGTTAATGTGTTTGCTGTAGTTGCCGCCATTTCCCAAACCAAGTGTTGCTATATTGATAATACACACACAACGTCACACACTCACACACACACACACCAACAGAACTAAAGAACTTTTGTAGACTTCAAGGCGCTGGCTACAAATCAAATTGTTAATGCGTTGCGTATACGCCGCATTGTACACACACGCACACATAGTTGCATGCTTGTGTGCGTGTGTGTGTGTGTGAGCTTCCTTTTGTGCTGGGCAAACATTAAAGTCAACAAAATTTATGCATATTTATTGGTTATATGCCGCGCTCCCGCCCCTGCCCCTGCCCCCCTTGCCAAGTTGAGAGCCCCGTCCAAAGTCGAGCACTTAACTGCAAATGTCAAAGTAACGGCACATGGCTGGGAACGGCAAATTTTTATGCTTAACGGCACATTAAATATGCCTTGTGCGAACAAAAGCATTGCATACTTACTGGCTAACAATTGCCAGAACTCGAACTCGAACCCATACCCGTACCCGTTACAGTACCAAATCCGGAACCACAAAAGCCCAGCAAACAGCTTTTGTCACCTACTGTACGCATTGGTACACACTGCGTATACTGTATACAACAACAAGCAACACCAACGACATCTTGTTATAATGTCCAGATAGCGGCTACTTAGGTATATACTTATTTATATAGTATGCTGTATGTATGTGCGTACTTTTTTTTTTTTTGTATTTGTATTTGTAATAATAATATATAAACGCTACTACCTTCTACTAGCTGCTATTTGAGTAGCAGCAACAGTTCCTTTGGCTGCCGCTGTTCCTGTTCCTGTTCCTGCGAGCAACAACATCTTGGCACTTGGCAATCCAATTTCAATTTCACTTTCATTGTACTTGTTCGCTTCGTTTAGGAGCAGCTCGCCTGTGATAATGTCCAGCAAGAATTCCTCGCTTTGAAAGCTAACCGAACGATAGAGATTTCCACTTGCATCGGGATATAGCTCATCGTTGTTGCTTGTTGCTTGCTGTAAGGACTCTTGTGTCCTTAATGATTGCTGCTGTTGCTGTTGTAGTTGTTGTTGTTGTTGGGGGCTGCATGCAAGATTTTTACAACTTACGCTAACGCTGATGGGTAATAGCTCCATAAACTGTGTGAGACGACGCAATCTGCCATTGTTGTGTCTGCGTCCCGTCGTGAAATGTATTTATTGTTGTTGTTGTTGTCGTCGTCGTCGTCGTCCAGTTGCCGTTCCAGGCAATAAAACATCATCAACAGAGCAACAGCAACCATTATCAAAAATAAAAAAAAAACAAAACAAAGTAAAGATAGCCTAAGGCTAACTACGGTATACCGAAGTTTGTATACTCTTTAAAAAAGGCTTATAAACAATTATTCATTAAGAAAAAGCTCAAAAAAAAGTGCCAAATATTTGACAAAATCTTTATCTTAATCTTTAACAAATACTACTTATGTAAGTTCTAGATGGAAATCGATATTTCCTTCTTAATACCAGTATGTGGCTAACTATTAAGTGTAGTACTTAAATTCTATTTGTTCTCAAACCCATGTAATTCTTCTATTTCAGATTAAAGTGAAACTTCATATTTATATACCAATATGCAGCTCTTTTCTTTCAGATCTAAGTTAATCCAGATGAAAATTCCTACCTTAATACAAATATGTGACTGCCTATTGAGTGTATCATCTCGGTTGTATTCTTTTTTAATCTAGTAGACAAATTTCAAAATCAATAGCCTAGTAAAAAAGAAATCACTGTAAATTGGAAATCTTGCTTTTAATACCAATAAATGCTCTATTTTTTAAAACATGCAATCCTAAGCTAAAAGACCAGATGAAAATAAATGTACCTATCTTAATAACAATATGTGACTAACTACTTGAATTCTTAAATTTTTCAATACATTTGAAATTGTAAATCGATAACTAATAAAAGAAAGCACTGCATTAACTAAAATTTTCATGAGTACCAAGTTCTACAAGTTTCCCAAGAATTTAGAAACTAGACCAGAGCATAAAAATCGTTGAAAATCGAAATTTTGCTCAAGTCGATATATCGATAGACATGCAGGCATATATTTCTTTTATCAGATACGGACTTGGTGAATCTGAATTAATCGTTAACTCTTTAACGTGTGGCCTAGTGTATTGTTCTTTTCTACGTATAGAGCTGTTATATAAAATATTTTCATCCAAAGTATTTTATTTTAGTATATACTTTGTTTCTTACGAATTTTGCCTTTAAGGAGTAGTTGAAGTATTTTTAAAGAATTTTAAATAACTTCTAGAGAGCTCTGTGGTTTCTTACATTTTTTTAGTATTTTTTTCAGAGTATTTGTTTTAGAATTATGACTTTTCTAGTATTTTCAGCTAACTTTCAGTAATTTTTTGGCAGTTTTATGCTTTAGTTAGTATTATAAGGCAACTTCTAGAGACAGTCCAGCTAGTTTTTTTACTTCTGTTACTTAACGATGAATTTTATTTTGGTATTTTCTTTGTTCCTTACAAATTTTGACTGTAAGAAATAGTTAAAGTTTTTCTTTGAAGAATTTTATTAATTTTTAAAAATTCTCTGCTGTTTTCTACTGCCTGACAAACTCAGTCTGTCTAGTATTTTTTTAGCAATAAAAAGTATATCTCTATAAAACATATTTCCTCAATTTCTTAAGTACTTTTTGTTTTCAAGTATTTATTTAGTATTTTTTACAAGCGTTGCTAACTTTAGAAACCTTTAAAAAAAATGTTTTGAGCTTGAAATCATTAAGAAACAGTATTTATATATTTATTATATTTCTAGTGTACATTAAGTATTTTTAACAAACGTAGCTAACTTTAGAAACTTTTAAAAAAATGTTTTTTCCTTGGAATCATTTAGAAACCGGTTTGCCATTAAAACAGACAAAATTACAGACAAATCAATTTACTACCACAAACTGCCCGAGAAACTTATAGTACTCGTCACTTTTTAAAGAGTATTTCGAAAAGTAAAAAAAAGTCATTAAATAAACGCACACATTACACAAACAAAAACACACACGTTTTGTATTGTTGTTGTTTGTCTCTTTTATACATACGTACTTAGGCGTATTTTTTTTTTTGTTACCAAATGTAATTTTTGGTAATTTTATTTAGAGAAAAAAAAAAAAAGAATTTTTTTGTTTTTGCTTTTTTTTGCGTTTTGTTTTTATTTTTTATTGCCTTGGCATTTGTTTAATGCAAATTTAAGGCCTACCCACAGTCACAGCGGGGCATTTATTTAGTATTTGCCGGTATTAAGGTGGTATTTTTTTTTGTTCATGTTTGTTGTTTAACATGCACTAAGGCGTATTAAAATTTCAAGGACAATTATTTATAATATGCACAATTTTCAACTCAATTTATATTTGAATGTATACATTATTTTAGTTTTATTGTTGACTTTTTTGACTTTGTTAACACTATGTACATAATGTAAATATTAACTAGTTTAGTTTATTTATTATATTTGATAAAATACATAACATATGTACAACATACTCGTAGGCACTTGGAACATAAAAATATATTGTTGAGCTAGCAAGTTTTTTGCCTTCAACTTTTTTAGTATTATTTAGTTGTATTTTTTTTGCATATATTTAATAATTTTATATTTATATTAGAGCAAGCAGTATTTCTTTTAATGGGGCTGGGTTTACATCAAGCAACATTAATGTACTTTAGAAATATACACATATAAAATATAGAATACGCTCAACTTTTTTTTATCAATTATGTACTTCATATATGTAATCATTTAACAAAATTTACAATAATTTGTAATCGCTGTAAAAATGTTCAGGTTAGGAACTTAAAATAATATACCATATAATTAAGAGCACATATACGCAACAATTTACTTGCGCCATCTAGCGACAGCAAGTTGCTTGCGCCATCTAGCGGTCGCAGCAAACAGAAAAATACATAATGAAGGGGACGAATGAATTTTTCACGGATTCAGAAATTAATTAATTTATTCAATTCAAATAAATAGCTCGGTTACTAGAGCCGCTCAAAGTTGAATATATTTTAAGCTTAAAGGAGTTTATTAAAAACAAGGCCATCAATTGGTATTGAAATAACTTTTAAGCTTAAAGGGCTATACGCAGAATCCAATCCCTAATGGGATATCCCAAATGGGATTTTTATACCCTGTACCGTATGGTACAAAGGGTATATTGTGTTTGTGCAAGCCGAAAATGTATGTAACGTACAGAAGGAGAAGTCGGAGATCCCCCAAAGTTACCTAAAGTATGATCAGAGTGACTAGAGAAGTCGATATACCCATGTCCGTCTGTCCGTATGAACGCCTAGATCTCAGAGATGGTAACAGCTAGAGCAACCAAACTTTCAGATAAGATCCCTTATTAAACCATAGGAGACAAGTTTATTTTATTTTTTTGATATCGGGACTACATTATATAGCACCTATATAGCTATAGGTGTTTCAGAGGACCTCGAAAAAAAGCAAAAGTTTTAGATGGATAATTCGTTTGCTTATGAAGATATCATAACCAAATTTGGCAATCGGAAGTTTTTTAGAAATCCCCAGCACTGTACCAAATTTTATCAAAATCGGTTGACTATATCATATAGGTCCCATAGGATCGATCGGTCGAAAATTTGTTTTTTGTACAAAATTCGTTGTGTTTCGTTTGTGAAGATATTGTAACCAAATTTGGCAATCGGAAGTTTTTTAGAGTTCCCAAGCACTATACCAAATTTGATCAAAATCAGTTGACTATATTATATAGCTCCCATAGGGCCAATCGGTCAAAAAAACGTTTTTTGCACAAAATTCGTTGTGTTTCGTTTGATTGTGCAGATATTGTAACCAAATTTGGCATTCAGAAGTTTTTTGGAGATCTTCAACACTGTACCAAATTTTATCAAAATCGGTTGACTATATCATATAGCTCCCATAGGGCCGATCGGTCGAAAAAAAGTTGTTGATTAAAAATTCGTCTGTTTTTTGTTGTTTATGAAGGTATCATAATCTAATTTGGCAATCAAATGTCTTTTGGTGTTCTTAAGCAATTTACCGGATTTTATTGCGAGCAGTGGTACAGGGTATCCCAAAGTCGTCCGCGCCCGACTTTAACGTACGCCATCTTTTTATATGGTTTTGTCATTCCTTGCGAAATTTTTTTGTATTCTGCGTAGACCCCTTAATTTATATATTTTTCGTATAGAATAGAAAAAGAATTTATTTTGTAAAAAAGTGAATCTGAACGTCTTAGTTTATGTAACTTTCGGAACAGTTGGGTCAAGATGAATTCTTCTACATCTCTTCCTTGCTCTCGCTTAACACCTAATCACTTATAAAAAGCGTGAATTTCGTCTTATTCAATAGATGTTAATAAGCTATAAAATAGCTAGAGAGATAAACTCTCAGTTAAGTCCCAGTACATCATTAAAAATGTGGTACAGTCGAGGCGGTGCCCGACAGTGGAATACCCTGTACCTTTTGTGTCAAAAAAGTTTTTCCTGCATATTCCATCTAAGAACTTTCCAATTGGAATTTTTTTTTTTTTGGTGAAAATCGATATTTATACCTATAAGTTCCCTAAATTTTTACCCATTTTGATGAAACTCGAAAGTTACAACAAAGAACTTATTTAAAGTATACGGGGTAAGTTTCAAGTCGGTATGTTGAGGGGTGTGGGAGAAAACACGGTAAATGGATTGCGGGGGGTGGGGGGACCGCATCGATAAAATTTGGATGTGGATTTGTTCATTAGAGCCACATGAATGAGCTTACCAAAAATTGTGATTCTAGGTCACTTGTAGCCATAATTGCGTAGAGTCAAATATTGCCGCAGTTTATCGGCAAGGGGAGGTGAAACTTGCACATTTTTGACTATAACTTCTGTTGTATTTGTCCGATTTTGTTAATTTTTTACACATAGATGCATGTAACTATAACGCATCGCTCTGTTAAATTTCAGATAAAAATACTAAACGGTGTGGCTAAAAACCGCGAAACTCTACTGCGGGGGAACGGGGGAAGATATTGACATGATTCAACAAACTTCATCTGCTTAGGAAATATGCGCACCAGCTGGTAAAGTTTCGTGTCTCTAGCTTTTATAGTCTCCGAGATCTAGGCGTTCATACGGACGGACAGACGGACGGACGGACGGACGGACGGACGGACGGACGGACGGACGGACGGACATGGCTCAATCGCTACCCGAGGTTATGATAAGCATTTTGGTATAAAGGACTTGGGGTCTGCCACGCCTCCTTCTGTCCGTTACATACATTGCACAAATCTAGTATACCCTTTGTACCTATAGGTACAGGGTATAAAAATTATACTAAAATTTTATTGAATTTTTTCTGATTTAGTAGTAAGTACACATAAAAAAAAGTAATTTTCATTTCTAAGTAATGAAAAAAATACTTAAAAATGACATTTTTAGCTATAAAAATGACAATCACAAGTCGTAACACTTGAAACTCCAAAATTAACCAGGTTACGAGCAGATTTGAAGACAACTTTATAGACTTGACATTTAGTATGGTATCGCAGATGTCATCAGTTCTACTTAAATACTCGTACATTGTCGTACTATCTCTACCATCTATTTTTTATTTCTTTTTCATTGCTCCTGCCTCTTTCGTGCTCTGCCTTCCCACTCAATCACGCATTTCCTGCGGCTAAGAATTCGTCAAGTTCAAGGCTCCCTCTGGTTCGCTCTTTGAAGTTAAAGCCAAGTCCAACAGACAAGAAAAGCTCGACATTTTTACGATTGTTATTTTTATACTTCTTATTACTTTTTGCTTTATTTTATTTTTATTTTTTTTCTCTTTTTTTTCATTTTTCTTGTTGCAAAATTAATAAACACAAAAATAAACTTATGAGCAGTTGGCAGCAAACAAAAAGTAAACATATATATATCAGCCTGGAAACTGAGTTCAAATAATGTCCTTCTTTGATACCCTTTGTATAGCTCGAGCTGTAAAATTTTCTAAGAATTTTGTTTATTAAAAAAATATTCATAAGTTTTATTAGACTAGGGGGCTCCGCCAACTGTGTGCTTTATTTGAAGACCCCTTGTGCGCTATTAACTTCTATAGTGTTCATCAGATTGAGTATGCTACAGTTGCGCCTGAATACCCTTTTCCACAAACCGAATTCGCTCCTGTTTATGCAAAGTACAGTGAACAACACCAAGATTCGTTATAAAAAAACCGATAAAGAGAGATCAAAGAAGCAGACTACTCTAAAAAAAAATGCGTAATACAAAAAAACACTGTTTGTTTTTAAAGCTGCGTACCAGAGAGCACATATTTTAGCGCTAAAAATATTGCTATCGATTTTTATATATGAAGCTTTGTTTTGTCTCAAGGTTTTTTTGGGATGCTGCGTACTGGCCTTTATGATAGGAGTCCAAAAGTTTCGCCTAGAGCCTTCTATACGGCTTAATCCGGTACTTTGGTTTTTAAGCTTTTGAGTTCAAGGAGCTAACGCTCCTTTTTTAGAAAATATGTATTCAAAATCAACAACTTTTGAATGTGACTTTTTCCACGTAAAGAATATTCAGGCACGTTATAGCTCAAGTGGAACCTTTGGAACCCTTTCTTTTATATGAGAGATGTCTTTAAAATTAAATGTTTTAAAAACTTAGTTAAAGGAAATTTGTATATTTTTGCAGAAATAGCAAAACAATTAATTTCACATTTCGGGTAAAAAACAAGATTTTGTATCACTTTATTATGTAATGAGTTTTCTTAAAACACAAAAAGTTTAATATATATTTAAATTTTATTCAAAGTGTGAGTGCTGAATGCTCAACAGAGCTTCAGATATTTCAGGGTAATCTGGTGACCGCCCACACTGGACACGCCACTGACCCTCCACTATATACATGGAACTACAGCTGCTTTATGTACTGCAAAATTAATGAAAAAGTTAATATATCCAGCGCCAATGTTTAATGAGTTGATGATACAAATAAAAATGTAAAATGTAAAATGAAAATAATTTTGAAACATATCTTGCGCTGCTTGTACTCTCTGCTTGTTTACATTTTGTTGTGCACTTGTTCGTTGTTGTCCTTGTTATTGTTGTCTTTGTTGTTGTTCTTGTCAGGCTTTGTCTTTGCCTGCGCAATTTTTCATTTATTTATAACATGTAATTTTTCATGTGCGTTTCCTGTCGCCTTCTACTGCATATCTATCTCTTGCTATATCTCTCTGTGTGTATGAGTGTGTGTGTGTGTGTGTGATTATATGCTAGTATGAGTGTTTTATATATACATGTACGAGGGCAGTTTCAAAAGTCATTGACTTCATTACAAATTTATTTAATTGTATGCAACACAACAATTTTCTGGATGACAGTGCTGCGTGGACTTTTCCTTAATGGATTTTCCTTGCTGAAGCGAAACTTTTTGTTATGTACTTGTAAAAGTTTTTTTTACGTATTTCAATATATATATATAGCTATGGATTCTTCCACCTCCGCCCTATGCTCAACCTAGGACCGACTACTCGTAAACGCATAATTAAGCTCTACAGTAGTCTAGGAAGAAATATATATGGAATTTTCACAAATGCTCTAATAATGAACAGAATATTGTAAAGAAAGCGAGTTATGCAGTAGAGCTTCCTATAAAGCGATTTCGCGTGGGAGGAGAAACTTTTGTTTTTGGCCCCTTTGTTAATACTCTCTTTTATACTAGAGCCTCTCTCTCATTGGTTTCAGTAATCGTGTTTTTTCATTCGATCCGGTGTTTGGCCAGATGCGACTTATGCCTTGGTGGCGTCCCTTGGTGATGGGGCTACCATTAAAGCTCCCAAGAAAAAAAGCTCATTTTAATGGGTTAGCATACAAACAAGATGACAACTGTTTGTATCCTTTCTGATCGCGTTAAGCTTGTTCGAGCTTTCCGAGCTTTTTAACAGCATCAACTGTTTTGTTCTTCCTTATAAAGCTGTGTGCGGAAGTGATGCTTGCTTGTGGAATATTGGGGTTGAGGTGGCTTAGCCAAGGGTAAGAAATATTGAAAAAACAGGAATAATGTGGTTATGGGGACTATGGCAATTTCTTATACAATTTCCTTGAAGCACTAAGTCCGAGTTCGCTAACAAGATTGGACCAAGACGATTTTGTTTCTTATCTAAACTTCAAAAGATCAGCTGAATACGAATGTGAGTAAAAAATAAACCCAGCACGTCAGGTTTCTGATAAAATCTTCAAAATATCTCGTTTTAAGAATGTTTCCTAGTTATGTTACCCTTTTTTTTTTTTTTTGCCAAAAACAACTAATATTGTACTTAAAGTCACTGACATATTAAGCCACCCTCGTATAGATATGTGGATATGTGTTTTTTGTTTGCTTTTATGCCTGAAATTCGCCTTTTTATTGTAATTTAATGAGTTTAATGCCCAAGGCAGCAGCAGCTCAGCAGATCTAATATGATTGAGTCAAGTCAGTGCGCCAAAGTGAGCCAGCCAGAGAAGGAGTAAGTGAGACAACAGAAAGCCGCCTAACCGCAACTTAGTCAAAGGCCGGGTGCTGGGGAGGAACGAACAGATTGTGTAGGCGTGGCTGCTAAGCGTCAAAAATTGCGCCCTAATCAGTCAGCTGTGCGGGGTACAACGAGTTTATCAGCAAAACTTGGAATTGATTTGATTTGAATTGAATCGAGTCATCGAGACAACTTGCCGTCCTGGCTTAGCTCACAAGCACGCCCAAAAGTATTACAGGATTGTTCCTAAAATCCTACTCAAATTGCCAGATTTATCAAAGGATTTTCTGGGCTGAACGCTCTCTTTGTTAGCTAAAACGAACTGTGTGCGCAGTGTTCGTTAGCAAACAGTGCTGCCCATTTTTCCAACAATTTACACCAGATGGCGCCAGCACTAACAACAGGCTTTTTCCCAATCGTTATATATTTTGGTATAAAAAAAACTTACTGCACATTTACTTTTTGTTCTTAGCGCTAAATACAAAAGCTGTCGTTACGGGAAACGATTTTAATTAGAAATCTGAAAAATAAACTAAAAATCATATAAAAAATGTTTGGCACCAAAACAGTAGTAATTTGCAATTTTGTTATAAAAGTCAAAACATCATTCGGTTTTTTTTAACATAACGCCATGAGTAACTTTTTTTTAAATATTGTGCTGCTTAATTAATTCATTTTAAAAAACATTTTTGAAAATTTAGCTTATTCCATTTTTTCTCATATTCTAACGTAACGTCACGCCAAAACGCAAATGCCCAGATACGTCCCCTAGTTTTTGAAGCAAGATATAAATAAATAAATAAATTAATAAAAAAAAGCAGTTCGAAACTGGGAACACTCTCGCTATTCTTAACTACACAAAACGCCTTTTTATCTGCTTGATTCTCTCTCTCATTTCTTATCTGTTGCCTGCAGCTTTCTTTCTTTTACTTTTACCTTAACTTTGGCAAACAAATAAAGTGTGCAACTTTTCTTCTCTATGGTTTCTTATTTTTTTTATTTTCTGTGAGGTCTCTTGACGAATTGAATTTTTGTGTGTCACCAACAACAAAAAATGAAAAAAAAAAAACACATACATTGATACACTTGAAATGAACAGCGAAATGTATTGGCATTATAGAGATTTATAAGCGCACATATCTATCACACACACACACAGATGCACGTACATGTCACCCATACAAAGTGACGCACGTCACTCAAAGTTTTGTTGCTAAAAAAAGTAAAAAAAAAAAAAACAGTTGCTATCATGTCATTTCTAATGTTCTTGCGTGTCATGCTCACAGACATACTGATCTATATACATATATATATATATAAATCTTCTTCTTTCTTTATATGTAATTGCCCTAAAACGCCATCTGTCGCTGGAATTGCAATTTACTTTTTTCATAGTTTCTTTTTTTTGTTTTTTTTTGTTTTAGCATTCATATACATGCTTAAACTTAAAACTTGTCCCAAATGCAAATCAATTATAATCAATTACATATCAAAGCTAATATGTAGAAATCGGTCCAAGCGACAGTGGGATACCCCGAAACGAAAAACGTGACAAAACAAAAAATGCAAAAAAGTGAGTAGAGTTTTCTTTGTGGCTTTTTGGTCTTAACAGAAACGGTTACAATAAAATCAGAAATTGGAAATATATATTTCTAAGGAAATTTTGGCTGCCAAATTATGAAAATTTTAGCAGATAATAATTATTTTTAGTGTTTCTTTTTACTGCTCAAAATAAACAATAAACTGCTGGCGCCATCTAGCCATAGATTTACAAAAAAAAAATGGGCAGCACTGCTTGCACATAAGCGCTGCGTAATTACTGCAAGCAAGATAGCGCTAAAACTTTTGCTAGCATTTACTTTATATGAAGTTTTGTTTTGACTCGATGCGCTTTTCGATACTGTCCTTTATAAAAAAAGTCAACAATTTTAAGCTTATTGTGCTCACATACACAAAATTTGTTAAATGTGGATTTTTAGTATGAACATACACTGAACAAAATACAAGCTTGAAGATAAATGATTTCAATTATAAATGATTGAACTTGGTGACTGAAGTCAATGCATCTAAAGGTTGTATATAGGCTTTTTTGTATGTCCTGCTGAAAATTATTCTTAAGTAAACTTACTTGTACTTTAAGACTAACAAATAAACGAAGGTCCTGAAACTTTTAAGCCATGTGTCATATGCAGCACCTACTTATGAAAGGCTAGCAATTTAAAATTTGTAAAACAATTCAAATAATTGTACATTGCAAACTGCTTGTGGTTTGAGCAATAAAAACTTTGCCTTGTCATAAAGAAACTAATGGAGGAGGGAACCTGGTCATACGTGTCTTTTTGCTAGCTATAATTAATAGTTAACAATACTTGTTTGATGTGGTTAAGCCTACTAAGGATTTAGCATTGTCCAAGCACTGTAATTGACTCCTTACAGTGCTGACATAAAAAAATCAATGCGACGCGTTGGATGTGAGTGCTTCCACTCACTATAAAACTGGTGGTGACAGATTTGACTTTGGCAGCACTGCTGCCAAACAACTAGTTCGACTTACAAACTTATGGGAAATGTTTTTTCCAAACAAAATTTTAGCAAATAATAATTATTTTTAGTGTTTCTTTTTACTATTGCGCCATTAAAAGAACCTTAGCGGATTAAAATAAATAATAAACTGCTAGTGCCAACAAGCCATAGATTTACAAAAAAAAAAAAATGGGCAGCACTGTTTGCTCACAAGCGCTGCGTAACAGATAGCAAGCAAGATAGCGCTGAAACTTTTGCTAGCATTTACTTTATATGAAGTTTTGTTTTGACTCGATGCTCTTTTCGATACTGTCCTTTATAAAAAAACCAACAATTTTAAGCTTATTATGCTCACATACACAAAATTTGTCAAATGTGACTTTTTAGTATGAACATACACTGTACTTGTACTCAAAAAATAACAAATAATCGAAGGTCCTGAAACTTTTAAGCCATGTGTCATGTGCAGCACCTACTTATGAAAGGCTAGCAATTTAAAATTTGTAAAACAATTCAAATAATTATACATTGCAAACTGCTTGTGGTTTGAGGAGTAAAAACATTGCTTTGTCGTAAAGAAGCTAATGGATGAGGGAACCTGGTCATACGTGTCTTTCTGCACACTATAATTAATAGTTAACAATACTTGTTTGATGTGGTTAAGCCTGCCAAGGATTTAGCACTGTCCGAGCACTGTAATTGACTCCTTACAGTGCTGACATAAAAAAATCAATGCGACGCGTTGGATGTGATTGCTTCCACTCACTATAAAACTGGTGGTGACAGATTTGACTTTGGCAGCACTGCTGCCAAACAACTAGTTCGGCTTACAAACTTATAGGAAATGTTTTTTCCAAACAAAATTTTAGCAAATAATAATTATTTTTAGTGTTTCTTTTTACTATTGCGCCATTAAAAGAACCTTAGCGGATTAAAATAAATAATAAACTGCTAGTGCCAACAAGCCATAGATTAACAAAAAAAAAAAATGGGCAGCACTGTTTGCTCACAATCGCTGCGTATCAGATAGCAAGCAAGATAGCGCTAAAACTTTTGCTAGCATTTACTTTATATGAAGTTTTGTTTTGACTCGATGCTCTTTTCGATACTGTCCTTTATAAAAAAAGTCAACAATTTTAAGCTTATTATGCTCACATACATAAAATTTGTCAAATGTGACTTTTTAGTATGAACATACATACACTGTACTTGTACTCAAAAAATAACAAATAAACGAAGGTCCTGAAACTTTTAAGCCATGTGTCATGTGCAGCACCTACTTATGAAAGGCTAGCAATTTAAAATTTGTAAAACAATTCAAATAATTATACATTGCAAACTGCTTGTGGTTTAAGCAATAAAAACTTTGCCTTGTCATAAAGAAGCTAATGGATGAGGGAACCTGGTCATACGTGTCTTTCTGCATACTATAATTAATAGTTAACAATACTTGTTTGATGTGGTTAAGCCTGCCAAGGATTTAGCACTGTCCGAGCACTGTAATTGACTCCTTACAGTGCTGACATAAATAAATCAATGCGACGCGTTGGATGTGAGTGCTTCCACTTACTATAAAACTGGTGGTGACAGATTTGACTTTGGCAGCACTGCTGCCAAACAACTAGTTCGGCTTACAAACTTATGGGAAATGTTTTTTCCAAACAAAATTTTAGCAAATAATAATTATTTTTAGTGTTTCTTTTTACTATTGCGCCATTAAAAGAACCTTAGCGGATTAAAATAAATAATAAACTGCTAGTGCCAACAAGCCATAGATTAACAAAAAAAAAAATGGGCAGCACTGTTTGCTCACAATCGTTGCGTATCAGATAGCAAGCAAGATAGCGCTGAAACTTTTGCTAGCATTTACTTTATATGAAGTTTTGTTTTGACTCGATGCTCTTTTCGATACTGTCCTTTATAAAAAAACCAACAATTTTAAGCTTATTATGCTCACATACACAAAATTTGTCAAATGTGACTTTTTAGTATGAACATACACTGTACTTGTACTCAAAAAATAACAAATAATCGAAGGTCCTGAAACTTTTAAGCCATGTGTCATGTGCAGCACCTACTTATGAAAGGCTAGCAATTTAAAATTTGTAAAACAATTCAAATAATTATACATTGCAAACTGCTTGTGGTTTGAGGAGTAAAAACATTGCTTTGTCGTAAAGAAGCTAATGGATGAGGGAACCTGGTCATACGTGTCTTTCTGCACACTATAATTAATAGTTAACAATACTTGTTTGATGTGGTTAAGCCTGCCAAGGATTTAGCACTGTCCGAGCACTGTAATTGACTCCTTACAGTGCTGACATAAAAAAATCAATGCGACGCGTTGGATGTGAGTGCTTCCACTCACTATAAAACTGGTGGTGACAGATTTGACTTTGGCAGCACTGCTGCCAAACAACTGGTTCGGCATACAAACTTATGGGAAATGTTTTTTCCAAACAAAATTTTAGCAAATAATAATTATTTTTAGTGTTTCTTTTTACTATTGCGCCATTAAAAGAACCTTAGCGGATTAAAATAAATAATAAACTGCTAGTGCCAACAAGCCATAGATTAACAAAAAAAAAAAAAAATGGGCAGCACTGTTTGCTCACAATCGCTGCGTATCAGATAGCAAGCAAGATAGCGCTGAAACTTTTGCTAGCATTTACTTTATATGAAGTTTTGTTTTTACTTGATGCTCTTTTCGATACTGTCCTTTATAAAAAAAAGTCAACAATTTTAAGCTTATTATGCTCACATAAACAAAATTTGTCAAATGTGGCTTTTTAGTATGAACATACATACACTGTACTTGTACTCAAAAAATAACAAATAATCGAAGGTCCTGAAACTTTTAAGCCATGTGTCATGTGCAGCACCTACTTATGAAAGGCTAGCAATTTAAAATTTGTAAAACAATTCAAATAATTATACATTGCAAACTGCTTGTGGTTTGAGGAATAAAAACTTTGCCTCCTCATAAAGAAACTAATGGATGAGGGAACCTGGTCATACGTGTCTTTTTGCAAGCTATTATTAATAGTTAACAATACTTGTTTGATGTGGTTAAGCCTACCAAGGATTTAGCATTGTCCGAGCACTGTAATTGACTCCTTACAGTGCTGACATAAATAAATCAATGCGACGCGTTGGATGTGAGTGCTTGCACTCACTATAAAACTGGTGGTGACAGATTTGAGTTTGGCAGCACTGCTGGCAAACAACTAGTTGGGCTTACAAACTTACAGGAAAAGTTTTTTCCAAACAAAATTTTAGCAAATAATAATTATTTTTAGTGTTTCTTTTTACTATTGCGCCATTAAAAGCCCCTTAGCGACTCAAAATAAATAATAAACTGCTAGTGCCAACAAGCCATAGATTTATAAAAAAAAAAAATGGGCAGCACTGTTTGCTCACAAGCGCTGCGTAACAGATAGCAAGCAAGATAGCGCTAAAACTTTTGCTGGCATTTACTTTATATGAAGTTTTGTTTTGACTCGATGCTCTTTTCGATACTGTCCTTTATAAAAAAAGTCAACAATTTTAAGCTTATTATGCTCACATACACAAAATTTTTTAAATGTGGATTTTTAGTATGAACATACACTCTACAAAATACATGCTTGAAGATAAATGATTTCAATTATAAATGATAGAACTTGGTGACTGAAGTCAATGCATCTAAAGGTTGTATATAGGCTTTTTTGTATGTCCTGCTGAAAATTATTCTTAAGTAAACACAAATTTTATATACTTGTACTCAAAAAATAACAAATAAACGAAGGTCCTGAAACTTTTAAGCCATGTGTCATGTGCAGCACCTACTTATGAAAGGCTAGCAATTTAAAATTTGTAAAACAATTCAAATAATTATACATTGCAAACTGCTTGTGGTTTGAGGAATAAAAACTTTGCCTCCTCATAAAGAAACTAATGGATGAGGGAACCTGGTCATACGTGTCTTTTTGCAAGCTATTATTAATAGTTAACAATACTTGTTTGATGTGGTTAAGCCTACCAAGGATTTAGCATTGTCCGAGCACTGTAATTGACTCCTTACAGTGCTGACATAAAAAAATCAATGCGACGCGTTGGATGTGAGTGCTTCCACTCACTATAAAACTGCTGGTGACAGATTTGAGTTTGGCAGCACTGCTGGCAAACAACTAGTTCGGCTTACAAACTTATGGGAAATGTTTTTTCAAAACAAAATTTTAGCAAATAATAATTATTTTTAGTGTTTCTTTTTACTGTTGCGCCATTAAAAGCCCCTTAGCTACTCAAAATGAATAATAAACTGCTAGTGCCAACAAGCCATAGATTTACAAAAAAAAAAATGGGCAGCACTGTTTGCTCACAAGCGCTGCGTAACAGATAGCAAGCAAGATAGCGCTAAAACTTTTGCTAGCATTTACTTTATATGAAGTTTTGTTTTGACTCGATGCTCTTTTCGATACTGTCCTTTATAAAAAAAAGTCAACAATTTTAAGCTTATTATGCTCACATACATAAAATTTGTCAAATGTGACTTTTTAGTATGAACATACATACACTGTACTTGTACTCAAAAAATAACAAATATTCGAAGGTCCTGAAACTTTTAAGCCATGTGTCATGTGCAGCACCTACTTATGAAAGGCTAGCAATTTAAAATTTGTAAAACAATTCAAATAATTATACATTGCAAACTGCTTGTGGTTTGAGGAGTAAAAACATTGCTTTGTTGTAAAGAAGCTAATGGATGAGGGAACCTGGTCATACGTGTCTTTCTGCACACTATAATTAATAGCTAACAATACTTGTTTGATGTGGTTAAGCCTGCCAAGGATTTAGCACAGTCCGAGCACTGTAATTGACTCCTTACAGTGCTGACCAAAAAAAATCAATGCGACGCGTTGGATGTGAGTGCTTGCACTCACTATAAAACTGCTGGTGACAGATTTGAGTTTGGCAGCACTGCTGGCAAACAACTAGTTTGGCTTACAAACTTATGGGAAATGTTTTTTCAAAACAAAATTTTAGCAAATAATAATTATTTTTAGTGTTTCTTTTTACTGTTGCGCCATTAAAAGCCCCTTAGCTACTCAAAATGAATAATAAACTGCTAGTGCCAACAAGCCATAGATTTACAAAAAAAAAAAAATGGGCAGCACTGTTTGCTCACAAGCGCTGCGTAACAGATAGCAAGCAAGATAGCGCTAAAACTTTTGCTAGCATTTACTTTATATGAAGTTTTGTTTTGACTCGATGCTCTTTTCGATACTGTCCTTTATAAAAAAAAGTCAACAATTTTAAGCTTATTATGCTCACATACATAAAATTTGTCAAATGTGACTTTTTAGTATGAACATACATACACTGTACTTGTACTCAAAAAATAACAAATATTCGAAGGTCCTGAAACTTTTAAGCCATGTGTCATGTGCAGCACCTACTTATGAAAGGCTAGCAATTTAAAATTTGTAAAACAATTCAAATAATTATACATTGCAAACTGCTTGTGGTTTGAGGAATAAAAACTTTGCCTCGTCATAAAGAAACTAATGGATGAGGGAACCTGGTCATACGTGTCTTTTTGCAAGCTATTATGAATAGATAACAATACTTGTTTGATGTGGTTAAGCCTACCAAGGATTTAGCATTGTCCGAGCACTGTAATTGACTCCTTACAGTGCTGACATAAATAAATCAATGCGACGCGTTGGATGTGAGTGCTTGCACTCACTATAAAACTGGTGGTGACAGATTTGAGTTTGGCAGCACTGCTGGCAAACAACTAGTTCGGCTTACAAACTTATGGGAAATGTTTTTTCCAAACAAAATTTTAGCAAATAATAATTATTTTTAGTGTTTCTTTTTACTATTGCGCCATTAAAAGCCCCTTAGCGACTCAAAATAAATAATAAACTGCTATTGCCAACAAGCCATAGATTTACAAAAAAAAAAAATGGGCAGCACTGTTTGCTCACAAGCGCTGCGTAACAGATAGCAAGCAAGATAGCGCTAAAACTTTTGCTGGCATTTACTTTATATGAAGTTTTGTTTTGACTCGATGCTCTTTTCGATACTGTCCTTTATAAAAAAAAGTCAACAATTTTAAGCTTATTATGCTCACATACATAAAATTTGTCAAATGTGACTTTTTAGTGTGAACATACATACACTGTACTTGTACTCAAAAAATAACAAATAATCGAAGGTCCTGAAACTTTTAAGCCATGTGCCATGTGCAGCACCTACTTATGAAAGGCTAGCAATTTAAAATTTGTAAAACAATTCAAATAATTATACATTGCAAACTGCTTGTGGTTTGAGGAGTAAAAACATTGCTTTGTCGTAAAGAAGCTAATGGATGAGGGAACCTGGTCATACGTGTCTTTCTGCACACTATAATTAATAGCTAACAATACTTGTTTGATGTGGTTAAGCCTACCAAGGATTTAGCACTGTCCGAGCACTGTAATTGACTCCTTACAGTGCTGACATAAAAAAATCAATACGACGTGTTGGATGTGAGTGCTGGTGGTGACTGATTTGAGTTTGGCAGCACTGCTGGCAAACAAATAGTTGGGCTTACAAACTTATAGGAAATGTTCGCGCTCTTAAATGTGTACGCTATATGCTAATACGTCTTTCAAAGTCAACTGATATTATGATTGGTATGATGTGAATCCTTTTTCGTTGGCCATGCCAAACAACTCCTGTTGATGCCCAGGATTGATTATACACTGCAGCAACTAATTTGAATATTCAAAGTTGTAAGACTTAGGTAAACTACGAAAGCAAAATACAATTTATCGATATACGTTTTTTGAGATAAATTATCGTTATTACATATACAAGAACGCTCACGATTCCAATGGCCACCTGATAAATATGTTCTGAGTACGTTTTATTAGGCTAAAAAATGCAAAACTACTTAAAGTCCGAATTGATCTGGCAACGTTGGGAATGCCTATGCATAACATGATAGAGGCCATAAAGTCTATTAGGAACCCGTAAACAGAGAGAAAAACAAATTTCATCAAGTTACCATAAAACAAAAAATTTATGCAGAAAGTAGAGCATTTCGTGCTTCGGTGATAGAAAAATGTAAATTATTTGATACCTTTTGAGTCAACTGGGTTCAAGTGATGCGCACACTGATCCGGTTTTTACTTGCGCCGGCAAGTATGCAGCATTATTTTATGTTTAGCATTTAAATTGACAACTTGAGTGCCCACAAAGACAAACACACACACACGCACACAGATACATATTCACACACTGTTACATGCGCCAGCATATCTTAAAAAGAAATTAGCAAATATTCATATGGATGTTGGCAAATATTTGCACAGATGGGATGAAGAAGGGAAAAACCCAAACAAAAAGCAAGTAAATAAATAAATAAGCAAGGGAAGGAAATCAGTCAAGGCAGCTTTGCCAACCAAAAATGCTTTGCCAAATTGGCAGCAAAATGATCAAAAGAGACAAAAACCAAAAACGCGACTTTGTCAACAAACAGATACACGCACACACACACACACACAGATACACGCATGTTTATGTGGGTTTTTGTTTGTATGCAGAAGCCAAGTGTATCAACTTAATGGCAATTTAGTCATTAATATTGCGTATACGTAATATTTTCAGTGACTTTGCCTAATGCCAACTTTTGATTAACAAAGCAGCAACTTTAAAGTGGCCAAAAGTAAAAGTGCCAAGTTGCAATGCAACAAAATTTGACTCCCAATGTAAAGCCTTATTGACTCCCATTTCGCCAACCGCTAACTTAAAAGAAATATATATATAGATATTTTCAAAATTAGACATTTAAATATGATCTGCACTCAAGCACCACAAACTCAAAAAATATACCACATTTCGTTAAAAGGAACAAACTCATCGCTTACTGAAGCACTTAAGCGCTACCGACTGCTGTGTACAATTATACAAACTAATTTATATAATAATTTTTTACAATTCCGTCAGTTTATTAATTCAATGTAGAAAAATGATTGCCTTGCCACTTTGCATCAAAAAGTTAGCAGCTGCCAAAGTTCGGACATAACTATTGAAGAATCTCATTTAACGAGCTCTAACTACAAAAGTTACCACTTTACTACTGGCAGAAATCACTTCAGGATATTGCAATGCCTTGAAGTTACGCCTCACTTAATGTACGTATTTATTTTTCATACAATCTTACTGAAAATGAGAGCCGGAACAGTCTTACATACATAGCTAGAATAAATGGTCGAAAGAAAAAAATTGTAGCATACCCAAAAGGCGCAGCATAAAAATCCACACACACACACACAAATGCCATAAGTAGCCACATTTATGTACTTGATAGTGAGTGTTACAGCTGCTATGCGGCTTGCTCTTCTACTCTCTCACTCTCTCCGCATGTGTGCTTGTTTGTGTGTGTGTGTGTGTGTGCGTATGTTTGAGTACGTTAAGTGCATATGCTTTGAACTTTTTTATATTTATTTACATATAAATGCGTGCAAATGTATATGTGCCTGCTCTCTCTCTCTCTGTGTCCATGTATTTGTGTGACTGTGCATGTTTGTGCTTTGTTTGTTTTAGGTTTCTGTTTTGTTTGCGCTAAACCAAAGAGCAGAAAAAAAGTATATGCCAGTTTTACCGCGCGCGCTCTTCTCACTCTCTCATGCTTACTTTCTGCATAACTCTGTGTGTGTGTGTGTGTGAGATGATTTCATTTTGTTTGTGCCTTAGTTTACTGTACTTTTGTTGCCAGTACCAACTAAAGCAAAGAGCAGCCAAAGCAAAGCACCCCCCCTACAACTCCTACCCAAGCGCTATGAACAAGCCCCACTGGAAAAATATTTAAAATATAAAAATTATAAAGAAAATAAGCGAGATACAAAAAAAAAAAACAAAAAAGTTTATCTACGCTGACGGTACTTAGACTTAAAGCTATTTGATATGTTAAAACACATAATGGAGATGCTGTAAAAGCCATTTTGAAAAACTAATAAGTTACTTATAATCAGCTAGCTTGAAAGTAACTTAATAGCATATAACAGGGTTGCAATAATGTTTTTCTGAGAATAAGATTAAAAATAGGGATTAAATTGTGCAGTTTCTTTGCTTTGGCGACCATTGTAGCTACGCCGCTTTAAGATAAGAAAAATAACCATACGACTTGAAAAAGTAGACGAGATGACGAAAAAATTGTATGCCCAAAAACGTTCATTTATCTTGAAAATTAAAGTGTCCCCAATTCACCCGAAAAACTTTGTTACTTTTAAAGACGTAACCTTATCTCGTATAAAGTTTTAATTTAGTGATAATAATTTTCTACAAATGCCTTAAAACGCATGGAAATTAAAAAAAAAGTACAGAGTATATTATAGTCGGTATGTAAAGATTGTAAGCGGCCCACAAACTATTGTGCGTAGACTCGTATAAGCGCCACAAAAGTAATCCCTGCCTAAGCAAACTGTTGCCCCTTAGTATATAGCATTTGTAGGGTATGCAAATGTCGGCATAAAATATACTATGTACTATGTGTTTATGCGCATATTAAAATTAATTTAATATCTAGAAGTGACAACTGACAAAATATCTCAACGTGTTGGCCATATTGCTGCCTTAATTTGGCCTTAATTTGTTGTTGTTGCTTGTCTATTGATTTTGTTATTGTGACCCAAATCTATAAGCTCACACACACACGCACACACACAGAGAAGGGCTCATGTGCATGAGAATTTGTTGAAAGCCGCTCAACATTTTACAGCTATGCATAATTTATATCTTAAATTGTGCTGCAGATACGAACCCTATAAAAACAACAAAAAACATTAACAACAACAACAACAGCAGCAGCAATAATAACAACTGTTTGAAGTATCTTCTGTATAGTATATAATATACACGGCATTAACATCGTTGCCTCGTCAATGCGGTTATTTACACCCAAAACAAAAAAAAGAGAGAAAAATGAGTTTATCTTTATCTTTTGATTTAAATTCTAATTTGGCTGCCATTTTGAACAGCTTTGTTTATTTATTTATTTCATTTGTTTGCTTTTATTTCATTTTATTTCTGTTTATATTTTTTTTAACATTTGTGTTTTTTTACTTACTTCATTTAGCCTGTACGCTAACAGCTTAAGGGGGCGCATCGGGCGTATGATTAATGTCATGCATACAAATGTGCAAATTAGACACACGCGCTTACATTTAGCCCCTTAGGCCCCTTGCTCCAAATACCTAGCTGCTCATATATTTCACTAAGCTATTAAATGCTATTAACATTTTATGTTTAGTATTTAGTTAAAATGCCATAATATACTAATAACGTATACGCAGTGTGTGCGTACATTTGTTATATACTAGTTTATGCCACAATTTACTCAATTTACGATACTTTTGTGCCATTTGGCATTGTCTTTGTCTTGGCAGCTAAGCCATAGGTGTAACCTAGTAGTACACACTGACTAGGTTCCTTCACTGGGGCTTTGACTGGTAATACATAAGTTGTTTTAATGACCTGCCTAATTAAAGCGCTGAGTGTTTGGGCTGCAGGCTGCAATAAAAACCAAAGTGCGCTACTTACAAACAAGTTAATGGTAAAAACCAAGCATTAAAAACAAAAACAATAACAAAACCAAAACCAGAACAACAAACATTTCCACGTGTATTGGGAGTCGTTAAATAGGCTGCGTGTATTGAAGTTCGTTAAGTATACGCCTAAGTGTAGACAAAGCGAAACATTAATGTAAGCTAAAACGGACAGGTAATTATTCTAAAAAAATACCAAAAATACTTGCGTGAGAAATTAAAGAAAATTAAATGGAAATCAAAATAAAGTCTACCATTCCTAAAATTAAATAAAATAGCTAATAATTGTAAAATGTATCTCAAAATACTTAAGTTGCGGAACTAAAAAAAATGCTTGAGTTATTGTAAAAACAATGCTACACTAAATTTTTCCAAATGCAAAGTTTAAAAAATGTGGTACAGTCGAGGCGGTGCCCGACAGCTGAATACCCTGTACCTTTTGTGTCAAAAAAATTTTTCCTGCATATTCCATCTAAGAACTTCCCAATTGGAATTTATTTTTTTTTGGTGAAAATCGATATTTATACCTATAAGTTCCCTAAATTTTTACCCATTTTGATGAAACTCGAATGTTACAACAAAGAACTTATTTAAAGTATACGGGGTAAGTTTCAAGTTGGTATGTTGAGGGGTGTGGGAGAAAACACGGTAAATGAATTGCGGGGGGTGGGGGGACCGCATCGATAAAATTTGGATGTGGATTTGTTCATTAGAGCCACATGAATGAGCTTACCAAAAATTGTGATTCTAGGTCACTTGTAGCCATAATTGCGTAGAGTCAAATACTGACGCAGTTTATAGGCAAGGGGAGGTGAAATTTGCACTTTTTTGACTATAACTTCTTTTGTATTTGTCCGATTTTTTACAGATAGGTGCATGTATTCATTCAGATGAAAATATTAAACGGTGTGGCTAAAAACCGCGAAACTCTACTGCGGGGGAACGGGGGAAGATATTGACATGATTCAACAAACTTCATCTTCTTAGGAAATATGCGCACCAGCTGGTAAAGTTTCGTGTCTCTAGCTCTTATAGTCTCCGAGATCTAGGCGTTCATACGGACGGACAGACGGACGGACGGACGGACGGACGGACGGACATGGCTCAATCGCTACCCGAGGTTATGATAAGCACTTTGGTATAAAGGACTTGGGGTCTGCCACGCCTCCTTCTGTCCGTTACATACAAATCTAGTATACCCTATACCTATAGGTACAGGGTATAAAAACGATACCAAAAATAACAAATTAGCTAAATTAAAAAATTATTTTAAGAAATATTATACCAAAAACAGTTAAGAATTAAAAAAAATTTTAATTGATATTAATTAAATTTTAGCTAATAATTGTAAAATATACAAAAGATACTTAAATTGCCGAACTAAAAAAAAATAATAGAGAAATTGTAAAAAAATGCTGATTACAATAAAAACTTGAGAAATTAAAGAAAATTAGATGCAAATCAAAATAAAGTCTACTATTCCAAAAGTTATATTTTAAAGCTAATATTTATTAAATATGTATTTCAATAAATACTCAAATTGCGGAGCCTTAAAAAAATTATACAGAAATTAAAATAAAAAAATATTATTATTCAGCAGTGCTCCAGAAAACCAATCCGAACATTTTATTCGAATTCGTTTTGAAACCGAATGTCTGGTGCTACCAATTTCACCAAAACTAATTTTTTATGTGATTTGAAACCGAACGTTTTGTTACAAGAGTAATGAAAACGAATTGGCAAAATACGTGTGAAAAGTGTACGCATTTTAAACTGAAATAATTTTTAAAATATTCTTTGATATTCTTAAATTCTGATTATGCCAATTTCAATTTAAATAGGTATTGATGAAAATTTTTAATTATTTTTTTTTTTATGATCCATGTCTTGCATCAAAAAATATTTCCCTTGTTAAAGCAATAGCATAGCTGCGCTAACAATGAGCAAGGGAGATATGAGTAGATGGCGGCAGCAAAAAATTCGAATAAAATGGTTCGTTTTGTTTTTTTCATTTTCCGGAGCACGGCCGATTATATTGCTTCAAAGGCTAATTATTGTAAAAAAAAAAAATACAAAAATACTGAATTTTGCAAAATTATAAAAGAAAAAAAATTTGTAAATACCAAAAAAAAGAAATATAAATTAAAAATGTTTGAGAAATTTAACTGCCAACACTACCAGAAACAATCATAAAAGCTGCATAAGAAAATACCAACTACTTTTACTAATTAGTCCCAAACAACGCTGAGGCATAAAATCTAAGGATTAACAAAAACTTCTGCCGCTTCATAAAAGCTTAGCGAATTTTGAGCTCTGCGATTTTTTATGATTAACTACAACTCAACTTGTCAAATCTTATACATATAAAGTTCGAATTTCATTTCCAACCAATCAAACTAGCAGCGAACTTACAAGAGATTTACTTGGAGGCCATTTTGTTTTGCTTCTACTTTTTGCTGAAACTCAAACTTACTACTCCATTAATGTACTGCGTCCGCTCGGAAGTTTTGACAGCAACTTCTTACTCTCAAACACGCACACACACAAATACACACACACACAACCGGAAGCCTTGGAAAATACATGAAGCAGCTCTTGCAATTAACCTAATCATCAATCCAACTCTAACTACAGTAGCGGATTGCAAAGGCGCGCAGTTGCCTGGGCGCTAGCAGCTGAAGATATTCAGGGCTATTTACTCCATTTTCTATTTCTGGGCGTATGATTTTTAGGGTGTCAAATTTGTTCACTCAAATTTTCACACAATATCTCCTTCTGTTTTTCATGCTGTGCCAGTGAAAAACAATTATTTTTAAATTTTATATTTAAGCTTAATAATGTATATTTTTTAATTGATTTTTTTTTAAGCTGCAACATTACACTTTACGGCATCACCTAACACTGACAAAACTGCAGCAATTCAGCGCTGCACAACACCATTAAATCAAAAAAAAAAAAAAATCCTGACAGCAAGCCACAGCTTATAAATTTTTAAAAATAATTTTTCATGCAGTTTTAGCTTTTGGTTATTCTTATTCTTATTTTTTGTTGCCCAACAAACTTTATTTTTTCTTTTATTTATGCATAAAATATGTAAAAGGATAAGATTATGTGATAGCATAAAAGCCAATCGGTCGCAATCTGACTTAATTATGCAACATATTAATTTACTAATAAATAATAATTGAAACTTAAAATAAAAAGTATAATCACCAAAGCAAATGATTTTCAAAAAAATATAATGCTATTTCAACCTTTCATTTATTGTGCCTTTAAACCACAAACCATTATTAATTTCTTCGAGTGTATCACAAAAGTGGGCGCCCGCTTGTAGCTAAGTCCGCCACTTTACCAACCGTAACCGTAACCGTAACCTCATTCCAAGTCTCAAGTCTCTCAACTCTTAACTCTGAAGTCTCTCAACTTTGTTGAGTGTGAAGCTTAAGCCAATTTAAGCATTTTGCATGGAAAAAAGCAAAAAAAACAAAAAAAAAAAAAATAAGGGGGAAAAGTGCGGCCAAGGCCTGCCAGTGTTGCCACCCTTGTCAGTTGCATCTTTGGGCTGCACTTTGTTTGGGCGCTTTGTAAAGCAAGTGCGGCATTTTGGGCGTTGCCAGCACCATAAAATATGCAAACTCATCGTGCTCAGCATGCAACAATAATGTGTATGTGTGGTGTGTGTACGTCATGTCAAGCAAGTGCAGTATCCCGCCTCTTTCGGTTGCATCAAGCATAAGGCGTTGCTGTTACTTTGTGTGCGTCTGTGTGTGTGTGCGTGTGTCCGTATCTCACGGATGCGTTTATTTATATTTGCATGAAGTTTCAGCTGCAGCCACAAGACACACACACTTACACACTTATACACACCCACACACATCTACATCTATGGTTACGAGGGCAGGCTGATAAATAATTGGCTTTGCAATAAGCATACGCTGCACAATATTAACTGAAAGCAAAAAAGTTTTGTGGATCTAATTTGAATGGATCTCAGAAATCGCAGGTTTTCAGAAAGAAAATTTTTTTTTTTTCAAATGTGTTGGATAACAATTTATAAATTAAAATAAAACTGTCAGGACTAATTATGCTCCAGTGTGTCCAATCCATAAACAAAATTAACAAAGCGACAAATTTTACTATCGCGATTTTAAAATAAAAATTAATTTCTAACTAATATTTCATAATTTTTATATTGAAATCAAAAAGCAAGAGTTAAAAATTTGCAAAGGGTCTAGCTGGATAAGGTACTGGAAACTGCCCCCAGTGATTTTTGAAAACTAATGCAGTTCGATGCATAAGGCAACAACAAAAATTTCACATAAAATTTCAGTTTTTAATGCGTTACGGCTTAATTTTAAAAAAGTATTTTTCGTTTTTATTTAATTGTACTACTGAATATTTTAGAAAAAATTTGTTTAAAAAAATTTTTTTAATCTAATTTGGCAACAGGGCTCTTTAAAAAAAATGTTCAAATTTTTTTTACCAACACATTTTCTTAAAAAAAATATGCAATTTTCTCATTTTTTTAAAGTATTTTCCTTAAATCTGTCAATCACAATTTTTTTTTTTTTTTTTCAAAATGTATGAACAATTTTTTTTTTCTCAAAAGATGGCAAAATCTGTAATACATTTTTATAATATTTCATAGAGTACATAGTTCTTGTTTATATGATGAAAAAATTGTTTCATTTTGTAGGTAGGTAGGTAGGTAAAAGTGGTTGTCTTTCGACACACCTAGGCCTGTAAAAGGCCCGTTGTGATGCCGCTTGGGCTAGTCCTTACTCTCCCGTATCCTCTCTAAACCAACCTGTTGATTTGATGAACGCATTAATCTTATTTATTTTGATCTCTGCTAATTCAGTTATATTTTCAATACAGTCTCCTCCTGCATAGTGCCATGCATCCACACAGGAGATGCTCCACTGTTTCCTCTACCTCTACCTCCTGACAGCTTCTACAGTAGTCGAAATAAGACACTCCCAATCTATTGGCGTGTCTACCAATAAGACAGTGTCCAGTAAGAGCACCTATCGTAGCTCTTATGTCAAGTCTGTTAAGTTTTAAAAGTTGCTTGGTTCTATTCAAGCTACATTGCGGCCAAGTTTTCCTACTAATAAGACAGGCTCCAGTTTGCTCCCATCTATAGTTTGTAGGTAAATATACAAATTTTAACATTGCTCAACAATCGATTTTTAATTATTTCCATTAAATGGAATGCAATTTCAATAAAAATGTATGGCGTTACATTCAACACAAAAAATTAAATCCCTGATGAGAACAAAATGCAACATTTTTTTGCTTACACCCATATTTTTTAAAATAAAGCGCCGCTGACTTAAATCGTTTTCCAAAATTAAAAAAACTTTTAAGCCTGCCCTCGTATACCGAAATGGTATAACTGTTGCCTGGTTGAGCATATGTGTAAGTGTATGAGTGTGTGTTTGACATCGCTTAAATTGTTTATCGCACTCATTCAACAATCTCCATTTCTCTTACTCTAAGTGTTTGTAGACATGAGTGAGTGAGTGAGTGTGTGTGTGTGTGTGCGGGAGTGTGATTAAGTGTATGTGAGTGAGCAAGTGTTTGGGTGAGTGTGTGTGCATTGGACTGCATTTAGATTTCATGCAAGACTTTGAACTTCTTTCGGCCAATGTCCATGATTAAGCACATTGATTATGTTCAACATGCTCTTCGGATTTACTTTCATTATGTTATTGAGTTTCTAATGAGCTATGCTTTTGAGCCATTTAATATCGTAACATATGTTTTCTGTGCACTAAGCATAAGTCCAAATTTATAGATAATAATTCAATTATAATTGTTCTAAGAACAAACAACTTTATAGATTAAGAGAGGTATAAATTTGAGTTGAAGCGAATATTGTTGGAAGACCTCAAATTAACTAGTTGCGAACAGGTCTAAAAAAGATTAGTCACCGGTTAGGCAAAAGAAGGGCGCTCTTACTGCAGCAAACCGAAAATTGCTTAAATAATTTTGTTTTAAAAAAAACATATTGAACAAATATTTTTTGTTAATTCAAATATAATTTAATTAATAATTAATAAATAATTTTGTAATAAAAAAAACATTGAGAAAATAATTTTTTTTTTCAAAGTTTGTCATTTCATTTTTCATACATAAAAGTTTAGTTTCAAACTTGCATTAGGTATATACATTTGCCCAATTTTGTTGGAAAATATACGAAAACAATGCAATTAACAAACAAACCAACACATGGCGTACCCTATAGCTTACCTAAAAGAGGCTAATAATACGCTGGTGATAACTAAAACTCTACTAATTAGAAAATATGAAATTAAACTAAATTTCAAACTCGCTAGTTACACGCTTGAAGTGCTTAGTAACCAATATAGAGCTAGAATTTTCATTTTTTATATGATATGCCAGCAAGAAACTTATGCATATACATATGTATGTACTTATGTGCATGCAGGCATTATAAAACTCATACAAAATTTGCCATTTTCCGCAATTTTATGGCAAGTTCAAAACAAAGTTATTTTCATGGCTGTCATTGGGCTAATCAGACTGTTGCCCGCATTTCGTCTATCGCCGCTGGTCCTTTGATCCTTTGCCACTTGCTGGTAGTGCTTCTCAACAGCTACAGCCATGCCCTAATCTCATTTGTGACTTGAAGGATATGAAATGATTTGGCGAACTGCCGAGCAGTAAGTAGCAACCGCCAAAGCGGCAATAATATCAAAAATTTGCACTTGCAAGACAAAAGCCGCACAAGCGCGCAGTCCAGAGAGACGCACAGCGACCAGTTTCACAGGAAAGAAAGCAAATCCAGCACAGGCCACATGCCATGGGCGGCAACAAGGACAATGGCTGTTGACAGCGGACGAGAGGGCTGGCCCTATAGGTGGCATCTAGGGAGTTGAAGGCGGCAGCCTAATGACATTTGTGTGTGCCACTAGCAGGACAACGATGAAAGAATGTAGCTGGCCATGGCAGCGGCGGCACACAGGGGGCGGCATACTGAGGCGTGTCCACCGTACGCCTCTGAGTGACACGCCATGTCATTGTGAAATGGAAATTGTTTGCTATTAGCAGAGCGTTTGCTTGCAACAGCAGCGCGGCGGAGGGTGTGGCTGGTAGAGCGGGATATCCCTTATCGGAATGTGAATCCTGAATGCTGAATTTGAATCTGTGTGTTTGGGAGTTTTGCAGCCGAGGGCAACATTTAAATATAAATTAAAAAGTTACGCATACGTCATGTTGTACAGAAGAGCGCACACAGTGGCCTTTAAGTATATGTGTGTGTGTGTGTGTGTGTGTGAGGCTGTATGCGTCATGGCTGGGGACAAAGGGCGGCATAGCCAGTGAGCTTGTGCTTGGGAGTGGGCAGGGAACAGGGGCAACGCATTTGCATATTGTGGGCGCACATTTACAGTTAGTAATTCATACATGTCTGTGTGCAAGTGCGTGGCAACAATGTTGACAACCGCCATTTTGTGCGTGTGCGTCTCTTTGCGTGCTTGTGTGTGTGTGTAAGTGCATAAGAGTATGAGTGTTCTCGAATGTAATTAAAATTGTTAAGGAAACACACACACACACACACACACACACACACACTGACAACTTGGGTTAATCAAATGAGTGTGAGTGTATGCGAATTTATTTATCCAGATAAAAAATCTTAGTGAAAGTGTCAAACGGTTCAAAGGGGAAAGCCAAACGTAGCTGTACTCAGTCTTATTTGAGGATACCGAAGTTTGCATGCTCTTTCAGCAAGAATATCATTTTAGTAACTAATTTATAAGAAACTTTAATAATACATGGCAAGTGGGGTTCCGTACCCAGGGCTCTTTGGGATTTTCTAAGTACTTGTAAAAAATATAATTTTCAAACTAATAATAATAAATAATTTTTATTTTTTAGTCATATTTTACATACAGTTGAAATAGCATTAGATTGTTAATATAAAAACAAAAATTATAAAATAATTATTATTCAATATCTATTTTTATTTAAGGATCTGGAAAGAACTTTTTTTTAAATTAATTAAATTAAATTAAAGAGAAATAGATTTTTTTAAACTAATTTTGTTATTTAATATATTGGAAATAAAATGATGTCTCAATTTTTAATTTAGCAGTTGAAAATAAAGTTGGAGTTCAAATATTTTTTATAACGAAGCTCTGTACTATAGCGGTTGCTTTATTTAAATGAGAAAAATTTGTATTTAATTATTATTTTATAATTTTTATTATTAGGCTAAAAAATAAGACTAAAAATTTCAAAAACAATCAAAGCTAAATTTTTAATTAATTTTTAAATTTTTGATAAAATTTTTTTTTAATTTTTAATAAAAATTTTTTTTTTAATATTTGATAAAAAATTTTTTTTTCATTTTTAAAATTTTTTTTAAAGATGAACGAGCAGCAGAGCTTGAGCTGGATTTTGGGCAGTTCAATTTTCATGCACAGTGGGATTTCTGAAGAATATAAGAAACTTTCAGAGGAACAGAGGTGCGTGCCAATTCCGGTACTATAAATGGGAAAACCTAAGATGTTGTTGTGGATTTTAAAACGAATCCGGTCATAAATAATAAATAATTTATAATGTTACAAGTCCTAGTACTAAAACCCCAAAGCAAAAGAAGATAAAACTCTGTTTGCAACACCATCTATCCAATATTCTCAAAGAGCATCTTACACAAAATTTTTCATACACTATCAATCAAGACATTTCAATATTTTTTTGTCTCTCAAGACTCAGCACCATGAATCCGCTCCTGGAAAACAAATTAGCAGCAGCATACTACAGGAAGCCACTCCACAATCATAAACATATCAATAGTATCAAGTCAAAATATTATAATAAACGCAGGTTGCCACAAATATTTGAATATAATACATTGTATGAAAATGATACATTATACAAAATGTTTGCAGAAAAAAAATCTTTTTATGCAAAAACTTGTTTGTAATTTTTTTTCTTTCTTGTGGAAACTGACATTCCATTCATTACATTCCATAAATCTTGCATTGCAGTTGAAGCTATTTGATATTACATTTTTTCTACGAAATCTGTACAGAAACTGCAGCTCGTAAATAATTTAATGTATTTTACCTAAAAGCTATTTTATTTTTTAAATTATGCAGACAGAAAGGTTTTTCCAAGAAAACTTATATTTGCAAGCGAAGACATTGAATGCACTTTGAAGATTGTCTTGAATTTAATTTGATACAAGTATACCTTGTTGCTATTAAAACTCAATTTGAAACTTAAATCTTTAAAAATTCAAAACTTGCTGAAAAGTTTAAAGTTTCCAATTTTGTGTTTAATGCCAGAAATTTCTTTTAAAAATTCAGCTTTAGAAACCAGGCATGACAAATTTGCAAATCTCTCAAATATGTTGCTGGATTTCAATTTTTATACCCTGTACCGTATGATACAAAGGGTATTTTGTGTTTGTGCAAGCCGAAAATGTATGTAACGTACAGAAGGAGAAGTCGGAGACCCCCCAAAGTTACCTAAAGTATGATCAGAGTGACTAGAGAAGTCGATATACCCATGTCCGACTGTCCGTCTGTCCGTATGAACGCCTAGATCTCAGAGATGGTAAGAGCTAGAGCAACCAAACTTTCAGATAAGATCCCTTATTAATCCATAGGAGACAAGTTTATTTTATTTTTTTGATATCGGGACTACATTAAATAGCTCCCATAGGGGTGTTTCAGAGGACCTCGAAAAAAAGCAAAAGTTTTAGATGGATAATTCGTTTGCTTATGAAGCAACCAAATAACCAAATTTGGCAATCGGAAGTTTTTTAGAAACCCCCAGCACTGCACCAAATTTGATCAAAATCGGTTGACTATATCATATAGCTCCCATAGGATCGATCGGTCGAAAAAAACGCTTTTTGTACAAAATTGGTTGTGTTTCGTTTGTTTATGAAGATATTGTAACCAAATTTGGCATTAAGAAGTTTTTTAGAGTTCCCAAGCACTATACCAAATTTGATCACAATCGGTTGACTATATCATATAGCTCCCATAGGATCGATCGGTCGAAAATTTGTTTTTTGTACAAAATCCGTTGTGTTTCGTTTGTTTATGAAGATATTGTAACCAAATTTGGCATTCGGAAGCTTTTTAGAGATCTTCAACATTGTACCAAATTTTATCAAAATCGGTTGACTATATCATATAGCTACCATAGGTCCAATCGGTCAAAAAAACGTATTTTGAACAAAAATCGTTGTGTTTCGATTATTTGGCATAGAAATATCTTTTGGAGTTCGTAAGCAATATATCGGACTTGATTGCAATGTGGTGGTACAGGGTATCCCAAAGTCGTCCGCGCCCGACTTTAACGTACGCCATCTTTAAATATGTATATTAATTTAAAATCATTTAAAAATATATTATTTATTATGTTAAACTTAATTTTTCCTTGAAAAACAAAGGCCAAGGGCAGCACATCAAATATTTGACAGTAAATTAATGTTTACTTGGAAATTGTTAAGTATACGCCGCTTTGCAACTGCGGCCTTTGTGGCAAATTTTATTTTTCCAGTTGTTAATTTATAAATGGTCCCATAAGCTTAACCGCATTTAATAAAGAGCATTGAATTTTAGTCCGAAAATATAGTTCTAGTAATTGGCAGTGCTTTAAAAAGTCTTTCAATTATTCAAGTTGTTAAATTTTAAAGACTTCTAAGCATAACATAGAGATAGCTAACCGTTTCGGAGTCCATACTATACTTTATGGGAGATCCACGGTAGCTGCTTTAATGTGTAAAGAGCACCAAATGTAAATCTGTGCAAAATCAGCTAAGACGTAATTAATTTTTAATAGTACTTCGAAATTCTATATTTTACTCCGAAATATGATAAAGGCCTTAGAATGTAGCTTTTTAAAAGAGCTTTGAAAAGTTAAATAGCAGAAAAGATACAATAATAATTTAACTCCTAAAGTCAGCATGTAGTAAAAGCGACAGTGCAGATTTTTTATAGAAAGTCAAATTGTACTCCGAAATTGTTAAAGCGTTCCTTGCACTTGCTGTAAAAAAGCTTTGTATTACATTTTAGATTTCCATATGCAAATTAATAACTATACCTAAAAGTATAAAACATTTTATATAGAACATTAATTTTACTCCGAAAGTGTGATTCTACTATATAGTATAAAACGTAAGCCAGTTGAAGAATTGAAAAGACTTCTTCCCATTAAAAAGGAGCTTCGCATACGAATCGGAATTTAAATGCTGCTACTGACCGTTTCGGAGTACATTCATGACAATCCATAGTGATTGAATGTATAAAATGTCTAAAAATTCAGAGCTGCGCTAATTATATTAATTCAAAATGTTTATTGTACGAATTTAAAATTGGCAGAAATTCTAAATTTGACTCCGAAATAAGAATGCAATATTTTTGTTTTTTTAAATATTTCCAATATTTTCTTGCCCATTTCGGAGTACATAGAATGAATGCTTTATGACTTTCAAACTTTCAAACATTTCACTCAATTTTAAAGTAAAGCAACATTGTATATAGAACATAAATTTGACTCCGAAATAAGAATGCAATATTTTTGTTTTTTTAAATATTTCCAATATTTTCTTGCCCATTTCGGAGTACATAGAATGCTTTATGACTTTCAAACTTTCAAACATTTCACTCAATTTTAAAGTAAAGCAACATTGTATATAGAACATAAATTTGACTCCGAAATAAGAATGCAATATTTTTGTTTTTTTAAATATTTCCAATATTTTCTTGCCCATTTCGGAGTACATAGAATGCTTTATGACTTTCAAACTTTCAAACATTTCACTCAATTTTAAAATAAAGCAACATTGTATATAGAACATAAATTTGACTCCGAAATAAGAATGCAATATTTTTGTTTTTTTAAATATTTCCAATATTTTCTTGCCCATTTCGGAGTACATAGAATGCTTTATGACTTTCAAACTTTCAAACATTTCACTCAATTTTAAAGTCAAGCAACATTGTATATAGAACATAAATTTTACTCCGAAATAAGAATGCAATATTTTTGTTTTTTTAAATATTTCCAATATTTTCTTGCCCATTTCGGAGTACATAGAATGCTTTATGACTTTCAAACTTTCAAACATTTCACTCAATTTTAAAGTAAAGCAACATTGTATATAGAACATAAATTTGACTCCGAAATAAGAATGCAATATTTTTGTTTTTTTTAAATATTTCCAATATTTTCTTGCCCATTTCGGAGTACATAGAATGCTTTATGACTTTCAAACTTTCAAACATTTCACTCAATTTTAAAATAAAGCAACATTGTATATAGAACATAAATTTTACTCCGAAAGTGTGCTCCTATTAAATGTCAGCGCAGTAAAAAGACTTTATACCTTTATTTCAGTTGGCCAGTTGTTAAATTTAAAACACTTATCTCCATAAAATAGAGATACACGCACCCAAGAGAATTTTATTGCTGCCTCTGACCATTTCGGAGTTTATAGTATACGACGCTATGGGAGGGTCATGGCAGTTCCTTTAATGTGTAAAGAATACAAAAATTTAATATTGCGCAAAATTTCAGTTTTGCAGCTGTTAATTCAAAATGTTTACTTTGAAAACTTAAAACATTAGAGAAGTTTTAAATTTTACACCGAAATATGTATGAATGCTGTTGACATTGACTTTTTAAAGAGTTTAAGCTATATTTTTTTTCAATTAAACTACTGCCATTTTGTAAAAGTACTCTTAAAAAGTAAAAAACCATTTGTTTTACTCCGAAAGTGTGTTTCTAGTAAATGTCAGTGCAGTAAAATGACTTTGTACCACATTTCAGTTGTTCAGTTGTAAAATGTCAAAGACTTTTTCCCACTAAATATATATAGAGAAATTGGTGCGTCCAAACGGAATTTTATTGCTACAACTGACCATTTCGGAGTACATAGTATACTTTATGGGAGATCCAAAGTGGCCTTTAATGTGTTGAGCGTATCAAAATTGAATAGTGGGCAAAAAAAAACATACATAGGGAAAGAAAAAGAATTGGTCCTTGCAGCTGCATCATTAAAATGCGACGCATCAATGCATATACATATATGTGTATGTGTGTTTGTGTGTGTGTGTATGTAATTGTGTGATTGTAGTTGAGCGCGCGTGTATCAGCTTTTATTTCCCCTGAGGCTTTTGCTTTACCTCGGGCTCCATCGTAATTAAACGCATTTTCTATTTAATTATGTCACAAAGCGAAACACGAAGAAAGGGTGAAAAAAAAGCAAAACAACGAAATCAACAAGAAATAACAAAAAAAAATAACAAAATAAAAAAAAAAGAATGAAAAGAGATGGCACATTAGTTTAGCTGCGGCTGCTTAACAAGGATAACAACTTTTGCTGGCTTACTTTAATGAATATTGCATTTTAAAGGGTGTTATTTTTTTGGTTTGTAAATAATTTTTTTCATTTACAAAATTAAGTTGAGCAAAAATAAATATATTATTATTCGTATATAATTTTAAACATAGTAGTGGCGCAGTGGTGTGAGCAGCTCCTTATTGCAGAATGATCTTGTGCACGCCAATCCCATAAAAAGTTTAAAAAGAAAGTCGCTTAGGGACTTTGTCCTCCCCAAACGCCCATTTCGACGCGATTATTAAAACTTTCCAACTGTCGAGAATTTTTAATATATTTCTAATACCACTCATAAAAGGTATATAAAAGTTATCACTCCATTTAGCATTTTTTTTATTAATTTCAAAAACCAATTGCTTCAAAAGTCACCCTATACTTGTAGTTGTATGCGGTCATGTTGTTTTTCTTGCTTAACCCCTTCGTTCATGTTAAGCTTCAGCTTTGACTTTTTTACATTTAATTTATTTTTATTTTTTTAAACCATGTCTTCATTTTTTTTTATGTTTTTGCATAATCTTTTATTAATGTTGTTTTCATTGCTTGATTTACTCCGAAGCCCTGAGCTCAAAAGAAATAAGTGTTAAGGAAAAAAATGTATGCATAAATGGAAAACAAAAAGCAAAGAGACAGATAAGTCATTAAAAAACAAGTGAACCGGTTACAGTTCAAAAAAGCAGACTATACGAGGGCAGGCTGAAAAGTAATGGTCTTTTATGTATATTTTTTTATACCCTGTACCGTATGGTACAAAGGGTATATTGTGTTTGTGCAAGCCGAAAATGTATGTAACGTACAGAAGGAGAAGTCGGAGACCCCCCAAAGTTACCTAAAGTATGATCAGAGTGACTAGAGAAGTCGATATACCCATGTCCGTCTGTCCGTCTGTCCGTATGAACGCCTAGATCTCAGAGATGGTAAGAGCTAGAGCAACCAAACTTTCAGATAAGATCCCTTATTAATCCATAGGAGACAAGTTTATTTTATTTTTTCGATATCGGGACTACATTATATAGCTCCCATAGGTGTGTTTCAGAGGACCTCGAAAAAAAGCAAAAGTTTTAGATGGATAATTCGTTTGCTTATGAAGATATCATAACCAAATTTGGCAATCGGAAGTTTTTTAGAAACCCCCAGCACTGTACCAAATTTTATCAAAATCGGTTGACTATATCATATAGGTCCCATAGGATCGATCGTTCGAAAATTTGTTTTTTGTACAAAATTCGTTGTGTTTCGTTTGTTTGTGAAGATATTGTAACCAAATTTGGCATTAAGAAGTTTTTTAGAGTTCCCAAGCACTCTACCAAATTTGATCAAAATCGGTTGACTATATCATATAGCTCCCATAGGACCAATCGGTCAAAAAATCGTGTTTTGTACAAAATTCGTTATGTTTCGTTTATTTGTGAAGATATTGTAACCAAATTTGACATTCGGAAGTTTTTTAGAGATCTTAAACACTGAACAAAATTTTATCAAAATCGGTTGACTATATCATATAGCTCCCATAGGACCAAACGGTCAAAAAAAACGATTTTTGTACAAAATTCGTTGTGTTTCGTTTGTTTGTGAAGATATTGTACCCAATTTGGAAATTTGGAAGTTTTTTAGAGATCTTAAACACTGAACAAAATTTTATCAAAATCGGTTGACTATATCATATAGCTCCCATAGGACCAATCGGTCAAAAAATCGTGTTTTGTACAAAATTCGTTGTGTTTCGTTTATTTGTGAAGATATTGTAACCAAATTTGACATTCGGAAGGTTTTTAGAGTGTCTAAGCACAATACCAAATTTGATCAAAATTGGTTGACTATATCATATAGCTCCCATAGGATCGATCGGTCGAAAATTTGTTTTTTGTACAAAATTCGTTGTGAATCGTTTGTTTGTATAGATATTGTAACCAAATTTGGCATTAAGAAGTTTTTTAGAGTTCCCAAGCACTGTACCAAATTTGATCAAAATCGGTTGACTATATCATATAGCTCCCATAGGACCAATCGGTCAAAAAAACGTTTTTTGCACAAAATTCGTTGTGTTTCGTTTGTTTGTGAAGATATTGTAGCTAAATTTTTTAAAGATCTTCAAAACTGTACCAAATTTTATCAAAATTGGTTGACTATATCATATAGCTCCCATAGGACCAATCGGTCAAAAAAACGTATTTTGAACAAAATTCGTTGTGTTTCGTTTATTTGGCAAAGAAATATCTTTTGGAGTTTGTAAGCAATATATCGGACTTGATTGCAATTTGGTGGTACAGGGTATCCCAAGGTCGTCCGCGCCCGACTTTAACGTACGCCATCTTTTTTGATAGCATTTTTTTAAAGCTTAATACTATTACAGGCTTTTTTTCTTGTTGACTTTATCTTATATATGCTGAATAAAATTGAATATTCTTTTGGGCAATCGATTTGGTTACTCGTATTATGAGATCAAAAGCATAGGTATATATTAAATAATCAATTGCATTTTTATTTAAAGTGAATGACTAAACATTGTTGATAAAGTAAATGACGGATTCCAAGGAATACCTGAATATATTTCAACAATATTCGGATATAGGGAAGCTATCTTGATCAGATGAGCGTTCGAATACTCACAATCGATACAAGACGCATAATTTTTAGCAACAAGAATAAAAGGGTCTAGCTTGTTAAGGAATAAAACTCGTGCTCCAACAGCTAAGAATGCAAACCGATTCATGGCTAAAAAAAAGTTCCTAAAAATTTCGTTTATTTATTTTTATTTTATTCATTTAAGCATTATGGCTTACTTAAAAAAAACACGTTTTTCACTTTTTATTTAATTGAGTTATTGGCCATTGTATATTTTTAAACAAATTTTTTTTGCTAATTAAATTATTAATTAGGCTTACAAAAAAAGGTTTTTTTTAACATCACAATTTCTTATGAAAAAGTGCCCAAAAAAGCCGAAATTTTGCCATAAAGTAAAAAAAAAAAAAAAATGTACCATTCCGAATTTTATAAAATATATCCATAACATGCTAATACGAAAATTAACTCCTATATTATATTGTCAAATTAAAGACAATTTTGTATACGTAGCATTTATAATCCCAGAGATCTAGATGTTCATACGGACGAACAGGGTTATGTAGTCCTTCAAGTGATACCCGTACATACCTGTTCTGGTAAGTTATAAGCATTTAAGAGCTTTAAAGATGTTTTTAATGCTGCAAAAATTAAATAACGCAGATGCTCTCATTTGAAAACTTTTGCACTCACTTTGAGCTACTTAACCCCTTTTAGACACAAAAAAAAATAAAAAAATCTGCAACACTTGCAAAATTTACAAATTGTAAGAGTAAAATTTTTGTGCTTTGGTTAGATGTAAAACCAAAACAAGAAAAAAAAAAAAATTGAATAAAATTAAAGTTGTACGTGGCCGACTTCAAGATATCCTGCACGAACACATTATAAAGCAGACTTTATAACTGCAACGAATGCGTGTGTGGAAATATATCTTAAAAAATAAAAAAAATAATAATAAAAAAAGAAAATTAATTACAAAAAAAAAAAAAAAAAAAAAAACAAAATGTTAAAAAATACAAAACAAATATAAATACAATTAAAAAGTAGATAAATAAAAAAAAAATATAAATAAAAGTCGAACCTGTGTCTCGAGTCGACCTAAAATTTTGAGGCAAGCGCTCTACGCTTAAGAACTATGCTGCAGTGGCAAATATAGGAAATGATAATGATGAGTAGTCTCATTTTCGAACTTTGGCCTCTAAAATACCAAATTGCGATTATCTCACAATTTCTTTTGTTCTCCCGACCATATAGCTCATAACTTTTGGTTGGTCTCTGCCAACATGTTACATACATTTGTACAGAGCTTGTATAACCTTAGCTTAAGCTACAGGGTATACTGAAAATCAAAATCTACCAAGTAAACCACTCGGTAGAGAGAGGTAGACCAGGAACCGACAACCACGAAAACAAAGCAAAAAACAACAACAACAAAGCGAATCTAATAATAAAAGTAAACTGACTAAGCGAAAACTTTTTAAGTATGCTATTAATGTTTAATTCGAGTTACATTTAAGTTTGGCACTTAATTTATCAGCAGAGCAATGCGCACTGAAATATTGCCCAAGTCGAAAGTCCAATGGACTGGGACGAGGACTGGGACTCCAATTGGCCAATAGTAGAGTAAAAGTTGGACAGAAGTTCCTTTGGAGCCCACACCAGCCAACATCAGTGGACCGCCCGACCGCCCGCACACTTTGATACTGTCTCTCAGAGATCTGCCATCAACTTGACTCGAGTCAAGTTTGCTGGGCCTGTGCGTGACCTTTTTTCATTAAATGTTAATAATAAACAGCAACAACAACCCCAGCAAAAAAAAAAAAAAAAAAAAAAAACAATAACAACTCAACTGCAGAAATGTGAAAATGACAACGGGTCAGTCAGGGCCAGGCAATGGCACAGTTCCATGGTTCCAGAGTTCCTGCTGCCTCCAGGCAATGAAGTTCTCTTAATCCGGTAATTAATTTCTGTGGCCAAAGCGAAACAGAGCGAGTGAACCTTGATAAGCTTAGCCCCAGCTCAGTCCTCAGTTGAGTTCCACCAAAAACCAGGCTATTGATAAAGGTCCCCAAGGCACTAAAAGCACGCACAAACAAGTCATTTGCAAGAGTGAGATAGACAGCGTGCAGCATGCGAGTGCGCGATAGCAATAGCGAAAACGAAAGTAAGAGACAGCGCTTGATTAAATGAAATGCAATGATGAGGAACCAAAGCAAGTAAAAGAAACAAAAAAAAAAAGGTTACCTTGGTACTTTCTTTTACTCTTGCCTTAAATTCGGCTTTTTTTTATTACATTTTGTTATATTTTAATATACTTTACATCTATTTTCTGAAACCAAAAACTCAACAATTTGTAAAAATCGAAACGACCGTATTTAAGCCAAAACGAAAAAAAAAGGGTTTAAATTTTTACTTTTAAATCCAATAAGCAATTTGTAAATCGAACCGTAATCGATATTTAAGTACAGTTGGGGCAGCACGACTTTTATATGCCCTTTGACCTTGACGCCAGTTCAATGTCATCTGCAAAGTCTTCAATGTTCGCAACGTTTAGGATTGACAGCTGGAGCAATGACCCTTAGCTTTTCATCGTACGTTTTTAAATCAAGAATAAAAAGATATTTTAAAGATATAGAAGAAAATAAAATATATTAAAGTAACTTAGGTGAAGATAATACGGAAAGAATGATTGATGGAGATTATAAATTAAAATGATTGATTAAGATGATTTTTCCAGCATGGGTTCCTCACAAAGAGGTGTGGCACTGCGACTAGAAGATCTTTTGTAACATAGATTGATTAAGATGATGATTATTGCAAAAATGGCTTAAAATGAAAGAAATTATATAGCAGATAAAACTGAAAAATAGAGATGAAAGATAGGAAGAGATAAATTGCAAAAAATATGGAGATAATAAATAAACAATACTATAACCTCAGTCTTGTAAGAATTAAAGAAGATGTAGAAATATGAAAATTATAGATGACAATCACGGAAAGCAATAAGGATAAAAATAAAAGAAAGCGATTAGAGATAAAGATTGCAGATAATGTTTATAAGTGTATATGATATTGTAGATGAAACTGCAAAATCATAATGGTGGTTTAAGATTATGAAGTTAATTTTAGATAAAAACAAAAATAATTTGCCCAAGGCCTTAGGTTTTATATAATATGTAACTGCAATCCATAATAGCAAAGGCATAAAGCTGATAACAACTAGCGAAAAAAAACAATGTTAAGAAGAGTACTAATGGAGATTAAAGACTAGGCTTATTCATCAAGATGCTAGTTGAAAAAAAGGTGCAGACTATTGATAATATGTTGTAACAAAAAGCAAGTTGAATGCTACTGTTCATAAATCAATTAACCAATGGCAATAAAAAATAAATAATAGCTATAGCTAAAAAAAAAGTACACGTTGTATCCGTTTCGCTCTTAAGCAGCTTTCTTCATCAAAGAAAGAAAGAAAGATTAAAAGCCTACAATATCTTTGAATTTGAAGCAAAAGCTTTACAAAAAAGTATGCTTCATAAGTCGATCAGTTTTAGACAAAGTTTTAAATCACAAGCAGTTGAGATGATGCGTTGTATCATCTGCAATTTTTTGCATTCATGCGCTACATCATCCTTCATCTTTCGCTTTCAGTTGATTTTTTTTCAGGACATCTTAATCTGGTTACCCACTATTGCTTAAAACTATTATCATCTTTTTTATTGTGCATCTGTACGCATCATCTAATGCGTTATATCATCTTTAATTTTTTGAGGCGTTGCATTATCTTTCATCTTTCGCATCTTTAGCATTTCAGCTGCACTAGAAGCTCCACTACCAATCTTTTATGTCCCTCTCAATACTACGGCTGCATCACAGCAGCACAACGAATCAATAGATTTAGCTCAAGACATCTTCATCTGGTTACCCACAACTTTTTAAAACTTATGTCGTCTTTTCTATTGCGCAGATGATGCGTTATATCATCTACAATTTTTTGCGATGATGCTTTACATTATCTTTCATCTTTCTCTTTCAGTTGATTTTTTTCAAGACATCTGCATCTGGTTACCCTCTTTAAAACTTTTATCATCTTTAGTTTTGTGCAGATGATGCGTTATCTCATCTTTAATTTTTTTTTTGATGTGACGCGTTACATTATCTTTCATTTTCTTCAATCATTTCAAAACTATCATTTCTGCTGCACTACAAACTACGTGACGAATCTTTTATGTCTCTATTAACAGTATGTATACCTACCACCAGCGCTACAAATCAATAAATTTAACTCAAGACATATTCATCTGGTTACCCACTACTCCGCCCAATTTCAGATATATCTACAGTTTTTTTAATGCTGCAAGTTGCTGCCACAGCAGTTTTTTGGGAGCAGCAACAGCAAAAAATCAAATACACAGCGGGTATGAAAATCCCAAGTCGCACTGCGGGATCTTGGGACCCCATGGGTTGGACGAGTCAATAAGTCAGTTAGTCAGACAGTATCTTTTATGTGGGGTAGGGCTAAGCAACACCAGCTGCAAATGACATTGAAACATTTGTTGCGCTTTATGTTTGCGACAAAACTGACAGAAACACGAACTGATTAAATGACTAAGTGCCCCACTGACTGAAGGCGTTGCGTGTTTGTGAAAATTTTGACAGACACCGAACTGAACATACCCTTACGGCGGAATTAAATGAATATCAATGTTAATACCTTTAAATAGCCGTAGCTTGACAAAGACATCAAAATCGGTTTAAATTTACAAAAGATTTTGTGACTAATGAATAATTTTATAAGATCATTAATCGAATGTGGCTCCATCGTGAGTCTAACATTAGACTTTCAACTAACATAAAACACAAAAGATGACAGATGAAAGAAAATAGAGATGGCGTAGTCCTGCGCTTGTATGACTGCAAAAAGGTAATGCAAAGTACAAAAATTTTCAAATGTTAGAGAAGCTCGTATGGATAAGCTAAGCTTAGTCTAAACACATTTTTGGAAATCGACTTTACTTACTATGTTGGGAAGCCACAAATATACAAAACACAAATCTATAGTAGAGCTGATCTTATGGCTACACGGCAAAAATAAATCGACAAATTGTAGAAACAGTGTTGAAAAGCAACATTTAATGCAATCAGCTTTGCATTCATGTGCGCAAATTGTAGAAACAGTGTTGCAAAGCAAAATGTAATGCAATCAGCTTTGCATTCATGTGCGCGAAACCCTATACACGTACACCTACTTCATTGGATTACAAAGAGTAGAGCACAGTTAATATAACCTAAAAGGATCTAAAAATAGATAATAAAATAAAAAAGCTTGTATCAATCGCATGGTCACGTTATGTTGTTGTTGTGGCTCTTGTTGTTCTTGTTTTTATTGTTGTTTTCTGGTTACAGCACGCACGCTGCGCTCTAATCGATAACAATCGATAATTGTGTGCGTGTATAGGTAAGTGAGTAGACGTTGATGTAACTGTTGTGAGGCTGTTTGTGTGTGCACGTGTGTGTGTGAGTATCATTAGCTGCTTGCTTTTGACACAGCTGTTGACAACAACAGCAGCTGCGAAACCAAAAATTACAACAAAATAAATTTGGCAAAAACTGTTGCATACTTCAAAGCGCGCTTCAAAACCAAAGCAAATTCAAAACAATTGCAAGCTAATATGCAGACACTGTCTGCCAAAAGTTGCCGAACACTTCAAAAAATATGTGTTACAAAGCCCCGATTTCCTGTAGCTTTAGAAAAAAGTAATCACAAAATAATTGTCGGAACTTATCGGTTCGGTATGCATAAGGCGACAGCTCATCGTAAAAGACTAATAAGAATTGAATAAAAAATGAAACATATGTTTTAGACATGACATATAAAAAAATCAGTTATAGGTTATGAAAAAAAGGTACAAAACATTTATAAGGCAGCTCATTAGGTTATGCATACTTTCTGCAGCCTCTCACAAAGATCCAACTTGAACCTGTGCTCTCTATTTCAAAAAGAGACAAATAATGAAGCTGTGCATTGCGGTACCTTTTAATTGTTAGATCATGACTGGGAAGTATGTATGACAATCTCTTTTTTAACATTCTCTTTTACCATCCTGGCAGTAGAGGCCAATGGGGTGAATTCGGATGTGGGCTGAATTCGAACAAGTATTAAACCAAGTGTCAAATAAACGTCATGACCGACGCTAGTTTTTGATAATACCCCAATAATTTTTCTAAAAAAATTGCTAGCTTGAAAGTTTTATTTTAAGTTTTTGTGTCGCTAAAATTTCAACATTTTCTCGAGTAAAATCAAATGTAAATATATCCATAGTATTATTTACACTCAATACTTCAAAAATGCTAAAGCATTCGTCTCGATTTTTGCAAGCCATCAGAATGACGCTATTTCACTTGCCTCTATGAAGATGCGTTCTGGTATTACCATTGAATTCTCCCAAAAGCTTGAGAAGGTTGAAAATGCCTTCTTTCCTGCAGTTTTATGAACACTTGTCTTAACTTTTCATCAGCCTTCACTCATCCTTTCGCAAGTCATGAAATTTGTCGTCCGAGCTATCTGGAACCCGGTTCCAACTTGCGCAACTTCTTATTCTATATCAAACGCTCTCGAACAAACCGAAATCTATTTTGGCAGCAGAAAAACACAGATCTGACAGATCTGCTTGTATTGTCGCATTCTAAAATCCATCTATTATATTTAGTCCTAATGTTAATTTATTTCGATAGTGCCCTAATTAGGCTCCTAGTTGCCTCAAAGGTATGCATAGACAGATCACAAAGTAAAGTTATTGCGTTTGAGCCATTTTATTATGCAAATAATTAAAGATACCCGAACAGTTAAAGCCATATTTGACAGCTCAGTGGAAGCAACCTATCTCAAAGCCCAGTTTTGGCTCTCTTCTAAAAAATAAAAAAATATATTGGGCTGCTATGGAACACTGACTCTCAGTTGCTTTTAACAATTTAGTAACATGTACCAAAGTAATTATTTTGGTTAAAATCTGCAGTTGATTGCAAAAATACTGCACTTTTACTTCATTCATTTGGTGTTGAAGCTATTCCGCTGAGTGGCACTGTATTTATGAAGTGTTCGAAAACTTTTGATGTGGCGGCACATGACATTAATTGCTGTGGCAATAAAAAAAATGTGATTGAATTGAATTGAAATGAGCCATGGCAACTCTGAAACAATTTGGCCAGCTTTGGCGCTGATAATTGCCATAGGCAGCTTCTAAAAAAAAAGTGTTGCCTACTTATTTGGGCCAAACAATGCTTACTTGCTTTTTACGCCATTTGCTTTTTTCGTTTACCGTTGGCTGCGACATTAGCAGCCTTATAACGGCACACGTGTCGTTGTCTATTTGCGAGAGCGTGTTTGTGAGTGTGTGTAAGAGGAGTACGTGTGAGAGCGTGTGTGTAAGAGGGTTTATCTACTTTATTTTGTCACTTATGTGTGTGCAGCATATATTGTTTGGCTTTTGGGCAGCTCGCACGTCCACACACACACACATACACATATACACACTTACGTTAAGAGAGAGAGAGAGAGAGAAAAACACCTGTGCGGAAAAAGCTACACGGAAAAGCGTTACGTTCGACGCCATAAAAACATTGAAATTTCAATGGACGATTTATTACCGTTGCTTGCTTCAACTCTTGACAAGTGTGCGAGCAAGCGAGACGCAGAGACAGGTGTAAGCAAAATGCTAGTAGGTTAAAAGAGCGTAGGAAAATAATAATAGTCAGGGTAAGAGTTTGATGTTGTTGTCATGACAAAAATCGATGATGATGTTGATAATGTTGTTGTTGTTGTTGTTCTGGTTGTTCTGGTTTTTGTTGTTGTGGCTTATTCAGTTTTTGCTCCTGACAGCAGCAGAGATTGTAACTGTAAATATAACTGTCACTGTGTCTAAAGTGCGTAAAACTACAATCATCTGAGTTCGTAGTAAATATCTGCTGTTTATGCGTACTTAACTTAACGAAGTAAACGAAAATGACAAAGATGATGAAGACGAAATTTCAAAAATATGTATTTTGAAACGAATTGGAACATAAAATTGAAGTAAGCATACAAGGGCTGCTATTTTTATTCTAGATCAACTTTAGCCGTCTTAATTTAGTAAACTTAGATGACAAAGATAATGTGCACAACATTTTTGATTTCAATATGTGACAATTTGAAACAAATTTCTTTCCTTCAGAACAGCTTTTAAATTTGTAGCCTAGGCCACTTTAAAGCTATAAAAGCTATAACCAAAATGACACAGCTGATGAATGCAAAATTTTGTAAAGCTAATTTTTAACGAATTGAGAAAAAAATGTCTCAACTTAGTGTTAATGAAATAATTTAATTTAATTTCGAGCCAAGTTCACCTTAATTAAGCCTCTCAACGTAGTAATCTTTAATAAAAAAGTTGATGAACACAAATTTTCGAATATCTAGAATTTTCATCTAAGTGTTAAAGTTAGCAAACGAGAGCTACTATTTACATATGTAGCCTAGGTTACGCTTTCATTAATAAGATTTTTTTTGGAAAAAAGTTCAAAACTTTCTTATTTATCTTGAAAAATTCAGCTTTTTACAAAATAGTGTTTCATGATTTTCAATAATCTGCTTGGCAACAAGGGATACAATCTGAGTGCTTTGACAGATTCTGGCTAAAATATGCGCAGAAAAATTTTCAAATATAGGATGGGCCATCTGTTGTATGTATTCGTATATATTCCAACAAAATTGGAGAAATGCAAGTTTGAAACTACTTATTTATGTATGTACAATAAAAACGCCCAAGTGCTAACATCGTAATTTTCGATGCATTTTTTTTTACGAAAACTCATCTGACTGACTTCTCCCATCCATGGAACGTATAAGCGACGCTGATAGTGCTCCGTGGACTTCAATTGTTTTAAATGCAGATCCGCATGCAAAATTCGATGCAAAGTGGTTCTAGCGTTGGCGCGTCCATGCTTCCGGCTACTCGTCGACACTGGCCTTAACTAGAACTTTTTTTTTTTACATAACGACTATTTTCATTGCCATAGTACGCATTGTTCTTTTGTTAAACGAACCATAACTAAAATTGAGTAGTTTTGAATTAGACATATGTCGAAGAGCATCCACTTTGGACGGGTATGTTCCGAATTATAAGTGCTTAACAAACAAAGCAAAGGATGGCCCACCCGATATTACCAAATGACTGTTAGTTCTAATGTAAGACATAGCCCGTACCAAAAATATTGTATTAACGTTTTTTTAAAAGTTACCAAAAATAGTTGACTTTTTGTATTTATGCGAGAGTCGTGCTTTATTAAAACAACAAAACTCTTGCATTTATTTTAAAATTAAACATATTTTCTTAAAGTAAAAATAAAATGGAACTAAAATATTCACTTTAATGAGCAAAAATGCCCGAGTAACGACCTGAGCAAGCCTAACAACGAGGCAAAAAGGTAAAAATGCAAATGCAAAGTAACCAGATTGAGCTGTTTATTATTTATTTCTTTGAACTTCGTCACATAGTTATATAATACAAAATATATGCATGCAAAAGTCGCTCCTGGCGGAACATAGTGCAGTTACATACTATACTCTCTCCAGCTTTGACGATTTTGAGCACAGTTCTTGATCACCGGCCAAGGGCCTCTTGCATGACATTCCGCTCAGCTTTTTCCAAAAAAAAAAATGTCATCCAAAAGCATAAAGGATAAAGTTTTGCATATTTCTGAGTACAATATATATATTTTCTAATCTTTGACTGCAAATTAATTGCAACTTTAATTATATTCGAAAAAAAAAACCGAATTTTTTAACAAACAGCTGTTTAGTTTACTAACACTACTTTTCGTCTATGCATTTGATACGAAAAAAAAAACTACACATTTTAATAGAATATTGATTTGGAATTTTAGTGATGTTTTTTCGTTTTACAAACTGTTTAAAGCTCTCAAGTTCATGCCCAGAACTTAACCAAATGCCAAAAACTCAAATGAAATGCCAAACAGTAGGTTATGTGTCTGTCTGCGTGTGTGTGCGTGTGGTTTTTATGTCAGTGACGTCATATATTGTGACGTAGTTGTAGCACGCCTCAATGCCAAGTAAAAATGGCGTGCTAAGCAAACATGGCAGTCATCAACGACAGCAACCAGCTACAACAACAACAAACACAAAAACCGTGTAAGCAGCTGCCATAACAACAACCACAACAACAATGGCAACATCAGACAGCTTACTAGCATACCAAAAATAAGTGGGCTGTTCATAATCGGGGAAATCCCGACATTGGTATACCCTCTAAGCTTGAAAATTACCTGCAAACTTTTATTTTCATGAACTTAGAGCTTGGCAACGGCTGTAAATGGTTGCACCGCGCTACTTCGAGATAATCCCAAAAAGAAAAAAGAATTTGTATTGTTAAGATTAAAAAGTTTAAGAACCATTTTTTTAATCTAAGTTGTTATAAGGCTATCTAAAAAAACTTTTTCATTTTTTTTTTTTAAGACGTCAAAAATTTTAATAAATTTTCTTGTTTATATTTATATTTAAAATGTATTTATTTTGTTGGTAAAATGCAAATATGTTGGTTTAAAAAAATTTAATAATAAGAGAGCCCTATTGATAGATAGCTTAGATTAAAAAACAAATCTTGTGAAATATTCAGTATTTTATTCATAATTAATTAAAAAACGCGTTTTTCTAAATAATGCTAAAACGCATTAAGTTTAAAAACTTAAATTCTTAAAAAAAAATTTGTTGTTGAAGGCCTAAGTTGCTCTGGCTACAAGCCCCTTATAACAGAATTGGAATTTATAATTATATAAAATAAAAAAAATGAAACAATTATTTTGGAAAAATCGATGGATGCCTTATCCGGCTAACAAAATAAAAAAAAAAAAAAAATATATATATATATACATAAATCCAAAACTCAATTTACTCAGCTTTTAATGTATTTTTGCCCACTGTGCATTCTACCAGCCATAAGCAAGTTCCTTATTATTATTATTATGATTATTGACACACATTATGCAGCATTTTAAAGAAAATTTCGACTAAACTAAATTTTTTTAGCTGTTTTCTTTTAAAAAATTGTTGTTTGAATACAATTTAAACCATGAAAAAAGTTTCAAAATAAATTTGAAGATGCCATGGTCGATAAGGCGCTAAGAACTGAATGTATCATGCCTTACATTCAGTTCTTAGCGCGAAAGCATAAGACGCAGCTTCGCCGATAAACAGAATAGGGTTCAATCAATTTCTTTGGTAGTGCAAGCAATTTTTCTGTAAGCCTTTTGGGTCCTGCAAAAATTTTGTTCCACTAAACTAATATGCCCCAAAGCCTTAAGCAAAGCGTATTCAAACTAAATCTTTCTTAAACGCAAGGCAAGCGCACAAAAGCCAAAGACATGCCAACACGCAGCGAAATAGAGCAGGAGAGAGAGTGGCAGAGAAAGGAAGCACAACAATAAAATAAGTTGGCATGCCTGCATGTAATTATTTGCTCAAATCGCACAAAAGTATGCAATGTTTTTGTATGTATTTTTTTTTTCTTTCAAGCTGCTGACATGTTACACACACACACACAACGACAAATCTCATATACACCAAACCACATGCTTGCATATTGAACTTTCTTGAAAAAATATGTTAAATAAAACAAATGGAACGGATGGAGTTGGAACAACACGACTATGGTATACTCTGTAGCCGCAAAAAGTCAGTGCACTTAATTAACCCTAGACCTTTCCTTGGGGTACTGAGTGCCCCAGATGAATTTCAAATTAATTTATTTTTTTTATTTTTTCCACTATGGGGCACTGAGCGCACCAAGGACGGGTAAGATGAAGCAGCACAGGTCTAGTCTTAAATTTTACTGTCTCAATTTCGAATCATTTTAAAAGCGCTTAAATACTCCTATATTGAAAATTATTACACAGGGCTACACAAATAAAGTGCACAGTAGGGGTTTTAGTTTTGGCCTACTACAACACGCAATCAGTTTTTAACTATGTATTTTTAATTAAAATTAAAATTATTTTTTTTTTTTACTATTATTACTTATTGTATAAAAATTAAATGTGCCAATATTTTTATACTGAATTTTAAAAATAAAAAAAATTAATTTATTTAAAATTTTTTTTTTTTATAAAAAAAAAAGTTTATATCAAATATATTTTTTTTTGCAATTATTGAAGTAACGGATGTTTTTTGTTTAATTTTTCAATCACAAATTTCTTAAACTGTGGAATACAAAATTGTACGCAAGTGGTGATGAATATTCTAAAAAAACAATTTTTTCGAGTCTTTAAAATTAGTTTTTATTAGACCAAAAAGAAAAGGTTTGTTCCGAATGAATATTCCCCTAGTTCACGAGCAAGATTTTGAGATTATAAAGTAGCCTGCAAAAAATTAAATCGATAGGAAATAGTTTTGGAGAAATTTGGCATGATTTCTGAGTTTTCTTGCTTCTTCTGCCAGGCAATTTCTAAACCGCGTTGCTGATCGATAACATATATGCAATCGATTGCACATTAAAAATTCCTAAAAAGAACTTGTTTCTATTACGAAACGTATTCATATCAGATGTAGTATTTTGAGCTGCTTATTATTTACCCATTTTGGCGTGACGTTACGTTTCTACGACAAAGGTTGTGAGAGGTATATGGCAGGTATTACTAGAAGGCGTGGGTGATCTGACATTTCTGTGTTTATGGTGACATAAGTTATTTTCGCCGCAGTCCAAATATTTTTTGTGACGGAAATTGCTGTTTTCTGAAATAATTGCTTACAGCGTATTACATTTTGCCAAAGTTAAGAAATTTCCAAAAAAATTTTGAAAAATTCTCTAAGCTCATCTAGTTTTGGTGACGGAAATTGCTGTTTTATGGAATAGTTGCTTTTAGCGTATTACATTTTACCAAGTGTTAAGAAATTTCCAAAATATTTTTGGGAAAAATTCTCTAAGCTCATCTAGTTTCGGTGATTTGGCAGTTGTAAATTTAGCATCCATAAACAAATTTTTCAATCTCATAATATAGGCAACAAACTCGTGTACCAAATTGGCTGAGTTTGCCATAATTAAACGAATTAAGTCCCTAAAGGGTTTCAAAAAGTCACAGCCTTGCCTTATGTCGTATACCCTAACTCAAGTGCATAATAAACTAAAAAAACAAAAATTGTTGAGTGCATTTTTATTTGATTTGCGTGGCGATTGCCATAGCAGCGGCTTGCAACATGCCACATGCAACATGCAACACGCACGCACGCACGTTTTGGCTTTGATTTTGAAATCATGTCACGTTTTTGGGTTTTACTTAAATGCCATTTGCCTCAACTGCAATTCGCATTCTGCCTCTGTCTAACTCAGTTTTTCGCTATGCTTCTCTCTCTCGCCCTCTTTAACTTGTCATTTTTTTTCCTATCTCGTTCTCTATCTCTCTATAGTTCATATCGCTATCTTTGCTTGGCCATTGACAGGCATGACGCAGCGATGTGCCCGAAATCGCTACAGCTCAAATTTGTACCTTACAGTAACAAAATTCCAAGTCTCAAAAGATTTAGAATTTTAATACCACAAACAAATATCCCGAAAATTGTTATCTGCAAAAGCTAATGGGAAATTAAGTTTTCGGTTAATACAGTACGTTTGTTTTGTTTTAGCCCGGAGTCTGAAAGCAAACCGCTGCTCAAAAGGTTTTCCAGAGAACTGGTTTGACATCTTTGCTTGATATCGAAAAAGCAGGCTTTTGACAGTTTGTGCAGTTTGTGGCAAGAAGTGTTGCAACAAAAACTCAAATCAGCACTCCCTACTGCCCAATTCAAAATCCTTATGTTCCTTGGTTCTCGGAACGATGGGACATCAAAGCTGGAGTCCTCTTTCGCCTTTTTTCCTCTTTCCATTTTGCATCCAATGTGTACCCTAACTTTTGGCTATTATATATTGATATTTGTATCAGAATTTTTTGGACGAATTTTGTTGTCGGAAAAGTAATTTTTTGGCACAGTCTAGAGATTTCTGGCACATTCCCGTCGTGACCAGCCTTGAGCATGTTTACTCAGGCTTTCATTGCTCTCTTAAGTTTTAAACTTTCTTTATACCACGGCACTCTACGTTTTACAACTGTTGTTATTGTTTTCTTTTGGAACTCTAAGCCCCGTTCACACCGCCTTTTACCTGTAACAAAATCACGTCTAATGCGCCTGCAACTGGATTACGCTCTAGACTCGTTGTTGCCTCCAATTGTATTGGCTTGGAGCACTAGCTCTGCATCTGTTAACAAGATTTCAAAGCAGCTGAGATAAGAAAAACATAAACTGTCAGTATTATAAGGATTGCCATGAGATCTTCAGTGTGGCATTGAATGAAACACAGGCAGAGACTAAGACCGACAGACAGCCTATGAATTCAGGTTTTATGCCAATTCAATACTGAAATGTGGCATTTGTCATCAGACGTCAAGATAAAAAGAATAAGAGCTCTGCAAAAAGTGAATTAAAAACTGCCAGCGCTCAATTTTGATGGCTACCGGAGCAACTTTACAGCTGTCGAAAATACTTCATTCTATACTCTGCACCTTGAGATACAAAGGGTATACTAGGTTTTCAAAATGTATATTACAAAAAGAAGTAGACGTCGGAGACTCCCAAAGTATGATCAGGTGTGGAAAATAATTAATTAATAAACTGTTGGTACTGCTAAAGATTTCATTGAAAAGTATGCAGTACTGAGGTTTCTAATTCTGATTGGAGAACTTTACAAGGTAGAAACTACCATTGTGCTACGATACAACACGTATAAGGCGATTCCCACCGCTTGCACGCCTTCTGGAACTCATTTTCCGGGATCCCCTAACTTATTTGGGCCATGGAAAGAGGAAGAAATTCGACAGTGCCAGACAAGGACTATAGGGGGGATGCGGCAACTTGGCAACCCTGTGCTGTATTTGTTGCTCTTAAGGTACCGCTTGGGCCTAGGTATGAGAAAAGAGTCCGACGGTGCCAGATTTAGACTGCATAGGGGGTGCGACAACGTGGCAACCCTGTGCTGTATTTGTTACTCTTGAAGTATCGCTTGGGCCAAGGTAAGAGAAAAGAGTTTGACGGTGCCAGATTTAGAATGTGTACGGGGTGCGGCAACGTGGCAACCCTGTGCTGTATTTGTAGCTCTTAAGGTACCGCTTGGGCCAAGGTAAGAAAAAAGAGTCCGACTGTGCCAGATTTAGACTGTTTAGGGAGTGCGACAACGTGGCAACCCTGTGCTGTATTTGTTGCTCTTAAGGTACCGCTTGGGCCAAGGTAAGAGAAAGGAGTTTGACGGTGCCAGATTTAGACTGTATAGGGGGTGCGGCAACGTGGCAACCCTGTGCTGTATTGTTGCTCTTGAGGTACCGCTTGGGCAAAGGTAAGAGATAAGAGTCCAACAGGCTTGGGGCGCGGCAACGTGGCAACCCTGTGCTGTATTTGTTGCTCTTGTGGTACCGCTTGGGCCAAGGTAAGAGAAAGGAGTTTGACGGTGCCAGATTTAGACAGTATAGGGGGTGCGGCAACGTGGCAACCCTGTGCTGTATTGTTGCTCTTGAGGTACCGCTTGGGCAAAGGTAAGAGATAAGAGTCCGACAGGATTGGGGCGCGGCAACGTGGCAACCCTGTGCTGTATTTGTTGCTCTTGAGGTACCGCTTGGGCCAAGGTGAGAGATAGGAGTTTGAAGGTGCCAGATTTAGACTGTATAGGGGTTGCGGCAACGTGGCAACCCTGTGCTGTATTGTTGCTCTTGAGGTACCGCTTGGGCAAAGGTAAGAGATAAGAGTCCGACAGGATTGGGGCGCGCCAACGTGGCAACCCTGTGCTGTATTTGTTGCTCTTGTGGTACCGCTTGGGCCAAGGTAAGAGAAAAGACTTTGACGGTGCCAGATTAAGACTGTATAGGGAGTGCGTCAACATGGCAACTCTTTGTCAGAAGCTCCCTCACTAGCAGCATAAACTTGGCGCACACGTTTGGCCCTTCATAGCTCTTTGGGATTCATTTTTTTGACGCTACCGTAAGAAAAACCCCTAACAATCGACCGGCGCGATTACCGTCTTCGAAAAGTTACCTACCCTCCCAAAACAGCATACCCGTAGGTGTCCTTAATTATTCCGATTGTGTTCTTTGCCGCTTTCTCAAGTTTTGACGCAGAATTTTGTGACCACGACGTCACTTCTGAACAGAGGTTTATGGAAATCCTGGTCCCGCAGGCGACTGAAAAAAATTTAAGAAAGGTTTTCCACTACTACACCCAATTGGCCCAACGGCTGTGCAGTTCTTTAAGACTCCACCGTTCAATGACCCATCAGCATATTTCATAGAACTAGATACAAGTTTAACGACGCTATGTATATTTAATACGACTTTTTTGGTAAAGAATGGATATGGGAAATGGACACGTGGCGCCAAATTAGAAAAGCAGAGCTGAGCATATTCTTGGAACAATCAATAAACTTATGCACCTACGCGATTCCATTTTGTATTCTGTTTATTTATGCAAATTGTCTGATGTCTATGTATGCTTATAGTCCAGTGGTTCGCTCAAGGGTATATTAGACTTGTATAATAAATGCCAGAGGCTGAAAGAGGCGTGGCGAAGCATAAGTTCTTTATAACTGAAATGATTCGCGTAAACTCCATTAAGCCTTCACAGACAGATGCGTCCGTATGAACACCTTTAACACGTAAGAGCTAGGGTACTTATTCCCAAAGAGGAATGTCGATATCTGACCACGTTACCACGTAGATGTATTTATATAACTTTAGAACGCATCAAATTTGCCTTGTGAGCCTAATCAACAAAAAAAATTGACTTTTTACAAAATTCATTCACTTACAATCCTCAATGTCACAAGGCATAATTTAGCGTAAACAATTATTTTCTTTAGAATAATTGGATGCAGTGTATCCCACTGTCTGGGTTGATATTTTTTTTTTTTTTTTAGACTTTATTGTGTCTAAGTTGGCACAACAAGTTCCAAAGTTGTTATTGTTTTGTTCAGCAATTGACAACTTTTTTTTTTTATTTTCTTGTTTTATTTTTTTTTTTTATAAAAACTTTTCGCTTGTTAACATTTTCCGCTTTCCGAATTCTTTGAGAATTATGGAAAAATTGTCGGCAAGTTTCCGTTAAATGCTTGAACTATTTTGCAAAGAAAGTAACAGTAAACAATGCAGCGATTTGAATACTCTGCTCTGAAAAAAATACGAGCATATCAACTACGTTTTGGTAGAGTATGGTTTTCAAAGGGAAGCACGGTAGGTACTTCGGTAAGTACTTCGTAAATATTTTTAGTGGGAATTTTGGATATTTTTCGTTTTCCATTCAGCTTGCAAGTTTTAATTATCAATGTAGAGACAATCCCATAACGAAAACGATCTTGTTTGAAAACGCTTTAAGAAAATAACACCATCCACATATAATTCGAAAAATCGTTTCAAAATTTCTAAGAAAGCTCTTATCCATAATTAATTTCATGAATATGTTTCAAGTGAATCATGTTATGCTCCAATTCTGAAGAATTTCCAATTTCAGTTTTATTCCTTTGCATAAATTTCGATTGACAAAAATATTTTTGGAATTAGTATTTCCTGGAAAATTGGAAAAAAAAAAAAAGATGCCCTTAGCTGACTAATAAAAGTATCTGAACATAATATTAAAAACTATTTAAATATAAATAACGTATACGCAATGTTATGATACGCTGACATTTTGCTTCTGGCGATGATTGAACCAAATCGCAGCAAATTGTTGGAAAATAAATTTCATGGCATGTGGCAAATGATGCTTGACAATTGTGACAATGTGTTTGAGTGACTGTGCAAATATGTGTGGGTGTGTGGGTGTGTGGGTGCGTGAGTAAGCCCCGTGAAATGCAAAACAAAATGAAGTTGACATCTGTCAAAAACACTAAAAAGCGAAAAAAAAAAAAAAAAAGCAAATCAGGCTTAACCATAAAAAGTTGAATCGAAAATAGTGGAACTGGAACTGCTACACTTAGCAGAAATGAACTAATTAGTAGGGTTTGTGGTTGTAGTAGTTTCTATTCATTTAGAACTTAAGCTCACTCCGACTAAACCAAAAATAGGTATAGCCTCTATGTAAGAAAAACATTGTAAACTTAATTTTTACTCTTAGTGGTCGATTCATCCAAAACATTTTAAAATGTTTTTTTAATCACCATATATTATACTTATGTGGCACACGGCAAGCTTCAGAAAAGTAAACATAGCCGCAAATATTCGCACGTATGAACTCTACAAGGTGACGCAAAGAGCTGCTCTAGTTTGACTAGAAAACTGGTTCAATTTTTGTATGACAGCCATATGAAAAAGTGCATCAATTTAGATCAAAGTTTACATAAATGCTTAGAATAAAACAAAGGCAACTGAAGAATTAAAAAAAATTTTAAGCATGTAGTTTTTCCTTCTTACATGATGCTAAGAATTTTAACAGGTGACGCAAATAGAGCTGGTAGTTTCGTTTTGCTTTTTTTCGTTTTTCGAAGCACGGCCGTTAATACCCCTTAATTTATATGCTAGAAGATCATAAAATACCAAAGTTTCTATTACCATGAACCGAATTATCAAAAAAAGTTCTCACGTTGCACTCTTCAGCTCTCTAGCTCATAAAGCTAAGGGTTAAACTTCGAGTTTTCTTTTCTAAAATTGTAACTTTGCTTGATTTGGGCTAAGCTAATGAATGAAATAATTGTAAATAGTTAAATAACGCATCATATATACTAATCAGTGGCGGATCCACGGGGGGAAAAGTTGAAAAAATGTGTCAAAAGTCTTTTGCGAGCTCTAAAATATATACACTTCGAAGTGAAGAACCCCCCCAAGACCAAATCCCAGATCCGTACCTGATATATATATATTGCAGCATATTCTTCGACCACGGCTACAGCTTTGCATTAAACCCGAGAAGAAAACTGCCATTAAAGCATTTGAATTAAGTTCTCCATAATAATTAGCTGTTAGCAATATGACATTTAATAAAATTGTTTTCAATTATTTAACTTATTTAATTATTCACAATATAGCATTTCAGTTGAAATTCCAATAGTACTCAACATTTGCTAGAATTTCATCAACAGCCGTCTCCTAATTCGCTGCTGTCTCTTCTCTCTTTTACGCTCTCTGGCTGCTAACTAAAACTTCCATTACATAGTCCTCAATAAAATTATAACATTCAATTATTCGGGAGTATAAAATGGAATAAGCTCTGTCGTTATATAGAACAAACACACATCAATATGCATGAGATATGCTCTATAAGCATATATGTATGTGTTACTCTGTGTGTGTGTGTGTGTGTGTGAAAGTGGCTATGTACGCCAGTGTGTGTGTGTGTATTTAGCCATATAGCAAATATGCAAAACATCCAACTAATAATTTATAATAACAATTTTCCAACGCTCGATGACGTTGTCTGACATGGCAGCTAACTTGGGATTGGTCTTGGGACTTGGGACTTGGGAATTGTTTTTGTTGTTTTCTGCCATGTAGTTGGCTGTAGTTCGCTCCGTTTGGATACACATCATCAACATCAGGCAGTCCGCTCACGTTCTAACCAAGTCGCGCCAAGCTCATTGGCTATGCAAGTGACATAACGCCAGTGCCAGAGACGTCTTCCTGACCTAAAGTGCTACCATTGCCTAGGTGGCACCATGGGGGTTACCACTGACGCCCAGTTAATGATGTTGTTAATGCCATACAATAATAAATCTTTAGATTTTGTTCAAATCCTTTGACCCAAAAATGCAGGCAAAAGAGCCTATAAAGGCTCAAACAATACACAAACAACAACAACAACACAACATGCAAATTATTTTGTCAAATCTCTCAAAGGATAAAAGCTTGAAAAGTATCTCTTTGTGGCATGGTTTGCCAAACTAAACGAGCTGCATGGCAGGCCGCAAGCTCGTGGCGCCCTTAAGCCACCCACAATTTGGCCAAGCCAAGTCAACCGCAAGTCTGGATCGCCGTATACTAGTTGTGGGTGGTCCTGATAGTATTGGTTTTTGAAAAATTGATGTGCATAAAGTCAACAATTGTTTGACACATGGCCGGCTATGACCAAGCCAATGACCACATGGCCAACAACACATGAATCAGTTGGACCTGAGGGGTTAACAAAAGGGGAGCAGCACAACGTTTGAACAAGAGCTCAAATTCTTTGAGTCCTTTAGGGCTGTTGCCTTTTGCCAGTGCTCTTGTTACTCAATGTGTTGACAACTTGTCCTGGTTTTTTTCTGCCAAACTGGTTGAAAGCCTTAAGCCTTAAGCCCTTTTGGCAATTTAATATTGAAGTTACAATATTGTTTATTTCTCTTTTGGGGGAATCCAAACTATTAATATATTCGTTCTACGTCATCATCTCTTCTGCAGTATTTCCTTAATTAAAGAGCTTCAATATAAAGTCTATATATATATTGCTCATGTCTCTTATATCTCCGGCCAATCACCGGATCGAACGAAAAACACAATTACTGAAACCAATACAATACAAGAGAAAGAACTCTTGTAGAGGCCCTGAGCTCCCAAGAGACGTATCAACAGGATCAAAGAGATCTGACTCCACCACAATATCTTCACAAATGACCGTACTAAGTGCTTTCGATCTTTTCAAATCCTTTGCGTCACCTTCGACAATGTTTTGCATTCACATGGTAAGTGGGCAAGCATCCTTCTTAACTTTCAACAAGTAACACCCAGGAACAACCTCAATAAATTTTCACAATTATCAAGAGCCTATTATTATTATTCACTCCCATTAAAAGAGTGCGTGCGGCTTCTTCCTGCGGAGATGAGAAGAAGACAGAAAGCATCCAACACCTGCTATGTGATTGCCCGGTGCTTCTTAGAAGACGAACCCAGTTTCTGGATAAACCATTCTTTGAAGACCTGGGCTGTCTGGGAAATCTGCCGATAGCGGATTTGGCCACTTTTGTCGAATCCTCAAAATGGTTCTGCAAGGAAAGGGACATAGGTGACTAGGAATGCCCACCAGCTTTTGACCATCCAAATAACCCTCCTCTACCTCTTCGACCCTTCTTCATACTCCTTTCCATAATTAGGCATCGCAATGGACCAATGGAGTTTATAGCAGAACCCTTGGGATTTAGCGGCTCAAAATCCTAATCAGTAGACGCCGAGAAAATTACCACACAATGTCAAATATATATTAGGAATGGAAGAATCTTAATAAAAAATCTAGATCTGGCGTAAATGGCAACTGAGGAATGGAAGAATCTTAACAAAAAAAAACTAGATCTAGCGTAATTGGTAACTCTGGACATGGCTCTATTGGAACCAGCTCGACGCTCATCTGTGGAACTAGTGGGCTGATACTCCTAATCCTATGTGTAAAGGGTATTACTATACACAGACCACAACAAGCGAAAAAAAAAACCATTTTTAGAATTTTCAACAGTAACAAATTAAACAAATAGTGTTAATTAGAGAAGGTACTGCTGCTACTACCAAGGTGACCGCTGGTCAGTTAGCCAGAAGCAGAGTTTTGGCCAAACCAATTGATTTTGGTGCTTGCACAAGGTTGTAGCCAGTGTCACACACACTCTAACAGATACATATATAGAGACACATAGATATACACTAATATAGGGAACCGCTGGCATTGCCAACACAGATAATTTAATTGAAATGGACAGATAAATGGTTGCGGATATACAAGGTAGTGCCCCTTCCACATTTAGGCACGGCTGCAACAGCCTTTAAACACTTTACGAAGAGTAGCTTGAAAAGCTATCAAGATGTCTCTTAATAGAAAGCAACAAAAACTTTAACGATTATGATTTTGTGCTCGCTTATGCAGCATTCACATTGACACCGCTAGATGGCGCCACTAACAGTCCCAATGCAAACGATGTTTTCTTAAAGCCATCGAATTTACGGCAAGTAACAATTATAATCGGGACTGTCGGTCGCTAGATAGAGCCCAGATTTTCGACCTGGCCTAAGTGCATAGATTTCAATTTTAAAATTGAGCATGGTTTCAAAATTATGAGAGACCTTCTGACATTTTTTCAGTTTAGGAAAACACGCAAAAATAATTTTTTTTTTTTCAAATCTTCGAGCTTTTTAGAAAATATCGAGGCCGTAGTGACCTTTCCGTTCCCCCATATCCAGTCAATTTTTATAAATCTTCTGTCTGCTTAGAGAATATCGCCACAATATTCTACATTTTAAATAATTTTGTAGCCGGAGCAACGAAGGCTTTCAGTCTGCCCTACAGTTTTTTAAATTTACCAATTTTTTAAAAAAACTGGGATTTTTATTTTTTTAAATATTTTTTTCAGCTTAAAATATTTTTTTTTCTTTTGGCTATTTCGTTGTTTTAAATTTTATCTTCTTAGCGAGAAAGTCGATTATCGAGAAATCGTCAGAACAAACAAAAAATTCAATGAATTTTAGCAACAAATCCGAATTGTAATTCTTTCTTAGAAATTAAATCGCTTAATATATTTTTAAATTCCTGGGCATAATACGAATTGCGATAGCATTTTTTTAATGATAACTGCTAAATGCTTTGATATTTTTTTTCCTGTTAAAATTATTGAAAAATTTAAAGTTTTATTATTATTTATTTTTTCATATATTTCCCTGGAAGTTTTCATTTTAAAACTTTTTCAGTTTAAGCCTAAAATCATTGTTAATATTTCTACTTAAATTTTTTTTTTGGTTCATTTTGATAGTTCCCTAGAATTTTCAGACTTATTTTGAAATTATTATATTATTTGTACTATTGTACTTTTTCCTAGTATTTTTCCCTTTCATGGGAAATTCATTTATTCTAAAATCATGGAATAATTCATACTTTTGTTGTTGTTCCCTAGAATTTTCAATTTACATTCAATTCCAGTTTTATTTTAAAAACATTGAATAATTCATATTATTTTTAATTTTTTTTTTTCCTCGCGAAATTTAAGATTTTTACACTATTTTAGTTTAATTAAAAAACATTGGATTATTCCCTTAATAAATTTTTGTTCTGTTTCAATGTAAAAAAAAACCCACCAAAAAAAGGTTTTTTTTAGTGTAAAAACCCACAAAAAAAAAACAGCTGTTCAGCTGCGGTTTTTTGAAGGGTGGCAACGCTGTTGCTGCAATGCAGTATACAGCTGAAGCAAGGATTGGCAAGGGTATGACAATTGGGTCCTATCGATGCTAACTTTTTCCAATGAATTAGTTGCTTTTTTTAAGCCAAAAATTTCGCCAAGAATGTTGGAAATCTTGTGGCATACTTGCAGGCGCAAATGAAGCGAGCAGTTACATCCCCACTCTCTAATGTACTACCAGGATATATCATTGGTTGCCATTGGCAACCTCTGGAAACCAAAAGAAATGCCAGAAACAAATAAATAGCAACAGATGTATGCCAAATGGATTTAAGCTAATTCCTTAAGACTCTTAGATGCTATCTGAATATATGACTGTGTGTGTGTGTGTGTGTACCCGTGTATGTGTCAGTTAATTAGCTGCTAATTAGCAACAAAGTGAAAATCACGCGGCACTGACAAAGCGTTGATCCCACCAGAAACCAACCCAGCACCCTAGAATCCTGTATAGGAAAACCAAACAGCATTGAATCTGCTGCTAACTTTCAGTACGCACTATGGGTATTATAGATGCTCAGTAGATAGCATTTTATGTGCAAGGGAGTCTATTGCCACCTAACATCGTGCCTAAGTTCTTTGTTGACTGTTTTTTATGTGGTGGGGTGGATTGTCCCACGCTGCACTAAAAGATTGTTAGACGTTCGTCTAGTTTGTGATTCTGGGCATAAGCTTCACGCACAGACCGACCAGAAGCAATAGACTTAAAAATTTTTTAGGCATTTTTTCCAAATCGATATCGGCGAAAATAAGTGAGGCGGGCCACTTTTTCCCTCTACCTCTTCGATTTGGATGATTTTTATATAAGTGGTAGAGCTACCAGCTCAAATTTTATTGCAAAATTCCGATTATTTATCGAGTTCTTCATTTTTAGACTTTTCTTTGACAAACCATATCTAGTAATTTTTTTCCATAACTTTTGTTGTATTTGTCCAATTTTGTTCATTTTTGAAACACAGATGCAAGTTATCACGACGCATTGCTCTGTTAAGTTTCAGAAGAAAATATTAAAGGGGGGTTAGCTAAAAAGCGAGAAGTTCTACTAGGGGTAAACGGGGAATAATATTGACATAATTCAAAAAACCACCAGCTGGTAAAGTTTCGCATATCTAGCTCTTATAGTCTCCGAAATCTAGGTGTTCATACAGATGGACGGACGGACGGAGAAACAGACGGACACGGCTCAATCACTACCCGAGCTTATGATAAGCATTTTGGAATAAAGGACTTGAGGTCTGCCACGCCTTCTTTGGTCATTTGCATACATTGCACAAAGCTAGTATACGCTTCTGTACCTATTAAGTACCGGGTATAAAAACAAATTTTCAAATTTCGAGCCAGATTCTATATGTATTTGGGATCACTGAATCCGAATACGAGCTTACAAAATTTCAGCACATCAAAAAATCCGACGAAACGAGATATTTAAGAAGCTATCTCAGAAACCCGACGTGCGCTGCACTGTTCTTGACCTAGTATGTTTCAGGTACTAAAAATTATTTTGTTCCAGACACGTTCACGGTACTGAAGGTTACATGTGCGTGCACGTGGGATTTTCTAGTGACATAAGTCCCTGCTGCTGTTAATTGTTAGATGCTTAATCAAACGAGCTTCAGTCAATGCCAATGTTTTTCGCCATCAATGCTTTTTGATGTTGTACCCGAACTTGTTGCTGTTGTCAAAGGACATGTGAACATGCCATAAGGATTTGGATAAGCTGACCCAAGTTGCCATACAAATGTACTGTGTGAGTACAGTGATACCTCATCGAACAAAATTATGCTTAAATTCAATTTAGCAATGGCCATTGCGCTGGGCATAGGTGGTGCGGCTGATGAGAGCATCCTTTGAGCTGACGGAGACAAGTTTCTTTTCATAACTGACGGGTCAAGAATTGCGTGGTAAGACATTTTTTTTCACCAAATGTGCTCTTTGGGAATTAAAGAAAAGAGTGGAAAAAACCCAACATTATTATGTTATTCATGTCCTACGGACAACTTGTGCTTAAGTAAAATCAAAACTTGATTTATGAATGACTATTCCATATAATAATGCTAAAGGATAAAAGATATTTTAAGAAAACAAATCAAGTGCTTTACGCATAACTTGGCCACGTTAAGATTGCTTCAAATCTATTTTTAGAGCTTAAGAGATTATGCTGCTATTTTAAGCTTTGTCTCGGACGCGTCAAAAAAAAAACAATTCGCCTGGATATCCCACGCATTGTCAAAACGTGGCTGCAGTAAATAGGTGGTAGCTTTTTATATGCATAGATGAGACAACTAACTTTTACATAATTTCTTGAGTCAACAAATGATTGCTTTTCATAATGAGTTTGAGATAAATATATATATATAGTTAGCTGGTAAATGTCAGCAGCTGCACAAAAAAAACCAAGTACCATTTACATTCAAGTATATAAATTTAAGCCCGCAAGCTTTAAAATATATACTTACCTATATATATTATATAGGTAGCTATATACATGCGCTCTTAAACACATTTAAACATATAATATTTATGTTCATTTTAGTTATGTTACATAAAATACATATAAATGATATATAACCCTTATATATTATATAATAACATGTCTGCAGTATTTGATTACCTATTTATGTGTAATACTTTTTTTTTTGCCTTGCCATATTAACTTACAAATTTTTGACCCTTTTTTCTACAGGAATAACAAACATGTAGAAACCCTCGCACACCAAAAAAAAAAAAAAAAACACATAATCTGCATTAATTAATTATGATACGAAATATTTTTCTGGCTTTAGTTTTTAAGTTTGTTTAAAGTTTAAGCCAAAACCCGGAAAGAGTTTGTTATAAAATGTTTGCTTAGTTTTTGACAGTTGTCAACTTTGTTTGTTAAAAGTTTCAAGTTCGTAATAAGTTGACACATGACTTGAACTGGGCTTACGGCTTACGTTTAAATATATATGTACTTAAAATTTTATCAAGGATAACCATAAAAGGTAGTCCTTTCAAAGCATTAGCCTAAGCATATAAGGCATGACATATGCAGTGCTTTAAGATTTTATAAATGAAACTTTGCAGCTTCTTTGCTAAATATGTATAAGGAAATAAGTATATACATATGTACATACAGCTGTGGACCGAAATTTTTGCTATCGAAAAATATTAATTAAATTATTTTTTGACCATCCCAAATTTTTATCTTTTTTCAAATTTATTAGTCCTTCGTATTGAATCACTTCTTGATGTGCCGCACTTTACATAAGATCTCAACTAGGTGCGGATCTAGGATTTGGTCTTGGGGGGGGGGGGGGAGGGTCTCAGAGGGTATCAGAGCTCGCAATAGACTTTCAACCCATTTTTCCCGAAAACAAAAAACTAATCCCTCAGAAATATTTTCTTCATCTTCTTATAACGAGGGGTCGAACGTTTGGTGCACCAGACCTAGGGTCTAAGCTTAAAACCCTCCAACTATTACTATTTTCGAAAAAAAAGTCCTATCTTAAGAAATATCTTCCAATCTTTGTATTTTATAATCAGTATAAAAAAATATGGGAAAAAAATAATTTTTAGGGGCGCTCACATTTCATACTCAGTGTGATCTTGAGATATTTCGTGTTGTCCGAACAGCTAGTGTTACTAGGATCTATTGTGTGCCCTTCTAAACATAAAACCCTCCAGCTCATACCATTTTACGATAAAAAGCCCTCTCTCTAGGAAATATCTTCTAATCTCATGATTTTATATTTTAGTTATGTACGATAATTTTGTTGGCAACAATTTCAATCTCAGTATAATTTTGAGCAATTTGGGGGTGTCCGGATCGATTGGATCCACCCGCTGGCTGCAACCCTAGCAATCTAACAAAAACTTTACAAATAGTAAAATTTAGGAAACAAACCATAACTTACTAAAATAATTTCTTATTTTGCATATTATTATTTCTAAAATGAGCGGAAATTATCCTAAGGAAAATCAATTGCGATTTCTGATTCAACAAGTTGAGATAATTCGGAGTATCCGAACCGCTAGACGCTAGCAATCTTTTGTGTCTACTTTTAGACTTTAAGTTCCCTAGTTAGTATAGTTTATAAATAATCCTTACCTCTGAAATATTTATATCTTTAAAATTTTAATGATTTTAATGCTTACGTAGAATAATGATACCAAAAAATAAAATTTCATTTTTTAAGACCTTTTCTAAAGTTAAGTTGAAATTTTTCTGAGATCATGCACGTTGGCGGCGACCCCAGCGATCTAGTATTTGCTCTCATTTTATCTCGCATAGTTCAAGTAGAACCTACGTAAGATTAAAAAAACAAGGAGTTCCTTAACTCTTCGCTCTACAGTTTCTCTAGAACTCTGTTCTTTTTTCCATAGTTGACTTAATATTATATCTGCAAATATCACAGAAGGATTTTACAAAGGACTCCGCAGCATCTGGCAACGATGGCTATTTCGCGAATTCTTTCCCGAAAATTTTTGTGTTTCCAGGAATAGAGATGGTTTAATATAGCCACTGCCTTAGACTTAATATTCTTGTCAACTTAAAAAAATAGTTGCATACAAATTTTTTATTAATAACTATAAGGTTTTTATATGTACTAGGTAAGGTATTATATAAATTACAGGGCTTTGAGTATATTATATATGCATATTAGGGCGGGTCAATTTGTATGGGGCCGAAAAAACCTTATGGGGCTCACTCGGATTTTGATTCTTTGGATAATTCTAACAAATTTGCTCAAGAAACTATGGGTCTAAAATGAATTTCGAGTCGCCCACTTTTTCAAAATAGGTTTTTTTCGACATATTCAAAAATCGACTTAGAAATTCATTGAAAAGGCCTAAAATCGATATTTTTTCTCTAGCCAAATGTGAATTTGGGGGTTTTTGGGGTCGAGGAATTCATTATTGACATCTATTTTTAATTTTGGGTGCCGCCAGAGGGCGCTTTAGTGTTGGTTTTTGATTTTTTTCGGTTTTTTTTCTTGAAAATTTTGAAAAAGTGGGCGACTTGAAATTCATTTTAGACCCATAGTTTCTTGGGCAAATTTGCTTAGAATTACCCAAAGAATCAAAATCCGAGTGAGCCCTTATACCGAAAAAAATTGACCCACCCTAATGCATATATGTGTAGTTTTAATAGTTTTAAAGATTACATTTGCCTTTTTATTTAATATAGCTTATCAGCTTTAAAGTTATACCAAAACACCATCAAAGGATACACGCAATACAAGTTAGGGCTAAATTATAGCATGCCCAAACAATATATATAGGGATACTGGTAGGCAGGCAGCTCTGTTGGTTACGCTGCCTGCTTATATAAAATAACCCTACAAACACACTTACAAACGCGTGCTCACACACATGCTTAACGCAATTTTTCTGGCAGTCGCTAACGGTACTCGCTCTCTCGATATTTACCGCTAAACAGACCCTGCCGAAATTTCACACACACAATTAGCTAATTGATGTGAACAAACAAACCAACAGACAGACGACAATCGCATATACATAAACACTTGTTTATACATATATTTAAATGTCTGTCTATATACAGTAGATACAATATGTATTCGTACAGCTTTATGTTTCAAGTTTGAGACTTTGTAATGATATATAATACAATTATAGTTAAATCTGTACAGAAAGGGTAAATTAATTATTGCAAACAAAACTCTACTATGAGCTACGGATTGGAAGACTTTTCAAAACAATGAAAACAGGAAAAGCTATAGAACTGGAGATAATGGAAATGCTCATATGAAAGTTATTACTTTAGTCAATTTAAGCTGGGACTTCCAAACATTTCAAATCTAATAAGATATTGTTTAATATTTATTGAGATTATGAATAATTAAGTTGTAAAAATTTTTTTTGTACCAAACTAGTTTCCGTTAGAAGTTGTACGGTTGCCTATGGAACGATTTTTGGCTTACTACTTACAAGACAGAACTTTGTGAGGTCTACGTATAATACAAAAAATAACCAACTAATTTTTATATATTTCTATAGTTATGAATTTCAATATAGGATAACTTTGCTCTAAATTACACAGCATAAAACTCAAAGTTGTACGAATAATTAATGCACCTACTGTATATAATATAAGTAGTTATAATTATACATATATACAAAAAACAAAAAGGCGCCAGCACTCACCTGTCGCCATGCGAATCTTTGTCTCTTTCCAGCTGCTCCAGCTCTGCCGCATCCACTGTTTCCAGCTCCAGAGCGGCATTTGCGGATGTAGTTGGTTCTGCTGCTGCTGCGCTGCTGCTGCCAGCGACCGCTGCTGCTGTGTCTTGGCTGCTGTTGTTGTTGTTGTTGTTGTTATTGTTTTCACTCTGTGGCTGTGGCGCCGACTGCGAAGCTGACAGCGGCGTGGCTGGGGGGGAGCTCTTATCCAGCCTTTCGGTCATCTTGCTGCTTATTTGTTTTGTTTGCTTTGATTTGATTTGTTTTGCCTTTTGCTTTCAACTTGGACTTTGGCCTGCGGACAACAGCAAAAGCTTCGAGCATAAATTTTTGCCCAAAACTTTGCCAGTTCCCGTTCCCCGCCCCCAACTCCCTACGCCCTTTTAAGCACAACCCACACTCCAAGCCAAATGTGCTCTAATTGTTTTTTAATTTAAACCCGAAATTATAAACACAAACAGAACAAAACAGAGAACAAAAAAAAATGGGAATTAATTCGGTGAGCCTTGTTCGACAGTGGGATACCCTGCAAAAACTTTTTAGCCAAAAAAATTAATTTCCAATAATGCACTTTGAACATTTTTAATAATTGCTTTTGAGAAGGTTTTTTGATTGAGTTTGCTGAAAATGGTGGGAAAAAAGTCCCGTCTACATAGGGTTCTACTTTGAAGAAGCTTTGAAACTGACCAAAAACATTTTATAGGGTGTCAATATAGTAATGATAGTTTTTTCGATTTTTATGAGTTGTGCGACAGTGGGATACACTGCAAAAACGCTTTGGCAAAAAAAAAATGTACTTCCAAAAATTGATTTTGTACATTTTTTAATAATTGCTTTGGAGAAGGTTTTTTGATTCAATGGGAAAACTCCTTATGGAAAAACTCCAAATCGGCAGATTTGCATAGTTTTTGTGTCTACAGAAGTAGAGTCATCTGAAAAACCTTTAAAACTGTCCAGATAGAAATGATAGTTTTTCCGATTTTTATGAGTTACTGCAGTGCGATATAGTAGAATCTGAGAAAATAAAAAGTTCGTGCCGAGTCATAGGGTTTCATAGGGTTTCTTTTTTGGGAATTTTTTGATGAAATAGTCTTAGTTCTTTAGAGATTCTCAGGTTTGTGCGAAGTGAAGGCAACAAAGACGGAGGGATTTGGACCTATATCCTTATAAGATTTTGTCGACGCAAATATTGAAATCGGGCGACCGTAGTTATGGTTCTGAGTTCGCTAATTGGGGACTGAAAATACTGGTCAAAGATCCAGATTGTGAGCAAAAAACCTTTTCTCGGAACGCTAACGAAGTTTAGTGAATGATGATGACCCCCCTTGAACTGGTCAAGTAATGTGGGTACGTTCCCTTAGGCGGTTATTTCCAAAATATGTTCTTCCATACAGAAGAGCATAAATGTGTGTTTAAGATAATGTCAGAATCAATTTGATACTCTTCAAGTTTATTTTCGTATCATTCTAATCTGGTTACTCTAAGTCGTGTTTACTAAACAGCGACACTTTGACTTAAACAGAATATGTTAGTCAATAAATTTGGATAAGTACTTGTTTAAACAAGGTCTACCTGTAATTAAGATTCGAGGGAGTTGAAATTTATAAATTTTTGGATAAATCTAATTTTTTGACACGCTTAAGTCGAGTTTCAGGAGATTTAGCCGCCTGGCTAAAAAAAGCTATTCGGTCATCTCGGAATTTTAGGGCTTTCACTTGCTATAAAGAACAAATGATCTACCACGCCTTCTTTTGCGTGTGCTGCAGGGTATCGAATATACAAAAAAAAAATAAATATGAAAACAAGGAGAAAATTTAATGCAAATTAATTGGCTTGCAAAGCGGCTTAGACTTTTGTTTTTGGAGCTGAGTGTGTGTGTGTGTGTGCGGCTTAAATTAGCCGCCATTTTGTAGGTTTGTTAAGGTCTTTCTTTGCTTTTTGGTTTAATTATTAGCCCAAGCATAAAAGCGGCTTAAGCTGATGCCAAGCTGCGGTAGACCTTAAGAATTTCGTGGAATGGGAGGTATTTCGGGTTAGGTTCTGGGCGCCATTTTTGTGCTGACAAATAAAAGTCAAAAACAGCAGCAACAACAACAACAGTTACTTACGCATACTCATAAATAATATAAATGACAACAAATTAACATGCACTTAATGTGTCAACAGGCAACAAGTGGCCAATAGTCTAGGCCAAGTTAACAACGGACCAGTTGACCAGCTAACCAACTGACAGTGCTTGATTGCCTAGTTAATGGTCGATGTGCTCTTGACTTGATGGGCTCGTTGGTCAATGTTAAAGTTGATTGCTTGGAAAATAATGAATGAAGAGCATAGTTGTTACCAATTGCAGGCCATTAGAATTGCAACTGCTGTTAGAACGGTGGCAATTGACGCCCAAAGAGAGTCTTGCCTGCAGCAACAGCGGTGGCAATTGAAGCCAAATGACAATGTAAAGTCAATCACAGGATGTTCCCTGCATTAGGCTACTATTTCTATTTAAACAGTGCCCAAAGGATAAATATAATAGAGCGGTGGCAATTTTTTGGCGTGGTATCCACAAATTGCCGAAGAGATGGGAAAAATGTGTAGCTAACGAGGGTAAGTGCTTTGAATAAATTTGTACGACACCGGACAACATCCTTCCGACTGTCAGTCCGTATGAACGCCTAGATCTCACAGATGATAAGAGATGGAGCAACCAAACTTTGAATTTGAATACCTTATAAACATTTACCAATTTATATAGCCCCCTAGCAGCAATCGGTCCAAAAAACGTAAACTATTAAGTTTTTGAGTTTCCAAACATTTTGGTGAAATTAATCAAAATTGGTCAATCGAAAGCATAATCGAGTAACTCAGTTGAAATCAGCTTCCACGCGTATATTAACTCTGTGACTATTTCATACTTGTCGATTTGGGGGATCTATTTCGGGTTGGCCAATCTAGAGTGTCAAGAACAATCTCTATTAAAAAAGTTTGGATCAGTTTGCTTCTGTAACAAGAACCATTCGGCAGCTGTAGAACGAATGCTTCTCCGATCGAGAGTCTGAGTCAAATGTATCGTTATCTTGGCTGGAGACTTATGTTTTCTTGTTTATTTCTCCCAACGTGCCTTAATTTTATTCTAACCTCAAAATCCCCAAAAACATGTTAATTTGAAAGTCGTTTCAGAAATCAGATGGGCTAAGGTTTTTTAGACATCGGATGCGAATTCAGCAATACAAACAACATATAAAAATGGTCGCTGGACAAAGGGTCTCGAAAAATTGTGTTTGTGTTTTTTTTTTATGAGGTTGGGAAGAACCTAGAGTTGTTGAACCAATTTAGTTAACGCATTCGCAATTAGCGCGTATATTGAGTATGTCCAAAATTAAACCTCACATTATGCTATCGTATATATACAGTATTGATTCTTTGGAAGATTTGGTAAATTTTTTGGTTAAATTCTACCAAAAGCCATCACCTCGCTTAGAGGACCCCTTTTAATAGGCATTAGAGATATCCTTGCCGAGTCAATGATTGCTGAGGCACGCTGTCTCCAAGTTATATATGTCCCAAAATTTGGAAACCCCACAACGTCTTTAAGTCTTCATCTTTTCATGTGTATGGGCAGGTCAGAAGTACTGAAATTTTCATTGGGCAGTTTCACTCTGGTAGCTTCAAATCGTAATTTCCCAATAATGGACTTCGTTTTAATTTGTATTTGAAATTGAAAAGACAACTCTAGCATTCACCAAACGGCAGTGGCTATGCAGAACAGACCAAAGGACTCTTTTCTGCTGACAGTTCCTATTACCACATTAAGTAATCAGTTTTATTCACTAAAGCACTCTACTCAAGCGTAACCACAAAAGTTTAAATTGCCATTAATTATTCATTTAATTTAACTTCCTTTACTACTCAACTAACTTTGATGCACAACAACAACAACAGCAACAAAATAAGTACCAGTCATTTATTCAATTATAAAATAATATAAATTTAATGCACTTACTTGTACTAGAGACATGTTTGTATGTTAAAATGAAAAGAGTTCAGCCCGCAACTGTCAATTGATGGCTTCGTTGATTAAACCCAAACTCATTTATCGTATCAACACCTGAACAGACCACACAAAATTATATAGTATACATTTGCAGGACACCGACACTTTTATACTCTTACTTTTAAGATATGTACGTAAATCGATACACCGATTAAAGATGATGGAAGCCAATGGGAAGATGATACATATTGGTGGCTGCAAGAGGCCCCAAAGCCCTAGCTATTGGAAGATGATGATGTAAATAAAAATTACATTTGAGATTAGCTGATACGAGCACCAGATGATGAGCTGAGGCAGAGAAGAGATGAGACTGTTTAAAGATGACAGGTGCAGAGAATAAAAGGATTAAAAGATGATGATTGTTTACTAGTGGGCTGTCCAAGATGAACTGCCAGAAGAAAGAGAAGAACTATTTAAAGAGACTATTCAGAGATGACAAGATCTATTGAAAGTTGTTGTTTGAAATCAGCCATTGCATCCAAAATATCGACTAGCGCTATTTTAACATGAGGACTAACAGTCTGAAGATGAGCTGCTGCAGTATGATCAAATGAGAAATTAGTCATACTTGAAGATATTCTGAGCGAATTAAAAAAAAAAAGATGAGTAAAAATAACGTCCTGAAGTGAGACGTGACTCATCATCTTCCAGACGATACTTAAGTGATGCTATTGTAGAGTTATCAAAAGACGGACTAGCCCCATTTAATAATCATCATTATCATTTCCGGTGTCTCCCAATGGAGCATAGGGCCTCATAAGGCCCATTTAATAATGATGACTAAAAAAGCAGCTGTAGAAGGATGATGAGATTTACGATCAGCCTTCTGAAGTAAGGTGTGACGCAGCATGTTATCATCTTTAAGATGATGCTTAAGAGATGCTACTGTAGAGTTGTCAAAAGAGTAACTAGCCCCATTTAATAATTATCATCATCATCATTTCCTGTATCACCCACTGGAGCATGGGGCCTCATAGGGCCCATTTAATAATGATGACTTAAAAAAGCAGCTGTAGAAAGATGATATTTACGATCAGCCTTATGAAATGAGCCCAGCATCTTATCATCTTTAAGATGATGCGCAAGAGATGCTTGTAGAGTTGTCAAAAGAGTAACTCACGACAGTCTAGACCTTTTTAAAAAAAGCTTTAGGATGAGTTATTGCAGAATAGCCAGACGGCAGACTAGGCTTATTCAAAGATGACGTTAAAGAAGAGCTGTCGTAGAACATTCTGACGTGGCCTACTAATATCTGCAAGAGGATGCTTAGGCAATGCTGCATAATAATGATGAAAACTGCAGCAGAATGGCCAGAAGAGATACGATGATCAGATTAAAGACAAGTGTTTGCGATAAGCAGCCTTTAGGCTAAAACACATTTGCAGATGATGCATACATAGTATGTTCGCTGTAAGGGTATACGCTTAAATAGTGTTGATGATGGGCATTGTGGTTGACAGTGTTTGGCATGTTGGCGTGTCAGCGATTAGATTAGAGAGATTGGCAATCGGACACAGATAAATTAGTCAACAAGCCGTTAAACCAGATAGCCTGATAACCAGGAACATGAGAAAATATTAATGCAAGCCGGAAAAACAGACTTGGCTGCAAATGATAAATGACAGACCAAGGTTACAATTGACAATATGCAAGTCGAGCAAAACTCAACAATTGAAATCAAAGGTCAGTTATATAATACAGCGATAGATAACAAAAGAGTGGCTGACCAAGAGAGAGGGGAGGGTAGGCAGAGAGGTTTGTGCATGTTTATGTTATATTGAAAGTGAGATGGTGAAAGTTTAATCTGTCATCAAACTGAAGGCAATTCTCTTGGACTTGACAATGAGAAAACTTTGCTTAGCAGACAACAAGCAGACTACATATACACGCACGCACGCACACACAGACATGCTGCATTTATGTGTGTGACTGTGTGCGTGTTACACACATGATAATGAGAAATTTGCATATGAATGATGATGATGAGCCCGGCATAACAAAAGCCGTTGAAAGCAAACGAGATAGAAAGAGAGAGAGTAGAAGAAAGAGAGTAGAGAAAGAAAAAAAGCACAGCGAGGCACAAAGTAAGTAAAAATAAGTATAAATAAAATGCGAACCAAAGCATAGAGCAGCTAAGCTGGGAAATGACAACAGCAATGAGTACACAGCGAAAAAATTGTTACTTCCTTTTGCTTGATGAAATTTAGTAACAGTAATTTATAACTGCTGCGATTTTTAAATATTAGTGTGACCAGATAGCAATAATAGTACGCCAAAGAAACTGTCAAAATTTCTAATTACAAACAGCTGTTAAAATATCTAGCGATAGTACTTTCTTTGGGACCTTGGGCCATCACTAGATAAAGACTGCTGCAAAGTGAAGAAGAACGAATAAAAATTGGGAAAGCAAATGAAAATGGCTAAAAAAAATACATACTTTGGTACATATGAAAAAAAAAACTTGAGACCTATTGATTTTTTTTTTTATCAAATTATAAATTAATCTCCGCTAGGGTGACCATTTCTTTCAGTATTTCTTTTTTAATAATTTCGTAAAAAATGTTGATTTTTCTTTTAATTTTCATATATAAATTTACGACTCGGAGTCTGATGCGGAATAATCTGATATATCATCTTCAATATAACTATAATATTTAAAATTAAACTGTTAGCATCTTCATTTAGCAGTTCGTTCTTCTTGGAAGACTTCTTGACAACTGAAGCTTTTGAGTCAATCCGGCTTATTTTGCAGTTGAGTTCGCTAATTGGACGCTGGAGATCTTGCACAAAGATACCAAATTTTGCCAATAAATCTTCTTCTCGAACTTGCGAACTTTTTCCTTTACAATGGCAGAAGTTTAAAAATACATCCAGAATCAATTTTCTAGCATGGTTGTCTTATTTCATTTTATTTTCTTATTTTACTAATCTGGTCACACTGTTTAATAGCCAAAATTCACAACATGCCGAAACTCTTCAAATCTATGCCGAGGAAGCATAGAGGAATCTAGAAACATACTGTTATTATGATTATCATTTTATTTTTACTTATTGATTTCTTTGTTAATTTCAAAAATAAAAATTGAAAAAAAATTCAGCATGATCTTCTATTTTTCAATTTTTATAATAAATATTGATTATAAAAATAATTTATTAATTTCTATTTTCAGTATAAAATATGTTTTTAATTTATTTATAAGAGTTATTGTGACTGTATTTTTCTCATCACATTTTTATTTAAAAAATATATATTTTTTAAACATTTATTAATGTATATTTTTTATAATCTATATACAATTTTTATAATTGATTTATAGATTTATTGTGATTATATTTTTCTCATAACATTTTTTTTAAAAATAATAAATAAATCAATCATGTTTTTTAGACAAAAATTTATTTATTACTTTTAATTCATAATTTTCATTTTAGTTTGAAAAATTAGTGCTAAATTTGAATTTTTTTCAATAAATTAAAAATATAAATTTATACTTTTTTGTTTTGCTTAGGCATAAATATCATGCAAATAATATTATCTGAGATACTTTTTTTGCTGTTTTTTTTTTTTTCACCCAAAACTTTTGTTTGTGATGCCTTAAAAAATGGGTTCTATTATTTTTGCTATTAATACAACATTCTAAAGTTTGTTTTTAGGGAAAGGCTTTTTAGTAGCCAAACGAATTATTTAACAAAAGATTTTTTGAAGTGCCCAAAAACAAAAAAAATTTTTGGAAAAATTTCAAATCTCGTATGGATTTCAGAAAATGAAATTTGTCGTGGGCAGTAGTGAACACGTAAAAAAATTGAGGATGACAATCATGTTTCATACACAGTTTAATTTCTCACTGTGTAGTAAAAAACACTACAGTGCTTCGAAAAATATATTTAAAATTTATAAAAATTTCAAAAATTATGAGTTTGAAAATTTAAAGCCTTAGAAGCGTTCCCATGGAACCGTAACTGGAGTCTTAGAAGCTTTTCCATGCATGCAGATCTGGAGCCTTAGAAGCTTTCCCAAGAATCCGGATCTGGTGGTAGCTAAGAGATCCATCAAAGAGGTCTGTCTCATACGCAGTCTAGCCTACTCCTATAAAAATTTTAGGGCGCGTATACTTACTATGCAAACATTGAAGTGACAAAATGCTCTAGAATTATCTTTTAGGGAATGTGGAAATCTAGGTAATTACTTTTTTCTAGACATTTACAAGTAAATGAAATGGTTTTGTAGAAGCAGCTAGAGCTAGCCATATTGGTAATTGGACCCATGTGAGCCTAGCTAACAAAAAAATTTGTCAACTTTAGTAAAACTTTTAGCCATATGTCTCATTTTTGCACGCATAGTTTTTGACTTGCTGGATTTTTTCGCTCAGTGCATAAAGATGAGTTTGAGCTGAGCATAATGGCAACTTGGGCCGGCATAGCTTAGCCATGTTTTGCTGTCCAGCTGAGCGTGGCCAATGGTTTGTGCCTTCAACTGGCTGTGCGCTGTTCGCCTGTTGGACACGGACACACACAGCCCGGCAATTCCTCAGTGAGCCAGTCGGCAGTCAGTCAGTCAGTCAGTCCTTTGTCCTTCGGCATACAGAAATAGCAGCTCACATATGACTATACATAAATATATAAATGGGTGAGTGTGTGCATGTGTGTGTGTGTGTGTCCTGAAAAGCCAAACAGCCCGCCTGAAAACCCAAAAGAAAATTAACGAAAAACGTAACGAGAAAAGGAAAACTTGCAGACGTATGCATAAAAATGAAATCGACAACGTAAACGGCAAAAAAAAAGTGAAAATAATGAAAACCAAAAGGCAAAAAAAAAAAAAAAAATGAATGTAAACCACATGAAAATGGCTTGATAATAATAGAGAGCCAAGCACCTGCCGACACCTAGGATGGCATCAAGGGGGTGGCGCCCCCTGTTTTGCAAGAAAGTGTGGCAAGCATATAACCCGAGCCGCAGTTTCAGCCTAGCGTCAAAAGTTGGCGTCTCGACACTTTATTAACGCGGACTCACACACACACACACCCCCACACGCACAAGCGTACACCCACACACACACCCACAGAACAAAACGTATTACAGAGCAAAGGACTTAAGATGTAAAAGGGGGCACTACCAAAGACTCGGGCAAAGTTGCGGCTTTTCCTTTTTACTTGGTTATATTTTGTTTTCTTGTATTTTTATTCTTATATACTTTTGCTTTTGTTGTTGTCTTCAGGCTTCTTGTTTACACACTAACTTTGCCACACTTCAAAAAAAAGTTTCAAAAAAAACATTCGCAAATACATTTAATGCTCTTTACAAGTTTGAATATTTTTTAGCCAACTTATTACTTGCTGTTGATTGATATTAATTACTTTGGCGCCTTCAAACGTTTCGCAAAAAAAAAAACACCCACACACACAACGACAATCAACTCAGTTCAGTGTTAGTAATTTTTCAAAAAATTTTCGAATAGGCTTCCCGCTTTACTAGTTTCGAATTTTTATACTCTTATTTATTTTTTTTTTTTTTGTTTGCTAGGCCAAAGTGTAACCGACAAAGGCTTAACAGGAACTGAAGTTCCGAGCCAAAGGACACGTTATTTTAAATTCGCTCAGCAGGCAGTCAGAGTCTGTTAGCCCAACAACACGCAAGCTGTTAAGTCTTTTACCAGCACTGTTAAATGCAATTGTTGCGCACTGTTTAGCTGTTTTAAGCTACGTTCACACAGGCAAAATTATATATGCAAAACGTTTAAGTCGAGCGCGGCTAGCTTCGTACTTACTTTAGATGAACCATTAGACTTCTTTTAATTTAGTTTTTATTTGGAAAGCCGTCTAGCTAAGATAGAAGACATAACAACAAAAACACCAAGCAGATAAGTGCCATTGTAATAGCTCCATTGGGTCAACGTCTGTAAAAGCCACAGCGGTGAAAATTTGCCGTAGGTATATCATTCATTCATTTCACAAAAAAATATCATCGATGAAGCTTCAATATAAAGTACTCAACTCAAAGATTTTGACTTTCTGGTACGCAGCTTTGTAAGCAATCAATTCCCAAAATTGGGCAGCAAATATCTAAAGATATTTCTTAAAATTCGTATTCTAATGCTTTACAGATATGGAGAGGAATCCAGAAGATTATCCATTTTTGAAATTCCAAATCTTTTATCTTGCACATAACAAATCGTTGAAATGGGTTTACTTGAAAATAATTTAAAAACCTATGTGCGAATTAAGTATATTTAAGAAAAATTGACTGAAATAAATAATAATCGTTCTTATTTGAAACATATGAAAAAATCTTGATTCAAAGTTTCAATATTTTGCAATAAAATCTTAAAAACTTGATTTACAATACTTTAAGAGTAAATATGAACTTGTTTCAAGATGCATGTATTTTGGATCAAAATTTTGAGAACTTGTTTCAAGAATATTTCATACTCATATGAAGTATTTTGTTATCTTAATTCAAGTTCAAAATATATTTGAAGTACGATTTTTTGCTTATTTCAAGAACATTTCGTCCTTATTTTTTAAGAAAGCATGTTCTTAATTCAAAAATTTCGGACTTGAAATCGAAATTTTTGAAATTACATCGGAATTCTACATCTCAGGATTTTCGTCCTTGGATTTAGTACTGAGTATATTTGAAAATTGAGTCTTCTATAGTCAATTTAGTAGAACTCATATACCATAACCAACAGCCATGGCGGCGTTCTTGTTGCCAGAAGTCCACTGATGGTTGGGAGCACAGGAAATGGTATTATTTTTTATGAAAGCTAGTGAGCTTGCTAAGTTTTTTGACAGTCAAATAGCTATGTTGTATGGTACATAAAGTTTATATTGTAGAAATCATCAATGCAGATTAAAACGCAACAAATTGTGTGGGGAAGAAAGAGAATAATGGGTGAGTTCTCAGATATTTCCTCACGAATTCATTAGCCCTTTGACTATAGAAATGGAATTAGAAATCAACAATAAAAATGAAAGCACTGACTGCAAAGAAATTTGCACGTGTGCACATAGCTTGAAGCTTTACTACTAACAGCGACTACTAACAGACTACGCTGTAAACTTTGTGATTTATAACAGCACAAAAAGCTTTTCCGATTTCGGATTTTCGGATTGCCGCACATTTAACATGCGGAGTTGGCGCTCAGCTGTTGCTGACTGCTATAATAAAAAAAACCAAGGGTTTCGGAAAGGTAGTGGCTATGAGGACTTAGCAGCTGATAGAACATGTTGCATGCAGTAATGCAGTAATGCAGTAAGTTAATCTGGGCCCGGGTAGTATTTGAAATGTCAACCCTACCCCTTCACATTTTGTGGTTAATCTCTACAACTTTGGTATATTACCTTGAAAACTCCTAGCTGACAGGCACAGTGCCTGTCCACCCCGCCCATGTCCTGTTGGTGCCTTTTGCATGCTTTGAAAATTGGCATACTTAATACAGTTATTGCAAGCTCTTTGTAGCGAAATTTTTTGTATCAATTTCCGGTGTAATCTAAAAATAGTTACTTTTGAGCCAAACGCAATTGCATGGGAATTAAATTTATGCCAAGAATAAATAACATGCAATTTAGTAGCAGCGAAAATAAATAAATAGTAATTAAATGAGATACTTAGGAGTTTTTATTTTTATGGATCACTATCGGCGTCGCCATTTTCATTTGCAGATTATTTCTTTTTAAATCGAGCAGGACAACTCGTATTTTCAATAAAAAACAATTGTGAAAAATATATTTTTATTAATTGTACTTTGACATTTGTTGGTTTTTTCGATTTTTTATATGCATTTTTGGAACTACAGAAGAAATGCATAATTTAAAAACCGATAGTAAAGAAATATTTTTTTGAAAACTTTTTCAAATTGTTTTTTGTTTTAATTATAGATACAATTTCTTGAAATGCAGAAATTTTTTTTTTTATTTAAGTAATATTATCAGGTCTATTCCGATAGTTGTTTAATTAAAGATTTAGGGAAATGAATTCTATTAATTCTCTATGTTGTGATAATTTTAATAATACAAAATTCGTTGTGAAAGATACTAAAGCGTATTTCCAATTTTGCTTTTCCAAAATTCCAATGGAAGGCGATCGGTAGGACAACCAATAGCCCGCTGGGTCGATGCGGTGAAAGCAGACTTGAGAATTCTAGGGGTCAACGATTATGAAAACGTCGCCAGAAACCGTGAGGAATGGAGAAATGTTGTGAGGAAGGCCAAGGCTGGACTTTAGCTGTAGCGTCAATGAAGAAGAAAAAGTAATATGGTGTACATTCAAGAATACAAAATATTAAATAAAAATTTCCAAAACTAAAGTACTTCATTAGAAATAGGTCTAAAAGCTGACGTGATGGGCCAATTCTGACCGCTGATTCGGATTCTACGCAGCAAATTACTTCGGAAATGACCCTTAGCTTTCCAACCACTAAACCATGTTGACCTGTGTTATCTACAGTTTAGTAAAAAAATGATCAAAATCAGTTTAGTAAAGCCAGAGATTTTTGCTTTCCATGAAAAATTGCCATTTAACTACGGATCCGACTAAAACATGTTTAGGATACAATTTGCTGAAAGGAAATAAAAACAAAAAATGAAGCCTATTCCGGTTCTAGTTAATTTTGCTCACTGTACAATAATGTGGTTTATTCTTGGGTCACTTTTTGGCGGCGTCCTATGTATAGTACTTATTTCGATGCGGTGAATCGAAATCCGTTTACAGTATTAAACTAGTTTCTATCCTAACCTCAGTATATTTTATCCCGAATCTTTGTCCGGAGATGATTTTTTATATGCTTTTGCTGCCGCTGAATTCGATTCCAAAGTCAAAGAGATCTTAGCACGTCGGATTTCTGAGATAGTCTCTAAAATATCTCGCTTGGTGTGTATTTTTGAGGTTATTTCAGAACAACGACTTGCTGGGTTTTTTTTAGCCTCGGATTCGGACATAATCTTGCCTCTTAACTTGAAAATCGTTTTTTTTTTTTTTTAGCTGTATCAAAACATAACTTCAAAAAACAGCACAAAATTCTTTTCATCCTTGTGAACTTAAAGATATAGACAAAAATATAAGGCTACCTGTACATAAAAGATGTAACGAAAATCCCCAAAATCCTTTTACAGCTGCTTTACTCATTAAACAAAAATTAAAATCATCTCTGCACCAAAAAGAAATTCTTTGTTGTACAGTGTAATCTCATGCAAATTAAAATGCTATTCTTTCTAATCAGAAGCGCATTTTAATGCAATTTTTTCTATTATTAAGAAAAGCAAAATATTTAAGTATTAAATACCATAAATAAACTTTAAAATGTTGCTTTTTTTATCAGGGTTTGTGATAACCTGATGCTGCTCTTAGACAACCCGCACATACTTCCCAGCCTTTGATGGTATAAGAAAATTTTGCCCTTAAAAGTACAGCGCAAGGGTCAGACAAACTTTTTTGCAAACTCGTTTAAAATTTCTGCAAAAGTAGGTCACGACACCCCAAATAAGTTTGCCAACGTTTAAGCGGAATGTACTTAAGCAAGTTGTTGCTTTTTTGGACAAATGCGGCAACATTCTTACAAGTTAGACAAAGACATTTCTCTATTTTCTAGATAGAGCTACTAGCCAATACTCAGCTTGTAAAATTGAGTTATCGATAACTGAATTCGTGCCTCTTAAGAAATAATGATATTTAGTTAATTATTCTTTTTCAGGGAAAGATAAAACTGTTTTAAAAATTTTTTTTTTTTTTGAATATCTTCATATGCCGATTTTCGTGCGTGACGTTACGTTACGTTTGTACAACAAAAAAACGAAAAAGCTAAATTTTTAAAAGCCTTTTTTATACTTGCACAACACTACATTTAGTAAAAAAATTTGATTATTATCGATTAAAAGATATAAGCAAAACTAAACATAGCGTTACGTTACAAAATATATAAATGGATTTTAACTTGGATTACAAAATCGCAAATTTTTGCTAATTGTGCAAGAAGAGTAAATCTTTTGTTAAAAAGCTCAAATTATAAAATCAAAAACTTTTTATTGTTTTTCTTTTATTAAGCTTAGTAGCTGGCGTTACGTTGCAAGACATGGCTTTACTCAAATTTGCATTACAAATTTTCTATTAATAGCCTTTTGTTTTGTAAAACTATTTAAATCATAATACACGTTAGTTTAAGATTGAATAGTAATAACTTTAATGAACTTTTTAAAAAAAATAATGATTATAAATGATAAATTAAAGATACTCTTAGGAATAAACCAAAATGTCAACTTTTGGATTTTTTTTTTAGCCAAATTAGCTTAGCTATGGAAAAAGCTTTGAACTCTTTAATTTAAAAACATAAAAATTTTTTTTTAATTATACAAGTTATTATATTATAATTTTTCGGACATGGTCAAGTATTCTATGGTAATGCCCATATTTTAAAAAACGCAACAATAACAATTAAAGATCGATTTCGAAATTGGCTCGTTTATTTATTCTTTTGATAGAGAGTTTTGTTTAAACATTTTCTAAGAATACTACCCTCAGTCTTCAAAAAGATTTTTCTACTTTTCCGTAGAAGGCTGAAATATGCTGCAAGAATGGGTAAAGTGTATATTATAGTCGGGATGTCCCGACTGTAACCAGCTGTGTTGTTTGGCTTGCAGTACAACAAACTTCTTTAAATCCGTATTATTTTCCATTTTTGCACTTTAACTTTCACACTTAAGTTTCCGAGTTGCCCGAGTTCCACCCTCACCCATGCACAATTACCAACTCCCGCATAATGGACATCTCTGTGCCCCTGCTCCTTTCCATCCATGTTGTTGTGCATTAACAAACAATGGAATTAATGCGCGCCATTTTTTTCTTCGTTCTAATTACCCTTATTAACTGCTAAGAATTATCTTGGAATTTCATCTTCTTTAAACTCTTCAGACTTGTCAGCTGTCAATTCAGCTGATCACTACTCGGACCTGGATCTTCTTCAAACTTGTCATCTCTAAACTCAACTTGTCTCTGTTTGGACCTTAATCTTCTTTAAACTCGTTAAACTTGTCATCTTTGAATTCAGCTGATCTCTGTTTCAACCTGGATCTTCTTTAAGCTTGTCATCGTTCAATTAAACTGCTCTCTGTTTGTACCTTGATCATCTTCTAACTAAAAAGACTGCTGTCTATTTTTATCATCTCTTAACTAAACTAGTTGATTTACTTTATGGCGCACATATAGTAGTAAGCCAGCTGCTCTTCTCAACCAACCTCTTTCAATTGAATTGATCTCTATCCCTTCAACTAAGCTGCTCTTTATTAAGACTGTGATCATCATCAATTTAAGCCAGCTGTTTTGCTTCTTAACTCTCAGCTGGCAAGCCGGCAGCTTATCTTACACATCATCTTCAAAATTTATTGAACTCTACTTTAATCTTTATCATCTCTAAACTAAGTTGCTTTACTGTCTAGCCAGCAGCTTATCTTAGTCATCATGTTTTAATTGAATTGATATATATTTAAATCTTCATCTTAATTATCTTCATACGATTTTCATGATCTCATTCTTTTTCTTCAACAACTTTAAAGTTTGTCGCACTCTAAACCACAAAAATGTTCAAAATTGACTCAACTCTATTTAAATCTTCGTTATCTCCAAAATTTAGCAACTTATCTTACTCATCATCTTTTAGTTGCATTGATCTATATTTGAATTTCCCTCATTATTAAACTGTGAATATTCATCTTTATTATACTTGGCCAGCAGCCCATCTTAATGATCTTATGATTTTAATGATTTCAACCTTCATCTTTATCAATTTTAAAGTTTGCCACAAAAAGTTCAACTTATCCTAATCATCATCTTTCAATTGAATTGAACTTTATTTGAATTTCCATCATTATTAAACTTAGCCAGCAGCCTATCTTTAACATCTTCTTTTTATTTTAATGACTTCAATTTGAATCTTGATCAACTTTAAAGTTTGCCACACTCCAAGGCACATTAATGTTAAATAGTTTCTGTTACTTGAGTTGGCCTCACTTTTGCAGATTCTCTTTCAAAAGCCGCAAAGATTTTTATAATACAATATCTAAATTATCTGTCTAAGCACGCAACTGGAAGTTGAAGATAAAGCATTACGACTTTCATCATCTTTAAACTAAGGCAGTTGCTTTGCTTGTTGACTATCAGCTGCCAAGTAAAGTAAGCTCATCTTATACATCATCTTCAAAATTTATTGAACACTACTTGAATCTTCATCATCTCCAAAATTTATCCAGCTGCTTTACCTTTTGGTGCACATATGGCAAGCGAACTGCTCATTTTAATCATCATCTTCCAATTAGACTGATCTCTACTAAAATCTGCATCTTGCAGCTCAAGTTATTTATCATCTCTGTAAAACAAATTTTAGATAAATATGCTATAAAGTCTCTTGCTTTAGCAAGTTACATGATATCTAAATCATCTGCTTAAGCTATCAACAGAAAATTTTTTTTTTTTTTTCAATACATAATTGCTTCCCAAAGCAACTGAGGTAATACTATCGCCTACACAAAGCTGAAGAACTCCCAGGAGAGAGCATTGCTTTAAAGTTTTCACAGTACCTGCAAAATGCTTTAAATAATAAATCAAATATTTAAAACATTCTGAACAAGCTTTAAAGGTGGCATATACTGTTTTGCAAACCTTTGACTCACAATTCTAATAAGGATTCCATTTTGTGCATTCAAACCAAAACAAACCATCAACCGCTGCCACACATTCGCCTCGTTTGCACACCCTCGGTTTATTACAGTGCTGTATAAGCTTCTTATGCCAACCTGCATCCACACTGCGTATGTGTAATGCATTCATACGATTGTTTCGTATACGCAGTGTGACAGCTGCTGCAAGTTAGTAAAACAAATTAAAGTACCAACTAAATATTGCCACATTCCATGGACCAGCCGCAAATCATTAATATTTCAAAGCTGCAAATATGTTTGCCCAAAAAAAAATAAATATTATTTTGGAAAGAGTTGGTTATGGAAATTTATTAAGAGCACTCACAGAACATGGCGGTTTGGTAAAAATAATTCAAATTTAATGCAAAAAAAGCTCACAAATCAAAATGTTGAAATACCAAATGAATTATGCATGAGTGCAACACTTTGGGTGCATGCACCGCGACAAAAGCTCTATTAAGACCATTTATTTCTAAAATTAATTATTACAACAGTTAGGTGACTAGGTGACTTCGACACCTGCTGGCTTCACTCGGTGGGTGGGCGACAATAAGTGAAACGGATTACTTTTTTAAACAATATCTTTCATTTTAATGTTTTTTTATGTATGTAGCATGATGTGATTTATCGATAACCGATTGTTTTGGTAGACTCTTCTTACTCTTATTTAGCGGCACATACAGCTCTGCGTCGCTCAATTGGTTCCGGACAGAGCCAGCTTTTTCTCTGCTGCTGCCAGCTTTGCCGGAGTCTTTGTTAGTGGTTGTCAGACAGATCGTTGCTAGGTGAACATTGATTCCATTGTTTCCCCGGCACGGCAGCTGTGCATATATTAAAATTTAGCCGGTTTTGGCCTTAAAACATATTCGCTTCGGGAAGTCTCTAACACTTGAAAAAATTTTTGTAATGTTTATAAACCTATAAAATAAATCCGAGAAAATACATATACAGGCTCTGTCCAAAAACTCGAAAAAAATGTCACGGATAAGAATCGATATTTTTTTTGACAATGTGGTCAGTGGAAACGAGACATAGATGTTTGAGTATGACACATTCAGATGTCTCCAGGCCAGAAACGGCCGCGCATGCATAACTGGAAGTCGATTCGAAAAGAGTTATCCACAGAGACCTTCAAAACCGCACTTTAAGGACATCATCATGGCTTGGTGGAAGCGCTAAAACGGGCTGTGGCGTGTAGCGGTTTATGAATGCAGAAGTATCTTATTTTGAAGAATATTGAGCGTAAGCATAATTTCTGGAAACAAATATTTTTTAATTGACTTAATTCGACTACTTTCCGGACAGACCCTGTATGTGATTTTTAAATTAGCTTATGATAAAATTGTCTAACCTTGTAACATGAGTTACTATCTAACCGTTACTCTCTAATGCTCTATAAATTTTTTCAAAACTTCATCGCCATCTTACTCATCATCATAATTTTCATGAATTAGTGTCCTAGATAAGGTTCCTACTTTTAGCAAAGGGTCTCAATAATTTTCATCACTTACTGCAAAAAATTTTTCAATTTCGTCATCACGTAGAAGTTTGATGCTCATTGTAGTATTTAAATTATAAACAAAAAAATAAACCAATTTGTGAATAAAGCACATCTTAAAAATCACATACATACTGTTCTTCGTCGAATCGACAACGAAATTTTTGAAAACTCATACGAACACATGACCTAGTCAGCTAGCTAAGCGACGACAAGAGCTGTACCGAAAATGAACACAAAAGAAAAACCGCAAATAAGAATAAAATGGCCCTGCAAAATTTTCGTCGTTGATTCAACGAAGACCGGATGGATATCTAGGGTTAAACAACCAAATATAATTTAAAAAAAATAAATTGTTTACTTAATATATTAAGGCTATTGCCATTTAGAACAATTTTTTTTTAATAAGAAAATCTTTCTGTGAAATTTTTAAATTCGAAAAAAATCTTATGATTTTCAACAGCACTATGCCAAATTTATTATCATTATGTATATATATATTTTTAAAAAACACTTGTTATAAAAATACTTTTTTCGAAATTTCAAGTAGAGATAAGTGGGGTGAATTCGGAAGAAATTTTTCCTAGATTTTTGGGATACACAAAAAAAATTTTTTTTTCAAAATTTAAAGTTGTGTCGTTCAGAGCATTGAGTTAGCTCCATTGTGACAAAATTTCAGATCGATACGAAAATTTTTTGTCAGGTAGATTGATTCCAAGCAAAAAATGCCAAAATCGTGATATTCGATTTTTTTGGGGTGAATCCGGAGGTGTCCAAAAATGATGAGAACCGCCATAAAATTTAATCGCAAACAATTAATTTTTTATTTTTGGTAAAAAAAAAGTTGAATAATACATTAAAATAAATGAATGTGGAAAAAAAATAAAAAAAAAAAAAGAAATCGTCTGAAAGAGCACTCCCTTTATCGATACTCACTGCCTTCAGCATTTCCAACAAATCATAAGAACTTGGAACCGGTTTACGAGGATTTGTTTCGCTTTTTTTGTAAGTTCTTGACATTTAGATACAAAAACAGTTTAAATCCGTGCTAAAATTATATTCAAAATAATAATTATTTGGCTCATTTTGATACTTTCGGATTCACCTCAAATCGCGCTACCGGATTCACACCAAATCGACTTTTTCGAAACGGCGCACAGTGGCACGGAAGCCAAAAAAACGTTGCAAAAATCATATTTTCTAAACCAATTAAGATATTTTTATGAATTAAATTGTAGTTGAAAGAAAAAGCTTTAAGCTTTAAAAAAGGTACCCATACATTGTGATACGACATCTGAGAGCTGCGCAATATGTTGTGGAAGTTGGATTTTGTTGCCTGTGCTATATTTGTATATAGGTATTTGTAAAATATGTACATATTTTTTTCATTTATAAAGAAATTTTGATGATATATTTTTGTTCATAATTTTATATTTCAGTCAATAAATTTAATGTAACAATGCTTTTTTATTATAATATATTATATAATTTGTCTTATCAGTAGTTTTTTGTAAAATAATCATCCACATTTACATTTGAAGGAATATCTAAAAGACTTAACATTTCATTTGAATAACTACTTGTTAATTCTGTATTGGATTTCACATGTCTAAGGGATGCAACTAGTGGATCTGAAGAGGCTGCCAACATATTAAAAAGATCCTCGTTTTCCCTTGATCGTGATATTTTAAATGTATTCATAGCTCTGAAGCGTGGGAGTCAATTTTTTTTACTGGATATTTTTCCATTAACAGCTCTGCAGTCTTAGTGGCATATTCACCAAATTTGCTGCCGTTAATTTTTTCCTTGCAGTTCAAAATATTCAAAATAACACCCAGTCTTTTGATAATTTCATCATCCACTCCAGTTATTTCTGATGTAACTTTGTTCTCTGCAAAGAATTTTCGGGATGAGTTTCCATCGTTTGTGTTACCATATCCATATTTGGGGAAGTCGACTCTCAGTCCAAGTCGAGTGAAGAAATCGTCTTGAATTTTTTTTTTCCTGGTATTTTGTTTTTCTCTTTCTTGTGTCTTGTCTTCAAAAGATTCGTTCATTTGCGGAAGAGTATATGCAATAAATACTTTCACTGCAACACGTGATCTTGTAAAGTCAAAACCAGACTATGATATTTCAGAAATATTCAGGCAAATATATACAGAGTTTAACCCTATATCCACAAGCCTAACAGGTAAAAAAGTAGTTGCATTAAATGTTTTCAGTTGATACCTAACATTGTAAAGGGAAAGGTTACATCCCTATCCGTATGATTTCAGTTCAACTACCTAAACATGCAAAAAATTTGAATTTGTCTTAATAATAATTAATCTACCTTTTTTGAAATGTCACAGGTAGGTGCTTTTATATTCTCAAATACAAATATAAGCAAACATCTCTTAATTTAGTGGATACATCTACTGCGTGTTCTTCTTCTTCTACCTGCGGTAGCATTTTTTGCAGTTGGGTTTCTGCACTTCTAGTGGCTTTACAGCCAAAGGTGGATAAAGGCGGACATAAACTTTATAGAGTAGGTAAATAAATTGATAACAAAACCATTTATGCTAAATTCAAAAAAAATGTAAAAATATGTAATATAAAATATTTTCTTCCAAAGTTGAAAAAGTGGTCCAAATATAGTGGTTCAGTTAAACGGAAGTATTGAAAAACCCAGAAAAGATATGAAGTCATTTTTTTTTTCTTATATGTTTAAATTTCATGTACCTTTTTATAGAAACTAAGAAAATAGGGATTGGTTGCGAAGTTTTTCCACAAAACAAAAATTGAGATTTTTTTCAAAGTTGAAAATATACTACACTTTGAGCGGCTGTAGCAACTAAACTGTTCATCCGAATTGAATAAAATTTTTATTTTCTTGATCCCTGGGAAATTCTAAATCAGATGCATTTATTACATTTAAAAAATGGTTACATCGCAAAATCGATTTTTGCAACGCTTTTGCGGCTGCCGTGCCACTGTGCGGCGTAGCGTCATTCTGATGACTTGCAAAAATCGAAACGAATCCTTTAGCATTTTTGAAATATAGAGTTTAAATAATACCATGGATACACTTACATTTGATTTTAGTCGAGAAAATGTTGAAATTTTAGCGACACAAAAACTTAAAATAAAACTAGCAAGGTAGCAATTTTTTTAGAAAAATTATACTGAACAAAAAATTACGTGAACTCGAGTCGGATTATTATCAAAAACTAGCGTCGGTCATGATGTTTATTCAAATGTCAACTCAGAAATCCGTTAGGGTGCGTTCCGGATTCACCCCACTTCCGAATTCACCCCATGCAATTAAAAAATATGAAGCGAAAAATTACGTATACGTAATGTTCCAGTGTATGTTAGGTAAAGTTAAGCTTGGCCAAAACGAAGAAAAATCTTGGAGCTCTAAACAAGCGATTTTCAACTTTGTCCCACAAATTTGACAATTTAGTCCAGTGTACTGTGGAATTCTTGATAATTGTGAGCTTCCCGGCTCACGAGCACACGCTGCTCACAAGCTGGCTCTGGTTGCCTTTTAATTGTTTTGCTGCTTTTTCGCTGCTAACAACAGCAGCAAACAATGTCCCACACACACGCATACAGACACGCACACACAAGGACAAACACATACATAGACACACGCGCTCTTGTTTAGCTTTTGTGTTGTTTCGTTGGCTGCATCCGCATCCGTTAAATGGCAGCTTCCCCTGTACCGTACCATGTACCTTGTACCGTGTACCGTTTATTTATAGCCAACTAATTGAGTTAACAGCAGCAAGCCAAGCGTCAGAGTTGCCACCCCTTTGTGTAAACGGGTGCGGACTCCGGCACGGGCACGGGATTTGGCTCTGCAGCCACTTTTGACTTCAGATTGGCCATGAAATGCGAGTAGAGGTAAAAAGAAAAAAAAATAACGCTATGATATCCTTATTTGCAGACACCGAAATGTGAATACCCTTCCAGTTCTCTTCTGAGCTAAAATGTTTCTTCTTAGAATCCAAAGCAAGCTTTAAGATGTAAAGGTGAAGATTTGTTTACAACTGATTTGCTTGGATTTTCTAGGAATGCATCAATAATCCTTTGGAAGTTATGCGGTTACGCCAAATATATATCCATATCCAAACCAAGGTCTTTTTAATAAAATATATGAAGTATGTCAATTTCAACTTTATATACTACTTTTATACTATCTTTAAAAGTTTTTAAATTCTCCTAACTGGTTATGTCAAAGTGTAACAGATATACCAAGCATCATCTCTAAAAACTACAATCTATAGCTTAGTTTTTATTCAAAATAATATTATATTGAAGACATATAGAAGACATATACCTTAAGTTCGCTTTACAGACTTGGTAGCTTGAAAGAAAATGAAAATGAAAATATCCTTTTTTAATTATTTTTTATTTCATTTTATTTACATTAGACTAAGTAATGAATAATGAAGTAATAAATCTAATATTTAAGGGAAGAGTACGAGCAACAAGGCCATCGACTGAGATAATATGCTGGTTTGCCAAGTAATTAGTATAAAGCGCAAAAACTAGCTCGCTCTTAAGATTCTGAAGATCAATATGGAGATCGGTCAAGCTGGAGGATGATGATCTAGATGACTTGTCACACCGTTGAAAGATGATGATACGTTGAAAGATGATGAAAATTAAAATATCCTTATATCTGTCAAAGTGAAAGATGAAGAATTGCTGGTTGGCAAGATAAAAAACATCTATATAGCAAACGTGTAAAGTTACAGAAGATGATTTGTTGGCTGGCCAATTAATTGGCAGAGTACGCAGCAGATAACCCACTTTTAAGATGATAATGATTAATCTAGATATAAGTCCAGCTTGAAGATGATGTTTAAGATATCTTGCCGAAACGTTATGTAAACGAGCTCGATACCTGCGCTGCATACTGGGTACGTTGAAAGATGATAAATATCAAAATATCCTTATTTCCTTCAAGTTGAAAGATGATGATTCAGATGAATTGCTGTTTGGCAAGATGACAAAAACCAATATAGGAAACGCGTAAAATGGCAGCTGATATTAAGATGATTTGCTGGCTTTCCAACTGATTTACAGAGAGCGCAACAGATAAGCAACTTTTTTAAGATGATGTAGATCAAATTAGAGATCCATAAAGCATATTGATGATAATTGAGAAGAGATACCGCCCTGACGATTGCTGTATATTGATAGTTTCACAAGATGATGAAAATCAAAGTAAGCAATAGTTTAAATGGAAGATGATGATTTTCTGGCCTGCTACCTAAATTGTAGATAAAGCAGCAAATATGCCAATTTTAAGATAATAATCTCAAAATACAGATAAGTTAGACTAGACTAGAAGATGAAATGATTCAAGTTGAGATCCCTATTTTTCGCTTTAAACTTTAAACGCAGATGTTTGGTAAACTTCATGAAAAATACAACTCAAAGTTGTGATAATATTAATTTTTCCAGAGATTGCAAATGAGATCCACGCAAAAACCCAAAACACTGATGGGTTTTTCAGGTCCACTTTTAAGTGTTACAAATATTATACGAAAGTTAATATGCCCCACAAGGGTACACGAAAAAAATAACAGGGCGCAGATATCGCACAAAACTTTGCTGCTTGCGGAGAACTCAGGGGCCAACTGGACAGACAGACAGACAGATAGACAGACAGTTCAAACAGTTGGCTAGATCTCTCGAGGTACTTATGGCATCCAGTGCATAGTGTTGTTTTGTATTGTAGTAGAGGCATTGTTTAAAAATATTTGAAGTTTTGACTGCTTTCGGCATTGCGATAAATCATGGCCAGATGGGTTTTCTCCTTTACCGAGCACATCTCCATTGTTATTAGCTATGTATTTAAGCTTGTTGTTGTTGTACATAAAAAGTGTGCAATCCGGACTAAAATTCAATTTGCTCCTAACAAAACACACAATTGGAGAAAGTGGGAAACTGTAATTTGGTACAGCTGCAGGAACGAAGAATCCTTTAAAGGAATACTTGAGCTTAAGGCCTTTGGGCAGTTGAAACTGCCACGAAATATCAGTTGGAAGGGAAACGTATTAATAAATGTTCCATATTTAGTACAAGTACTTGAGTTTATATCAGGTCCTTATGCAGGATTCATCTTTAGTGATACTTAAAAAATCTCGCTACACGAAACGTAATATAACCGAACTGGAGATTGACACTCCTTATACCTATGTGTAGGTAGATTAATATTCCTTAGACCGCCAATAATTTTAAATAAAGGTAAAAATAAAGAAATCTTTCGATTAATACAAAGTATATTATAATCGGATGAAGCTCATACGACTTTGCAGAATGCCGTCGAGCAATACGTGCAGCTCCGTCAAGGTAGAGAGAATAACTTCTCCGACGCTTTTATGCCAAACGTCGCGACGTCTCAAACAAATCGACCCGCACTCTTTTACGCTCTTCAATCTTCTAATTGAGAATGTAATTTAAAATGTATAATAATAGTGAAAAAACAAATCAATATAAAACGTGAATAATATAAGATTTGAATACGAACATAAATGCCAACTATATCCCGATTATGAAGATTTTCAGCGTATGCACAGCGTCACCTTCATACATTTGGACTAAGACGGTAAAGTCAATGGAACTAAATAAAACGTCGTTGTGCTTCTCGTATCCAGGAATTACAGGCTTAGCATACCACTTGAAGGGTTTCATGATCCGATCTTCGCATTCATTGACATTGCTTATTAACTTAAATTGAACAAGCTCCGCATATGGCGGCAAGCAAAGACCCTAAATCCCTGCTGTATACAAGATTCCTTCTAGCTCTTATTGCTGTGCTGCGAATATATATATTCCCAATGTCTGATACTTTCATTGATGACCCAATGTCGCTCGAGGCATTTGGGTGTCTCCATGATGAAACGAACATAGATTACATAATGTTCTTAATGGTATTGATGATTGAAAACTGTAGTCGGCCCTATCCCACGTATATAGGGATTCGTGGCGACAGCGAGGTCGACACACGTACATGTCGCATGGACTTGTGTGCGCAGCAACAGACACGAAGCGTTGTGACGTCACTGCGCCACTCAAACAAACGCAAGCTAAAATCTGAGTGTGTTTCATGCCGACCATTGATCTAAAGAGCCCTGAGAAACTGAAGTTGCGTCATCATAGTTTGTCACACCTTAACATATGTATATTTGGGAAAACATTTCTTACACCATAATACAGATTGGTGCACAATGTGGATACTGACTGAAGTGTGCTTTAGCAGTGTGTTTAGCATATATTGCTTTTTGTGAAGATAGATATTCTGTAATCAGCTGGGTTTTAGACATCCTGTTGTCGCAAACAGTTTCGGGATACATCTCGCCCATGCTTACTTCAATGTTCTTGATGTCAATAGAGGAGTAGTGGATGGCTGGATGGTAAATGCAAGTCAGAAGTGAAAGTTTTAAAATTTTTGACGATTTCTACCTTTGTATTCGTAGCAGGTTATCTTACCAACTCCAACATGTCCATCCATTCTTTGTAAGCCATAGACCAGTATTGCATTAGGTTGAGGGTAAGTTTTTTTTCGATTTTTCTTTGCTACAAATTTTGAAAACCTTTTTATTGTAGGGATTTCCATGACGCCAAGTGCATCCAGTGTACTTAATTCAGTGACGAAATTCTGTTGATCCCAACCTGTGCAGAATCTTACCTAACCAAACTGCGAGACCTCACTCAGGCCCATTTAAAGAAGTTGAGAGATGACGCCTCTACAACGAATCTTGGGATACCAGCGCTATTACTCTGCCTGCTGCTCCACTTAGTTCCTATCACAATGAAATTGCTTAACCAACTATGTCTTGCTTTGGATCAAGTGTAGATTGTCATGTAGTACACTTCTTACTGTTCGTTCATAATTCCATAAATAAAATTGTAAAAAAAAAAAATTCAAATTTTTTATATTTTTAGTTTCGAGTTTCTTACTAAGGAAGTTCAATATACTGATCCATTTTTTATATACGATATCTTATGCCATTTTCAATCACCCTCTGAGCTTTCTTACTGTACAAGCTTTTCTACAATTTTTCCAAAATTTGACAATTTTGTCCAGTGTTCATTGGATTGTAGGCAGACGTTGTGGCCAATGCTGAAGCTAACTATCTGACAATTTAATATATTCCATCTTATTATTTTTTTTTATCTACTCACCCTGTATTATTATTGTCGTTGTTGTTGCTGCTTCTGAGGCGGCGGCAGCAGTTCCTGTTGCTGGCTCATCATCAATCAAGGTCAAACACCATTCGCCATCGTTAGAAGCCAAGTAGCAATAAGAGCAACAGTAACAGCAACAATGTAAGCAGACAAGATGAAAGGCACAGCGGCGTAGAGTGTTTGCTTGAATGGGAGTGGGCGAGAGGACGAGAGTGCGCTGGCGGCTTACCGCATGCTATGTAGTGTAAGCGCATAAAACTATGCTATTGGTTTTTTGCTCTTTGCTCTTATTTAAAATTGTTTGCACTGCACATTGGTCTTAAATGCATTATTTTGGCATAAATTAATATGTTGCAATTTGCATACTTTAAATATTTATTTTTTATATTTTTACACTTTGAACTAGGCGAAGTATGACGACTGTAGTATATCCTTTAATTTCCTTAAATACCAAAGTATTCATTCGGTTTTAATGCGCTTTAAAGCATATGTAGTCTAGATACAGATTTTGGTGGCCGTATACTTCAATCAAAACTCGAACTTATCTTACTCCATTTCAGATATATTTTTTTTTTCTAATATTTACACTGTATTTAAAAACAAACTAGCTCAAGGTTATCCGCTTATATTGATAGGGTTCAAAATAGATCGATTTATTTTATTTTCATTATTATTTAGGGATCTGCATATCACACATGATCTAATACAAAGATAAAACTCCAATTTAGTGTTTGATCTATGATTTGTTTGATTTATTTAATTTTCAAGTTTTTTTTTTGATTAAGGTACTTTTTTTTTTTTAATAAAAGCCACAAAACAGCTTGTTACACATTTTTTGTCATTGTCTGCATTCGCCAAGGACAAGTAATTGTGATGTCGTCTTGTTTAAGGGTTTTCTTAATTAGTCAGGCTTAAAGAGGAAATTGCCAGAAGATGGTATAAGCACCCTCTCTTTGGTCTTCGTAGTGGAACCTTTTTTCGTAGTGGTTGCAATGGGCTAATCTATTATTTTAGCTGCTACAGAAAAAGGCAATCTGGTGCTCAGTTTGAAATCACGATGCAATTACTTAAGCATTCAGAAATAAGGCGGAGTATCTCATATTGAAAGATTTTGAGCATGGCGGTTTGATTTAGCAACGATATCCCAGATCTGAATACCAAATCTTTAGATAGACGCTATGATCTGCTGATGGACTATCCGTTTACACCGAAGGGAAAGCTTGCTCCGTTTATTTAGAAGCCAGTGGAGTCGATTCCTTCCGCAGCGGTTTATGCTAGTCGCTGGCCCAGAGTAAGGCCGAGATATTGAATCAGAAGCGTTTCTCTGATCGAGACAAATATCTAGGATAAGCCGTGCAAAAAACTAGAACGTCTTAACATATAAGGCACAAGTGCAAAAAATTACAAATAAGAAGAGCGACACGACCGATGTGTTGATATGACAATTAGCAATTTATTATTATTATAATCATTCTGCAGACTCCTCTCTGAGGTATTGGCTCATCATTAATACAAATTACCGGTGGGCACACATTGACAGATTTGCTACCAACGTTCCAACATCTGGGCCAATTTTTAAATTCGTGAAGATACTCCTGAATTCTCTAATACTAATTCTTGTACTCAAAAGAATCTGATTATAGAACGCAGACATCAACAGCTAAAGCGGCAAGAAAGCGGAATAACACCTATATTGCCTCTGGGCATAGAAATGTCGTCCGCAAATATATTGTACAGCAGTGGTGCGAGGACACTGTCCTGAGGTACACCAGGCAGCACTGGTTGGCGACTGATGCTCTCATATCTGGGCATCGAATTTTGTGTTCTATAGAAAAGAACGCAGAAGGTTGTAAATGTTGGCAGGCAGTGTTGTTTTTATCTTTGCCGGAAGTCCGTGTTGCCAGACTCTTTTAAATGTCTGCTGGACGTCTAGAAAATCTTCATTGAAGTAAGCCTTATCTTCAAACGCTTTAGGAATATAATGCTGCAAATAGTGTGGGTGTTAAATGGTACTGTGACTAGAGCGGAACCCCAACTGGTGATCCACAATTGATTCTTCAAAGTCCTTACTCTCCACTTAAAACGATCTCTTCAATACTTCCAATTCTGAGAGAAGGAGACTAATTGCTCCGGTTTCTCTGTATTGAAGTCATGGTGATCCTTGCTGTCTTCTAATTGGTGGCGAATTATTAATTAATTGCATTAAAAAGTAATGTAAAAAAAGAGGAGTGCTCGTTTAGGCATCATTTGGTTTAATACGAAATTGCAAAATCATTAACACATTAATTATTTAAAAGTTCTAAACTTTCTGCTAAAAAAAATACGATTTTGACCAATGTGCGCTGCTTAAAATTGTTGTTCTTTTTGTAGTTTCACTTTTTTTACTGTGCTTTGTGGTTTGATGCTGTTACTTTTACTGTTATGCTGTTACTGTTGTTGTGGTCTTTGCAATATTCGTAATTTTCGTTATTTTATGGCTGAAAGGAAATGGATAACTTAAAGTCAACAAATCGACAGGAGCGCGTAACTGTAGCCAATATCTATGGACAAAAGTAATCGAAGAAATGTTTGATGAACGACTAAGGGGAAATGTGTACAAAGCGATTGATATGGAGATTGTTGCTTTTGTGAACTGTTGACTGCGGCTACGGATTACAATGACTTGATATAAAAATAAAACAAATTACAACTGGAGCAAAGAGTTATTGATATTTTAGATTGGAGCAATGGAGCAGAGCTGCATGAATTCCAACTAGCCATTAAACGAGCGAAGCATCATGATGTACGACATGGCAGAGCGCACAATCTGAAAGGAACAAACATGAGAAAATCAACAGTTGGAAACAAATCTTTTGCAGATAACTGAGAGCGGCATGATCTAATTTATAGTCAAAATGTTCAATGGTAGAGTTGGATTTGACTTCGAGCGTCTGTTTCCCAGCTTACCGTCGAGAAGGTTGCCATGTTGGCCTCAAAGAAGTAGCCATTCATCTGGCAGGGTCTCTGAGCACGCATTGCAGCTATAATCAGCATACGCTTGGTAGACGGCGCATAATCATACCAAATGCTATCATAGATGGCCGTACCCAAATTGGCGCTCTCCATCGTCATGTTCTGACCGCAGTAGGAGAAGATGAACAACTCGATCAGCAGTGAGCCCACAAAAGCTATATAGTAGATAAACTCTGGCTGTGGAAACAGATCCGCCGCCTGAAAGCCAACAAAACATATCACCAGGGTGGATATGAAGAATTGCATAAAGATGAGTGGCCTAAAGTAGTTGTCCAGCTGTGCAGCAATGCGCAGACCCGTCTGATGTAGCTGCAAGATTTGCACCAAATTTTGCGATTCTTCGACAGGTGTTGCAGCCTCCAAATGAGTCACCCGATGCTGCGCAATCTTAAAGATGGCGCAGACATTGTAGGTAAGAGCAAAGAGTAAGGTGTCCACACTGAGTGCCATAGCCACTGCACTATAGCTGGCCAGACAGTGCCACAGATAGGTAGGCACATAGAAAAAGAAGCGCTCATTGTTCCAAGGATAGACGCCTTGATGAGGCAATTCCAAAGCTGTGACTCCATTGCGCACATAGGCTGCTGCCATTATAACTATGGGCTTGATGGCCGCGAACATGCCCGCGGAGATGAAGCAACGGGTGTAGGCAATGCTTAACATTTGATCACTGCTATTTGCGGTTATTACAATCTCCGTGGCCTGCGTTGACTTGCACATCTCTGTGGACAAATGAGAAGAGTGTTGAGATGTTAAAGGAAGAATATAGTAATGTGCTGCAAAGAGCACTATAGGCAGGTAGCTCCTAAGAACACAGTAATTAGTTTAAACTTAGCCCAATTTGCAGCCATCAGTATTAAATGCTTCCGATTCCCAACCAAAAACCATTCGGTTTACCAAAGGTTATACATCATATCTTCCTTAAACAACGCCTGTTCAAACGAAGAGCTCTGATTCTTGCCCTCATACCTTAACCGGCCTAAGGTCTGGACGGCTCTCCACCAGTCCTACCGCTTGCAAGGTCAGTCCTTACTTTGTCCCAGATCAACAGCAGCATTACACAGCTTAATCCCTGGAGCTACTAAATCCTTACGCTAAAAATGACCGCACTAGGATACCTGGAGGACGCATCTTAAAGTGCTTTAGTTTGTCAATGCCGTCGTAGGGTTTGTAGAGATTCATCTTCTATCGCTTAAGCTAGTCGTAAGGAGCCCATGATCATACGGATAATACGGAATACTTTTCTATGAAACACTTACAGAGAGACTCCAGTCCTCTGGCAGAATCTTCTGACCAGACATTTTCAAAAATAACTAGGCACATATGTATGAATAGACGTGGGTATTCCTGAGCTTCTAAAAATCTACCAGATTGGGTCAGATCTTCTTTATCTTTAAGAAATATATCGCAGAAGGTTTTTTTACAAAAAACCCTTGCTTTTCCAAAATGGTTCCAATCATGGTGACTATTTTTACAATGCGCACTTTGCTTACCTGTAGTGAGCAGCTCACGTATACGATAGATAAGACTAACCAGATCCTTGCGATAGTAAAGAAATATAAAATATTTGATAACCGACAAACTGCTGGCCAGCAACGATCCCATTGCATCCGTCAGCACACTAACATTCTTGAGATTATGCTGGGCCGCAAAGAGCATGGGCAACAAAAATGCTGTCAATCCGCCCACGGTAAAAAGTGTGACCAATGGTCGGTCATTGGCAGCATTATACAGATCGATGCCAACCATACGATAGACAAACACTTGTATACGCAGAAATCGAGCGTTGTTCATGTTTCGGGATATGCAGAAGGACAATTACGGATGGCAGAGACAACGAGGCTTTATAGTAAGGAGCAGGAGGCGTATACCAGAGCTCGTCGTGGCAGCTACTAAATTTTTAATAGACTGACTGTTCAAGCTGGTTTTTGATGCGCAAATGTCGCATAAATGTCAAACCCTTGATTATGGTCGTCAGAAACAAGCCAAGTCCATCCCATTTTTCATTTTATGAGGGGAGCCACCAAGGTGCAGTGGCAGCAGTTGTGATGACTTTTAATTACTCGATTTTCGTGCATATTAATACACTATAAAATTGGGAGTATTTTAGAATTGTGCAGGTAGCAGGCAGAAGGCGGTATGGGACCATAAGTACGGTAGCGATTGAGTTATGTTTGTCCGTATGAATTCCTAGATCATGGTGGAAACACCAAGACTTACTAAAGTATTCCTGTCGATATCTTCCCAGTTTATGCTGCGAAAAATGTTAAAATCGGATTAAAAATTGCAAAGATATAGGCAAAAGTTTCATTCACTAGAGCGACCAAATTTGGCATCTGTGATAAACGAAAAACGTTGACATTTTTACACACAAACAAAATACCCCCCAACGAACTATTGCAAAATTTTAAACCAATAATAACTTTCAGAGTATTCCATTGTCATGCACCACACCGACTGCATCAAATTTTTATACCCTATACCTTAAGGTAAGGGAGTATATTAAGTTTTTATAAATGACTGTAACAAAGAGGAGACATCAGAGACACCCATATAGCTCCTATTTGGTCAGGAGCACAAAAGTAATTGATACTTTTGTTTGAATAACTAGATCGCAGAGTTGAGATGAGCTCGAACAAACAAACATTCTGGAAAAATCCTCTTTTTGGGTCACAGAAAATAAACTCAAGATTCGATTTTTCTATATCTCTCTCAAAAAATATGTTCGTTTTTGTATTTGACGATCGAAAGTTGTTTAGATTTTCTAAGCACTCTACAAAATTTTATCAAAATCGGTTCGTTCTTTTATTTGTTTGTTTTGATGATGCAGGGTATCTCAAGGTCGTAGGTCAACGATTTACACATCCACCATTTTATTTCTTCATATTTTTCTTTTCATTTTGATTTTACGTCTCAGTTGTTCTTGTTCTCACGATTTGCATTCACAGGCAATATAATTTTAATGAGTTTGTTGGGTGTTTTTGTTTTGTAAAAAATATATCGACGACAGGTACTAGCTCTTAAGCATACAGTAATTAGTTTAAATTTCTTAGCCCAAATTGCAGCCATCAGCATTAAATGCTTCCGAGTAGAGAAAAAATTAAATCCATGCCAAGTTTCAAAATTGTCACTGGTGGTCTATTCTAATTGCAGTGACGAAGATGTCTTAAGATGTTAATATCTTTTACAATATTTGTGCTGCTGACATCATCAATCCTCAGGAATACTATTAGTATTTTTTTTTAATTATTATTTGAGTCAAAAGGCACAAGAAATCAAACTGAAACTGAGAGCGAATTACGGAATTTGTGGTATAAAAAAATGGATAAAATATCAAGTTGCTAGTGCTTGCTCTAGCAATGGCATCGCTAGCAAAAAGACACTATTTGCCCAAGGAAATCTCTATTAATTCAAGAAAACTCCTTTCGGATTCGGCTATAAACTGTAGCTCGCTGTTCTCTTCGAACAGTTATTACTAGAGATCCTCCACCTAGGGGCGACTGACAATATAGTCAAGTCAGCGAGTTATTATTTATAACTTCCATGGTAATCTTAAATGTCTGTGTCAACTTTCAATACTTAAACTGGAAAAATTTGATGATAGTTTTTGCGCTTTTTCATTCTGAGGCAACCTGCAGTTGCAAATTGTGCTGTGGCAAGCCAGGCAGTCCCAATGAGTTTAAAAATTAAAAATTCTTTTAGTTACTTGGTCTTTTTTTGTAACAAGTCGATAGATTTGAAGAAATGAGTTGGACCTAAGATTAAATTTTGTATTGCCAAGTTTAAGTGTTGCACATCTTTTTATCCTTGCCACAAGAATTTCCCGTTCACTCAACCAATTGAAATTTTTGTATTTAGCAATGATTTTCGGGAGCACAAAAAAAAATTGTGCATTTAGGTTTTTCCTGATTTTCACACTTTTCCGTCTTCATTTTTCAATGAATTAATTGTTATTCAGTTTTATGTTGCGGCAACAAAGCTAGAAAGTTAAAGTTCATCAAAATCGGTCCAGCCCTTCGTGAGTTATATATGGTTTAACATATATGACTTTGTTTTGTATGTAAAGATTTAAATAAGCTTTAAATAATAATTTAATTGTTATTCAGTTTTATGTTGCGGCAACAAAGCTAGAAAGTTAAAGTTCATAAAAATCGGTCCAGCCGTTCGTGAGTTATATATGGTTTAACATATATGACTTTGTTTTGTATGTAAAGATTTAAATAAGCTTTAAATAATAAGTTGGCCCTTTTAAAAGTTAAAAAGCCTTTAAATTCGCGGCATACATATATACATGCGCCATCTAGCGAGCACTACTGCCATCAAGCGTAATATACTTATTCTTAAAACACAAGCTCAAAACGCCACCTAGTGTCTAGCGCCATCTAATAGCAATAAGCGGTTTATTTTTTAAAATACAAAAAGCAGCATGCAAAAAGGCCCTTGAAATGTTAAATGATAAACAGTAATCAACAAGTTAAGCCATTAATTATATAAAAACGGTTCAAAAATCGTATTCATTTTAAGGCGCCATCTAGCTTGAGCTTTTGTCTAACAGCAGCAAACTGCCAACCTGCACTAAAGTGGCAGCATTTCAAAAACACTGGCAACATTTTAAAAAACACTGGCAACGCTTAAGGCAAGAAGCAGCACGCACAGTTGTATAACCTCGTCGAAGAACTTTTTTCGGCAATTGCAGCAGTTTAATTCCTAGAAAATTTCATTAAAGTAAGTAATTGCATTTAAAATTTATCAAAATTTACTAAACATTATTTAATTAATACTGTGTAAACATTTCACTTGCAGCATGGCTGGAGAACACGCCAAAGATGAACTGAGCGGTCTTGCGAAGCACTTCAATGGCTCGACTATGCGCGGCCGTGCCAATGTGAGTTAAATAGCCTTATTTGCACTATTTGGTCTACTATAAGTATATAAATAAATAATATGCATGCTACTTACAGGTTGCTAAGGCTACATACGCTGTAGTTGGTCTGATTATTGCCTACCAGGTGTTGAAGCCCAAGAAGAAGTGAGGAGCATGCAGCATGAGGAGACTGCGATTTGTTTGGCCAGTTTCATGTTGCTGCCACAGTAAAACAACTTTGGTGCTTTGAGATGGGCTATTTAAATTTATGTTTAATGCAAAACCTTAAAGGAATAAATAAGTTCAGAATGTAACACTTAAATATTCCAATGGCATTATGTAATACAAACTGTGAGCGTGCTGTCATGTAAAATCCAAGATTCAGTTGAAAAGTTCAATGCGCTCCATGTAAAGTAGGGCCAGCGCAATGTACACGAGTTCCTGCGTGCACACTATTTGGAATCTTTGTGATCAGCAGGATGACAGAAATGTCTTTCCACGAATTTGCAACGCAACAGCCATTAGACAGACCTTGCGATAGCGATGTTACTTACAAATGGATCTTAGAAGCTTTTGCCCAAGAGATGTATTAAAATTAGTTAAGTCCGCCTAGCATACTTGGAAATGTATCATCAGCTCCAATATTCATCCCGAAAATGGTTGTAAATCTATGTTGTACAATCAATTTGTTGGCGCAACTCGTAATACTTTGAATTTTTTGTGTAGGTTTTATCAAAGAATATGATAAACTAACAATTCGAAAAACGGCACAGACTTGTATACTTCTACAGTACAAGATGCATCTTCTCGCAAAGGGTCTTGAAAAAGAGCCTCCAATCAGACTTGGTATGTGATGTTGCACACACTTAAGCGTGTTCTAGAAATGTATTTTAAACCGATTTCAAGCCAGCAGTAAATCAGTATGTCACAGAGGTTTTTTAACCATATTTTAACACAAAAGCAATCCGTCGATATGCTAAAGCTTTTTAAGACTGAGGCAAAAGGTTCTAAGTATCCTGGGCACGTAAGAAACAAAGTTCGTACGAAAATTCTACACACGCCTTTATGGCACATGCAATTTTAAAATTCTAAATTGATGTGACTTGTGGCAGCGACGAAGTATGCTTGAAAAGCTCTTCGGACATGAACCCAGCTCATCAGAGCAGACTATGTGAAGTATATGCGGTTTCTTGCTGATCTAAAGGCATCTCAAGTTGATGACACAATTTGATTGAAAAGTTACATACAGAAAAGCTCAAAATGAGCCAATCTGGAAGTGAAGACATTTTCACCCCGAGTTGTTTTGCGACTTCTATGCTATATTCTGTAATCCTCCGACCCCAACTTTTCCACGCGGCTCTGCAGTCTGCAGTTTGTGTAGTCGAAAATCTGAGATTTGGCAACCAATCTTTTAGCCAAGTCATCTGACTTAATGATAATAAAAATAGTTATCACCACGGCTAGGTTTACCAGATGGTCCGAGTGAAAAAAGCGGACATTCCACAACCGGGTTGGTTTTCGTACTCTGATCCACTTTTGTGGAAAATATACTTAAATACTTGGTAAAAGATATGAAAATATGTATGACAAAAGTTGATCGGTTGATCGAACATTTCTGCAAAAAAGCGAATACGAGACAGAAAAAGCGAACATGTTCGCTTAAAAGCGGACACATGGTAACCCCAACCACGGCTGGTTCATAATTTTCGAACATATTTTTCAATGGTACGTATTTCATCCTGGATAAAGGTGTCATATCGAGTAATCTGGTCGGCCAGATCTCCAAGACGCGAGTTTAAGCGATTTTTGAAGAATGCTTGCAATCAGGTGTGGATCCAGGATTTGGTCTTCTACATAAGTTTATCAGTTATTTTTGAATTAAGGAGCCGAAAAGTACCTTAGAAAAAATGATTCGAGCATGGTTAAACAAATATTTTCAAAATGGGCATTAGAGGGTTAACGAATGCTTGCAATTAGGTGCGAATCCAGGATTTGGTCCTATATATACCAGAGCTCGCAAAAAACTATCGACACATTTTGCCAACTTTTGGGAGTTCCGGACACAGCAACTTATGATCTGCAACGTATCCTTATGCATGTACCTTGCACAAATCGAGAAAACCCTGAACCCTACAGGATCTAATAAACTTCTCTTTTCTTTCTCACAAAAAAATATTAAAAATTGCGCTGCCAGCAATCGATTTTCTAACTCTGTTTATATAGATAGATATATAGATATATTTTATATGGTAAAATAATAATAATTTAATATATGTATAAATATATTAAATTAAATGAACACCGCACCATTGCAAGCATGCCTGCTCTTTTGTGCCTAATTCTTTCTCTTTCTAGCTTATACTTACTTATGTACCATATATAAAGTGCTTGAAACCATTAACCCTAAAGTAGGCAGAGTTTCTTTTTCGTTTTAACTTTTTGTGTGTTTATTTATGACAGTTTCTCATTTTGAATTTATTTATTTACGCATTTTTGCTTCATATGTTGTTTTATTTTTATTTAAAGTTTTTTTTTTTTTTTATATATTTTCATTGTAAATTTTCTTTAAATTTTTCTTTGGGTTTTGCCCAGTTTTTCGAAATTTAAAAGTATTACTAAAAATTAATTTGAATTAATTGAATGTAAAAATGGTTTACATATGTATGTATATGCCATGTATGTAATTTCGTTTTCTTTTTAATATTTTGTTTTTTGCTGGTTGGTACAGACAAAAAGAAAACCATATGCAATTAAAATATAAGTTAATGTTTATATATCATTTAAATACATTTATATATATATATATATATATATAATATACCTTTCACATATATGTATGTATAATAAGTATATTGTGTAATAGCATGCGCTTGCTTCTTGCAGTTTTGCTTTTGTTTTTAATTCTTTTTTTTTTTTAAAACTAAACTTTTATGCATTATAACATATACAATATATTGGCATACATATATTTATATATGTTGTGTGTGTATATGTTTTGTTAAAAAAAAAATCATGTATACATAAGTATATAGGTATAGGTCATATAAATTGCGGCATTTTCGTGTGTTTTGAAGTAGTTGCTTCTTAATTTCTTTTGCCAATAGCTGTAGCCTCTCCCAATTGTGGCTACATTTTTGAGTTGTGAGCAAAGTTATAAAAAAAAAATTAAATAATACACTAAATCATAACTGTTTACTTCATTTAAGCCGTAAGTAAATAAAGGTTTACAAACTGTTGAGTTCCTAAATCTTTTCGTTTTTGTAAATATATATAACTGTGTTAACATATGTTTTCATTAGTGTATGTAGTTAAATTTTCTTAAATACATACAATACCATATGTTTTTAAGGTGTATGAGTGTGTGTGTGTTTTTGGGGGAGTGTGTCTCTGTGTCTGCCTGTGTGTGTGTTTTTTTTTAATTTTATTTATGCATGCAGCCTAGCGAAGTGCACACTGTGTTGCCTGTTGCTTGTATTGTTATTATAATTATTTAATTAATTATTATTTCTACTAATTTACTTGCATATTTAAACATATCATATGAATATGTATATGCGTTTGCATTTTGTGGTTTTTATATTTGTTTAAAATTTCTGTATTTTGTTCTTAATCATTTCAATGCGCATAAATTTGGAAAATTTCGTTTTTCTGGTTACATTTTACCACCAAATATACTTTATATGCCATATATCCTTTGTTACGTTACATAAATGAATTACACAGTTTTTATAATTTTTGTTTTCTTTATAAATCTTGTTAGTGAATTTCTTTAGCTCTTTTAGTGCTTTACGCATTTTTTACTTTACGCACAATTAATTTGTTGCAGCCATTTGGCATTTTTTTTTTTTTTTTTTAATTAATATTTTTATTGTGCTTTATGTGAAACTTTAGCTAATCTTGAGCCTTGCAGGCCTGCTGCCTGCCCTAGTGCACCTCCGAGTACAACTTTTTATCAGCTACTAACTAGCTTCAACGTTTGGGTGAAAAATAACACCAATTATTTACGTGGGTTAAATGCCGCCGCCACAAATACAGTAACGCCATCTGTTGGCAGCACTGGCCACGCAGGCGCTGTTCGCAGCGTTGCCACTTTTTTATGTTGCACAAACATTAATTAATAATTAATTTAGCCATTGTTTAATTTTTGTGTTCTGCTTGCTGCTAGTTGTTGGAGGGATTTTATAGAGTATCGCTCAACTATGCCCACAATCTATATATGTAAATTGAACGTTATTTATAACCATTTTTGCACAATTTGTTTATAAACGACGAGACATAAATGTTTGTTTTGTTTTGTTTCTTTTTTTTTTTTTTAGTTTTTTGTTTACTTTTCAACTTAAACTTTGCGCTTAAACAAACTTAAAAGCCTGCGATTTTTTTTCTCTCTACATTGTATGTTTAATATATTTAAATTAATAAATTGTAGCATAGATCATAAGTTAGAATTATTAGGGGTTCGTTTTTGTTGCAAGGAAAACATAATTGAATAAAAAAAATTATATAAAAGAAGGAAATAATATGTATATTATGTATGTAGTATGCATGACAGTAGTATAAAGTATAATGTAAATTTGTTTGACAAAAAATACACTCAGCTTAACTGTTTAGTTTCTGTTTTTGTTGGGGTTTTTTATAGTTTTTTTGCTTTTTAATTTAAACATAAACTAAACGCTAAAGTTAACACAAAAAAATTTAATTAGTACATCAAAATATTTTTCTTTCAACTTAACCTTTTTAACATAATGCAACAGCATCATAATAATCATAATACATCAAAATAGTTTACTTAATTTTTCGATACTTTTGCTTTTATAAACATTTTAAATTATTGTTGCAACTTTTAATGGATGTTTTTCACTTTAACCTTTTTACTTTTTACTTTTTGCTTATGCCAATTTTTTTAATAATTACTTTGACGCAGCTACAGATTCAATCTATAAATATGTATGTGTAAATATTTACTTTAAATATATCATAATGTATGTTTTTTTTTTTTTTTTTGTTTTTTCTGGTATATACGTGGTGTGTTTTTTTATGTATAATGCATGTTTAACAATTACAAATTGTTGTTGTTGTAATTGTGGGCGTCAGCGCGCGCTGGGAACTGCAAGTTCTGCTCGGTTTTGAATTTAGACACGGTATTTTAAAAAAAAATTAGTTTTTTCCATATTAAAGAGCTGCAATTTCATTCTTCGTTTAATTTTTTGATTTATAATTTTTTTTTTTTGTAATTCTCATTTCTTTTGCTTTTATTTAATTACGTGGAAATCACTTGTTTTGACATTACTTGCTTCGGCTTCTTCTGCATGCTGCTTCTTTTTCTTCATTTGCTTTAATGCGCTATTTGCATTTTGTTTTTTTATATATATCTTTTTAAATTTTCTTTTTATTTTGCTTTTCGCTAGTAGTTTAAATATATAAGTAAATATTTTCTTTGTTTTTGCTTAAACTTTTTTTATACGCTCATTGCTGCTAATATTTCAATGCTTTATATTGTATGCGTGCATGGGTGTGTGTGTGTGTTGTTTATGTGTGTATGTATAGATCTCGTTTTGTGTGTGTGTCTCTTCTGTGTGTATTTTTTGTGGCTCCCATATTTTTGTTTCTTCCAGTGTCTTACTTTTTAACTCTTTTCACAAGCCATCTTTGCTCAACTTCTATGTATATTAAAAGTGTGCTGGGTTTGGTTTTTGTTGTTGCAGCTGGGCTTTCAATTCGAGTGCCACTCACCACGATTAGCTCCTCCGCCTGCTCCGCTTGCATTATTTGCATAGTAGGGCTTGTTTAGTTGCGCTGCAGCTGCTGCCGGCGCTGAACTGCCACCAGAGCCATTACCACCTGGTCCAACGGGCCCGCTGTTGCCGCCATTGCCGTTATTGGATCCAGCGCCCACCGTTGGTCCACCGCCTGCGGGTCCTACAGCGCCGCCATTGCCACCGTTGCCGCCTGTCACTTGACGCATGCTCTGAGCGCGCTGCGCTGCCTGGCTTTGTTGTTGTTGTTGTTGTTGCTGCTGCTGCTGTTGTTGTTGTTGTTGTTGCTGCTGTTGTTGTTGCTGCTGTTGCTGTGACTGTTGTTGCTGCGGATGCTGCGGATAGTTATTGGGTCGTTGTATAGGCGTGGGATAGCGACCCTGCGCGTTTCCACTTTGTCCAACGCTGCCTACACCGCCATTGCCACCTACGGATTGAGAGACTCCATTGCCGCCGCCATTGCCACTGCCAACGGCACCGCTGCGACCGCCACCACCACCGCCCAAAGCATTCATATTGGGTGTGTTGCCACCGCTATTGCGTTGCTGTTGTGCTACTTGTTGTTGTTGAGATTGCTGCTGTTGCTGCTGCTGCTGCATAACCTGGTTCTGCAGATCCCACTGAGATCAAGCAAGAAAAAAAACATTTATTCAATACGAGAACTTGTAATTTAATTTACTTACACCGCCGTAGTTCTTATGATGCGGTGGACTCGGCTGCGACTGCACCTGCTTGACTAAACCCAGATTCATGTCCGCACTTAAAGGACTTTTCAGCTGTCTGCCCATCTGTAAACAAGCCAAACAAATATTTAAATATATATGTAATAATATTAAGTAATTTTAAGGTATTCTATATTTTTTGTTAGATATATAAAACAGTCTGACCCACTCCCTAGCTAGTTCTAAGAACAATATGGCGAAGGATTTTTATGATGAGTCCTTGTTTTAAAAAATATAAAGACTTTGAATGGCTTCTATAAACTATCCAAGCCAAAACAAACACACACAAGCTTTAATGGCTTAAAGTATATTTTACTTAGTAAAGCAAATATATTGACTCACCGAATCCTGCATGTGACCCTGGCCTTGGTTATTTTTTAGATAGGCCGCCGCTGGCGGTTGTCCACCCCGGAATTGATTAATGGTCGCCGCCGTCAATAGCGGCGAGTTCATGAATTGCGTGTTAAAGTTTCCCATCGTATGCTGCGATTGTGGTGGTCCTGGTGGGCCTTGCGGGCCGCCAGGTGGTCCATTCGAGCCCGGTGGTCCACCCTGATGGCCCGTATGTCCGCCGTACATGCCAGCGGCCACAGCTGTGGCCAGACCATAGTTTTGTGCACCACCACCTGCGCCCTGCGGCGGCGGTGGGCCACCATAGAATTGTGGGCCATTGGGCCCGCCAGCCGAATTCGAGTAATAGCTATTGGATTGCAGCTGGTGTGCACCCGGTGGTGGTCCACCCTGGCCAGGATGCTGTGGCGGTGGACCGGCATAAAGATTCATATATTGTTGCGCGGCTGCATAAGGACCGCCACCGGTAGCAGCCGATTTGGAGCCAATGGCACCAATGGGTTGAGAGCTGGGTGGGGGTGGCTTTGCTGAACCCGAGGACATCATCGAATTGGAGTTGGAGGAGATAATAGTGACGGCTGCATTCGGATTGTTCAGCTGCTGTGAATTGGGATTTCCAAAAGGCGAGGGACCTCCGCCCAAACGGAACTGCGACGTCAGATTGGAATATATGTCAGGTGTGGGTGCCGTTGGTGGCATATTGGGTGGCGTTTGCATAGCATACGCATTAAAGGCGCCACCCGCAGCGGTTGCATAGTGACCCGGAAAGCTGTGCGCAGCAGCCGCTGAATATGCGGCTGCAGGCGAGCGATTTGAATGATCGAGCGAATGGAATGAAGCGTATAAATTGCCGCCTTGTGATGGCGGAGGCGGCGGAGCCATCTGTGATGAGTTGAACACCACGGCCGGTGGACTTGGAATCGTTGGAATACCGGTAAACTGAGGCGATGCCTGATAGAAGGGCGCCGTGGCGGTATGCAGCTGTTGTTGTTGCTGTTGTTGCTGCTGATGTTGTTGCTGCTGTTGCTGTAAGCTCGGCGGCGGCGACATGCCCAGACCATGCTGCTGTAGTTGCTTGGCTGCCGCAGCCACATGCTGCTGCTGTTGCTGTTTGGCTACCTCGGCGGCCACACGCTGCTGTGCCGCATGCTGCTGCTGCTGATGTGGACTTGGATAATCGTCGCTACCACCGAATTGCTGCTCTAGTGAGCCTGCATCAAAGGGTGAACCATGTCCGCCATGGCCTCCGTAGCCGCCATGTTGAACCGGGCCGGGCGAGCTCAGCGAATGATGTTGATGGTGGCCCTGCATGTGTACAGCAGAGACATAATGTGGCATCTGTTGATGCTGCTGCTGTGCCTGTTGTGAGGCTGCCACGGCTGCAGCCACAAATGAGGCGGCAGTCATATGGGCAGAGCTGTCGTCTACAGCAGATTGACCACCTTGGGCTTGCTGCTGCTGCTGCTGCTGTTGTTGTTGCTGCTGTTGTTGTTGATGTTGGCTCGCAGCAACGAGTGATTGTTGCTGTGCGGATGAAGATTGATGTGTTTGCGTCTCGGACATGGGTGTGGCTGACTCCCATACTTTTTTAACGCTGGCTATTTTCATGTTTAGATCTGCAGTTGAGTTATTTTGTGATTGCTGTTGTTGTTGCTGCTGTTGTGCCTGAGTGTTGTTAGTGTTGCTCTTGGCCTCGACCAATGCATCGCCAGCAACCTTTAAGACCGTTGAGTCATCGCCGAAGGAAAAGCCTAGTTTCATGTCCTGTTTGTCTGCCTCCGAAGGTTTGCCACCAAAAGACATTTGGGAGAGCGCGCTGGATAGACTATCCACATTGCTGTTAGGCGTCACGGATAAAGCATCGGAATTGCGTTTAAGCTGTGCGGCAGTCACACCGCTGCCAACGGCTGCTGCAACCTGCTGTTGTTGTTTATACGTAGAGTTTTCGAATATTATGGTATTGACGGGAGCTCCAGCGTCTATTAGTAAACCACTGCTGCCAGCTAGACTCTTGTCGCCAATGGCCGAGAGTTTGGCCTTGTCTGTGGATGGCATAACCACGGAGCTATCGCTGCCAATGCCGCCACCGAGTGCTGCAGATCTTTGTAGCGGCGCACGTGCACCGACGCTAGCCAGACCATTACCTGCAGTCTGTTCACTTTTCTTTTTGGCAAGATCACTGCCTGGCGCTCCTAGACTGCTGGCCACACCTGCTATGCTGCCGCTGGATAGCGCACTGCCGCCTAGTCCAGGCGGAGGACGTGCATTGGCCATCGCTACAGCGTCTGATTTGTTGGCGACATCCTCGTCGCACATTGAGCCCATGCCCACGGCAGTAATATTGGATGCTGGCGCTGCCAATTGCTTGGGTGGCGATAAGCCATGTTTTTGTTTGTTGGCCTCCAGCAGGTTACTGGTGCTGCTACATTCCATTTGAGGACTTTGTTGCTTGCGGGATTTTTCCTCAGAAGCTGTAGCGGCACCAACGGCAGACGAGTCCTTTGGTTTGTGCAGACCCGCACTCAGGGCCATTTGGTTTTGTTTGGTCTTGTCCAGGTCTGAGGAGGAGGCGGTAGTGGCTACTGCTGATCCACTGTTTGACTCAGACTCCGAGCTGCGTTGCTGCTTGTAGTCATCGTAGTTGAGACGTCCATAGTTGCGGCTGCCGTTGCCGGCATTAGACATGCTTCTGCTATTGCTGCTCTCGTTGTTATTGCTGCGGCGATAGCTGGAACTGGCGTTGCTTAAGCCACCGCGTCCACGTCGCGAGGGCTCGCCTCGTGGAGAGAAGCCAGCTTTGTTGCTTGCAGCGGGCGTGCCAGCTGAAACACTGCTGCCTACATTTGCCAAACTGCTGCTACTACCGCTGCTCAGCTTGGGACTGCGGTCAGTACGTCGGCCTGTGCCACTTGCATAACAATCCTCATCTACATCCTCGGATTGCTCCGATTCACTGGCAAATGGAGGCTGCTCTCCACCGCTGCCATAATAGCGACGTCCGCTGCTGTTACGACTGCTCCAGTCACTGCTGCTGCGTTGGCCGCCTCGGTAATTCGCGGAGCTGTTGCCGCCGGAGCTGTTGCCGCCGGAGCTAACGCCGTAATTGCGGGAATTACCTCCGCCGCCACTGGATCGCAGGTCCTCACGTGGCCTGCCACCACCGCCACGTGGACTCGGACGCTTACTGCTGTGCTGAGCTGAAACGGCAGTGTTACGTGCATCTTTGTCTTCTGTTGCGCTGCTGTTGCCGCTCTCCTTGATGTTGGACGCTGCCGATTTGTTGACCGTGCTGCTGCTGGTAGTATTGCCAACCAATGTCGAATCCAACTTATCGGTACAGTCTGCTGCGGACTTTTCCTCCTGCTTTTCAGGCTCAACGCTGCGCCGCAATATTTGTGTAGGCATGGGAATGGCATCAGCTAAAGATTTCTGTGACGCCTTGGAGGGAGCGCCCGTCTCCTCGCTTAGGCTTGGCTGTCGGTTGGGACGCTGTAGAATTTTTATTTGTACCGAATCGTGGCTGTGTGTGGATGAGAAGCTTTCATCACGATGACGATGCTTCTGCTCGGCATCCGTTTGCTCCGCCCAAGACGAAACACCACCACCTCCAGGCTCTGCCTTAAAGCCATCATCACCCGAAGATACACTTGTCTTCCTATGCGAATTTTCGGATATGCTGCGTGGCAACGCTTGCGAACTGCCGCCGCGTGCCAATGCATAACTTTCCTCGTTTCTGCGCCCTCCATAGCGCTGCTCCTCTTCATCCCGTGCGCTATCATGGCGATTCCGTCCGTATCCGCCACTGCTTGGCCCACCACCGCTGCCTACACTACCACCGCGGGAGTAGCTAGACATACTACGACCTCCTCCCTTTTGTAAATAGCGCGAGCTACTGTCGAATGCTGAACCCGCGGAGGCAGACTTCTCAACGCCGCCTCTTGGCAGCTGCTGTTGTTGCTGTTGCTGACGCTGGAAACGAGGCGGTAAATTCGATTGGAAATGCGTCAAAAAGACAGGCTTCTGGCCATAGTCGTTATTACTGCTAGCCGGTCCGCCAGGCACTGCGCCAGCGCCAATGCCGACAACAGTGCTGCTGCCCAAACTGGAGATACTGCCACGAGCTGCATAGCCGCCCGCGGAGTTGCTGCCGGTGGAGCCAGCGCTGCGACGCTGCTGATGTGTGCCGCCGCTGCTACTGCCTTCATCCTCACTGAGATTGCCCAAGGCTGTAGTTGCTCCTGCCGCTGATGATGTTGCTGATGCCATTGCTGTAGCATCAGTCAAACTGCTAAACCCAGCCGCAGCAGCTATATTACCGCTATTGGCTTCTGAGGCTTTTTTGTTCATTTTCATTTCGAGCTCTTGCAGCTTCTTAGCCGCCGCCTGTTTGCGTTCCATTTCGCGTCGTTCCTCCTCTTCCTTGCGTTGTTTAACTCGCTCATAAACGCTGGCATCTAGCGCAATGCCCCCCAATGCGTTGCCTGCACTGCCTCGGTGTCCATTCTGCTGACGCACATCAGGACGCTCATCCTGGCTATCTGGCGCAGACTCACGCTCGTTGCCATCTTTGCCACGCTGCCAATTGGCAGGTGCTCCAGCTGCGGAGGATGCGCCCGAATGTTTGCGTTGCTCGCCAGCCAATACTGCACGTTCTTGCTGCGGCGACTGCAGCTGTGATTGAGCGGAACTAACTGTTGGCGTCTGCTTGGCATTATGGTGCTCATCCGCTGTGGACTCGTCATCTGAGAATGTTAATTTCTTTGTGTAGTCAATGTCATCCTGCTTTGTCCAGCTATCATCCTTCGCAATTGCATTAAGCCGCTCAAGATCCTCTTCACGTATTATGGGTCGTTGCATTTGAGCCACCTCAGGTTCGACCACAAACTCCTTGTCTTTGCGATTGCTGGTACCAGCACCATTTGACTGCTGCTGCTGTGGCGGCGTAGCCGAACCACTGCCCGACAAGGGAGGCGTTGTGGCCGGCCCTAGAGGTTTGGGTATGGCAGCACGGAAACTGCCTACAGCTGGGGATGAACTACGGCCACCAGCGCTGCTTAGTATGCCATTCTGATATGCCGCTGCTGTTGCTGGCATTTGTTCCGCTGCAGCCACTCCACTAGCAGCTCCACCGACTCCGCCACTAGGTAGAGGCGCGCCACGCTGCATAAACGATGGCATTAGCGATAATATGGGCAGTGGGACGCTGCCGCCATTAGAGCCGGCTGATTGTTGCTGTGTATGATGGTGGCCCTGGCCCTGTTGGTTCAATGAGAGCAGCTCGGCAGCAGCGCCTTTCGCTGCCTTCTCCTGTTGCTGTAACCATGCGGCCGTGTCGTTTTGTGGTCGCAGACTGACTTCGCCCAGATGATCGCCGACGTCGTCGTTGCCATCTCTGTAGTTGCTCGAGTCGCCGGCGCCTCCTCGATGCGAATGATGATGCGCATTGCCATAATGCTGCTGCTGCTGGTGATGATGACGGCCATGATGATAATCTCCTCCACCGCCGCCGCGATTTTGCTGCTGATGGTGATGTAGCTGCTGCTGATGATGATTCTGCTGATGATGGCCGCCATGCTGTGTATGGTAGTGGCTTGTTTGTTGCTGGTGGTGTTGTTGTTGTTGCTGTAGTTGATGATCCTTGTTGGCTTTGTTTAATGCATGGCTGGAACTTTGTGGGCCACCGCCTGCGCCGCTGCCAACTGTGCCGTCGAGCGTGGGGAACTCGTATTGAAACTGTGGACTTTGATAATGTGGCACCACCTGCTGTGGCTGCTGCGATGCAGCTCCTCCACGATGATGATTGTAATGTGCGCCACGCTCGTGACCCGTTGTAATAGCAGACCATGATTTCGGTGAATTAACTTGATTGAGATGTCCACCAAAAGAACTACCGGCTTGTGGGCCACTTGCTTGTGAGTTATTTATAAGCTTAAAGTTCTTATTGTTCCCGCCGCTACTGACGCTGCTGCTTCCGCCGCTGTTATTGCCGCTGTTGGTGGTAGTATTGACGCTGCCACTATTGGCTGCAGTGCTATTAATGCTGCTTGGACCGCCGCTACCACTGTTATTATTGTTGCTATTATTATACAACGCTGGTTTGGCGCCGCTGCTGGTGTTACTGTTATTGTTGCTGCCGGTATTACCGTTGTTACTGCTGCTGCTATTGGTATTGTTGCTGCTGTGGACAGAGGAGTTATTACTGCTGTTTGCTGCTGCCGACTGTCCGCTGCTATTGCCTGATGCATCATTAAAGTAGGAGAGAACAACAATATGTCTTAAACTAATATAAGATTTAAGGCTCTAAGTTCTGGCTTACCCTCAGCACCTGCTTGGAGATTATTGTTGCTAATTGGTGAACTGTTAGTTTCGGCTTTCAGGGATGGTAGATTGGCTGGTGGTCGCCTAGCGGACGGCACTTTGCCCAAGATTTGCATTCCATGTTTACGTGGCACTTGATTTTTTTGCGCTGATGGTTCACTCGATTCGCCCTGGTTTCAATAAAAACTTTCAAAATAAAGCACAACAAAAATTGCTGGATATATTATGATAACTTACGCGGCTATTCTTGTACATGCGATTTATATCCAACGCTGTAAATTTGGGCTTGGCATTTCGCTCTCCCCTACTTCCCCCCAATGTAGTCATGCTGCCAATAGATCCTCATTAGCGTTACCTTGCCGCCTACTGACGCGTTCCTCACTACACGCGCTCGCGCAAAAGCTCGCAAGTAGATAAGTTTCTAGGTTTTTCAACTGTTAGTAGGGGGGGCTTTTCAGCCTGCTGCAAAGGATTTCAGGATTGATCGCTGGATAGCTTTGGAGCTCTTGCTCTCGTTTTACGCTCCAATTGCAGTTTCTTTTTTTATTTTTGTGTTGCTGTTTGCTGTCAGTCTTGTAATGAGCTATAATCCAAACATAAGATATAATTGTTATACATTTTTTTTTTTATTTGTTTGTTACTGCAATTTATTGTTTGTTGCAATTTTCATTTTCAATGTTGTTTTATTTGTTTTGGTACGTGGGCCGCCGGGTTGATGTTAATGGGTGTGTGTATGTGTGTGGAAGTAAACGCTTTAAACGTGTGTGTGTGACAGCCAGCAACTAGAGAGAGCCAACTATAGGCTCCCCAATGCACAAGCCGCGTGTGTACAAACGAGCTCACCGCATGGACAGCACATGCTCAAAGCAGCACAGCAGCGCCCCGCGCGAACTCGTTCAAAGGCTACCAATGTCTTTAGCGAGAGACAGTCGTTGCGCCAAGCAATGCGAGCAGTACACATGTATGTATATATTATGTACATATACCTATGTATGTGCTGGCTGGCGTCTTGTAATAATTGAAGAACAATGGCGTAGCGCAGTGGAGACAAGCACCAACAACAACAAAGGCAATACAACAAAAACAAGATTTACCAATTTTATGCATACACTGCAAAAAAAAAAAACACAGAGTCCCCCACTTATCCCTTTTTTATATATGCTGTGGGCGGCAGCGACGGCGCATGGGACACACAGGCTCTTTTGTCCGTTTTGGTGGTGGTGTTGAATATTGAAACAATAATGCTTGGCAACAATTTCTGCTACTGCTACTGCTGGTACCTTTAACAACAACAACAACCACACTTACGCACACACACATATGTGTGTATACATATATGTACATGCATACATACACTAACAACAAAAAAAAAAACATACAGAAACCAACAAACGCGCACTGTGACTAGCTTTAATTATTATTTAATCGCCAAACAGCTTACAAATTTAATGGCAAACACAGTTTAGTAAATTTACACGCAATCATTTTTTTTTTATAAATTTTTGTGCCAGCTACATAAAACAAGGCACTATACACATGTAAAGGCTTTAATAAATAAGCATTATACACACACACGCAAAGACGCATGCACACACAAGCTAACACAGAAATAGTTTTGATTAGTTTTTGTAGACTGCGGCTGCTGCACGACACGCACAATTCACTTTTGTTTAATTGCATTGAACCTTTTTGCATACTTTAATTGCACTTAATAGCACTTTAAATAATACTTTACATTTATATTGTTGGTTAAATGTTAATATTTGGCTCTTAATGTGTTTTATGCTCTCCACTACATACATCCACCGCGTATGGCATGTAGCTTGCCGCTGCTTCTTCTTCTGTTTCTGCTGTTGGTACTCTTTTCGCGGTGTATATATTCACACAAAATTGTTTGTGTGTGTGTTGGCAGAGTGTTGCCACACGCGCCTTAAAAATCGAGCCAGACTTTTAACAATGCAATTTGTATAACGAGCATATAAACACATGTTTGCTTTCCACACAAAACATTTAATATTTATGTGGCAGCTGCATATAATATTGCATATACCGCATGCCGCAAGTTTTACTTCTAATTACATTTTTTTTTTGTGTAGAGAAACGTTTGCAATGCGAAAAAAAAAACAAAAGAAAACCTGCTAACGCCACCGCCGCTAATGCAGCAACTGCATGTGTGCGAGTGTGAGCGTGACAACAGTAGCGTCGTGGCCGCCGCTGTATTGTGTATACAGTAAAACGAAGCAGCAAACGTTTCAGCTATTAATTGAAATTGGCAAATTTCAATTGAACCTGTAATAAAATACGTGCATACTTGCAGCACACAATGCCAGCATCCAATTGCAGCATTTAATGCAAATTTAAACAAATATCCGTATTGTTGTTATTTATTTATGCAGCAAAATTATGGGTGTTCACTGCTTAGCAAAGTTCACTGTGCGTACCATAGAACACAACCAACAATCAAAAAAAAAAAACGTACGAAAGTACCACTAAACGCAACACATATAGTGCTTACCCTTTTGCACGCAGCGCCAGCGCACACACTACACACAGTTCGTTGCTCCTTGGCTCCTTTTTTTTTCTTCTCTTTTCTTTCGTTCGTTCACTGCTTTTTCGATTTGTGCGCTTTTTGCACTCTTCTTACGCTTACTCAGCCGTTTGCGAAAAAAAAAACCAACCAACCGACCGAACGACGACGACAACGACGGCGGCCGAAATGTTTTGCAGTTGAGACACGTTTGTATGTCTCTTTGTTTAATGCACACAAAAAAGTAAATTAACTAGCCAAATTTTTGCCTAAACGTTACGTTTAATTAATTAACAGCGAAATAATTTAATAATTTCAAATTAGAGTAGCTAATATTTTGAATTCTTTTTATATTGTTAAAGCATTTAAGATGTTCGGCCGATTTTCGTTACGTTGCGCTGGCTGTGCCTTTTTGGCTCTCACACGTTCTCACTCTTACGTGCTCTCTGTCACTCTGCCGTTGTTCTACTGCTTGCTGCTTTTTGCAAGTGTATAGATGAAAAAAATGGTATCTCTAGTGTTATAACTCGTTTGATTTACGCTTTGTTTCGGTATTATTTGATTTATTCACACACACCCACGCTCTGTATATTGGCGTTTCGTTTACGCTTTCTTATTTTAAGATTATTCTGTTATTACTTTATTCTTTTCACGTAATACGTAATTGTCCATTTAAACAAAATAATCGTATGTATTCGGTGTTGCCGAATCGCGTATATGCTAAATACCAAATCAAATGTGTAGGCATTACAAAGAAGACAACAAAAAAAGTATATCGATAACATAAAATACTAAGACGGGGCTTACACTGTGTTACGAGAAGGTACAAATGAATATAACAGAGGCGTAGGGGTGTATAAAATGAAACTGTGAAAAGTCTTAAAATTTAACACAAGTAGTATGTCCTAACATTGCAAGAGAGTTTATTTATCATTTATTTATTTAGAATGAATACCTTGTACTCTTTAGTGCGGTCGCAGTGTTACGTTACGTTACGTTATTTATTGAAGGCTACATACAACTGTTCAAGACTTTACTTTCAAAATAAAATTGAAATTAAAGAAGTGTATTATTTTTTATATAAGCGTATAAATAATAATAGCAAAAAAAGGTCTGGTTTTAGCGTTTTTACTACTATAACATCCATCAGACGGGAAAAAATATTGTTGTTTACAGGCTATGTTGTTGATGTTTGCCACAAAAATGTGTGCACGCACTTGCATTTGAAAAACGTATAATATCGTGAGTGTGCAGTATTTTTTTGTGACTTGTATTTTTGGTATATTTTTAATGCAGCTAAAACTTGTAAATTAACGTTTGCAATTTTGGTCACACTGTCTAATTCAACGTTAATTTACATATAATTATTTCTTAACATAAAACATTAAGTATTTAATTTTAATATATGTTGAAAAGCTTGCAACATGATTTGTCGCTTGTGTTTAAGAAACATAAACGCAAACAATGCAGTCTACTTGTTCGATAACAATGACACGCTTGCCGAAACATCGTTGCTCAAAATGATAGCCAAGTTTTTACAATTGGAGGTAGCTCGTTTTATTGACAACGACGAGTTTAGGCCAAGTTTTACTCAATAATAAACTAATTGCAGATATTGCCGGATGATGGTATCTCAACAAGTGTTTGTGCCGAGTGCTGCGAACACTTGGAAGATTTTCACAGCTTCTGGGAATTGGTCGAACAAAAACAGAGCACACTCAAAAAGGAATTCCTTAATGTGGACTGTGGCGAACTAAAGTGGACGACAGATGGCATTGATTTGGAGGAAATGCCACCTGTGCCTGGCGTTGAAATAGACGAGAAACCCTTAGATATGCATAATCTAAGCCTGCTAAGCAGTGTGCTCGATGTGAATGTGGATAGTGTGCCGCTGGAGAGCGAGTTTCGCGCGCTAGACGGTATAGACAAGCATGAAGTCGAGGACGACTCGGGCAGTGATAGTGAAAGTTGCAGCATTAGCTCCTCCGAGGCGCACGAAATGGAAATGGAAATGAATGCTTCTTCAGATGGTAGGTGATAATGTACTATTTGTAATGCCTAGAAAAAGCTATTAATAGCCGTAAGCATGTCTTTCTGTTAAGTTTTCTGTTTTCCAACTCATAATGCGATTAGTTTCAACTTTGCACAAAGCCTTAGGTAGTACTTTGACGCCGAACAAAAATAATTATTCCAGGAGATTGCATACTATAAGTTGTTCGGCTACGTTAGTAGTTTTAAATTAAATAAAATAACTAAGTAAGTAACTGAAGCAAGTTACTAACTAGGCTATGTAACATTTGGCTAGCCACTTTTTGCTGCTCAAATAAGTTTTTGTTACTTCAAGACGCCCAATAGCAGTTGTATATTCTTACAGATGAGCCACTGGTTATGCTGCAAAGTAAACTTAAGCCGCCACGAAAACTGCCAGCAGAATTGAAGGCAAATAAGAAAGTAACTACAATGGAACATGATCTAAAAGATCTAAGCAGCGATAGTAGCAATGCCAAAAGATGCAGACAAAGAACAAAAGAGAGCTTACCCACGGCTACGCAAGTTAGCGAGCTGGATGCAGCTCTAGAACGCAAACCGAAGGGCTGCTCCCGTGCACAACTAACAAAACGCTATGAGGAGTGTATAGCCAGCTATATGGAAGCCAACTGTGATCTATGCGACTTCAGTGCCAAGTATTTCTCCGAGCTGAAGCGGCATTTTTTGGAGGTGCATAAACGTGATGCTTATCTTAAGTGCTGCAACAAAGTATTCCGACGAGCATCTAAACTAATGGAGCATATACGCAAGCACGTCAATCCCAAGCTGTTTACGTGAGTTCTGCAAGTTGTACACTGAAGTTTACATTTCTTATTGTGTTTAAAATGTGCCCAAACAGCTGCACAATTTGCAACAAGTCGCTGAATTCGCAAAATTATCTACAAACCCACATTGAGACCGTGCATAACAAAGCCGCAAAAACAGAGAAGCTACTGAATTTTCCCTGCAGCAAGTGTGACAAGATTTTTGCCAGCGAGCGGCGTCTCAGTAATCATTTATCCAAACACGATATGGATCAGCTGCAGCACAGCTGTCACATTTGTCCCAAAAGGTCTGTTGTCTCTTCTTTTCTCTTTCTTTTTCGTGCACTTTCATTCTATTGTAACCTTTATTCGTAGCTTTGCTAATGTGCATCGACTGCGCCGGCATATACAATCCATACATGAGGATCTGCATCCGCATGTTTGTGACATTTGTGGCAAAAAGTTTAAATTCAAGCCGTCTTTTGAGCGTCACTTGCTGGAGCATCAAGGTGTTGTGGGTCCCGCCATGCAGTGCACCCTATGCGGTGTTTGGCTCAAAAACGAACACAGCCTGCGTCTGCATCGCTTCACCCATGACAATACAGATGTTAATTGTAAACACTGTGGCAAAAGCTGCAGCTCCCGCACTGCCTTGCGTGCACATATAAAATATGCGCATAAAATGCAGGTCAATCTGCAGTGCACCTATTGTGACAAAAGCTTTAAGCAACAACGTAATTTGGAGGTAAGACGGAGGAGTTGTATAACGATAACCAAACGCAAAAGTCTCTGAACTTCGTTTACGAAATTGTTGAATTAATATGATTTTGTTTTGCTAAACGAATCCTAATTTGTTCAAGTTTGATACTTATGTTTAATTTGTGTTTTCAGGAACATATGTATATTATTTCATTTAAAAAATGTCCTCTCTTCCAGGAGCACATGGCCATACATACAGGCCTGCAACTATATAATTGTCCGCATTGTCCCAAGGAATGCCGTTCCAGATCGAACATGTATGTTCACATCAAGCAAAGACATGCCGATGAATGGTTAATGGCCAAGATGGCTCGTTCACACAATCCCCAGTATAAAGCTCCCAGTTAATGCTATACCAAGCTATTGTAAATACGCCTTAAGTGATAATGTACAAGTACGAATTTCGAAAATGTATAAATGAAATCGTTGATTGCACCAACCAGAAATAAGTGGTTTCAGAGGCAAAAGCAAGTAGGTGTCCAACTGTTATATGCAGGGTCACTATTTATATTTTGCGCCTTGGAAATACTAATGGTGCCAGATGCAATCAATCCATTGTTTCAAGTTTTATATTTTCAAGCAAAAACTTCAGTCAATACTTTAGTATGTTTAAGCTAAAAAATATCAAATCTTTCAATGGAAGTTTCAGAATGCATCTGCCACGATTAACATTTCCTTGGGATACAGTGTGTGCCTCAAATTTCATGAAATATATGCTACGCTGTGATCTCTACTGAGCTCAGAGTAGTCGATCTGGTTAAGAGAGCTGGCAGAAATCCTCAGCTTTTTATCGCGAATGCTTACAAACAACGTTGGTCTGGTTGAACGAGTGGAATTTAAGATCATTACCGGTGATAAATCATGTCGCAAAAAGTGTTTTAGTTAGCTGGCTTATTGCTTGGCCACGTCAAATGTTTTATGACTTTTGGGATACACCCTGTACTGTACATGAAACAAAGTGAATTCAATTAATTGTTCACAAGATCGTATATATATTTAATAAGACAACTAGCAAGTTTTTATAAATAAACAATAAGACTATTTAACATTAAAAAGCTGTTTTTGTTATTTTTTAGGCAATGTCTGCTTTAGTTTGGTAATCAAAGATCCCAAGAAACGAACTTTGCTCGCTAAGTCGTTTCGAGCCAGCAACGTGATCAATGTGTTCCATTTCACGTCTATATAGAGCTCCAAAATTTTGGATCGTCGTGGTCGTCACCATCATCATACATACAACTATTTAGACCTCCTCAAAAAAAATATATAGTATAAATGGCAACTACCATACAAAATAACGATCCATGGCGGTTTTTTGCCTGTTTTTTCGTAAATAGTTTCTTAAGAAACGCAAAAAGAAATTTGAACTTAATATAAGCGTTTATTTAAATTTTTTGTTAAAGTTTTGATAAGAAATATTTTAAATTTGGTGGTAAGTGGTGAAAATACTCGTTTCGGCTAAAATAAAAAATAAATGCTATTTCTAAGTTCATATATATAATGCATGTAAGGAGCCAAATTTCAAGATCCTAGCCTGGTCTGCGAGAAGCAGAAAGTGCATATATTAGGCACAAAGTCTTTCTTAATTCCTTAACGCCAAGGCAAAATCAAATAGCAGCGCGATTAACGTCACAATGTTGCCAACCTTTTCAAGTTTGGTGTGCGAAAGCATCACAAAAAGGTGTTGGAAATTTTCGCACGTCAACGATAATCGATAGGTAAGCTATCGCTCTCAAGTCATTGCTGTCAATTTGACGCCGTCAAACCTTCTTTGCTTTCTTGCTGAACCGTTTTTGGGTGTGCAAATTATTTATATACATAATTTTAAGCATTAAATACGTGATAGCTAAAGTGATACACGTTGCACATAAACTACAAAAGCGTTCGGCATTCGCTAGAAAGAAAGTGCGGCTATATAAAGTTGCGAAATAACGCAGGTAAGTGACTAGCGGCTTTCAGCTAAATTTTTTTTTTTTTTTTTGCAAACATTTTTGCAAGTTTTGCCAAAAAAAACTGCATTTGTGCCAAACTAAAGTAGAGCTAAATGCGTTAATAATATGAAAAAATACATTTAAAAGCAGCGAAAAGCTTGTATTTTTGATGCCTTCTGCCGCATTAACATTATAATTATGTGCATGCAAATGAACCGGTCGCCGAAATGAATTTCGCGAACTTTTCGCGCAGACAAGTTTTAATTAAGTATATAAAGTTTTTTTACATGGCATGTATATATGTTAAGTCTTCTTGAGTTTAGCAGGCGGGCGTAAAGTGCAAAAAAAAAAAACACATTTCATGCTGCATGTACGCCAGTTGCAGCTGCAGCAAAGCGCGTACGCATGAGCCGAGGCCAAAACCATGCGGAAATACATACAAATGTACATATGCACATACATGCATATGTATATACATACATACGTATATAGAGTAGCATGTATAATGGCTGCTGTTCAAGGCAACAGACTCTTGCAGAAATAACTAGTTTTCAATATGCGCGAATCCTCCACCAAGTGGCCCAACCAGCAGATGAGCGCTCATTTGAATTGCTCTCAATTTTTTTTTGATAGTTATATAGTTGCTAAGGTCCCACTGTCTGGTTGTGCGCAAACGCCTGCCGCGGGCTGCAAGCGGGCTACTGCACTATATAGCATTGCTGAAGCTCGACTATTAAATAGCTGCAGTATACACGGCTGTTGTCCGCTGGTCCCTGATTCGGCGCATACCTACACACTGAGCTAAGAGACGCAGACTCGAGACTCGGATAGTGCTGGGTTCGGGAGACTGCGACTGAGACGAAGGCGACTGCGACTGAATGCAGCGTTTTTGTGTGTCTACCTTAGTATGAATATAAATTTTCATCAGTATCGGCCGGTTTTTTCTCAAGTGCTGAAACTTGTGTATGCTTTATCTTTGCAGTTCCTTAACTATTATCTGGTAGCGCAGAATTTGCACTTACATATATAAATATATATAAATAAAAATGGTTACCATGGAGAACCGTGAGGAAGTTTTACAGACTCTAGAGCGCTTTACACGTTTGAAGCAAAAAGAAATACCCAAAGAATTGGAGGACTACTTGCAGCATGTGGCCAAAACCGGAGATACCATATTCAAATGGGCTAGTGTTAAGTCTTTGATTCGAGAGAAATTGCTAGGCGTTATTAAGCATTTTAATGAGGATTCACCACGACTGGAGGGTATGTTTTGGATAGCAACTTGGCGTACACATAAATGCAGACTAAATGCCGCGTTACCTTTATAGAAATTCCCAACTATCCGAATGTGGATCCGTTTAACTATGAAACTATGAAGTCCTCGCTGCTGGAGCGTCTGGATCAGTTTAATGCAGCACCGTTTACTATACAGCGTCTTTGTGAACTCTTGATAGATCCGCGTAAGCAATATTCGCGCATTGATAAGTTTATGCGTGCACTCGAGAAAACCATTTTGGGTGAGTGATAAGTACAACAAGTCTGTTTGCCTCTCTTTTACTCTGTCATTATTCTAAAACTTAATTTATTTTTCAGTGGTCAGCACCATCGATCCGGGTCGCAAACGCACCGAAAGCGAGAATGGCGACTCTCTGGACTCCTCCGTAGTAAATGGTGATCTTTCGCTGGAGGTGAATATAGATATTGAAATGGAGAACGAAGGTATCTTTAACAATGTGGATGAGCGCAATGGAAATGCGGAGGAGGCTGCTAGCAGCGCGCTTAAGGCCAGCTGTCCACGTACCGATGATACAGAGCAGCCCAAGGCTAAAAAGGTCAAGCTCGAACTTGGGGATGAGGAACAAACTAAGGAGAAGAGCGAAACGACAGCAAATGCTGCAGTGGAGGAAATGGAGGATGCAGCTACTGAGGAGTCATCCGTTAAACCTAAGGCGGAGGCTGAATGCAAAGAAGCCCAGCTGAATACTACAGATGCAGCTGCAGCAGATAAAAAACCAGAGTCTGATGCAGTTATTCCAACAACTGAGAAAGACGTGACGGATGGTGAGATAAAACCTGCCAAGGTAGTTGTCAAGGAAGAGAAGGATGAGACTGCCTCAAAAAGCGCTGCAGTGATAAAAGATGATGCTAAGGCTGCTGGAGATAAAGCTGTTGAGAAGAATGCAACCGATAATAAAAATACTCTTGATGTAAAAAATAAAACTACGGAAAAAGATGAGGAAAAAATCATTGCAGCAGCAAAAGCTCCACAGGCAGCTGAGAAAATTGTAGAAAAACAAGATACTGAAATCGCCGAAAAGTTGACTGCATCTGAAAAAGAAATAAAGCAGGAAACTGATGCTAAGCCAACAGCAAAAACAGAGGCGGAAAAAACAGTAGACACTAAAGAGACTGCAGTAGTGGCAGAAGTTGCCATCGAGCAGCCCAAGGAATCTGAGGCAGTCAAAGAGGCAACTGAGTCCAGCACTGCTGCAGCAAAACCCTCGGAGAAGGAGTCTGAAGAGAAAGACACAGCGACTGCAAAGGAGACAATTGACAATGAAGATAAAAAGGAAACTGATGCTGCAGACGAATCTGCAAAGACTGAGAAAACAAAAAGCGAAGCCAAACCGGAGGCAAAAGAAGCTGAAGCAGAAGAAGCCGCAGCTGATAAAAAGATTGACAAAGAAAAGACTGAGACTAAACCAGCTACAATTGCAGAGACTGTGGCTGAAACTACACTGCCAGAGGCAGTTGTAGACAAGGAGAATACCAAACCAGATGCCAGCTCCGCTGTTGCTACTGCTACTGCCACCCCCGTACCCATTGAAACTGACGAGCCAGCTGCTCAGGCGACTGCCAAAGAGCCAGTCGTTGCTGCTACTACCAGCCCAACTGTTGCACCGCCAACAGCAGCTGTTCCGCCTGCTTTGGCCTTGAACGATCAGCCCATGGAGGACACACCGGCCGATGAGGAGGTACACACTGCATCATCCACTGCTGTTGAGGAGGTTGTCATGGCCGAAAGCGGTGCTGCCGCAGCCGATATGGCCACCGATGATTTAGCCAAGGATGAGCCCGCTGCCATGGAGGTAGATGATACCAGCCAGGAGGTCATGGACCAATAAATAGCATGTAAACCCATTCAAACACACACATCCACTAATACAAAACACCACAAATGCGCTAATTAAAGCAAAAATTCCATTTTACGTCTATAATATAAAGTCTACTAACATTCATGAATGCTATTTAAAAAAAAAAAAAAAACACGATAGGCAACTTCGGTATTCCCAACCACATAAACAACTTCCATTTCTTCCATACATGCGCCCTCGAAACAATTTCTGTCAGCTCCAGTAAACCCATAAATACGCATACATTCATTTAATCTACTTATATATATAACATTTAGGATATAGTCGATATGTATGTATTCATATTCGTATGCGGCAGCGAAGCCCTAAATTAGTATGTGTAGTATTAAGTTAAAAAACTGTCTACTTTTGTAAAACCTATAAGCTAATCATGGTTTAACCAAGAGGTATATAACCATGTGACCAACAAAAGCAAAATTTTGTTCTATCAAAAATTCACTTTTTTTTTTTATAAATTAATTACTGTTGTCGGCTTCTAATAGCAATTTTATGTTTAACCATGTTTACCCAAATTTTACCATGAGATCAAAAAATATTTGTTTTATATAAATTGTCACTATTTTTACTACTTATTTAAAAATTTTGTATTTATAATGGGTCAGCCCGTATACTCGTATAACCATGAGTTCAAAGAAAATGTTTAGCTTTTCATTTTTACCATGTGGTATACTATTTTATATTATAAATAAATTTAAATTCATGTAGTTCTTCTATTTGCTAATCTGCTGCAAACTTTATGTTAAAAAATCCTATATATAATTAGAGCTAAAACTTCTTTTTTTTTAAATAAGTAATTAAAAGTTTGTGTAATTTAAACGCAGACTTTACGTTCCGAAGTTTTCGTATAAGGGAACGTTACGATTAGCAGGAAATGTTTCAAACAAAAATGCGAAAATAAACTATTCAAAGTGAAATATCAAAATTGAATTTTCCAAAAAAATGTGTTTTTTAATAAGCTTTAAACAAAATATATGCGGTTTGGGTGAAACAGAGAGTGATTTGTTTATAACTGGTAATACTAGACCGGAATTTTGAATCAATTATGTATGCAAGATGAGGTGAAGCAGAATTTGTGTTGCTTGACCTAGAGAAGTGCAAGTGTGTGATCGGATTGTGTGCGTACTAAAGACAAGATTTCCGATTTCCAAGATTGTATCAAGTTTATAGAAAAATTTCTACTTTCTTCTTTTTCTTTCTGTAGCAAAGATTAGGCTTATATTAGCTTAGTGCAAAAGAAATTTTGTAGATGTTACATAAAGAGAAACCAGTAAGACCCTCTATAAACTTTATACCAAATTATTCAGATAAATTGAGTTAGCTATGTCCAGCTGTCTGTCCATTCGTCTGTCAGTATTTCTTGCTTCACAAAGACCAAAATAGGGCAGAAAGGTGGCACAAGCTGCGTCTTATGGTCACTCCTCAAATGTGACGGAGTTATGGTTATGTGCCCAAAACTCGACTATACGTAGGTATTGTTATACACGGCCCAGATATTTTTACTTCGAGCACCGCCTCGACTGTACCATATTTATACACTGTAGCCATAAGTACAAAGGGTATACTAGATTTGTGCAATGTATGTAACGGACCGAAGTAGGCGTGGCAGACCCAAACTTCGTTATACCAAAATGCTTATCATAACCTCGGGTAGCGATTAAGACATGTCCGTCTGTATATACGCCTAGATTTCAGAGACTTTAAGAGCTACAGACACGAAACTTTACCAGCTGGTGCGCATATTTCCTCAGAAGATGAAGTTTTCTGAATTATGTCAATATCTGACGCCGTTCCCCCCTAGTAGAATTTGCCTCTTTTAAGCTGCACCATTCTATCTCAAATTTAACACACCTATGCGTCGTGGTTACATGGTGATTACACGGACAAATACAACAAAAGTTATGGTCAAAAAAGTACAAATTTCACCTCCCCTTGCCTATAAACTGCATCAATATTTGACTCTACGTAATTATGGTAAAAAACTCAGAATCACCAATTTTGGTATTATTTATTATTCAGGTGGCCGTAATGAACAAACCCACATTCAAATTTTATCGAGAGTCCAAAGCTCATCAATATCCGTAAAAATTTACGGAACTTGTAGGCATGAATATCGTTCCGTAATCCAATTGGAAAGTTCTTTGAAGGAAGGCTGAGTCGTCAGCCTATGTGATTAGAAAAAGCTGTCAGGCCAGGTTCCTGGCAGCTGTTAGGGACGGCATGAACCCAGTGCAGAAGTTGATCCACGGGTGGGAGAATTCTGTCAAGAAGTATTCCTTCCTTTTAAAAATAAAGTTAACAGGTTAGATCGAGCTGTATGTCGTAATATCTATTTCTTTCTATTTTATTTTAAGGATCTACATGATGTGAAGAAACTCTGCCAGACGTAGTATTGAGTCAAATATATCTGCAATTTTTATACTAAAGTTAGGATAGGAAAACGAAATTCAAAGAATACCGTCCAATTTTGAAGTTTTTAAATTTTCTCTGCCTGACCCGGTCCCATCCAAAAATTAATTTTTTTTAATGCACTACTATATCAAAGTATCTCAGCGATTTTAACAGCTAGAGAATCCAAAGCTTAACAAATGCATTATCTGCTGGAAGACCAAATTTTCTGACTTATGTCGATATTTAGGGTAAATTGGGGTAAACCCGACCTCCCAATGTTGCTCCAAAACGGCAATACTGAGCAAGCTCATATTAGTGTTGTCGTGTAGAGCATTCAAAATAAGCAAAATGACAGTTGTCTGTCAGTATACATTTATATACTAAATCGACAAAAAGTATATTTTTTTGATATACTGTTATATTTTTATGATATAAACAAAGTGATTGAAACAAACGGACCTATAGATATAGTGAATGTATAGTTTTGGTTGGATATTTCGTATAATTTTTTTTATTCGCGTGACATAGTGGGGCAAATCCGCCCTCTAAATGGTGGGGCCAACAAGACGTTTATCGCGAACCAAAAAAAGTCAGCACACTATTTGGACAGAAAATCAATTAACTTTGTTTAGTTACTTAGCTATTCTATCCAATCATCCTTTATTGACATTCATTCAACTAACATTTCGATTTATATTTAAACTATTTTTACGATTTTAACTATTTTTATACCCTGTACCTATAGGTACAAAGGGTATACTAGATTTGTGCAATGTATGTAACGGACAGAAGGAGGCGTGGCAGACCCCAAGTCCTTTATACCAAAATGCTTATCATAACCTCGGGTAGCGATTGAGCCATGTCCGTCCGTCCGTCCGTCCGTCCGTCCGTATGAACGCCTAGATCTCGGAGACAATAAGAGCTAGAGACACGGAACTTTACTAGCTGGTGCGCATATTTCCTAAGCAGATGAAGTTTGTTGAATCATGTCATTATCTTCCCCCGTTCCCCCGCAGTAGAGTTTCGCGGTTTTTAGCCATACCGTTTAATATTTTCATCTGAAATTTAACAGAGCGATGCGTTGTGGTTACATGCATCTGTGTGTAAAAAATTAACAAAATCGGACAAATACAGCAAAAGTTATAGTCAAAAATATACAAATTTCACCACCCTTGCCTATAAACTGCGTCAATATTTGACTCCTCATAATTATGGTTACAAGTGACCTAGAATCACAATTTTTGGTAAGCTGATTCATGTGGCTCTAATAAACAAATCCATATCCAAATTTTATCGATGTGGTCCCCCCACCCCCCGCAATCGATTTACCGTATTTTCTCCCACACCCCTCTACATACCAACTTGAAACTTACCCCATATACTTTAAATTAATTCTTTGACGTAATATTTGAGTTTCATCAAAATCGGTAATAACTTAGGGAACTTATTGGTATAAATATCGAATTTCACCAAAAAAAAAAAAATTGCAATTGGAAAGTTCTTAGAAGGAATATGCAGGAAAAATTTTTTCGAGACAACAGGTACAGGGTATTCCACTGTCGGGCACCGCCTCGACTGTACCACATTTTTTTAAAATAAATGTATGCATTCAGTTTTGTAAAGCAATAACATGATCTTTTGATTTATAATCGAAAAACATTAAATTTAGATCATATCAGTGCTAAAACAGCCAAAAAATTTTTGAAAATGACAAAAATTGACTTTTTTGAAAAATGGTCATATCTCAAAAGTTAATAATGATCAGAAGAAATCAGTAGTTCTAGAAAGTTGCGACAAGCGTTAGCTTTAAGTTGGTATAGCGGAGTTGATCCGATGTCAAATAAGCTTTTTATAGCCAAAACCAATTACTAGGTCGGATTCGCCCCATCTCACCTCCAACAAAAATTCTTCCCACTATACCCCTCCACTCTGTTTCCTTAAAAGCCCGGCTCTAGGCTATTGTAGACTAAAAATAAAAATTCTTTTTACTTTTGGGGATAAGTTTGCATAAACTTGGAAGTCGTGGGAATTTCGGGATCATAAAAAAATTCCGCATATTTAAGCATCTTTTGCCGTCCCGCATATGCCGCATATTTTTTCGGAACCTGTTTCCGTCGCGATTCCATCTCTAGTTGATATGAGTCTTGTCAAAGTTGGACATCCAACGTATAATCTCTAAGTCCGTCACTGCTAGCGCATTGGCCACTCTCGCGACACTTTTGGCCAAAGCAAGCTCTTTCTCAAGTTATTCCACAATATCACTCTGCGAAATCCATTTTTAGGGAAACCAAAGCATATATGAATATACCAAAGTTGTAGCTCCCAGACAAAAGTATCCTAAGTAATATAGGGTGGGCCATCTGTTGGTTTGGTTGTTATTTGCAATTTATTCATATATTTTCCAACAAAATTGAGCAATATTTATGTATGAAAAATAATATCGTCCAAATGGCCGCCGCATCTGGCTCTACAGGCCCGTATGTATTTGCTATATACATATATATATTGTATATGTATTTTCTTGTATTTCTTTAGTATCAAATAGTATAACAATATAAACAAATAAAAATAGACAAATTAGATAAAATTTAGCTATTTTAAATGAGCCCATGATGTTGTGACGTCCAAAGAGAAAGTTCCAGCTTCATGTTGACAGTCACGTAGCTCGGCTAGCCCAGCAGCACTTTGCGCATCATCATGGCACTACTGCTGGGCACCTCACGGGCAGGTGCTTCGGGCTCAATGCACTTGGAAGAGCATAGGTATTGCAGCAGTGGCACTCGGTATTTTCCGCAAAAGTCCACGAACTTTATGTGCTCCACGCGATTATCAAAAAATACACCCTTGCAATTGGGATTAACACAGCAGTTGGCACTATTCAGATACTCGGCCAGAGTGCGAGGCACTTCGCCGGGTCCAGGACGTTGACCACTGGTCTTAACAATGCGTCCAGCCAGCTCCAGCAGTGTGGGTGGTTTAAGTGCCATGTCCTGTACAAAGCGTACTACTAGCGGATTATCGCGCAAGCTCAGCTTTAAGAAATCATTGGAACATGTTAGTCAAAAGTGGGAGAAGTTTGAGTATGCAAGAGACTTACCTCTGTTAGGTTCTTAAGCGCTACAATGTCCTTGGGTAAGTGCTTCAGTCGATTCTTGTGCAGCAACAGCGATTTAAGTGTCTTCAGACGTGCTATGCTCATGGGTAAATGCTCGATCAGATTGTCACAGAGCACTAAAGCCTGGAGATGAGTAAGCAAGCCCACCGACTCCGGAACCTCGCTGATCTGGTTGCCGCCCAGAGAGAGCACATGTAAACTGTAAATAATAAAATAGAGTATTTTTGATTATACAGATTTCAAATGCGCCATAATTATGATTCCTATCACAAATTCATTTCCCAATTAAATAAGCTCCAAATTGTTTGGTTGTTTCACTTTTTCGCTTACACAGAAGGCAATAAATAGCAGGCAGAGTGGGCGTGGGAGGTGGTAGAAGCAACAAATCTCTGCAAGGTAGGGCCGTGTGAAAAAGGCAGGATTCGGTGGAACCTATCGACGGGTCCGAAGCGTAGTTCTTTTTTTCAAAGAACTTCTGAAGCATTAAAATCTACAGACTACTTAAGAGAACTTTAGGACTGGTGGAATCCCCCTGCTTAACCCGACAGGCGACTGGAGCGAAATGATCTCTGCAAGGTAGGGCCGTCGTGAAAAAGGTAGGATTCGATGCTGCCTATCGACGGGTCCAAAGCGTAGTTCTTTTTTTTGGGACTGGTGGAATCCCCCTGCTTAACCCTTAAGTGAATCCCGAAATAGGTCTGTCTGTTAATAATGCAGAAATCTCTAGAAGATTTTGCCTGAGCTTTAAAGAAAAGAAAAATTGCTCGATTGCTTACACTCAATTTGGTTTTTTTTTTTGCCATGTAAAGGGATTGCCTTAGGGCTAAAATGTGGTTGAAGAAGATGTTTTATATGAAACCGAAATAAGTTGATATGTTCCTAATGCAGAAGTCTGTTAAATGTTTTGCCTAAACTTTAATACGAAATCTAAAGAAAAGTTCCTCGTGATACTAGATTTCCCACGCCCTTTAAATATTTCTGGCATTAATAAGCATTGCTTTTGAGCTAAAATTGGATTGAAAGCTATTTTTTCATACGGAAGATACGAAAATAGGTCTGTATGCTTTTAATACAAAGATCTGTAGAAGAATTTGCCGACTTTTTAATTCGCAAAAGTTCCTCGTCATTTCTCACGCTCTTTTGCTATTTTTTGCACAATTGGGGTAAAATTTGCTTAAACAAAATTGTTCTGTACCAAAGAAACGGAAATAGGTCTGCATGTTTCCGAATACAGAAATCTCTAGAAGAATTTGTCGACACTTAAGCTCGAAGTCTGTTGTAACGACTTATATGCTTGGTAATGTGTAGTTTATCTTGCTTCAGACTTAGATCATGTTGCAAGCTTCACGTACTCATAATAAATCGTAAGACCTTAGTTTACGAAAATTTGTATTGCTATCACTTCAAATCTTGACGAAAGTGAATTCCGAAATAGGTCTGTCTGTTAATAATGCAGAAATCTCTTGAAGATTTTGCCTGAGCTTTAAAGAAGATAAATAAGCATTGCTTTTAAGCTAAAATTGGATTGAAAGATATTTTTTCATACGTAAATAGGTCTGTATGCTTACATTACAAAAATATCTAGAAGAATTTGCCGACTCTTTAATCCGAAATCTGCAGAAAGTGTCTCGTGATAGTAGATTTTTCACGCTCTTTTTATATTTTTTGGCATAAAATAAGGATTGCTTTTGGGCTAAAATTCGGTGAAACGATATTTTTTATGTACCGATGAACTTTGCTGTTACGTTGATATGAATTCAGGTACATGAGGCTTGGATGTAGGAAAAGCGGACCGAGCGTGCGACTGTTGAGGGCCTGAAAGAGCCCTAGGGAGCGGGCTTGTATCGGCTTGCTTCTTTGAAAACAATTAAACTGCTATAAGGAATATTTTGAAGAAGCTCAGCGCTGGATGCCTGGTCTCCAGCCCCGGCTGAGCTAGGGTACGGACAGACAATTCCTAAAAGCATAAAAGACCCTATGCTCCACTGGCGGTCAAGGATAGCAGAAGAAGCAAAGCATTTTCTATCAAGCACTTTAGTGTTGCATAGTTTGTGTGGATTAGCCTGGATTAGGATAAGTACTTAAACTCTAGTTAGCTATCAATCTTGTTGTTTGTTTTAGACGTAAAGTTCACATTTGAAGTGTTTAAAGTTCAAGCACTAAATGGGTTTTTACCATGCCGTAAGCTAGTTGTTGTCAAGTTTCAGGCGCTAATAGCCCATAAACTAACTGATAACCAAATAACAAGCTTCTATTATAACAGTTCCACATATTCTTGTTAATATAGAAAAAAATAATATTAATTGCCTTTGCTATATCTTTATGGTCGGCCCAAATCTTTTAATTGACTTGAGTTTTGCAATGAGCCCATTTCGGTATTTGTCAACACTTGAAATACTATATGTAAAACTTATCAGTGCAAACTAACAGGCACTCAGACAGCCGCTCAGACGCTTGACAACAAAAACAATATGGCTGCCAAAAAAACAAAAGAAGGTGATGTTGTTATTGACTACGTTTAGCTCACCTTTGCATCTTCCATATATCCTTTGAAATGCTCGAGATCTTGTTGCCACCTAAATATAGATACTTTAGTTGCCGCAAGTCGGTGACCTGCTCGGGAAAGTGTGTCAGCTGATTGCCGCTCAAGTTAAGCTCCTTAAGCGTGGAACCGCCGCCGGCGCCGCTTAGTTTATTAAGCAACGATTTGGGCAGTGAACAGTTGGTCAGCTGATTGTTTTTGACAATTAGTGTGACCAGAGGCAATTGGCAAACAGCATCGGGCAGCTGTGTCAAAGCATTGGAGCTCAAATCGAGTATCTTGAGATTGGTAAATTGACGTAATGCCTGCGGCAAATTGACCAAACGATTGTGATTGAGCAGCAGCGTCTCTATATCACCGCTGGACTTGAGCACAGCCTTGTGCGGCGCACTTATACAATCCTCCAGTGTATTCAGCTCTAGATTCATGCGCCCAAAGTCTAGTGTTTTTTGTTCGCGTGAATCTGTATCGGAGCTGTCGGATGTATAGATTTCCATATTTGCTGCTTCTGTTCTTGTTGTTGTTGTTGTTGTTGTTTTTGCTGTATCTTGCGAATTTCACAATTTATTTAATTATTTAATTTTTTTTAAATTTCGGTTTCGATTTCTGTGTATAACTGTACAGTCTCACATTGCTTTACTTTACTTTTATTCTTATATATTTTATTGTTTATTCTGTGTGTGTGTGTGTACTTTGTCGGTATATACTTATAACGGCATCAAATAACAAAAAACAAACAGCGCAAAAAAAAACAATATATATATTTTAATATATATACTTAGCAGCTAGTCCGACTAGACGATTACTGGGCCGCCTGGCATTGGCGGCAACTTCTGAATAACTGAGCGTAGTCACGCCATGGCTACTGCCAGCTCTCAACGATCTATCTACGACAATCTACAACGAGCTCTGCTCCCACGAAGCTCTGTGCACGAAGCAGCGCCTTAGTTTCGTATTGTTTAGCCAGCCGATAGTCAGCCGTCGCGGCGTATGCGTAATATGCCTGCGTACAAAGTCAGGCGCATATGGTATGCCTGCCCAGCTGTGGGCCAAAGGTATAACGTTCGATCGTCTTGGGTGGTACACTGCTATCTATCACAAAATAAGGCACGGGTCGCACAAATAGTTCTATAGATAAGCCTAAAGATTTTTGACTTAGCATAATACTCGGCGGGCTTAAGCGTAATTGATGTAGTTAATATTTTGTAGTTTCTTGGAACTACTAGATGCTACTAAAACCAACGACTTATGGCTCATTAAACTAGATAACAACATTTTTGAATCTAAAAACAAAAATGAAAAACCGTCAAGAACGAAGTTTCTCCCTTTTAATATTTTTTAAGACAATTTATATTTAAGAAGAAACATTTATTCATAAACATATTATACAAAAGATTAATTCAAAATTTGAAATAAAATAGTAAATGGTTTTTTATATACAAATTAAATAAAGAAAAAAAAATTACGTACGTTTTTTTAAAGTGTTATGAGAACTATTTATTTCTCACTACTGCGAATTAAACGTAGAACTCTACCAAGCCAGTTATGCCTGTGTTTGATCTCAGAGCAATTGTTTGTACTCTACTCGATACTCTCAAGCATACATATACAGCATAGCCCACACTGTTACGTGACTACTACTCGATACTCTCAAGCACTGTTTACCAATTTAATGGTCATCGAGTGAACCTTCCCAAAAAAGTGTTTTTTATGGTGATTTGGGGTCGAGAAACACGAAAATGGCAACCTTTTTTTTTATCTTAAGCACCGTTTTCGAGATATTTTGGAAAATCATGTTTTTGGGCACTTTTTTCAGTTATTCCTCAATATCTCGTGAACAAAATTTCGTATCGACATAAAAGATGATTAGACCGAAAGGTATTGATGTGCTCTTTGCATTATAGAAGTTACAAGCAACCAATGTCGAAAAAAGGGTAACTTTTTAAAATTTTTAAAAATTACACATAATTATATTACTATATAGCACATATTATACATCACTGTAAAGAATATACGATCTAATCTTCTTTCATGTCGATACAAAATTTTGTTCACGAGATATTGAGGAATAACTGAAAAAAGTGCCCAAAAACATGTTTTTCGAAAATATCTCGAAAACGGTGCTTAAGAAATAAAAAAGGACATTTTCGTGTTTCTCGACCCCAAATTACCCTAAAAAACACTTTTATAGGAAGGTTCACTCGATGACCCTTAAATTTGTAAACTAGTGCTATCGATGTGCCTGCCCAAGGTGCAGCAACTATAATTTTGAACCTCGCAAGTTAAGTTAGTTTTTTAAAAACTACTGTTCCCTTATGAAACCGGGAGTAAAAAGCGTACAAGGAAAGCCGAAACCGGCAAACATAGTCTTTATATGCCCAAAAATTTGAAAATCTTTTTTACAAATAATTTTTATTTAAATTTTCAGTGTATTTTGTATTTCTTGAAATTATGAAAATAATTATGGCTTGCAATGTCTTAGTACTTACTATCATCACAAAAGACAAAAAACCCAAAAATTTATATAAAATATTTCTATATCTAATTATTATTATCAATCAGACTTTTGCAAACAAAGTAAAATGGCTATTAAAATATATTTTATACTTATATATAAATAGCTTTTGTTATCGTTGTCGTTGTTATTGTGTCTAATCAAAAAACTCAAAAACAGACTAACTAAACTTAACCTAACTAAACTTTTGATCGTCATCGTCTAGTCTACGGCTGGGACCCTTATGAAATGTGAAAATATTGTTTACAATCGCATCTTCGAAGCGGTACTTGATTTTTATACTCTGCAATCCTTGGATCAAGGGTATATTAGATTTGGGGAATGCTTATAGCAGGCTGAAGCTGGCGTAGCTAAACTTTACTGCTCTATAGCAAAACGATTAACATAAACTCAGGGAACGATGGGCACGTGTTCGTCTATATGTTCGTTCGCATGATTACCTAGGTAACCAGAGAACATAATCACGATATAAAATTCTTCAGGACGATATTGACCACTGTTACTCACAAAGTGCAGAAAAGAAACCCAAATAATTGTATACCTTTTTTTTTTGGAAAAAGTGGATGCAGTGTATCCCACTAGCGTACATCATCCCGGCTGATATTTTCTTATTATGTATTTTTTGAGATGTCGTTATACTATGTACTAAGTAGCTTGCGGCATAAACAAATAATTGATAGGGCAAACTTCAGCGCTTTTGCGAATTCGGAAGCGATCCGTTTGTATGTTTATTATTATATATGTACATAACATACTATATACCATATATTATATTATGTTATCAGAAACTAAAAATTTATGATCCGCACGAGCCTTAAGAGCCGCGTCTTAAGGGCCTAAAAAAACAACAATGTCTATGGCGGCTGTTTGTCTAAAGGTTTTTGGGTTTTTTTTTTGTAATTCTGGTAAAAAAACTAAAAATATATTATATACATAAATATGCTTAGATCCTCTCTGCAGTCAATGCTCAGCTTAGATATTTGTACACTTGAATAAATTCAACAGATGGATGATTTGTTAGTTGTTAAGAAGCAAATATTTTTCAACCAAAAATTGTATACCTTAGTAAACGTTTATGCATTTGAAAGTCGTAAAAGTCGAGCGACTTTGGAATACCCTGTACCGCCACCTTGCAATCAAATCTGGTATATTGCTTATATACAATATATGGGTCATTCTCTGTCAAACCTGGTACCCCCTGCTTACACTTTAATTTTTAAGATATTATGATGATTTTTGGTAATTTAAAATGGCGTAGCTAATAATAATACATATATATAATTTAAGCACTATTTTTAATCTTGCTCTCAGAAAAACATTATTGCCACCCCTTTTAAATGTTACTCAGTCACTTTTGTGGTAGCTGATTATAAGTACCTTATTAGTTTTTGAAAATTTCAAAATGGCGGACATAAGATGTGTTTTTCATTTTTGTGCTTAAAGTTCGAGTTGGGTATGCAAATATGGGTTTTTGGGGTCGCTAATCACGAATCTGGGGTTAGAATTTTAAAATTACAATTAAAGACCTAAGATTGATTTTTTAGGTTCTCAGCGGCCATCGTAGGTACGCCATTATGTAATTTGGAAATTCTAAATCCAGACAATTTTTTTGACAATTGTTTGGAGCATGGGGATCTCAATTAATAACGGTTCGAAGAGAACAGGAACCTACAGCTTATAGCCGATATATCCTAACGGCGGTGTCTTGAATTAATAGAGATTTCTTGGCAAATAGCGTACTTTTGCTAGCGATTCCAGGGCTAAAGAACTCCAAAACATATTTATTTGTCAAATTTGGTTACGATATTTTTATAAGCAAACAAAAAACAGTCGAATTTTTTGACCAATCGTTCCTATGGGGGACTGATTTTCATAAAAGCTAGTGCAGTGATTGGGGACTCTAAAACACTTCCCAATGCCAAATTTGGTTAGGATATTTATAAACAAACCCATTATCATTTTAAAACTTTTGTTTTTTTTCGGGGTCCTCTGAAACACTTCTATAGGAGCTATATAATGTAGCCCCGTTATCAAAAAATAAAATAAATTTATCTTCCGTAGGATAATAAGAGATCGAATCTGAAAGTTTGGTGGCTCCAGCTCTTACCATCTCTGAGATCTACAGGCAGACAGACGAAAGGGTACATCGACATTTCTAGTCATCCTGATCATAGTTTAAGTAACTTTAGGGCGTCTCCGACGACACCTTTTGTATGTTACTTACATTTTCGACTTGCACAAACTTAATATACCCTTTGTACCATAGGGCACAGCAGTGCTGGGCAAAACTCATACAAACAAACATTTCTATGTGTGAGTAAGCAGCGCAGTAAGCAAAAGCGCACGAGAGAGCAAGAACCGCAATCAAGCAAAAACGAGAGAGAGATTTCAAACACTTAGAACGTGCATGAGCCGACTGCGCTGCGGCAGATTTTGTTGCACTATTCTCGCGTGTTATGTGAATTGAGAGACTGCCCACCACTGAGGTACAGGCTATAAAAATTCAGGATAGGATCAAAAAGTAGTAGGACTGTATTGCTTAAAATTTTTTTATTAAGCTAATCGGTCCAAATCCTTAATAGTCCGACACAATGCGCACAACGCGTTAACTGTACGTATACGCCTTCTGAAACACGCTTTCCAGGAACCAAATCAGAGATGACGTAAAACCCTATGGCACAATGGGACATTGCATTTGTTTGTCATATCTTCTGACCAAAAAACGAAACGCATCGGTACATTTTATCTTCCAAAATACGAACCAACGCACCATGGACAATAGTTGTTAAAAGAGTGGATGTCCCACTCCACGACTTATTTCGTAGCTACAGTGTAAGATATTAGTACTTCGTAGTATTCTGCAATTTTATGTGGACCCGGAATGTCGCACACATCCATAACAAAAGCTGGTATATATGCAGTCTGACAAGCGACAAGATAGACAAATACCTTGGGTAGATTCCAATGGAACATTATCTATTAGCCAGCAAGGCACAACGTACATCACAAAAACTAAGTTTATCCGCAACACGGGCTTGGCGCTAAGCTGCATCCAAATGCACTAAGCCACCATAATTCAGGTGTCCGGTCACCCTGCGAACGTTTGCGCTGGAAAAGAACCAACGTTATCAGTAGCTCTTGCGGTAGTGGACATAAAAGGACCTCTACAGGCTCTTAAGTTTGAAATAACAGCCATAAAAAACCAAGGCAGAACGAGACTGGAACAAGAACAGAACCAGAATGTTGGCAGTAGTTGTAATGAAGCACTGTACATCAGGCCTTATGACCAAGTGGATGCACGTTTCCCACAACGACTTCAGCCTCAGCTGCGGACATGGAGGAGGAGGAAGAAAGTGTACAACAACGTCTATGTGACTGCTCTGCACAGGTGTGGAGACTTTCAACCCATTTTTCGAACTTTTGGGGGGTCCGGACATGAAAACCCCCCCGTGGATCAGCCACTGGCTCTGCACTTCTTTGAAAACGCACCCATAAGCTGAGAAAGTCCTTGTTCGCAGATCTGGATTGTCTGAGAAATCTGTACATAGCGGAGCTAGCTCTTTTTATCGAACCCTCAAAATATTAAATCTCCGATAATATTAAATCTCGTGAGGGGACAGCTGGCATTGGATTTTCTTTAACAATACTAATCATAATATTATGGCTTCTTTCCCCCCATATATATTGTTTAAATTTTAAGATTTCAAAAACTTAGTAGCTTATCCAAATTCCATAAAGGTATTACTTCTGGAATTTGTCAAACTGCAGAGGACAGTGTAAGGTTTTAGCAATCCATAAACGTGCATGCGATTTTTGCACACGTTCCGAATGAAATCGCAGTCTTATCAAAACCGAACTTAATTTTCGATTAATTAAAAATAAAATTTAATATACTCATATTTTTTATGAATGACTAGACAAAATGTACAGCACCAATAAAAACATTTAATGTACTCAAGCTCGGATTTTGTTTCAAAATTTTTTGTTTTTATTGATATTAGTTGTTTTTGTGCGAATTTGTCTCGCTGCGGCGACAATTAATCGCATCCATTGTGTATAAAAAGTTGTATATGCCAATTTTGATCCCGCCCTTTAATCTATTTAATAAATCAGTTTCGTGTCTATATAGATCAGAGCCGTATCAAAGGGGAGTGATACGGAGTTTTTTGGCACCCTGTGCAAAATATTGCAAGATACAGCTTAAGTGCGCCAACCCATTGAGTTTGAAGTTTGTACTCCCCCTAGATATTTTTTTAGTTCCGCCCCTGTACTCTATATACATATAAATAATTATTTATTTTAATGCATATTACGTTTATTAATTGACGTATGCAAAGGGCCATTAATTTGTTGAAACAGACGCATTTAGGCCAATGTACTGACAAGAAAAACAAGTCATGGCAAGAAGGTCAAAATTTAAGGACAATTTCAAACATGGCTATCAGATTTAGCTGATCCTTGTTGAGTCTTAGCGGAAAATCTGTACTACCGTGATATTTTTAACAAAAAGTAGTAAAGGTTTTATGGATTTATGCAAGTAGAAGAAACAAAATTTCATTTTCATTTCATTTCCATGTCTATCTGTTCATATGAACACTGAGTTCTAAAAGAGCTTGAGATAACAAATTTTCAAAGATGCACTTAGGCCGTGCGCAGTTGCTGATAGCGTCACCCAATGCCAAGTAGCAGTATTCCTGAGTCACATTATGAAAGCCTGAATCGAAATTTAGCGCAGTTACAAAACTTGCCTTATAATTATAATAATTATCAAGTTTGTAGAAAACTACATAAGATTTTGGGAAAAATGTATCAAACTTAGAAACCTTTTTTCATTTAAAAATGATGACCCATGTGAGCCTAATCAAAAACGAAATGTTGATATTTTCACAAAGAATGCCCTTATGCCCATTACCGCCGTAGCACCTTAAGCACGTCTACAATCTATAATATCTCAATACCAAATTTTGCGCAAAAGTTGAAATTTGTATACCCTGTACCATATGGTAGAGGTGGGATACTATCGATGGCACTATCGAATTATATGGATGGACATGGGTATATGGTTTATGGTGACTTTGGGAGGTCTCCGACCAACATAGACTGTACTTTAAAGTACTAGGTACAAAAAGAAGCACCTAATCGTGAAAGAAATGAAAGATTAGTAATTTAATTACCTAAAAGTCTGGCACGTACGACTTTGAGATAAACTGTACACGATCACAGCCAAACAAATTAATAAATAAATCAATTTCGATTAAAATTCGGTAATCCAAACACTGATTGATTGCTTAGCTGTGTTACGAATCTTTATAAACAAATTAATTACGCTCTGAAAACGTTTTTACGACCAATCGGTTCTATCTTTAGTAAACATATATGATTTAATTTGACAAATTGCATGGAAGCTTTAAAAATCTCCGAATGGAAAATTTTGTTAAATATCTTGTTAAAAAAAATAAAACATTTTTTTTCATGTAATACCTTCGTGGCGATGCCCGACAGTGTAATACCCTGTACCTTTTTTCTGGAAAAAAATTTTATTCCTGCATATTCCTTCTAAAAACTTTCCAATTGGATTTTTTTTTTTTGGTGCAAAACGATAGTTATACCTATAAGTTACGTAAATTTGTACCGATTTTGATGAGAATCGAAAGTTACGTCAAAGAAGTTATTTAAACTATATGGGGTAAGTTTCAAGTGCATATGTTGAGGGGTGTTTTCACCAGGGGTGAAAACCTGGTAAATCGATTGCGGGGGTTGCGAGGCCCTATCCATAAAATTTGGATGTGGATTTGTTCATTAGAGCCACATGAATCAGCTTACCAAAATTGGCGATTCTAGTTCACTTGTTACCATAATTACGCAGAGTCAAATATTGACGCAGTTTATAGGCAAGGGGAGGTGAAAGTTGTACCTTTTTGTCTATAACTTTTCTTGTATTTGTCCGATTTGATAGTGTAGCTAAAAAGCGAGGGATCAGATATTGACATAATTCAATAAACTTCAGCTTCTGAGGAAATATGCGCACCGGCTGGTACAGTTTCGTGTCTCTAGCTCTTAAAGTCTCCGAACGCTATCCGAGGTTATGACAAGCCTTTTGGTATAAAGGACTTGGCGTTTGCCACGTAGCTATAGCTACAGGGTATAATTAACTTGTTTGGCTTCCCTGGCTCTTATCATCTCTCAGATCTAGGCGTGCACAAGGGCCAGACAGATTGAAAATAATAAATATTTACAAAAAAATGTTTTTACTCATTCTGACTATCTGAAAATTTTATACTCGAAGCTTTGAACAAAACTTTGATGTTTCGTCACTTTACCAGGCAAATACTAGAATTAAAATCAAGCAAACTCTAAAATTTTTTGCAGCGACTAAAAGTATGCAACATAGAAATGACGAAATACGGATCAATGGAATAATTCACAAACGGCAGACTGCAGAGGCGGATCTACGGGGTCGGGTTCAATAAGATTGAGCCTAACAATTAAGGAAAAACCTGACCATTACTATTCCCGACACGGCAAAATTATTATTCTACATGGTCAAAACCTATTTGGAAACATTTAGTTGGAAAGTTCTGCCCCATCCGCTGTTACTTCCGCTTATTACTTCTTCCGGTTGATGGATTATGGTCTGTCTGAGAAGCGGTCTACAGTGCAACATATAAAGTTTTAAAAAATTGTGATAAAAAAGCGATAAAGAGCTCTTACAACTTGGTATCAGAATTCTGTCACGAAGAAGATGAGAAAACTAATAGCTAGCTAGTTAGTCATGGGCAAAACTTAGAATATTTATTTGAATTTTTTTTTAAATAAGTTTCTAATTTTTTAATTGAAAACGGTGAAAACACATTTGTGCAGTTTATCGTATTTCAGCTTTAAAATGAAAAACTCGCAACGTGACTTAATGAAATAAGTCTCAAATTTGCAAATAACTTGATAATAAATAAAAAACATTCTTTAATTATTATTCTTTATAATGTTTATTGTTTATTATCAATTGCCTTGTTGTGTTTATCATTTGATTACTCATAGTATAAGATATATTTTACAAAGTATACAAAAAAAAAATGGTTTATATATATAGTATTTCTTTATGTATAGTTGCAATAGTTAAATATTTTACTTAAACACTTATTAAAAATTACGCTTAGTGTTTTTTTTTTGTTTTGTTTTATTATTTATTGTTTTTAGCTGTTACGGCACTGTATGCCATTAGATAATATTGTAAATGCCATAGTTTCCAAAATGGTTCTTTTGTTTTTATTTTTTTAAATTAAATTAATTTTTTTTTTTAATTTATTGCACTACTTTAAGTATGTGTGTGTACATTTTAAAATGCTGTTAAACAATAAAAAATTTTAAAATGTTTGATTGCTTGTGTTTGTGGTGGCGATTAATATTGTGGTAAGTTGGTCAGTGGTTGAGCCTTTATGATATATAAATATTTATAAATATAATTTAAAAAGAAATATGCAGAACTGCCTTAGATTAAGCTGTTGCGGGCATACAAACTTCAAGTTAGTTGTTATTAAAAGTTATTACTTTATTTATAATATAAAAAAAAAAACATTACTCTGGCAGTTGACGAACTCTCATTGCTACAAAACTCTTGAGTTTAGACGAGTATATCGGCATATAAAACTATGTATGTATGTATGTACTACTATATATGCATATACATGTGTGTGTTTTTCTTTGTGAGTTATATAGTTAGTGTAAGTATAATAATATTATTAGTTATTAGCCAAAAAGATATAATTATGTATTTCGTATTTATATATATAGATTTATCAAAAAAAAAAAAAAACAATGTTAAAAAAAAACCGCTCTTAACTCAATACTGCTTTGTTTAGTACACATTAGATGTATGCATTGTTAGCTTTAGTTTTCTCTTTTGTTTTTTATCGCTTACAAACTACTAAGTATATTTTAATGTAATAATAATAAATTATTAATCAAATATGCTTGTTAGTGAGCAAGAAGCACATTGCACGCCAAACGCCACACGAATCACGAAACACGAACTACAAAGTCTCATCTCTAATTCGTTGTGCCGCTCTGTGCAGCCGTGGGCCAGGCAATTTTGGCATCAATACGCTTATAGGCCAGCATACAATGCTTGCCTTTGGCCGCCAGACGCACATCCTGCGGACACTCGGCATCGGTGAGCAGTGTCTCCTCGCCATCGACCAGCTTAAAGAGCGCATAGTCCTGTGGATTGGTAATGCGCGCCTTGTGCGCTATAATGCGGCAAACCTCACGCGTGGTTGTATGCGGACGCACGGGCAGTGTTCGTGTCTGCAGCGAGCCATTGCATTCATCGGGTATGATGACGCGCAGCACGCTGGAGCAGGCAGGCAGACAGGATGAGCGCCACTAAGAGAAAGCATAGAGAATTTGCAATTAGTTTTGATACTTTAGATTTGTTTTATCGTATATTCAATATCAGGTATAAGCTTGCAGGAGTTGTATATCGTCTAGCTTTTAGCTGATGTACAATATTGCGTGAGCCCCGGGATTGAAATAAAAAAATAATATTTTTAAGGTATGTCTAAGTCGTTTAGTCTAAAAATACCCAGCGTAATTAGAATCAGGGGTCGTGCCATATATTAAAGATTGGCCTTTTGAGTTCCTAACAAAGAGATGGGGCACTGCTACCAGAAGATCTTTTGATCCGTAAAAGATTGACTTTAAAAATTAGAATCCTTGTAGAAAGGACTATTCGATAGAGCACACAAAACCTACACTGAGCATCTAGGAAAACTTTTCTATAAGCCATTAGACTGTTTCTGGGAACTGTTTCTTATCACCGACTACTCAAAATTAAAGCATTATAAAATACAACCTATAGACACTGTGACGTCATCACATAACATTGGGGGTCACTCAGTTTTCATTTCCCTTCTAACATGCCTGCTTGTATCAGTATATGGTGCATATAAAAGACAACCCGTAGACCTGTGACGTCATCACACAACATTGAGTTAGTGTCCTATATTAGGTTCCTAGTTGGAGCAAAGGGCCTCAACATTGAGGGTCACTCAGTATTCATTTCCCTTCTAAACATGCCTGCTTAATAGCCCTGTTAAGTATATGGTCCCATAAAGCCTTTTTCGTTTTCGTGTTCAAAACCTCACAAACTTTTAACATAAACCAAATAAAAACAGATTTTTGTACATACGAGAAATTCTTGTATATATTCTCAAATATTTTTAAAATCAGTCAACTTGTGCCTATAGCAAACTAAGTATTCCTAAGCATATACCAGACGACATTTGTGTCAAATCTGTCATAGCACTACACACGCTTCCTTGGTCTACACCCAAATGTCCACAGCTAAATTTCTACATCCACTGCAAGTGTACTATATCTTAATATTAAATTAGCTCTAGTTTATATTTACATCAAGGGAGCCGCTGCCGCTCTCACTCTCCGAGGCCATGAACGTCTTGAGCACTTGCACGGCGCTGCACAAAGCCGTCAGATAGTAACCGGGCTCGCCATTAAGCAACGTGGGCTGCAACAGACCCCACATGAACTCCGCTTCGATTTCGGCGCCCACAAAACCGCATTTGGCCACCACATAAACCAGCACGGGCAGAAAATCATCGGCACCCAGCTGCTGGCCACGTGGACAGCCCGTAGCATCAAACACCGTAGAGATGACGCAGAGGAAGAGCTCCAGCTTGTCCAGTGGCAGCTCTGCCTCTTGTAGACGCCACAGTAGATTGGCAATGGTGCGCAGAGCGGCAAGCGAGGGCGGTGTAACTGTGGCACGTATGCCAAAATCTGCAGCCTCACGTTCGCAAGCATATTTAACATTTTGGGCCAATAGCTGTATGTCCTCGGAACGCTTGTAGTAGTCCACAAAGATGCCATAAAGATGTTCGCGTAGTGGCAGCACCACCAGCTGATGCATCACAGTCTCAAGTATGGCGTCCAAGTTAAGAAACTCATCGGGCTTGAGGCGTGTGCGTGCTGCTTCCATTTCGGCATGGAATTTACCTTCACCATGCTTGACCAGATAGTTTTTCATGCCGCTCATGAACTGACGCATATTGCGCATAATCACCTGTGGTGCAGCCTCACGTGATTCCTTGGTGCAGCATATAAAGTTTTCAATGTTGCGTGCAAATGTGGAGCTTGGATCCTGTGCCAGCTGTAGCGTATAGGCACGCAAGGAGTCACCGGGTCCAGCGCTATAGACATTGATCTTGTTGCGGGGATGGCCTGTAAAGAACACGCAAGTTAAATATACAGATTAGTTTTGTTTTTTTTTTTTTAGCGGGCAAAGATTATGGCTATGACTATAACTGTGGCTAACTGCCTAACTGCGACTCACCCATTAAGAGTTGCCAAAGCAAACATAAAACCCGCCTTAGTATTGCACAGCAGCCACGCCGCTGGCAATAATCCTCATCAATGCATTCGCAGCCCTGACGATAGCGTCTATAGAGACGTGCATTTTGTGCCTGCGCCTGCACCGCAAAGCCAAAACCACGAAACTCTATGATATGCGACATATTCAGCAATATGTTTCCCTGATCGTCGAGCCGAAAAAACTGCTTAATATCATAGTGATCACAGGTATTTAGCTCGCCAGGATGACATGCATCCGAATTGGCAGCTATAACAACGCGGCGGCATTCAGTCGGTTCCTTATTCGGACACTTGCCAATGGCGCCCATTATGGAGCTGGCCAGTGCCTCAGTCTTAAGTTGCTTGCGATTAATGCGGCAGTCTTTAAGTACTTGTTGTGGACATGTAGCTGATGTCATTGTGGAGTTGCTGCTGCACAGGCTTAGCTCGCTGCTATTGGCATATTTGGATTTCTTGGAAAGCACATGCTCGCATGTGGCAGTGCGTTGCATTGTGACCAAAGGTAAAGCTATGCCTGTCTGTATATTGTCCACAAAGAGCAGCTCGTAGAATTTACGTTTGCGTCGTGTAGCTACATGCGACATTTCCTTTGTCTGCGTCTCTACAGCAGCAGGCTCTGTATGACGCTGCAGCAGCTCCTCTTCGAAATCTGCCGAAAAGTAGTTACCCTGCGCTGGATGCTCTACAATTTCCCATTCGGCCATTATGCTCAAAAACATGGCCTCCTCCTTGTGATGCCGCACATGCTCAGGATCATGAAAGAATTCTTCAGGCTCCAAGCGTTCTATACACTGTTCGTTCAAGCTACACAGCGATTTGGACATGTCCTGTCTTAGAGCTGCCGCCGCACTGGAGCTCAAGTGTTCGCCACTGCCACTGTGCAGACTATGCGGGCGGCTCGCGTGGAGTGCGCGCGACGATCTTCTGAACCAGCTCATGATGAATTCTATAACGATTTTTCCCAGCTAAAACGAATTGGCGAAAACGCAAGTTTCTCATCGGCACACACTATAACTGCTCGCAATTGTGCTCTCTTTGACGTGCTCCCCACTCGCTAGTTGACTTGCTCTCTGACACACACTCCCTCTTGATATTTCGCTCTCTCGCTGTTTTTTGTCTTGCGTTCAACTGCAGTTTGCTTGTTGTTGCTCTAAACGCGGTTAATGCAAAACTAATTCTGATCATCAAACGCATTAGTTTATAAGGCGCAAGACGAACGCAACACTATAATCTCAGCTGCAGTCGCTGCCGACGTTAGCGTTGACGTCGCTGCCTCTGACGACCTTAACAAGATAGGAGATTACTTGGGCAGCGACGTCGGCAGCGCGACATTGCGGCCTGAATTGCGCGCGACCTCATTTGCCTGCAGCTAATAAAAGTCGAGTACTTAGAGAAGCTGGTTCCAGCCAGACTGTCATCTAAAGGTAACTCTTCGTTTAGGTAGAGCGCTTTCAGCTTCGTTTGCGTCTGTCCCAGCTGCGGCCTTAACGGGAATTTCCGGCTATAAATTTGTAGCAGGTACAGTTGCGCAAAACTTAAACCGCCAACAGTTTGGCAGCGCTTAATCCCTTAACCGCCTACAACTCTGCTACGCTTAAACACTTTCTAACGATTTGTGGCCTACCTGTAACACGATTACAACTTGGAATTCCAAGTAACCCTCATAAATATAACGCCAATGGCAAATCCATTTCTGCCTGTTGTGTGTATTTGGTTGAGTTGATTCATGCGCGTTTGTATGCGACACTGGAACCCCGATTACTGGACAGACTTGCATTTTATCAGCTTCAAACAGCTGTTAGTCACAACTTGAACTAATTTATTAATCAGTTAATTACAAGACTGCTAACGCTTTGTAATTGATTAGTTCGAAAAACATGCTCATTCATTTTTGGAGTTTTTTAAGAAAAAATCTGTTCACGACTGGGTACTTTTTAAGTAGTTCTAATATGAGTCATAACATGCTGCAGGGAGCTTACATATCCATAATAAGCCTGATAGAGTGTATGTAGTTCCCGAAATTCTCTATGTTCAGAGCGCTTCTCATTAGTCATGCCACTCTTTCCTTTGTTTTCCTTTTAGATTGCCTAACCTAACGTTTTCATTTTGGCAAATACTAGAAATCCTTTAAGAAACTGACAGATCTATTTATCGTATAGACCGTTGTGCAATAGGCAAATGCTTCCAGCTCAGTTCACCTGCAAACATTATTTTAGTCATTACCAGAATCCCAATAAAGTCGTCTAGTCTACAATCTTAGAAACCACTTGCAATTAGTAGTAAGCAATGCTCCATAGGCTTCAATCCCTGTTTGGAGTTGCCTATTTTTTTAGTTGACGCTGATAATTGGGAAGTTTGCTGATGAAACATCATCCGACCTAACACCGATACTTTTTTATTCCCAACGTTCCTAATGAAGTTTTACGTACAATGGTGAAAAGTAAACTCATACATCTTATGATAATCCCAGCCAGGTGCGGATCCAGGATTTGGTCTTGGGGGGGTTCTTCACTTCAATATATATATATATCAGAGCTCGCAAAACCCTTTCAACCCATTTTCCCCAACTTTTGTGGGGGGTCCAGCGTACACTAACCAAAAAATGCTTTTCATTCGTCTTGAACTCTTTTTCAAAAAAAAAAAAGAGTAATAAAAAAATATTTTCCAAGAAACTGGTCCTTCCAGTAACTTCCTAAAAACCAGTTCTAAGGGGTAATTTTTTTATAGACTTGAAAAAAATTATTTACGTTACTTTCAAAGCGATCACCCAGTGGACGAATGAAAACTATTGTAGATTATATTGTTGTAGATTGTCAGATTATTTTCTTACTGTGTGTTAATCAATTGAGAATTTCCAAGTAATTGGAGAAATATAAGTGCATTATAAATAGTCTGTACCATAGGGTATGGCAGTTTATATTACAAGAGAAGGCGACCATGCAAAGTTAGCTTTAACATTTCCTGGAATAAAATTGATTTAGGCAGTTACGGTCGTCTGTACTTCTGTATGAACTTCTAGATCTTAGAGATTATTCGAGTCGTAAAACGTTAAGAGTATGCTGCAAGATCTCGACGAAGAGAATCCAAATTATGGAGATGATTCGCATGATATCTGATATATGTACTGCCTGACACAAGTTCTATCTTTCCGATTATAATCAAGAATCTGAGGCTTGCGGCAGACAATATTTGAAATACTGACCATGAAGACGAAGTCTTATTTGAAAAAGATTTTGATTATAATTTGGAAGCACTAGCCAAAGGCCTACGTTGCCAGCGCTTCAATAAGCGGTCACATAAGCCATCGGAGAATGCTGCTCCAGTGCTGATACTAAACTTTTCAAAGTATTATATATTTTTCTTGAAAATTATATACCTATACTATAAGTAGCTATATATGAGTACTGACTCATACTTTGAAATTGTTATGCAAAAATATATATACGCATAAGTTGGATATATATAGATACATAATCGTTCCTACTAATATATTATGCCGTCACCCGTTGAAGATATATAAAGAAAATTAGATTATATATATTGGAAAAAAAATAATCAGATCCGAGGCAGAACGACAATGGGACATATCCCGGGCACTCTGCCCAAGACACAACCCAAAGTGAGCTTTCGAGCTCCTGCGATTCCACAAGAGCAGGATTAGGATGGTGATAGAAGTTGTAACGAGACACTGCGCCATAAGCCTCCTGGCTAAGTGAATGCATGTTCCTCACAATGATTTCTGTCGCAGCTGCGGGGGTGAGGAAGAGATAGAAAGCATGCAACACCTATTGTGCGACTGCACTGTACTTCTAAAGAAACGCACCCAGTAACGGGAAAAGCCCTTCTTTGGAGACCTGTGCAGTCTGGCAAATCTGCCCATAACGGACTTGGCTCTTTTTATCGAATCCTCAAAATGGTTTAGCAAGCAGGATATTAAGGCGGAATTGGGCATCCACTGGCTATTTCAATCCCATATAACCAGCATTTATACTTTCCTTCCGCTGCCATTCCCTTCTCTTTTACTCCTTCCTTTTAGGCATCACAAAGGGCCGCAAGTTCTCTGTGTGTGCTGACTAGCTAACCTAACCTAACCTATTGAAAAAACATATCTGTTATACGATATACACTTTAGCTTTTCGATTTTTTGAAAGAAAATGATAAGGGGTCTCGAGATTTTAATCAAGTCGATTGAATGGAATAGTTCATCATTTATTAAAATGTTTGAGCTTGAATTATTTTTATAGATTCAGAGAGGGGACGCTACGTGTAAGATATTTATTACTTTTTTTGAAGTAAAACTTTTTAGGCGGCATTGTAACTTTCGAAGGGAGTAACTTTGAGATTCTGTTAAGGTGAGCAAAAAGTGTTAGAAAGGAACGAGAACGGGGAAGCGGGGGAGGAGGAAAGTCGTAAAGGAACGAGAACGGCGTAGAAGAAGGAGCGGGGGAGGAGGAATGTCGTACTCCCGAAGGAGATGGAAGGGAGGGGACGAAGGCCCGACGGGCGAAACGAAAGAAATAAAAGCAGCGTAGAAAAATGAGTGGGGCGTAAAAACTTTTACTTCAAACGCGGGCTTGTATAGCACGTTTTTTTTTTTTATTTTTGAAAAATATTTTTTTATTTTGTAGTTTTTCAAAGAGCTTAAACTCTAGGCCCGAAGATTTGGCAACCATACTTGCTACATAGACATCCGACCGGACACGTAAGTTTAAACATACGAAGAAACATGTGATGGATAAGTTAGCATTATTTTGAAGGAAGGCTGTTCACAGAGACCACACCTAATCAGCTTTGGTAGAAGTAGGCCTACATGTAGCAGAGACGCCTAGAGAAAAGCCTTACATCAGGCCTCAATACGATAACGAGTTGACAAGAAGAACGCTATGACATCATTGGTTTATGTGGGGTCTACTTAAGGGGAATTTTTATACCCTGTACCGTATGGTACAAAGGGTATATTGTGTTTGTGCAAGCCGAAAATGTATGTAACGTACAGAAGGAGAAGTGGGAGACCCCCCAAAGTTACCTAAAGTATGATCAGAGTGACTAGAGAAGTCGATATACCCATGTCCGTCTGTCCGTCTGACCGTCTGTCCGTCTGTCCGTATGAACGCCTAGATCTCAGAGATGGTAAGAGCTAGAGCAACCAAACTTTCAGATAAGATCCCTTATTAATCCATAGGAGACAAGTTTATTTTATTTTTTTGATATCGGGACTACATTATATAGCTCCCATAGGGGTGTTTCAGAGGACCTCGAAAAAAAGCAAAAGTTTTAGATGGATAATTCGTTTGCTTATAAAGATATCATAACCAAATTTGGCAATCGGAAGTTTTTTAGAGTTCCCAAGCACTATACCAAATTTGATCAAAATCGGTTGACTATATCATATAGCTCCCATAGGACCAATCGGTCAAAAAATCGTGTTTTTTACAAAATTCGTTGTGTTTCGTTTATTTGTGAACATACCGTAACCACATTTGGCATTAAGAAGTTTTTTAGAGTTCCCAAACACTGTACCAAATTTTATCAAAATCGGTTGACTATATCTCATAGCTCCCATAGGGCCGATCGGTCGAAAAAAAGTTTTTGATTAAAAATTCGTCTGTTTTTGGTTGTTTATGAAGGTATCATAATCTAATTTGGCAATCAAATGTCTTTTGGTGTTCTTAAGCAATTTACCGGATTTTATTGCAAGCAGTGGTACAGGGTATCCCAAAGTCGTCCGCGCCCGACTTTAACGTACGCCATCTTTTTGTATTTTCCATTGGGGACCACCTACCAAACTCAACCCTGATCTTAAATTACATAAAATTCAACCAAAAATGTTACTATGCCCAATCGATTTTTCGAGAAATTACATAAGAATGTACACAGTATCATTAATGTATCATCAATTATCATCATTCCCAGTAATAAATAGTTTTCCGTTGAAAGATTCCCTATAAAAGCACCTGTCAATCTTGACTTGATATCAGTTTATTCCTAGAAAGTTGCAGCATCTCAAGCCTCAACTCACGGCTCTCAAATCTTTTTATACTGCATTGCTTAGCTTATCAGGCACAAATGCAGAATGACGGCGACTGACTATTCAGAGACTAGAAACTCTATAGACAACAATGGGTATTCCAACAAGCCAGTGGCTATTGTAATGTCTGGCTGCAATTGCATCAGCTTATTTCAACTGGATCTGCCTTGCTGGATGATGATGATGATCATCATCTATCGACGAGGCTGCCTGCTATACTAAGCTGATCACTAATAAATAGTAGCTCAAAAATAAACTGCGCATTTTGTGAAAAACCTATTGGGGTCATGGTTTGAGGTTAGAATTGTTATCAAAAACGTGTATATGCCAATATATTGTTTTAAACTTGGCTTTTTTTGTAGCAACAGGAAGTTTAGTCTGTCTGGATTTTATGCATATAGCTAGGTATTCAATTAGCAGAACTCTGCTGCTGCTGTTGTTTGAGGCTGTTGAACTGTCTGATAAGATAACTAGCGCCCACTAATTGTGAACAGACATATGTCTGAGCCATGTGAGATCTTATCGTAATTAAGCTGTTTTTTATTTTTTTTTTATCAAGGTAAACGTCAAAATAGTACAAGTTATAAAAGACGCTACGAGTTGGTTGCCAAGTAATCCAATAAATTGCAGAGATTTGGCTTTATAAACATGCACATATACCATATATGATACTTGTACAGCTACAGCTGCACAAACAAACCCAAAATTAGCGAAAATCCTATAAATAACACGAGGCGTTTAAAAACGCGCACAAACCGCCCACGCGTGAGAATTTCATCAGCATTTTGTCAATCTCTCTCTCGCTCGCTCAGTGCAAATGTTTGCCTTACACTGACCCAAAATAGACCAAGTATAGTTCCAGACCCAACCAAGTGATGTTTGTATGTTTGTGATCATTGACTGAGTCGACACAAATTACGCATCCCATTGAGCGAAATAAATCTCATATATGGTAATAATAGTCAGTCGGTCGGTCGTAGAGCTGATAAAAACGCATGGTTTACATTCCAAAGTGCGCACCAAACGCAGGCTGCTCCAATATTTATATATGGACGACATCTTGGTAGGGTGTCGTGGTCGTCTATTGCATTCTAACTAAACTTATCAAATTGTTTGGTTTTTAGTTGGCAAACTGCGACGCAGTTTTTATTGATCCGCCGCTGCTCTTCGCGCCTCTTTTTTACCCTTTTTCATGTTTGATACGAGATCAACTGAGCTGCAAGAAGCAGACACAGACACAGACACACTTAAAGACATAGTAAAACCAAGGGCGTAGTCAGGCAGCCTGCTTAAAAGAGGAGTAGCGAACAACTACTGAAACTTTGCCTAAAGACACAAAACTGAACCATAAGAGGACTCCCTGAGGAGTTTGACCACACTTGTTGGTATAAGAATTTGTATAAAAACCATACGATTGAATACTATGTTGCTAACATTTTCAACTTAAAATCCTTTAAGTATAAAAGGCACTCATGGAAATATTTCAGACTCCCCTACCTATAGTTTATGCCTTCATTTAATAAAACTAGAGCCACTAAATTTGCTATCTATATAAATTGCAAGCAAAATAGTAAGGAAACGTTGCTATAAATCGAAAGATACAAGCTATAAATATCATCTAAGCTTTGCAAGACGTTTAGATTTAAAAAAAAAGACTTTGTGAGACTTAAAAAAAAATATATCTAAAGCCTTTAGAAACAAATCTAAAACCAATGAATATTGAAACAGAAGAATCGTAGATTGTAAAACTATATTTTTGGATTCTTATTATGAATGTCTAATTCAAAGATTTGGCGAAATTAATTTTAAAGGCGTATCCTTACTGGCAGATTTTTGTTTATTAAAGACATTTAGGGCAAAATGTTTTTTTTTCTTTTTTATATTAATAAACAAATGTAGCGATATTACATAAAAAACTAATCATAGTCTCTAGTCGAGCGCTCGTGACAAAATAGGGCAAAATGGCAAAAGCGCAATGTGTACAACTGACCTTTGACTACGAAAAGTATGACATTCTTGCCCAAAAAGTGTTGTAAAAAGTGGCAATGTCTACTAGGGTGACCATGATTTTATGCTGATTTTGGTATTATTTAGTGCTTCTAGTGTGTTTGAAAACAAAACAGCTGTTTGTTAGCAATCGTGAAAATTTAATTTATTTTTTAAAATTTAATTAAAGTTGCAATTTCTTGTAAAAAATATGTATTGGACGTTTTTTTACAAAAACTTTTTTTAACAGAACCAAACCAAACAGCTGATTGTTGTTACTCGTATTAACGAGTATGAAAAGTAACGAGTTCTTTTACTCTGTTTACTTTTCACGATCGGTCTGACCTTCGTGCCTCGTTGTAAGGGTTGTTCACGTTGTTTACCCAAACCAAACAGCTGATTGTTGTTACTCGTATTAACGAGTATGAAAAGTAACGCGTGTTTCTACTCTCGGACGGGCCGATCCACCCAAACAAAACAGCTGATTGTCGTTGCTCGTCTTAATGAGTATAAAAAGTAACGAGCGCTTCTACTCTGTTAATTTTTCACAATAGTTTGAATATTTTTGCCTTCGTGCCTCGATTGTAAGAGTTGTTCACGCTGTACACGTGCATTTTTGCACTTTACACAAACTGAACACTCCAAATGTCTCTACTCCCGTAACTGAGTACAGCAGCTTAGTTGACATTTAAACTTTTTTAAGCATAATTTTACAATTTATTAATATTATAAAATTAGTTTGGTTCTCAACGCCATGTAGCTGAAAAAGTTGCAGTCTGAATGTAATATTCGGCAAAAAGCGCGAATTAATTTAAATAATAGTATGGAAGTAAACTAGGAAATTGCAAAAATTTACAATTTTAGGTATTTCAATAAAATATGTACTGAGTAAAACCAGTTTAAAAGCCTTTTAACAGGTTTTCGTGAGTCGGTGCAGAAAGATCGTCAAAAAGGGTGAATATATATATTTTTTACATACAGGCGAACTTTTTTTTATCGAGAATTCGCAACGGAGCAGAACAGCGTGGAAGATTTCTTTATAGGGAGTTCGACTACTATATGAAGCAAATTACTTTTTTTATTATTCGCTTCGGGCAGTGCTAAGTTAGAGAGTGTTATGGCGTTTTAACCTTGTAATCGTTTTAAGACACGTTAGTCCTGGATATGACCTTGATAGTTTACCGCACTGTTCAACTTATTGTTAATATTTTTTGGCTAGTCTTTATCGTTCAAGCAATTTTAAAAAATAAATCCCGCGAAGTCTTTTAAATGGAGGACTTATTGAAGATATTCTCTCAAATTTAAAGAATCCTACTTAAATCAAATATAAATAAATAAACACTCCTTATAAAAATATGCTTTATATTCTCCTTAGCTTTCACAGTATTCAGATATTATTTAATTATTTGCATTAAATATCAACTAGTCTCCGAAACACGGGTTTTCATTAGAATTCCCAGTTAGATAGACAAACATGACTCTATCGACCCAGCTTTTCATGCAGCTTAAGAACGATCATCGGGTCACCGAATGATCCATTAGATTATTTCAAGATATCTACTTTAGTTCTGAAAATAAATTATTTAGCTGACTGATTGGCAATCAATGCACAGTTGATGAGCATGAAGTTTTGTTTTATAGTTGATCTTTAAAGAACTGTGGATAATTCTGTCCCCAGGAGGCGGAACTAGCAAGTCAATGGGAACAGTTTGTTTTATCAAATCGATTAACAACAACTAATTCAAGAAAATATCATAGTTTTGGATATTGCGGCCCCAGCTCCTAACTGGCGGGGAGAGTTTTTTTTTATTAACTTAGGATTTGGGAATGAAAAACAAGAGAGGAACCAAATCCTCTACCTCTACCGCGATGTAGGCAGAGTGGGGATTAGTAAGCGAAGCACGCAGGGGGCAGAAACCTCAAGTAATATATACAATTAAATGAATTTATTCGCGTAAATATCTCTGAACGAAATGTCTCTATAAGACCCACATAGTTTGACGAACCCGGCTCCATAGGATCGCTGATTGTTGCTATTGTTCATTGCATACATTTGCACAAACTTTTCATAATTTTGTACCTTCGGTACAAGGTAACTATACCAAAGTCTGGGCATCTAAAACAGGAATGCTTTTCTATGATATTGAATTGAAAACTTTTCACTTAATTTTGGTGAAAGTATGAACCGGAATGCAACAGACCGAATCAGCGGGCCAAAGAGTATTGTAAAATTTTAATTGCTATACAACGCCGTAAAAAATACGTTTTCACTTAATTTTGGTGAAAGCATGAACCGGAATGCAACAGATCGAATCAGCGGGCCAAAAAGTATTGCAACTCCGTATAATTCAGCTGTATCCTGCTCTTTCGCTTGACTACGCCCTTGTCGGGCTGTGCATCCAAATGAAAGTTGCGCGGTAGATAAGTTTTCGGCAAGTCTTTGTAGTCTGGGGCAACAAAGTTGCGCCGCCGCGAGAGGCGGCTCAGCTCAGCTGATAGAGTAGAGCTGACTCTACGGTTGCGTTTCTTTATAACGATCATTTCTTCACACCAGCTATAACTGGCTGCCACGATAGCGCTTTATACATATGTCAGTATATACGTATTTCTAAAATATATGTATGTACATGTGCTGGCAGTATATAGAAGTTGTCAATTGCCCGACGATCGGTTGTAAATATTTGCATGGACCATGTCGTCGTAATAGTAAGTTTTACTAGTTCTAGTATTTCTAGAGCCCATTTGTTTTTATTTTCATAGTTGTTATTGTTATTATTACATTTGTTTTCCAGTGTCCGATGATGATGACGATGACGACGGCACCGTGGAGAACGCTCGTGTCTCTTAATGTTTGTGTTATTTTCCTATATTATTTATTTACACTGTGCTCATTGAAGGCCACAATATTGTTGCTAATAATGATGCTGATGATTATGATGATCCTACTGTCGTGATGATGCAACAATAACAACTGATTGCAATAAGTCCAGCTGATGACGTTAAAGGTCGCTTGATCATTGATCGACAAGCCAAATATAATTATGGGAAGGATTATAGTGCATCCAATATCGTGCCACAATCCACAATTAGTCTGACGCTACTTTTACTTTCCGAAAAAGAAAAATATTCTCAAATTCGATATCCCAATTACTCAGTATTTTCGTGTTCACAAAAGATTCATTTGCGCTTTGAGTTGTTACAATAGTCCTAGAGCACCAACTGCTTTACTTTTAATTTTAGTTCAATAATATGATCATATGATCATATGACCATAAAGTTTTCTTGAGAAAATTATAAATAAATTTCTATTGGCTAGTATAGTTTTCCTTACAGAAAATCTTATCAAAATAATCGCATTACAAAGGTATGGTATGTTTGAGGATTTTAGTGCAGCTGTAGGAACCCCAAAGAAATTGGAAAAATTGATCGTGCAAAGTGAATTATTATTCCTTGAAAGTCATAATTAAAGTATTTTTTTTTCATAAATATTTTTTTTTGCACTATTTTTTCCAATACATATTTCAAATCCATTATTTTTTCCAAATTTTAGTGCATTCCTTTTTTCATATTCAAATCCATTCCTTTTTCCTTATCTTATCTTATCTTATCTTTTTCTTTCTCCATATCTTATCGTCTCGAAGTGATCACGAAGATTTCGATTATTTCCAATTCCATGCAAGCATTATCATTTAAATCCATATCCATATTGTGCTTCTTTGAAATAATTACGCAATTCGCAAGCGACCCTTATCCCTCTCGCGTAAAAAGAAACACTCCAAGTTGCTGGATTATAATCCAATAACCATATCATTGATCAAAACGTTTGTTCAAACTACATCTTAATCACTTAAAGCAATCAATGCACACATATCGATATTTATCGATAAATCGCTAATATACTTACATAAAATCTCACGATCGCGCATGCTAGGATTGCGTAATATGGTAGCTACTTTGGGTCGCATTGCTGAAGCTTTATTATTGCCATTTTTATTCGCCTTGAGCGTATCCTGGTTGCAGCTGCTTCCACTGTTGCTGCCATCTTTGGTGCTGCTTAGTTCCTCAATGATTGTATCATCCTCCGAGACAGCGGGTCGACACTTGGACAGATGTATTGTATCCGAATTGATTGTTATATCTGACAAACCCACAAAAAACAAAACATGCCACTTTCAAATCTTAAACTTTTAAACTACTGCAGCTTTCTACTCACCATCGTGTGGTATGATGGAGTCCCATTGCGAAGAGTCCCAGGGCTCTGAGAAGACGGTGCCATCGTCGGACTGTGCCGAATCAATGCCACCATAATAGGTCTGACAGAAGGTGGCATAATTGCGCTCCACATTGTCATAGGAAGACAGCCGACAACCGCTTTGGCTGTGGAATGACTTCTGACTGCCATTGGTATCCACCAGCGACGCCGGCTTGTTGTCCTGCAGCAGCGGCTGCAATGGCTGTGGCAGCAAATTGAGTGCAAGCTGCGGCGGTGTCGAGCAACGCACCAGCTCGGGCAGATTTAGATCCGGTAAGCGCTTGGCTATGATCTGATGCACAGTCAATGGCTTCTTCTTGGCTGCATCCTTCTCCCGGCCCAGTGAGTTCTCCTTCTCTGCAATTGTCTGACTGCCGCACTGTTGCTGACGTGCCTGCGCCTCTTGCCAGTCGGCGGTCGAGTCGTAATCCCCATAGCCATTAACGTTTGTCTTATCCTCCTGCTTGGGCATAAACTCCCAGCTGCTGTCCAGCTGCCAATGCTCTATGCGATTGCGTGCACGTTTCGAGGGCTGCTGTGCCTGCGCCTGCGGCTTTTGTTTTTGCTTAAGTTCGTCTAGGCTGCCAGCCATTTTCTCCAGATCTGCTGCAGCCAGCCCAATCTTTAACGGCTCCGAGTGACGCTGATTAATGGGCAATAGCTGACTGCGTTGTTGTCGCCTCAAAATGTTGACTGCCGTGGCATTTGTCAGGCCCGCCTGACGTAGTGCATCGGCTGGCTCAGCATAAAAGGGACTGCCCTGTTTGCTGCGCGATCCAGGCGTTTGTGCAGCCGTGGGAGTTGTATCACCACCGCTGGTATCAGCTGCTGTCTGCTGTATTAGCGGCTCCTCTGTAAGAGATTGTGTCATGGCGCTGACACTGGCAAGATTGGGCAAGAGCAGACCGGCACGTGAGCGTGGCGGCGCATCACCAGAGAATTGCAACAATTGTTGAGTGCTGTCATGGTTACTTATTACAGGATCCTCGCACGGCGAGAGCAGCTGTGGCGTTGGTGTGGGAGTGCTTGCTAAATACACGAGTGAGAGAGAAAAAGTGTGTGAGTGCCAAATTTTGTAAAAAAAAAAAAAAATTTGGCACTACTTACGTGTCTCGGCCAGCAAATCGGGCCTTCGATTGTGCACACCGCTATTCATGTCCAGCGTTGGCTTAAAGCTGGTCAACAGACTGGTGCGATCGCTGGGATCATGTGACCAGACGTCTTCATAATCGCTGATCTTGTCGCCCAACGCGCTGCCACAATACATCTGCGGGCTCTCCAGTATGTCCGATTCCTGATAGTGTTTGGACTCCTTGCGAGCACGCGCCTTGCGTGATTTACTGCTGCTGCTGGCCAGACCCACCACGCCGCTGGGCGTCAGCGGCGAGAGCATCTTACGCTGGCTATTGCTGGAGTCACGGCTGGACTGAGACTGCGACTGTGTATGCCAGCGACTCTCTGTGGATGAGGAGCCTTGCGACGACAGCGTATCCTTGCATTCACCCTCAGGTGAGAGACGTTTGGCAAAGGTCTGAAAAGTGCTGGCATTGGCATTGAGTACCGCATTGAAGGGATTCGTTGAGGCTGGCGTTGTGACTTCTACAAACTGTGCAGGATTCGTTTTGGCAGTGCTTACAGCTCCATTGCTATTATTGTTGTCCACGGAAAAGGTGACTGTAGTGGTTACAGTAAAATTATTGTTGTTATTGTTGCTGGCACTAGGCAGCTGATCCGGCGAGTGGCGCTTGGACCAACGCAGCGGCGGAGCCGGTGGCTTGAGATTCAAAGTATTTGGCGGTTTTGGTCGCTGTGGACGCACCTCATTGGAGCTTATCAACTCACCATGACTAAGCTCGGCCAAACTGTTACCCAGCTTGCCATTGGCGGCCTTAAAGGTGCTCAAGCTGTTATTGTTATTATTATTATTTGGATTTAGCTCGGCAGTTGGTGGCAAAAAAGTGTTGGGTGCGGCACGTGCACTAGGTGCATCCACCGGTGACATGGTTAATATGACCGAATCCACCGAATTGGGACTCATTAGCTGCATATGCTGACCACCGCTGGTCGTAAATGAGCTCATGCTGGAGTTGGTATCGGAGGGTGTGCCCGCCTGGCTAAAGAAGCCCAACAAACCCTGACTGCTGCTGCCTGTGGGACTAAACAGCTGTGTAGCTGCAGCCATATTATTGTTGTTGTTGTTGTTGCTGCTTGTATTACCCAAGCCTTGAGCAGGTTTGGCTGCATCACTAAAGAAGGTAGCAGTGCCAAGGCCACTGGTCTCTGTTAGTGAAAGCGGCGATTTGGCCTCCAGCAGCTGTTGCTCGGCTGGTGTTACTTTGGCGGCAGCGCATACTGGTGGTCCCAGCACTGCTGGACTGCTGGCATAACTCCAGAACTCCTGACCCAGCAGCGCCAACGAAGAGAGCTTTTTGCGATTATTGGCCTCGCGTAGCACACGAGGTAACATGAGCTGCACGGGCAGCTCATCGCAGCACTGGGCATAGTGTGCTATCAGTGCTGGTATGGAGGCAAACTTAAAGCGTGAACTCTCCAGACTAAGCACATTGTCTTGCGATTGTATGAGATAGTGTTCAATATAGGGACCCGTATCCTGTGGCAGACGCACCGAAACGGCCATGGTGTTGGGCTGACTGGAGCCACGCACAATAAAGGTCTGCAACGAAAGAGAAAGAGTGAAGAATGAAAATTAATATATATTTCAATATAGGATCATGTATGTTTTTAGGAGCGAGGCCTATCTTCTCCCTATTCGCATAAGCACCATGCGTGTTCCCCAAACGAAAGCAACAACTGTGTTGACAACTGCGCCAGCTTGTACCGCAGGCTGTATGTGACGTCACAGAAACACTTTTAGTTGCCATGAAAAACAATTCATTTCTGTCACGTTTCGTATCTATGCCGCTGTGAAGGCACACGACTTGTGGTTAGGGTTGCCAACTTGCGGCACATTGCATGTAACAAGTGAAAATCGTTCCAAAAATTTAACTAATGCGTTAAGCACTGCCTAAAAGCAGGCAACACATTTTGTAATATGATGCAAATGATGCATATCATTTTCAAGACTATACCATTAAGTCGCATTCACGGGCTCCCCGGCAACATGATGGATGGCCATTCAGTCTGTCATTCCTTTCATAAGTCCGAACAGTCTGGTCGACTTTCATACCGTATGTACATACATAGTATATGCGCCTGATTTGCTGATTATGGACTAAACTAACGCCAGTGATGAGTCTATTTGCGAGGCACAAAATTTTATTACAGCGCAGACATCATCGACATGGGCATACACTACAAATGGTTTGAGTTGGCTGGAATGGTGAATGGATTGGTTGGTGCCATTCGGTTGCACTTTCAATTCATTGCCAGACCGCAAAACGGCAGACAGGCAACAGCTGCGACACGTTGCGACATGATGCGCATAGTGACAAAACAACAACGACAACAAGCAGGACAACAACAGGAGCGGCTACAACGACAAATGCCAAGCCAAAGGGTGATAAGTTGCCTTCAGGCAAGCAGCACAGACTACACTGAGAGAAAAAAAATATATGAGCGTTTAAAAAGTGAATGTTTTATCAGTAAATTTTGTGATTGTTAGCTTGATTTACGAATTTTCAAGAAATTCACTGAGTAACGGCTAAACTAAGTGATACCGTATATGTTAAACGCAGGGTTACCATACTGACTAAATTTTTTGTAAATTTTGTGATTTTTGTCCTTTTAGCTGATTTATAGGTTTAAAAAAAAAAACTTGGGATCTGAGAAAGAGACAAATGGTTTTTAATACATAAGTACACCCAATTCTGTTTTTACACGGTTTTGAAAAAATTTTGTTTACACAACTTCATTCGATTTAGCACGAAGCTCTTCGATTGAAATTTTAAAGAAAAATAGTTTTATAAACAAAATCTTTTATAAATTTAGTTAGGCAATTCCCCATTCTAATTTATTTTCATAGCAGCTTAAGTATTTACTTCATGTCTTGTTTTATGCGGTATTTTTTTAAACGTTTTTTTCTGGAACATATCTACCATGTAAAAACAGAGTTAACAAAGCAAAAAAATTTATTTCAAAATCGATTGTCCGACGATGTTTTGGGGCCGCTGAGGCCGCATACGAGTTCAATTAAGCACGTCAGATTCCCATTTTTTTGAGACTTTTTGAGGTTATGTCAGAAGTTCTATAGTTAAAATGTTCAGGATTTTAAATTTGAAAAATTTAATGCTGGAATGTATAAGAAAAAAAATATAGAATAAACGGAGAAAAAAACTTTGTGTAGTACTGTAATAATAATAAACAGATAAATCATAATTATTCTAAGGCTACTTTACTGAAGGCTACCAGAAAGTTTTTAAGATAACACTAGTCTACAAATTTTAGGGAGATCGAGTGAACCTTGAAAAAAAAGAGTTTTTTGGGGTAATTTTGGGTCGAGAAACAAGAAAATTACATTCATTTTTATTTTCTTAAGAACCGTTTTAGAGATTTTTCGAAAAACATGATTTTGGGTCCTGTTTTCAGTTATTCGTGAATATCTCGTGACAAAAATGTTTTACCGACATAAAGTATTAGATCGAATGGTATTCATGTGGCCTCTACGGTGCTATACGATATGTGAAGATTGAGTCAAAATTATTGAAGCTACAAGCAACCAAAGTCGAACAATTTGAGCTAAAAGGGAACATTTCGAGTCTAAGATCTTCAAAATCGGGTAAAAACTGTGGAAAAGCAAGTTTGAAAGTAATAAAAAGATGCAGAGCTGCGGCAACCATGTCAGCTGTTATGTATCAAACAAAAATAATTTCACGCCAATGAGAATTTATCGGAAAAATATGTTAAATATAAGAATTTATCGAAAATAAAAAGGGAAATACCGACAAAATAATTCGTTTTCCGGAACGCGCAAAAACGAATACGAATAACATTTTTCGGTTTATTTTTTTCATTTTCAGTTTAATTTAATTTCATTTTAACTAATCGGCATATTTAGTGATTTTTTTTCGCTAACAAACGGCGCTAGCTTATTTTGCAAAGGATAAATACGTTTTTATGCTTAACCCTATGTGATTGAATTTTTTCGAATCTAGGCCTTAAGCTTAGAGATGTTGCTCACTTTTTTGCTCAGTGTATGCGTGTAATCGAAATAGCAGCCGGAAATGCCATCTCTCTCTCTGCACTTCAGATAAAGGAATAAATGAGATACAAACAGGGAACAGAGACAACCAACCAAACCAACTGATATCTGCGTTTGGAGCTGTTGGAAGTGCTTTTGATTTGAATGTGCCGCAGGGTCATCAGTTGAATTTGTCTAAGGTGTTTCGATTGAAATAGCGACCCTTCTGCAATCAGTCACAACTCGATGTTTCAATCATTTACATTCAATTAATTGTAACCACAGTCAATTTGAAAACTTCCCAGTTCTATCAAGTTCGCTTTTTTTTTTTTTTTTCTTTTTGATTTAAATTGAAAATGCATGAACAGGAAATTGAAATGTTAAATGTTTTTTGTGGTTTCCACATGACCAATTCGATGACCAAATGAGTTTTCAAAATGTTTTGCACCAAATAAAAGTGAAATTCAATATGGAATAGGGATTGAAACTGTCACATTTTATGTCGACAGTTTTGCGATTTTTTTTTTTTTACGAAATATTTGCGGTTAACTTGCGAGGAACTTGACAAGTTTTGACAGACGACGTCATTTCCGCTCGACAGCGACGACAACAGAGTCAATGAACTGCAAAAGTGGAAATGCATTAGAAAATGCATGCAGCAAAATATTGCAGTTCTGGAGAGCTGTGAGAGCAATCCAACAAGCTAAAAGCTGTGCAAAACTTGAGAGTGCACATTTTTTATGGTACAAAGCTTCCGGACTCTTGTTGAAAAAAAAAGTAGAAAAAACTAGTTTTTTGGTGTTTCTTGAAATAAAAGATTCGAAGTATTCGGAGTACATTAAACTGCACCTGACGGGTTAAAGGAAGGTAAAACCCCAGCAGGGCGTGAACAAATTTGCATTATAATATAATTATAGAAAGAGACGTCGGAGACTTCCCAGAATTAACCTAAGTATGATCAGGGTGACTAGAGTAGTCGCTATATCCAAGTTCATCTGTCTGTCTGTAAGAACGTCTAGATCTCAGGATTGGTATGTTAAAAGCAAGGTAGGACCCCAGCAGTGCATGAAAAAATTTGTAATATAATATAATAATAGAAAGACGTCTCACTAGACTTCCAAAAAAATTAACTTAAGTATGATCAGCGTGACTAGAGAAGTCGCTATACCTAAGTTCGTGTGTCTGTCTGTATGAACGTCTAGATCTCGGAAGAGCAACCAAACTTTCAGATTAGATCTCTTATTATTTGTACATATATTATTTTTGATATAGGTGTTATATTATATAGCTCCCATAGTAAGACTTTGGACCAACTTTGGTTTTGATAGTTTTTTAGAGTTCCCCAGCACTGTACCAATTTTTTTCAAAATCCTTTGACTAACTGAATTTTTGCTCAGCTCTCAATAAATGATTATCTTAGAAGGCTTAAACAGCTTTAGATTATAGCTTCCTATGTAAACACATAAAGCTGCTTATATATTTTCGCATAAACTTATACGCAGACAAGTAAGTGCCGACAGTCAGGGCAGAGATTGTGAAACGCCTTTTTATTGTTAGTCAGTACCAAAAATTTGTCAATTTTCTCATAAAAAGCAGGCAACTAGTTACACAGATACACACTAATACCAACAAGCAACAGACATCTTTTGTGATGCGTTTTCTTTTAGACGTTTTTCCTTCTTAGCTGTTTAGCTAGTTAAGGCATTTTTATACTTGTTTTGTCTTTGTCCTTTTTGGGATACACTATTTTTGGTACAAGGTAATACAAACTAGTGACGTGTTTTGTATCAATGTCAAGAAGTGAACATTTAAGAGTTACCAAGCATCAAAACTCTATACCATATGTTGAGCGTAGGAGCGGATAATAGTTCGCCAAGATTGCTTTGCATTAGAGTCAAAGAATCTATGAGAATCTATAATCCAAACATTTTATTCGGATTGGTTTAGAAATCGAATGTTTTGTGTTTCCAAACCGAATGTTTTGTTGCAAAAGTATGATACTTATGAGCCCAAAGGTTTAGTCAAGGGCGAGTTTTTTTTTTGGGGGTTCAAAGCCCTCCCGAAACCATGGGTTTTCCTAATTATTGGGTACATATGTTTTATGAGCCACAGCAAAACCCCCCCGGAAACTAATTTCTGACTGCTTTCTGGTGTGAGGCTAAGAAACAACATTTTCACAAAACCCATCTGCAATTCGCTCTACTCCTGTAGAGAATTTTTTTTTTGCAAAAAGTATCACAATTTTTTTTTGGAAAATACTTTTGCAGTGCATCCCATTGTCGAGCAGCTGTCATCCGTGTTGGAATTCTTCTTTTGTGATTATTTTCTGTCCAGTTTCCTGCTTTAAATTGCATTTCCGTGCCATTCGGACTGTTTGGCTTCAGATTATTAAATCAATATAATGACATAGCCAGGACTTGTGCGTAGCTTGAGCACAAAATGTTTGTTGTCTATTGCCCGCATTGTAATCAAATCAAAGCAGTTCCAAAGTTTAGGTTTAAAGCAGTATCAAGTAAAATACTGAAAATCAAATAAGTAAATTGTAAGAGAGATGAAATGAGGCAGGCAGTGAGGAGCAAGTGAAAGCGAGAACGACAAAGCTTGACGATTTTTCAAAAAAAAAAAAAAAAAAATCATAAACATCGCCGCAGGACGCCGTCAAAGCAAGCTGAAGTGGAGCAGTGTGCAGGGGGTGGTACCCCATGCTCGAGACGCCATTTTTAAGCACTACCAGCATTTATTGAAAAATTCTAAAAATACACTTATATATACATACATATGTACTATACTATACATACGCGTTTACATAATTGCATACTTTTAGGGTTGCTGACGGTAAATAGGTACATGTGTATGTATGTAAATATAGTAGGTATGTATATGTATATATATCTATGTGCGTGAATTTAAGTAAAATGCTCATTATGAAAAGTTTTACTGGCGATTAGCAATAGGGCGACAATAAAGTACACAATCGACCCTGGCATCGGCAAAAACTTGGAGCTGGCAGCTGGTAACAGCCCCCCACTCAATGCCCACCCCCCACCCAAACGCACAGAGTCTTTGGTCAAGTGGCAGGCCAGACCAGGCTAAAGATGCTGCCATTATTTGTGGCCGTGTCGTTGTTGTTGTTGCTTTTGTCGCAGCGTCTGAAAAGTTTTTGCAATGGCGTCAAGCGCCAAGGCGTTGCACACTCACACGCACACACACACACAGAACACACTCATAGATACAAAAATGTGAATCAATCGGGACAATGCCCGAAGCTGGGATACCCTCCAAAAAAAAATGTATGCTGTGCACTAGTTTTACGTTCTAAGTACGAATGCATTTTTTTTTACCTTTTTTAAGGTAGTCAAAAATAAACATTTGGCCACACTTTTTCTTATAGTTAAAAGTAAACTGAGAAAAATAATCAAGAATTTGATAGTTTCGAAAGTATGCCAGTAGCCATTTCAAGAGTGAAATAATCGTATTTTGAGCAAATTCAAACTTAAATTAAGATCGATTTGTTTTCTGAGTAATACCTACTTAAACAATTTTTTTTAATTTTTAAAATAAAACCTCAAGATTGATGACCCTTTATTTGCCTTTATCTTTGAAGCTTTAGTCTATCTTTAATAAAAGCCTGCTATTCTTACCAATAAGTGCTTCAATTTTTAGTAGGTGGCGCTTATAATGTGAGCTTAAGAGGCAAGTTTGTCTTCTGGTCAACGCACTTTACCACTTTCCATGTATTTATTTATATATTTTTTTGTCTTTGAAAGATCATAGGGTTCTTCAGGCAAACGCTAGGAAAGATGATGCTACGCCTTGTGGTGTAAAAATGTTATGCTCTGCCACGCCTGTTACATACACATTACACAAATCTATGATGCTCTTGTTCCTATGGTGATAGTGTATAAATATGGTTGCATATTTTACAGAGTGCTCGCGCGTATGGAATAACAATTTATCATTGTTTTGCCTTTGGCTTAGGGAATTTATGTTCGCATTTTTAACGCAACATTAACTGCAATGTAAAGTTAAGCAGCGCGTAGTTTTAGAAGCAGGTGATGGAACCACCATTGTAGCCAGTATTCGCGGGTGCATAAACCCATAAGCCAAAGCGAGCTGAAGATTTCCATAAAAGTTGCAAAGGCAGCAAAAATGTATAAATGGATTTCTTAGACATACAAAGCGAAAAACCAAATCCACAGACTCATGACTCACAGGACTTAATCCTTTATATTACGTTGATGCATTTCTACAACAAAGTGTTTGTATTTAAATATAACGCAGTTGAATATAGCACTGCATTTTAAGCTGTTTACTTTTTCCGAGCTGGTCACACTAAACTATTTTTTTTCTCTTTTTTTTTTGTAAATTTTGGAAGCCTGTTAAAGTTCGTTTTTGCAAAAAATCTTTGCTTGATTTGCATTTTAAGCTTTCTACTTTTTCCGAGCTGGTCATACTAATATATTTTCTTTAACTTTTTTTTCCGCTAGCTTTGTAAGTTGTAAATTTTGGAAGCCTGTTAAAGTTCGTTTTTGCAAAAAATCTTTGCTTGTTTTGTAATTTAAGCTTTTTACTTTTTCCGAGCTGGTCACACTAATATATTTTTGTTTTTGTTGCATCACTCTGTATACGCGCTTGGCAACAAGAAATTAAGAAATTTCAAATAAGAAATATAGTGAAAATCATGCCGCTCAAGCTTCCTCCACAATATCTCCAAATCAGTCCAAATCAATTCCTTTAGATTTTTAATTTTTTGCACTTCAATAGATGAGCAAAAAAGTGTATCCATATATACCTTCTATAAAGAGTTATTTAAACAAATAGGTATTATTTATGAGCAACTAAAATCATTCGCATATTAGTTCCCAAAGGATGTCAACACTGTCGCGTCTAAATTACAGTAAGACTCCCTAAGGGAACAACCCTTACTCCTCTCAGTATTATATGCGTAGTAGCAGATATAATGTAGCCGCCTAATGAGTGTCAATGTCTGATGATGCTTCTGGTGTCGGCGGTTTCTGTGGTGGGATGACATAAAATAACCAAATTAAGGCTAAAACAACTACAAAAAGCCAGCATGCCCCAAAGGGTCCACAATGCGGCGGGACTGACCACGGGACTATTATGCACTCATTGCCCGGCCATTAGATGCGTTGCGTGCCTTTGCATATAATAAAAATCTCATATTTTATTCAAATTGGTAATGCGAGCTTTTTAAAAGACAAAAAAATAAAATAAAAAGAAGAAAAATAAAAAGGGAAAAGGAAAATGAAAAGGAAACTGCATAATATAAAGAAATGCTGTACGTCCTGCTGGGTCTGAGCTTCAGCTGTCGGGGGGATTTGGCATGTTGCCGGGTTTCTGGTGTCGTTGTCCAGTTTTGCATTTCATTGACATTCATTTCACTTCTCTCAAATTCGCCATCCCTTCAATTTTTTTTTTTTTTCATTTGCTTTTTATACACTTTTAGTATAACAAGTCTACGAGGTATTATAAGTTTATGTAGAATTTTGAAATTTTTGCTTTGTCTTAACAACAACAACAACAAGTAACAATGAACATCTTGTAAAAATCGAAAATATCGCAGTTCTGTCATAATTTATGACACACATGCTAAGTTTCCGATTAAGTTTTTTTCTTATCAGCCATTTAAATTGTGTAAACATAATTTCTGCAATATATGTGAGCTTCTAACAAAAGAAATTAAATTCCTTTAAAAAATTTTTATTTTCGTTTTATTTATAAGCTTAGAAATTAATTTATAGCTTACAAGCTTAAAAAAAAAAGAAGAGCTAATGACGCAACTTTAATTATATTTTTTTTTGTTTTTTTATAAAATTAATTTTAAAAAAATATTACAATAAAATTTTTAGTTTTATTTAAATGAGAATCCATTACCGATAAACAGCAAAAAATTTCAAATTTTTAACTCTTAAGGTTTGGCTAAGCTTATTGGTAGCAGTGCACAATGACGTCACTTGGCATATGCGCATTAACACTTTGGCGTGACGTTACATCTGTATGACAAAGTATGATAAAATTCAAAGGTAAAAGCTTAATTTCTAAAAACGTAGCTCTTAAGTAGTACTTTATTTTGTAAAAAAAATTACAACAATCGGTTTTAGCGTTTAGCAGATATATAAGAAAGTCTATGCCTGGCTTTACGTTAGAAAAAATAAAATTGTGCTTTGACCTGGATTATAAAATTGCAAATTTCTACGAATTGGTCTTAAACTTTTTGTAATACGATTTCAAATAACATTAATTAATTTTAAAACTTATTAAAACAAAAAAACCTTGGCTCATGTTTGTTTTTATTAGTTTTATATGGCGTAACGTTACACGGCGTTACATGAAATTACTATTTCCATGAAAAATTTGCTATTTTTTTTAAGTATTTAATTGAGCTTGGCCACCATAAAAAAAATCTTTAATAAACATATTTAACTTGTTTATAAAATAATGACAATGTCATGATAACAAAAGAGAACAAAAATATTTTCTTAAAAATAAGAAAATCTGAGCAAAATATGAACTTTTAGCCACTTTTCGCTACAACTCATAAGTATAGCTATAAGAAAAGCTTTGAACTCTTTATTTTAAACAACTTTTGAATATATATGGGTCATTCTCTTTCAAACCAGCCATCCACTTCTCACACTTCAATTTTTAAGATATAGTAAATCAATGTTTTTGGGCTTGAAATTTTCGTCATCTCGTCTACTTTTTAAAGCCGTATGGTGATTTTTGATATTTCAAAATGGCGGAGGTACAACTCCATAGTTTAATCACTATTTTTAATCTTATTCTCAGAAAAATTTTATTGCAACCCCTTTTATATGCTATTCAGACACTTTTGTGGTAGCTGATTATAAGTACCTTATTAGTTTTTCAATATTTCAAAATGGCGGACCTAAGTTGTGATTTTCATTTTATTGTTTAAAGTTAGAGTTGGGTATGAAAATATGGGTTTTCGGGGTCGCTAATCACGAATTCGTACCTAAGATGGCCGCCGAAAACCTTAAATATCATTCTTAGGTCTTCTTTAAAAATAAAAGTTTTTTGGTCATGGTGTAACTTTTTTGTGGTAAAGCAAATATTTAATATTTAAACTTGGCTCTAATAGCTGATTATATAAAAAAATACTACATTTTTACATAATTCCATGCGATTTAGCACGATTAAAGAAAGCTATTTGATATGTTCCACAATCCTTCAGAAAGTGGAAAAAAATTATTAATCCGAATAAACTTCATTCTTATTACTTAGTTGTTAGAGCATCATAGTTTCGTCTATCTATGCTTATTCTCTTCATTTTGCAGCGAATTTCTTTTGTTTCAGTAAATGAAAAATTGAATTCAAACGCAAAATCCTGGCAACTCTGGTAAGCTCTGTGTGCTCTGCCACCTCAACCGCATTCAGACAATTGAAGCAGCAAAGCATTGCCATTAGCCTCTCGTACTCAGCGTCCTCGTATTGTCTCTCCAGTTACTCGTTTCCCCCATGGCTACTGCGCTTGGCCACTAAGCGGCTTTTCCTTTTGCCAACAGCAACAACAACAACAATGGAAAACACAAGCAAGAGCCAAGAGTCAAGAGTCAGTGGAGACAGCCGCCGCCGCCGCCAGCCAAGCCATATGGCAACAGGCCTTAAGCTGATTTCCTTTTATTTCCGTTGACCGTACGTCTCCCTATGCTCCCCGCCCAGCTGCCCTCGCTGACTTTTAACGTGTTTTCAATTTCTCTTTTCATCCATGGACTCTTCCATATGGATGTGAGTCTGGGTTGTCAAGTGCATTAAACTCATTTTGTCGAACGGCTTTCAATTATAATTTTTCGTTAATAATTCATTAGCAAAATGTGTCGCTCTTGTGGTCGGTCGGTTGGTTGTCGTCGTTATCGTTGTTGTTGTTGTTGTTGCTGCCAGTGTTGTCATTATTGTTGCTGTTGCAGGTGCAACCACAAGCAAATTGAAACAGTCGTTGAGCGCTTTAGGCAACCCTCTTTCTGTCTTGCTGCATTACGCATACGCATGGTAAGCCTACCCGTTCACCTTTACTTTATTTGATGACATAGACTGTTTGACAGACTAAAGCGCTTAAAATGCATATTGCACATAAAAGATTTAGGGCAGAGCTGCTGGCGTGACACGAATTGCTGTCAGAAACATCGCATGCACGTAATTTTAGTTTAAGCACAGTCAGAAACTTGCGATTATAATTTAAATGATTTTAAAAGTGTTCATCAACTGTTGTTGATAGTTTTTTATACAAAAAGAAGAGAAAGCCAAAATGTTTTTATTTATTAGGCTAACGTGAGTCTAAATACAAATATGATGGCACCACTTTACATATTGATGTATCTACAAAAAATGGGAGTGGGAGAGTTGTAGGGAAGAGAGAAAGTGATGCAGTACTCTTGAGAAACTTTAAAGCGATCATTAATCGACTATGATCCCATTGTGATAAATGTCAGAAGAAGATGGCCAAGATGGCCTACTCTTCTGTACTGAGCTATCCTACATATTGATGAAATTTGAAGCTATGTGTGCTTTTCCGAGGGGAAATATTTGCAACTCTGAGTATCACTATGGAATACCAATAGCTATTGTGAAGCTAATCTGAAGACTCTAAATTAGGCATCAAGATTACTGAGCTCAAGATATAATTTATATACCGCCTATATACATGACGTTTTGTGACGTTATCGGGCAGACTTTATTAGAAGAAAAGAGTAGCCACTCTTCAACCTTTGAAACTTTCTTCTTAAATTTTTTTTTCAATAAATTTGTTCAAGCTTTTTCGTTTCAAATCTAAAACAATAAATCTCATCCAATGCTATTATATGCAATTTTCTTTAATAAACTGATTTCCCCTTAATCTCTTTATATTTTCGAAACCAAATACTATATATATATTTTTTAACTGATATTCCCCTGCCGAACACTGTTTTTTTCCAAAATAAAACGCTAGCCCAGCTATTATACACATTTCGATTTCATTTGATGTCGCTACAGTTCTTTGCTGCACCACATGACGTATGCGTAATATATACCTATATTTTTTCTGCACTATTATTGAAGCTGCTGTCGCTGCTGCATTTGATTTATGCAGCGCTATTAAATATTTCATTTACACCCTAAAAAGCTACTACACATACATACATGTATACAAAAATGCATATATGTAATCGATGAAGTTGTTAAGCTGCATACAATACCATATACTATGAATTGAAATTGAATTTCAGATATGGCTTCAGCTTTGGCTTTGGCTTGGCTTTTGCCTATGCTTTGTTATCGGCTCGGTTTCAATGTCAATGAGCAGCTCGAGAAGAGAGTATGGGGTAACAACAGACGGACGAACAGGCTGACATAACAACAGACAGACGAACAGACAGCGCAACAAAAAAAAAAAAACCAAAAAGAAGCATCAAGTTCAGTAGCTGTAAAAGCCACATAGGCGCAGACAGTTTTTATTTATAGCCAGCACATCAGAGAGCCATCAACAACAGGCTGGGCCAAAACTCCAGCTCCAGAGCTCACTCTCTCGCTCTATGTGTAGACCCCATAAGACCCCATAGTAAAAGCAAAAGCCAACAACGAAACAACATCTGATGACCGATAAGGGCGGCCTAGACACACTTTGGTGTGAGTCACACATCCACAGCATGTGTGGGTGGTTGTAGATGAATTTGAGTCAGTGTATGTAAAAATGATTCCAACAAAAATCCATTGACAAAATGTTGCAGTTTAGTAAATGCCTTTAATAACTGATTAAGTAGCTCCCACTGATTAAGTGGTTCTAAAAAAAGCATTGCATTTGTCACGAGCTTCAGCGCATTTCGTAAAATTTCTTCGATTTCCTAAAACTCATGATTACTCAGAACAGCAGCTTAAGCGGAGTTCGAGAAATTTCGGACTCTTAGGCATAGCCGTAGAGAGAAAAACCGGGCCCGGGGGAAAATGTACCTACGCCTCTATAACACCCGGGGGGAATTTCTTTTAAAAATCAAGATATCAGCGAAATTATGGTTTAAAAGAATGAAATGAGTTTATCTCGATAAGTTCCTAAAAAAAAAAACCAAGAGCTTCAGCGGATTTCGTAAAAATTATTTCCTATACAAACTCAGAGATAAATAGTTGTTTACTTAGAACACGAAATTCGTGACGCCGTCACAACTTGGCTCAAAGAAGAGGGAATTGTGGTAATTTCTCAAAAAATTTTGGCATGTTCAGAAAAGTAACTATTTTCTTTCTAAAACCTATGTAAACCTAGAAAATCGACTGCTCAGAACTTAAAAATGGGAATTTAAACGCTTGTGACGAGCTTAAGCGGGTTTACAGAAAATTCTGGCATACTATATTCAAGTAAGATGCGGTTTCCTAAAAATTCATGCAAACTTCGAGATTGTACAGATCTAATTCTTTGGCTTAAGTGTCTTTGCATTTTGATGTTGTTTTGAAATTCTGTCAAAAGACTTTTCTGAAATACTACCAACTGCGACAGAAGCCTGAAAAGTATTTGGCCTAGCTGAAAAGTTGACGTATCACCCTGTATTGGCAAAAATGCATTGAATCTAATTTTTAAGACACTAGGGGGCTCTGCCCCTTGCTAACTTTGCTCATCTAACTACACAATTCGAGCAAAAAAAAATATATAATTTTCGTAAAGAGTTATGCGAAGTTCAAGCCAAGTTTCAAAATTGTTCGCGAAAGCGAGAAAGAAAAAAATTAACCAAGGGAGTTTCCGTATATGTCCGGGATGATGAGATGAAGCCCGCAAAAAGTACGTATAACACTTTTTTATCTAATAGAGAGAAAAAACAAATGAGATCATAACCTAACTGCATGGTATTTTTAGGGACTCTGCACCTTGGTTCAGAACATATTTGAAATCAAGCTTAGTTGTCAGTAAAATAAAAGTTGACAGATAATTATCAATCCGAATCCGTGGTCAAAAAAAACGAGAAACCAAGATAACTAGCAAAACAACTCTTCATACTTCTGTATATAAACTATAGAGTGAAGGTAATTAAGATAGAATTCGGCAGCAAAAATTTCTATGGTTCCCAATATATTATAGCTTAGCTTTGTTTTATAGAGCTTTTCGGAATAAGAATCCTTATAAAAAAATGTGGTACAGTCGAGGCGGTGCCCGACAGTGGAATACCCTGTACCTTTTGTGTCAAAAAAATTGTTCCTGCATATTCCATCTAAGAACTTTCCAATTGGAATTTATTTTTTTTTGGTGAAAATCGATATTTATACCTCCAAGTTCCCTAAATTTTTACCCATTTTGATGAAACTCGAATGTTACAATAAAGAATTTATTAAAAGTATACGGGGTAAGTTTCAAGTTGGTATGTTCAGGGGTTTGGGAGAAAACACGGTAAATGGATTGCGGGGGGTGGGGGGACCGCATCGATAAAATTTGGATGTGGATTTGTTCATTAGAGCCACATGAATGAGCTTACCAAAAATTGTGATTCTAGGTCACTTGTAGCCATAATTGCGTAGAGTCAAATATTGACGCAGTTTATTGGCAAGGGGAGGTGAAATTTGCACATTTTTGACTATAACTTCTGTTGTATTTGTCCGATTTTGTTCATTTTTTACACATAGATGCATGAAACTACAACGCATCGCTCTCTTTAATTTCAGGTGAAAATACTAAACGGTGTGGCTAAAAACCGCGAAACTCTACTGCGGGGGAACGGGGGAAGATATTGACATGATTCAACAAACTTCATCTGCTTAGGAAATATGCGCACCAGCTGGTAAAGTTTCGTGTCTCTAGCTCTTATAGTCTCTGAGATCTAGGCGTTCATACGGACGGACAGACGGACGGACGGACATGGCTCAATCGCTACCCGAGGTTATGATAAGCATTTTGGTATAAAGGACTTGGGGTCTGCCACGCCTCCTTCTGTCCGTTACATACATTGCACAAATCTAGTATACCCTTTGTACCTATAGGTACAGGGTATAACTAGTGATCAACAAGCAGAAGAAATTGGACCAAAAATATAAGTTTTGAAAGCTACGTTCTGAATTTTCCTGTTGTTTAGATCACGTATTAGATTCTCGAAACCAAAGTACAACAGAATTCAGCAAGAAAAATTTTTTTGGTTTACAATAAAAATACCGTGAGTTTTTATTTTGTGTCTAAAACTTATCATAATTAAAATTCTAGTCAGCCTGAAGGCCTTTGTTGCTTCGGCTACAAAACTATTTATAAAGTAGAATCAATTTTTTTTTATTAATAAATAAAAATCCTAGTAAAACTAAAGTTAAACCTAGTTCATAATTCAGATCAAACAGAAGGCACTGTAGCAAAAGTATAAGAGTAGAGATGCATCCCAAGAAATGAATTACGTCATTTAGGACTTAGTTTTTGTCGTACCTCTTCAGTCCTCTCTCTATATCTCGCCTAAACAAATATTTAGAACTTTTTTGGTTGCTAATTGAATCGGAAATATATTTCAACAGTCATTATTGTGAACATAACTCTTACTCTCGTTTTTTTTTTCACTCTCTCTCTCGTTTACACGCAAAACCATTTAACTCATATACATAAATACACAGCCATTTAACGCTTTTATATATACATATATTTATATATATATATATACATGCATGTGCGCATTTGATTATGCATTTAATGCAGTAAAGAGAGAGAAAAAAAAAACGAAACCATTTAATTGAAATCGAAGCAGCAATTGCTGGATAAAACTTCTCCTCCTCGATCTGTTGAGGGATTCAATACCGTCTGGTTTTCCGCTTGCCGCAGCTGTCTATAGATTTTTTTGTAATTAAAAATCAATCAATATGTTCAAATGGTCAACAATTTGTGGCGTCATATGTGCCCAATAACAACAACAACGAGGACGAGAATGAGGATGAGAATTACAACAAGAACCAAACACTGTGGTGCAATATGTGCTCCATTTGGCTGCCTGTCGCCTGGTATTTTAATTACTTGTCCAGTTCAGGCCTATTGCTCGGGTACAGATTTCTTCTCGTGTCTTGAACTCTTGTTTTTTTTGTTTCTATTTTTGGAAATACCCTGCACTCAAAAAGCAAGGGGTATATTCAGTTAGCGCAAAAACTTAGATGAATTATACTATATATATAGAAGGATGCCAGTGAGCCTTTATCAAGTATAGCTCGGAAATTATCAGTAAGAGAGAATTAATCGGTTTGGCAAAGTCTGTCCGTGGTGACACTTTCTCGAGTGCCAAAAGATTTGGAAACATGAAATTTTTTGCGAAGTCTTAGTAGCTCGAAATCGCAAAATGCTAATAAAAAATGTTAGATTTCGTGATTTCAGTTAAAACATATCGTGATCGCCGCCAGTACATTTTGGTGGAAGTTCCATAACTCCGCTAATTATGAATAATTACGAAAAATGTTTAATCCTTTACTGATAGTTTACAGTGTCTAAAAAATGGTTTTCATATGCCTTGGAAAAATAATTATTAAATTTTTCTAAATTTTCCGCAATAATAAGTTATATAAATCGAAAAATTATAATTTCTAAAAAAATTCCTCAAATTTTACGCAGGGTTCGCGGCTGCAACGTATATATTAGTCGGTGTGTTCGGGTCATTTTTTTTTTTTGGTTTCTGTTTATTTCCATATGCAGCACATCAATCATAAATAAAAGTTGGTTTGTTCTGTTGCTTTTGTTTTTGTTTGTTGTCGGTTATCCATGTCACATGTGCGTGCCACATGGGGAACCAGGATTTGTTATGCCGTCCACAAAATGTAATTAGCAGCAAATGCCCTTTTTGCCTATGATGTTGTTGCATATTGGGGTCCTTGATGCTGTGGGGAACATCATTAGCGTTGTATATATGTTCTTGTTGTTGTTGTTTATGCAGCAGGTGCTTTAAAGACTTGTTAACTAAGCGGCTTTAATTAAGAGTACACAAAAGTATGCAATAGTTTTTGAACATCACTTTCTACAAAAAGAGAAGTGGTAAGAACTTTACATGAGACAGTGACGCGGTTCAAAAGCCCCCCCAACATCTTCACAAAAACCATACAATCTTTTTCGATTTATGGTTTTCGACAATATTTATTTATATGTATTTTGGGTCGCTCAAACCCCTTTAACACGTCTGAGTTCTGAGAAAAACCACTCTTTTTTGAGGTACTGCTAGAAACCTATTAGGATTTTTTCGATCTCCCAATCCCATCGATACTTATATATTTAAAGTTTCATAAAAAAATTCACTCATAGCTTAAAACCCTGTGCGTCCCTCTGACTTTTGGTACTGTCTATTTTTTTTAAAGCGTAAACTAACAAGTCTAGCTGCCATTTCCATAACCTCTCGTTAACTAAGGCTCTTTCTACCTGTTGTCTGCTTGCTAAAACCCTTTCGTATCATAGAGCTCAAGCTCTCAAATTCCCAGTCCATTTAAGAGATTCCTTTGGCAAGTAATTTACTTGCCCGCTCAACACGTGATAATTGCTTGCTGCTGACCAGGCTTTGCTTGCTTTAGCCATTTCTTCTATTCATTACATTCATAGAACCAGAGCAACCTTATTGAATCTGTACAGTTTGTTAGCAGATCCACCCCCCCTGCCACAACTCAATGCCTGCTGCGCATTTCATTTTGTAATTTCAATTGTCTATGCAAAGAACTTAAATCACCACCCATCATCATCTTCCGCAACATCATCTGCATTCACATCATCATCATCATCATCATCATCTGCAGCGACGTCAACTTCATTGAAGATGATAATGATGCTGCTGCTGCTGCTGCTGTTGCAATTGTGTTGACCAACGTTGGTTGCTTTTGTCTCTTGGCTCGTTGGCGCTTTGCCTTTTGTCAATGTGCTTCAGCAAAATGTGTCCATGCCACATCATGCCACAACATTGGCGTCCTCCTGCCTCTGCCATGTGTCTGTGCTGGCCGATAAATTTCAATGAGTTGGCAAAACGCAGCGAAAGTCAAAAAGAGACAGCAGCGGCAACAAATAGGGTGACCAAAGCAAACCAAGCTTCAAGCTTCGGCTCAGAGAGAAAGAGAGACTGGGCAACATTTCTTTGTTTATCTTCATACATTTACAATTAAAAAAGGGGTTGCCATACATTTTTATTTTTTTTTATGTTGTTCCTTGTTGGTTTTGTTGTCCTGGCTTGTTGTCACTGTCGTAATATTAATGAATCTGTGTAAATTGTACATTTTGTATTTTATATGCAGCTCACATGACGCAACAACAACAACAACATATACAGTAACAACAATAGCTGCTACTTTTGATAATCCCAAATTCGACTATTCAATACACTGCTTAAGAAACTGTATGCATGCTCATGGTAACCAAATGGTTAAGGGTGACCAGATTGCTAGAAAGTCAATTCAATTGGGCTAATTGGAAATGTTGGTCAAAGCTGCGTATTTTGTAAAAAAAAAAAACAAATTCTCGGACAACCGGCGAAGCCGAGAAGGCGACTCTTCTGAATAATTTGGTTAGCGTGAACTTAGTTTCATGTCTCTTGCCATATTTTTTTAATTTAGGTTTATTTTCCTTGTCTGGTCAACCTCCATTACTACAGTTGAATTTTCCCTATAAGAAAATCTTTTACAGCAATTTTTTCGTATTACAAATTTTATTTTTAAGTTTAATCTATAGCTCATTTCTGTACAACGAATTATTTATATAATGAACCAAGATGATCTAACATGAGTCCAGAGACAGAGTTGAATTTTGCAGAAAGCCATTAAAGATGAGACCCAAGAGGGTCGCCAAAGAGTTTAAGATCAAGAATACCCGAGATAGTCAAGAACATCAACTGATGATCAATATTTTAAGCAAATCCAAGATTCGCTGCCTCAAAGTAGTACAGTGATTATATGATGCATTGGATCGAATCATCCGTTTTTAAACAACTATACCCGTCCAGTTTTGATTTCAAGAATCATCGCCTTGTCGTCTCTCATACTGCGCTGAATCTTTGGAGTCTTTTTTAAAAAAAACTATACGCGACGAGTCCAAACTCTTTTGGTTTCAAAAACTACGCAACGTCAATAATTAAAATTTCACTCAGGGTACGCAGCTTGAGAACTGCAATATTTCATAAAAGTTTTAAATCAACAGAGAATATACATGAAAGTTTTTTTTAAATTTCTGATAAGTGAATTATTTTGGTGATAAAACGGAAAATGGACGCAAATTAAAAAAAAAGTTTTTGAATCTTTTTAAGCGGTTTGGCAGAAATTACTTTGAAAAAAATTGCAATTTCAAAACATACTTATAAAAGCTTTTAACCAACATATTTTTTCAAAAGAATTAACATATGTACTTCGATATACTATTTAAAAAAAATCTAATTCCAGAGCTTACCTTTCAAAAATTAAAAATCGTTTGGTTTTAAAAAAAAAATCCGCACTCCGGTATCCCAACGCAATACCACAGATTGAATTTGCGAAAAATTTAACTGCTTGCCTAAGAGGCTTAAATAAACACAATAAGCTTATAGTATGCATACTCCATCACAAAGCTAATATACTCTTTTTTATCGTAGTTCATATTATGCCTCTAAAGGCTATAAAATTGTCCACAAGCTGCAGCCTAGCTATAATATGCTAACGGGCTGGCACATTAATTGATTGCAATTTGTATATGCGAATATGCACGCATTATGTACACATATATGTACATATGTACTAAATAAATAAAATATTTGCGTATGCCAGCAAATTGTGTGCAAATTTTTTTGGTGGTCAACTCTGTTTGTTGTTTCGGTTTGGAATCCAACGTGAGTTTTTATACTTGTTTGTGTATTAATTTTTTAATTGAATTCAATAAATTAATAATTATCGTAAACAGAGATCCCGCATAGACTTACCCCCTCTTCTTTGCCCTGGAGTAAATGTACGGCACCGGAACGTTGTATGCCTGGTAAAAACCACATGGGATGTGTGAGTATTAAACGCTCGACGAGACCCAAATCACAGGGTGGTGAATTGTCACTGGAGTTGCGTGAACTTTCCTCGCTGGATGTTTCGCCTTCAGCCAAAATGCCACCCTCCGAGCTGGAGACAAGAGATGTACGTGACTGCAAGAGAGCAAGAGTTAGAAGAGATGTTTGGTACAAGAGAAAATATAAAAGAAATGCTAAAAAAGTTTAACATAAATTAGCAGCATAAAGTTTTTCAGACATGCGTCATTTTTATAAACCCTTCATAGATGTTCAAAAATTTAACGAACTTCATATTACCATTTATATAATAATTTTTTCTAATCGGCCGTGCTCCGGAAAACGAATGTTTGGTGCCCCCAATTCCACCAAACGATTTCGCTCAAATTTCCACAAACAAATCCCAACGCAATATGGTCACACTAAAGAGAGCTAGCAAAAACTAGCTGCAATTTTTAGCCCAACACTTTGTTACGTTAGTTATAGTATTGGAACAGCTCAAGTCTCCTTTTTGTAGTCATCAGGCCTGCAGCATTGTCTTTAGTTTCATATGCAAATTGTGCGCACCGATTTTGCCAGCCTTTGTTTACCAGGGCTACAAATTGTCATAGTCTACTTTTTGACACATTGCCCAAGGCTCGGCTGTAGCAATCAAATCTTGAGTGCAATTTCATGTTTGATGCCCTTAAATTTCTCTGGGCGCACAACTTTTTTGCAAATATAAAAGAAAGCAGGCAAAGCACAGCTTTTAAGCCGCCGCCGGCTATGTACTGGCGCCCCCAAATGCTGCACATACATAGTATATAAATATATAAAAAATACTATATATAGGCGCAGACGTTGCATCATTTTAATTGAAAAATGCCGTGAGTGCTTTAAATTTGTTTTACAGCTTTTGAAGTTACTGCTGCTTTTTCATCCATTACATCTATACATATTTGTATAGCATACTTTTCAGCTGGTTGCATGCAACTTTTTCTATGTACTTGGCGCAGCAGCAGCAGCAACCACCAAGCGTGCCTTCTTTTTGGGAATACTTGGTTTTTGTTTTTATTCTTTTTCTAGGATATTTACTACATGCAAATCATAATGATGCTCATGTTGTAAGTGCTGTCAAATTTATGCCAAGGCAAAAACTGGCGCACAACCACCAGGTCAAACATATATAGGGTGCTTTTTTTATAGTTGAGCTCATACGCATTACTTCTACTGACAGAGCCTTGCTACGCATATGAACCTAAAAAAAACACCCTTTTATGTGCACAAAAAAAAAACCCAAGTCAAGTACCAACTTTTGTTAGAATATCATCGCTTCAGTTTAACAAGCGTCACGGATATGGCTAAAGGATATGCCGTAAAGATACCGTCCGAATGTTACTTTTTTTTGAAGCATACCCAAAAGGGGCTGCTCACTAATTGAGTTATTTTTGCTTGACTATCAAATTAGGTTGCTTTAAGTGTGTTTTGCGCACATATCGTAGATTATTTAATAAATTGAAATAAAAACGAGGGCGGCTTTAATTTTTGCTGTCACTTTGAATGCTGCATGTCTGGCACATTAATCATACGCCGCGTTGACAAAAGTCATCAACGGAAATGAAACGTAGAGCAAAAGCCACTGAGACAAAGCAAAGCAAGCCAAGAAATAATGCTGAAAATGATGTGCCTGCTATATGAGGAAAAATGCTTCAAAAAAAAAAAAAAAACGAAGCTGTTTATTTGCCAAGCATTTAAATGCAAAAAAAAAAAAAAAAAAAAGACACAAAAAACCCAATGAAGACACAAGCTGCAAAAGGGAAAATTGTATAAAATGCGCAAATCCCTTCAAGAAATGAGTGAAATTTTTCACAGCACAGCAGGCGGCTGCTACATATAATAATAATACAAGCAAAGAAAGAAAAAAGAAATGGAATTCTAGAAATAAAAGGATGCTACCCAGCAATGCAATGGTATACCCACTCCTCTGAAAATGTTGCAAAATTATGCTTAAATCAAAAATCACAGCAACAATAACGAGAACTTGGATGGCAGCTGGGAGTTGGTTGGCAAACATCGAGAGGTCCAGTCTCCAGCTCTTGTCGCAACTCGCACTGCAGGCGGCCCTTTGGTGGCAGCCACAACCAAGCAGTGGAGTCTGAAGCGGCAGCAGCAGCAGCATCCCAGGCAACCCTTAAAATGTGAATTCATGCAGCAGCTTTCCAGTTTTCTCGAGACGTTGCTGTGAGGTAAATATTGCGCATATTTTATACCCTGCATTAGGTCTTAAGTATTGCTTATTACCAGGCGGCGTACCCTTTTCTCTAGTTGTTCCTTTTGTTTTTTTTGCTCCTTTTTTTTGGCTGCCACTTAGTTTTAGAGGACAGCGGTTAGAGTTTGGAAACTTGTTGGGGCTTTAACTTGGTGCCCCCAACCAGAGCAGCTCAATACTTTAAGTAGTTTTTGTTACTTTTTAAAAGATTCCAACTGGTAGAATTTGCTTTGACCGAAGCCCTATTTTTACTACCTGATTTACTCAGCTGAGTTGCTTAAATCAAAGCTCAGCTGAGCGAATTAGTTTGTGGTTTACACCTTATGTCATAGCGCTTTGCCTAAAGACGACAAGAAAAACAGCCTGAGGGTAATATGCAGGAGCGGATTAAAAGTTGTGAGCGCCCAAGGGCCGGCGTTAATGTTGGGCTCTAGCACGATTACTTCAACTATCAAAACACTTATAATAATAGTTTTATGACGGGGAAGTTTATGTTGGGTACGATTCATATTATTCAATTAGCGAAATTGGTGAAACTTAAAGGATATTTGCAAATATGTGGTTCCCTAATGAATTTTAATGTTTTTAGTAAATCCGGCATATCACTTAGCATCAGATTTCGTTTTAAGCAATTTTTTTTTTCGGCGAACCACTTTACCATGTTCCATTCCAAGCATTCCAGCGACTAGAACCTTCATTTAAGCGGAAATTCCATTCAAGTGCTTGCTTTGCTACTTTCTAAATTTTCGAACTGGTTCATAAATAAACCTGGGCCGTGGGCCATAAGGAATGTTAGGCGGGTTGTTAACTAAGGGTCGGTTTAGCGCCACTGATCCAGCTTCTTAGCTTTTTACCTTCTAACCAGGTTTAAATTCTAATAAGTTATACAAATTTTTTTTGAAATGTTTCGATAGATGTATTAGCTTATTCTAGATCTTGCTTCTATTTCGGACTTTTGTATTAAATCGGATTTTAATGTGGATACAAATATTTTCATAACACTGGCTGGCTATGGGATTCGTTTCCGATATCGACTTTCCCAAAACAAAAGATTTCAATATGGATGCATTTTGTTTAAAAATATTTCGCTACATAAGACCGGACAAGTAAACGCTTTACCAGATATACTGGCTGGACTTGCTCTAGCATCTGTTATCCATTTCCAATATGAGCTTACCCTTACCCTAATCTTAAACCCAAATTATACTTTATTTTAAGGCAAACCTGTTCAAATATTTTTTCCTTTAAGGAATACAATCAACTGTAACTTTAATTTCTAAAACGGATATACAACCCACATGCAAAAATTTGAAACCCTGCAGTAAAGCATTTGAAATATTACATAGGTCTGCAATCCTGATAGATACAACTCACACATGGTAGAGACGGCTCAGTTACATAGGGCTGCTGCGGAGCAACCCCCAAAGCGATAACTGTTGGCACTTGGCACTCAAAAATGCAGCCAGGCTACTCAGAACATGCTCTTGGCATGCTTTGATGGTTACACACACCCACTCGTATGTGCGTGTGTGTGCAGGAGGGTATCCCATAGATAGACTCTGCATATTTGAGGGTTGCTTTGGAATTGGCATTGGTTTTTCGGCTTGGTAAATCGACAAACAAATGAGCGCCAAAGATGATATCTAGTTGGTAAATACTTAAAGTGCTGAAGAGTGGGGACGGGGGCTATGTTGAGGGATTAGAAATCTGAAATCTGAACTAAGTAGCTCATTATCAGTTGCCTCAACTAAGTTGGGCTGTCAACAGTAGCAAGCCAAAAGTCTTTGATTTATTCGAGTTCAAAAGTTCACTATATTAATATATGAAAAGACAGATCTCTTAGTGAGCAATAAAAGAAATGAAAAATTAGAATTTGAAATTATCGATTTGAAACTTTTGTTCATCTCGATGAGATCTACTAAAAGAAATACAATTTTTGAAGTTGTAGACAATAATTTCAATAGACTTCTGTGCAAGAAATGGCGTATTCGATTGTTAAACACTCGATTTTATTGTTATAGAAATCTGCTGTTCATCTCGAGAATATCTATTAAATGGAATACAAAAATTAAAATAAAATGAACTGGTATATGTTAAATATTCGATTGATCGAAAATCCTTCACTATTACTAACTAATTTGGAGATAATGACGCAAATGTTATTTGTTTCGAAAGTCGGATCAAAAATGAGAACTTGGAACATTACCAAAGAGTGCAATATAAAAAACGAATATTCTCATACGAAGAAGTCAAAATAAGTTAAGCGCAGTGGTGGCTCCACGGGTGGTTTCGGGTTCGGACCCCCCCCCCCCAAAGTTGGATAAATGGATTGAAGTTTTGCGAGCTCTGATATATATACCGACCAAATAATGCATCCGCACTTGGTTAAGCATATCACTTTTTAAATTTATTTAAATATTTATTTATTTGTGGCAGAAATGCAAAAGTGCTCAACCGCTTTCACTTAAAGAATTCTGCATTTTTGCATGCCACAGACCATTGACTACGAAAGCTGTATAGTTAACTAAGCCAATTATCAAGTTTAAGAATTTTAGTGAATATATAAAAAATATTTTTTTTTGTTTTATAGACATTCCGGAAGGGATATAAAGCAACGGCATGGAGAAACTACATAAACAAATACATATGTGCTGGTTGTACATAAATTTAATCACACATAATGCAAAGTAAACAAAATATGCGCCATCTTATTGTGACTTTAAACCCATTTTGGCCAACACAATGCACATACCCCTCCGGTCTTGGCCCAAAATGCAACCAGCCAAGCGTCAGACAGAGACTACACGGCCAGCAGCTAGGGCAACACTTTCACGGTCACGGCTGGCGAACCAAGTCGGAAACTAACAGCAGCAACAGACTAAGTCTCAGACAGAGACTTGGAGACGCGACGGACGAGTAAAGTAAGCAAGTTCACTACTTCCGTTGCGGCTCTTGTTGGTCTTCACCAGCTTTTGGCTCTAGCTGTTGCTCTTTCCACTTGCGGCGCACCTTTGGTTAAATATTGGCAATACTTTGTCTGTCTGGCAAGCTTGTTGTTTAACAGTCTGGCAATGCAATATTGGCAAATTCTTGGTTCAAATTCAATGCCAATTTGTGCAATATATATAAAAAAAAAAGCGAACACAAGAGAGGGGCGAATCTTACATACCGCAATTGACAAAATTTCTACAAATTGTTTTATGGCCAAAATGTGAAGAGGAAGTAGAAGGAATCGTTTAATAAATTACGCAACAAATTACAAAATGCCACAAAAAAAAAAGATATGTGTATGGAGCGACTTGGTTTTTGTGGAGAAATTCCGGTGAAAGTTAAAGATTTGAGCTTTGATTTTTGGATGCGATAATTTTACAAATTATATTATTCACAAAGCAAAAAAAAATTTTTTGTGTAAATTAAAATTCATTTCCATGATGATCTCGAAATACAAGATGACGCACCATTTATTGCTGCAAAAATTTTTGATAGCAAAATTTGGTTACGATATCTTTATAAACAAATGAAATCTCAATCTAAAACTTGAGGTTTTTTTTAAAGGTACTAAGAATCAATCCTATGAGAACTATATTATATAACAAAAAAAAAAAAAAATTGAATTCCGAAAATTAGTCATGTACTCGTAGCTCGCTACAGGCACCATTTTGTTTTTTATTACTTTGGAAAAATTAATTTATGTAGCTCAAAATATGTATAATATTGTCACCTATTTGGATTTTGAATATAAAATAAAGTTTCTTTACTTGATCGAGAAACCGTATATACCACCAAAAAAAATTTTCCGAAGTGTTTTCAAGAAGATGAAATTATAAAAAATCTTGTACGAAAAAGTTTAATGCCTATCTAAGCTATAAATAATAATATAATATTAAATTTAAAAAAATATATATTTTATTTAAACATTTTTGGATTAAATATCTTCACAAAACAAGAGATATTTTAAATCAAACAAAAAAGTGTTTTCTCTTACAGAGATTTTTGTCTCATTTCCGTATAATTTTTATTTGCACCAATTATATAATGTTCCGTAACTATTATTTTCAGCCCACTGTAACTGTTGCAATCACAAAAAAAAAAGATTGCCAATAGTTTCACAAAAGGTGAGAGTAGTAAGTGTAAAGTCGCAGCATGCAGACTGAGAGAGAGTGAGAAAGTGTTCTCTCGTGTGTGCAGCAGTCGCCAAATTGCACTCGAGACTGAATTATTGCCTGACGCAGCGCAACGAAGAGACAGCGACAAACAAGAGCAACAAAAGCAACAGCAACAACAAACAAATAAACAAACAGGCAACATGAAACGTGCAACACGGCAGGACGCAAAGAACGCCATAGGGAGACAGAGAAACAGAGAGCGAGGCTGCAAGAGAGGCAGAGAGAGTAGAAAAGTGCGACCCGAATAAAAGATAAATAGCAGAAACGTAAAATGCTGTTGAATGTTTTAAAAAACCATAAAAACCACAGAGAATTACATTTAATGGCTACTGCGGTAACGAACGCCAAAAAATGGGAATCCCAGAGTGCAACTACTATAGTCTGATACACTGCAAGCAAAGGAGTAAGGAGTATATAAGGAGGAGGCTAAGGAGTATACAAGGGTGTTGTCTATAGGATTGAGAACGAAGTATGTATATACATCATGAGCTTGGTGGAGATGCTGTAATGAGATCCTAAGCCAATTCCCATAGGTTCTACGAGGGTAATACTGGGCATCGAGATTCTGTGTGCGCCGAAGAGACATATCCTGCTACTCAATATGTTTTGTGAGGAATCGAACAAACCTATAGGTGCTAGAGTCCAATTCTTATAGGTTCTAGGTCGGTGATACCGGGCGTCGCCGAGGTGACACAATCTTCAATTAGCTAGAGAGTCCAACTCAGTCAATATATTTCGGGAGGACTCGAACGAACTTGCAGGGGTTAGAGTCTGTGATGCGCCTTAGTCTGAAAGAGTTCCGCAAAACAACGAAGTGCCTGGAGAGAAACACACAGCAAGCAATCAATAATAGAGAGTATATTATAGTCGGTACGTTCCGTCTACAACCCATCCAATTGTCATATTTAAGTTTGAGTAAGCTGCTCTGTCCATTTTGCATACGTCAAGCTAATTGTAGCGCATTGTCCAATACTAGTTGGACGCCTTGTAGCACACTATGAATTATTTATTAGACAAACTTGTCCATGGAAAAAGTGAAAATTGGCAACAGCGCATTTAGGCATTGGACAACAATCGGTAATTTACATAGCAGAGTAACAGTAGCGGAAACTGGCAACATTTCCGCCTCAAGCGCGTACCAAGTAACCAACCAACCAAAATGCAATAAACAGTTTGTAACCTCACATCATAAAAACACTAGCTAGAGGATACTCTGACCCGTCTGGCAGATGGACAAATGTGACACGTCCAGCACGCGCAACGGACCACAACAGTGCAAAGTTGCGGCACTCAAGTGGAGTGTAGCAACGGAAACAGGATACTTGCCAGGGCACTTGCTGGTAGCTGTCAAAAAGTCACACCCATTAGTTTGCTATGACATCAAACGAAACAGGGAAGAGTAAGGATGAACGCAACTTGTAGTCAGGTATTGCTGACTCACTCTGGGATGAACTTGCTGGCAGCTTGTAGCGCTGTGACATAATGTGCAAAGGATGCTGAGCTCACGACTCTGTTGCAAACGACTTGCAAATACTCTTTAATTTTACTGTAGCATCATCCACAGATTACAGCTGGCAGTTACTAAGCTAGTAAAGCCATAAAAACTAGGGACTGACTTGTCGGCTTGTACTGATAACTAGTAGAGATGGGATCGGAACGTGCATTCTGCGGTTCTGTGGAATGGGCGAGATTTTAAAATGTGCGGAATTCTTTTTTTTTTGTGACCCGAAATTCCTGCGGGTCCTGAAGTTAATGACGGGCTTGAAAGTATTTTTTCTTTTATTCAATTCTTGAGAACTTTCTTTGAAACAAATTGTGAATTTTTTTCAGTTTTTGTAAGATGTCTCTGAACTCTTGGTTGTTGGAGTTTGTGTACCTCGGATTCGGATTCAGCCCTGTTACATTCAAAGTTAAAGATCTTCTCTGGTATTTTCATACCCTGTACCTTAAGGAACAAAGGTAAAGAGATTAAGCTAAGTCAAAGGATATCGCAGATCTTCCCAAGTTACCAAAAGTATTATAAGGCTGACTAGAAAAGCCGATAAAAACGTGCACGTCTAACTGTCTGTCTAGATCTTAAATTTGATCCACTATGGTGCTGTCATTATCATAGTAGCAGTGGTGGATACACGAGGGGGAGGGTTTCTGGTCCGGACCCCCCCAAAACGCTAGCAAAAAAATTGCACCCTTCACTTAAATGATTTTTTTTCTTTTTTTAAAAATCCTGTGGTGTTAGCTCTAAGGACACTTCATTAACACAGCTTTAATGCCGCTACAGAACAAAAATGTCAGTACACCACAAGGTCCTCAGTAGTGCTGCTCCTGGCAGACTAGCTTGTTGTTACTGTCTCTCTGTATCCCTGTCTCCGTGTCTGTTCTGCTTGAATTCCATGACAATATCAGCAAACATTTTGTTGACAACAAACCAAACACAGCCACAAAAAAGAAAGTGACAAGCAAAAAGTAAAAAAAAAAGTAAGTACAGTAACAACAAAAGCACAACATGACAAGCTTAACAAAGTGAGAGTGGAGAGCATGAGCGAGTGAAGAGCGCCGCATTAAGAGCGTATGGAGAGCATGTCGCTTTAAGCCCAGCGACAAGGCAACACTAATACCGCTGCAATTAGTAGCACCAAAAGCACCTGCAGCTGGGATGTCCTGCCTGGATGTGCTGGGTGCCTCATCCAGTTACTGCCGATTCAGCTTCTGGGCATATCGCCTGGATGCCAGATTAGACTTGCTGCAAGTTGTTTATGGCAAAGTGCCCAAAGGGGATAAAGCATAATGAAAGTAATAAAGTTCAGCACACCGTAGTCCACGGCACTGATCACCGGCCGGTGATAAAAACTTTTGTGCCAGACATAAACGCTGTGCTACTCCATGCGTCCAACCCCGCCGTGCTTTCTGCTAGAGCTCGCCATTGAAGTGGTCTGTGGTTATGGTAACCGACAACGAACAACGGACGCTGGACAAAGGACAAGCAACATTTTTGGGCTAGGCAGACATTTTTATCGTTGTCGTTGTTGTTTTTATTGAATATTCATAAATGGCCCAGACTGTATAGCGGGTCGTGTGTGTGTGTTGGCCAATGCAGCTGCTGCTGCTGCCATTTTGGCCATTGAAATCAATATTTAAGGCACATAGAGTTGGAGGAGGCCATAACAAGATGTTGCCTATGCCTGCTGCATGCAACAAGAAATGCAACACAAATTAAAATGTTCACATATGCTGCGATGGGGTTAGGAGCGACAATGGATATGTTCGGGGTTTCTCTGGCTAGACGTGTTGTTACTTTTGGTTCGCTTTCAATTGCTGCTGTCTTTTGCGGTTGGTTTGGTCAGTCACTTGGAATGCTTCACTTGTCTGACAATGTCCGGAAACTTAATAGCCTTGTAAATATGTTTGCTTCAATGTGGGTAAATTTGTTGCCTACTTTTAAGCTGCACAAGTTAAAATTGGCAACAATGCGCAAACACTCTACTTGTTAAGGCATTGTTGTATAAAATTAAAGTTCAAAAAATACATAAAAGAAAATTTGGCAACAGGGTACACACTTTGTTATAGTGTTGTTGCATAAAATGAGCAATATGTCGCTTAAAAATTCAAAACAATAAAAGTGAAATTTGGCAACAAGTCACAGAATTTCGTTTAAATATGAAAAATTTAAAAGTGTAACAAGTCACAGAATTAAAATTAATTAAAAGGCTTGTATAGTCGCTTAAATGTGAAAATTTTCAAAGTGTAATTTGGCAACAGGGCACAGACCTCAAATTGCGAAGTTAGTATATATAAAATTTCTAAATACTTCTAAACTACTTACACGTGAAAAATGAAATAGCTTCATAAAGTTTGTTGGCTTATTCATAAAGTGAAATTTAGCAACGAGGCATACATTTTAGACATATTAGATGGTATGAAAAAATGCTTCAGAGTTAAGTAATTTTTCGTTATAAAATGAAATTTATAAGCAAGATACTTATTTGAAGCTGTATAATTAAAATGCTTTGATTGTCATAAATTTGAATATCCGCTTGATGCTAAAAACTTAACAACTTCGTCGAAGTGTGGAAGTTCGGAGTGGCGATTAAATTTGAAATATTTAATAATTATTAAATGAAAGTAAAGTTAAATTTAGAATCCAAGTTAGTACAAAAAAAAATCTGTAATAGTCTTAAATTTAAAGAGCCACATAAACGTAAAAAAATCCTAAGCTTTCTAAGACGGTTGTTCCATTTACAAAGTAAAATTGCCAAAATGGTACTCAATTCTCAAAAATGATGTGCAATAAAAATTAATAAGCCTGCATTTAAGTACGAAAATTCTTAGCAGATTTATTCTGTTTCAACCAATTTTGTAATCCAAATTTAAGCTACCCCAAGAATATATGGCACAACATCCATACTGGCATAAAAGGAGCACAGTCGCTTGAGCGTATCTTTGTCATATTTGACAAAAGGCTTGTAAAATAAAATTTGGCAACAAAGCGCATACAAATTGTTTGCACATGAATTCCATTATTAGTTCTTGCATTCATTGTAGCCAACAATGTTGCCTGCTTTTGAGCAGCACAATTGAAAATTGGCAACAAGGCTTTGTAAATGTAATACAATGTAGGCAGCTTAAAACCCCTACAAAATAAGTTTTGGCAAGAAGCTGCATACATTTTTGCATACAAAATGCATAAAGAGCACTAATTTTGCCAGTTGATTGAATGTCCCTTTGTGTTACTATAATAATACACTTGCACAGTTTGTTACTTTATTGTAACAACTAAAATATAAAATACATTTCCAGGCCAAAAACTTTCGAGTTTGCAGCTATAGTTGTTGATCATGTATGTTGACTATTTTTTAGCTGCAGTGAAAATTGGCAACAAGGCGTACATGCTATATTGAAGAGTACAAATAAAATGCATATTTATATATTTGTTTGGCCAGTCAGACCACAAACTTAAAAGCCTTTTCAAGTGAAATGTGGCAACAACACACACACACACTCTACACTGTAAAGTGTTTACAAATGAAATGAATTATTAAGCAATTAAAGATGAATGCTGCACTCAGCCACTTGCGCTTGAATGAGTCTGTCTACTCCCAGCTTAGTTAGTTTGGTTTATTTTTTTGTGTGGGTTTTAGGAAGTTATGGCACCCTTTAAAATGTACTGAGTTTGGTTGCTTGCTGCCTAACAATGCATATCAAATTAACTACTAAATTGACTTGTCAAACTTTTCTGTACAGTGCAAATTGCCACAAGAACATTTACAGGAAATTACAGCATGGAAATATGTGTGAAAAACTTGTCTACCCCATGCACTCATTCATTGGTTTATTCATTCATTCATTTAGCCATTCATTCAAGCATTCGTTGCGTGTCGAGCACGAAATACATTAGAGACTTTTGTCGTTGGCGTCGCTTTTAATGAGCATAAAGGATTCACATTTATTAATGAAAATGCCTAACAACAACAACAGCAAGAACCACTCACATAGCACGCACGAATGCATTCAAACAACAAGCAAAATGGTGGAAGCAGTCCAAGCACAAGGATATTCTTATCGACAGGCAACTTGAGTGTACGTGTATTGTAATTTTTATTTGCGGCCAAATGCGATACCATTTGATGCACAGTTTATGGCCACAAACATGTTAAATAGAGCCAGGACACGTAGCAAATTATGAATGAATGAGCCTGATGTGTGATACAAAAAAGTAGCAGGAAATGAGCAAAACCCAAAAAGAAAAAAAAAATTGAGAGAGTGTGAGGTGCACAGGAAGAGCATCTAATTGGTAGATGTGCATATGGTGTGGCATACTTACAGGCACACTTCTGAACTAAGTAATGAGCTTAGGCCCAGACTTGGATGTGGGCTTAAAATATTAAAGTCAAGACGACTAGTTCTTTGCGAGCACAAAGTTCATTGAGTAGCTCCTTTTTACAACTGTTTGCTTTTTGTTCCTTATCAATTTGGGCTAAAAATATTAAAGTCAAGAGAACTAGTTCTCTTATGAGCTAAGTAACGAGCTTAGGCTTACACACAGACTTCGATTTGGGCTAAAAATATTAAAGTCAACAGAACTAGTTCTTTGCGTCAACAAAGTTCAGTTCATTGAGTAGTTCCTTTATATATTGTTGCTTATGACCAGCGGTGGGCACTAAAAATAACGGAAAGAGCCCTACAACAATATCAAGAAAAAAAAGTTCTGTTACGGTCCCACAAGCAATTCTCGAGTAGGGCCATAAAGCCATAAAGTCATAAATAAACTATTCGCGTCGCCATCGATTGCTTGGGCGAGTACACTGAACAAAATTTTGCAACACATTCAAAGACACATCGAAGTCATATGACAATTTTAAATTACCAAAAAAAATTACTCGGTTTTACAGTTGCAAAAGTAACTATATTTCTGTTCTCAGTGTACTTGTGCGAAATTTTAGTCAGCGAGGACTAATAAAAAGCCTCGTTACGGTCGCCTAGCATCCTCGAGTAGGGCCATAAAACTCGCACATTGTGTGTGTTTTTTTTTGTAAATTCTCGTGTGCGTCTGGCGGAGCAAAAAGAGCCAAGGCGTGCCCACCGCTGCTTATGACTATCATGCTCTGTTCTGAATTCCGCTTCAAAAAATACTCGCACTCGAAAATTATTTTTAAGTTTTCAGAATATCCTTAAAAGTGTTTAAAATCTAGAAATTCTAGAGATCTTCAAGTTCTCCAGAGATTTCTGGCACACTGCCGCACTTTTAACATTTTTCGTAAGCTACTAGGCTCAGCACAAATTTTGACAATGACTCACTCACCTGACTGAGTTCATCTCTGGAGTGACGTGTGCATTTCGGCAACAGCGCCTGCATATCATCCTCAAAAGCGCCATTATGTGCATCCACCACATCACCGTCGTCGGCATCATCCGGATCTACGGATATCGCGCTGCCACATCCTGCGGCATCAGCATTTACATCCGCATCAATGCTGCTGCTGCTTTCGACCAGGCTTGTTGCATCTGTCATGGCTGTCATTGCCTTGCCGCTGCTGTTGTTGTTGGCCATTAGATTTGCTGCAGCCGTGCTGACGTCATTGCCATTTGTTGCACGTTTACCATTACCATTGTTGTTGTTTTTGTTGTTGTGGCTTGAATTTGCTGCCTGCTGCTGCGAATGCTGAGATTTTTGTGACTGTTGCGCCGCTTGGCTGTTGGCAGCTGCATCTGCTGTCATAGACGTGCCACTGGACGTGGCCAAAACCGTGCTGTTTAGCTCATTCGTTCTGTAACAAAAAGAGGCAGAGAGAGAGAGGCGATAAGTTAGTAACAAATTGGCCATAAATGAATCTATTTCTATATATATAGCGCTATACATAAGTAACGCCTGCTGTTGCCCCACTGTGCTGCCAAGAGCAGAGCAATTTGTCAACGTTTTGGCTGCTCAGCTGTCAAAAGGTTAATTTGCGACATATTTTTTTTTTTTGTTCTCTTTTTTTCTAACCCCCAAAACCATTTCTTTTCTTGACTCTAACATCCACACACACGTAGCGTGTCCCAACAAAGTGACGCAGAGCAAGGACAAGCCGGTCTCCGGGTATGGCTAAGGCAGTCAATTTTACGCCATTTTAACAATATTTTTACACAGACCCAAATGGCAGGACGAGGCGTAAAATGTTATTAATGAATTTGGCAAAGAGAAAGCAAGTCAAATGATAAGGAGCAAAAAAAAAATTAGACGAAAATATAAAATTGTTTAATACGAAGACAAAATGCTCTAAATAGCTTAGTAAAATAATTTCAAAATTTTATTAAGCGATTTGGTTTTTTTTTGAGCATATTTTTTATATTTCCGGTACACTGTGCAAACTTATCACTATACCTAGTTGATTTAATATATTTTTTTTTGAAGCGCGTGATTTGATAAAGCGAAATGCGAAATCATCCAAAAGTACCAAATCGTTTAAGTTTTCAGCATATGTAACATGCTTATCACTTGAGTTGTATTTAGGTTTATACCTCACGCAATCAGCTTTCACCACAAAATCGAACGTTTTTCCAAAGCAAAAAACTTACAAAAGCTATATATTTATTTTATAGTTTATTTAATTACTTAAGTAAAACAAATGTACTTAAAGTTAGAAACTTATGCAAAAAATAGCTTTAAATTCAAACTCATGCAAACAGCTTTCGCTTAAAAAACAAGCGATTTGCCAAAGTGAATTACATAACCAATATTTACTAACATATACCTCAAAAAAACAACTTCCAACTCAATACCAAGTGATTTTGGGACGAAAAAAGGTCGATAAGATATTCGGCCGTGCTCTGGAAAACGGAAAAAACAAAACGAACAATTTTCTTCGTATTTTTTGCTTGCGTGCTCCCAAATCCCAATTTTTTGCCGTCGCCATCTACTCATATTTGCCTTGAGGGAAATTTTCCACGACTATGGTATTCCCATTAGAAGGGAAATTTTTATTATGGAAGACATGAACTATTTACGCAAGACATGAACATTTTTTTATGCAAGATATTTTTTGAGTTGATTCAGAAAAAAATATTTATTAATAACTTTTTAACTTGAAATTGGCATAAATGGAATCTAAGAATATCAAATAATATTTAAAAAATTATTTCAGTTTTAAATGTGTACATTTTTTTATCCTATTTTGCCAATTCGTTATAATTCCCCTTGCAACAAAAAAATTTGGCTTCAAAACACATAAAAAAATCGTTTTGGTGAAATTGGGAGTACCAAACAGTCGGTTTCAAAACGAATCCGAATAAAATGTTTCGATTCGTTTTCCGTAGCACGGCCGATTACTTCTTAACTGCACTTGCTCAAAAATATTTTACAGCTTTGGCTCACGAAAATAGCTTTCGCCTTTATATCCAGCTGCTTGGGGCAAAAAGTTGTCAAAACCTCTATATTTTTTTAGTGTAGAATTTATTAAGTATTGAGTAATATAATAGAATTTTATTTTATAACTAATTATTTTTTATAAATTTGTGTTTATAAATACAGTAGCTCAAAATCAAGTGAATTCATTACTCCAAATATTGAAAGAAGTGATTATCGAAAAAGATGCGGGAAATTAATTTCCATAAAAACCTACCAGGTAGTAAAATCGATACTAAGGTTTTATCGATCGATCGATCGATCTATCGAGTCCTAGCAAACAAGTCCAAACTACGTAGTGTTTAGGCTCCGCCAACAAAAAAAAAAAAGGGGAGAAAATTAAGTTAATTCAATTCTCCAAATATTGAAAAAAGTGAAAATCGAAAAAGATGCGAGAAACTTTTATCGATCAGTCCTTGCAAACAAGTCCAAACTACGTAGTTTAGGCTGACGAAAGAAATCGGGATTTTTTTTTCGAAAAAGCACATAACGAAAAAAATAAATACACCCAGTTGACTAGTTGGGACAAATTGTGTTCCAAGCTCAAAAAAAGCTGAAGAGCCAACTGCGCCGTGGCTTCCGAATATCGATTTTGCTCGATATATCGATATATCTTGCTTTATAGAGTACACAAACTATTCGTTAAGACACATAAAACTTTGCTCTATGCATAGAGTATAAGAAAAATACGCACACAAACACTTCAAGAGTTTGGCATGTGTTTCCTTCCGTTTCAAGGTCTCAAGGACGTCGACGAGGACAATGACGCAGCCTAAGTAAAGCAACAACAAGAAAAACTTTTTTTCTCAATTTTTTTCTTATATTTTATTTTGGCAACTTCTGGCGCCCGTTGATGGATCGGATCAGCTGGCATAAAGTAAAGCAAATAAGCAAAGAAAAAAAGAAAATTAATAAAAGTGTGAACTCACAAAGCACTTTACATATGTAATATGCTTTGTTTTATGTACAAACATATACTGCTATATATTGTGGGTGTATAAGTGTATATGTGTGTGATATGACAAGTTGTCAAACATTTTGACATAATCATGTCAAATTAACACAAACAACAACAAACGCTTGGGATAATAAAACACTTAAAGAAATGAAGGCCAAAACGAAATTTATGCATGTTGAAAAAAAGCTGTTTGCTATATTACTTTAGAGACTTAAAAGATTTTTCAAATGTGGCATACTTTTGGGCGCCGAATTGAAATCAATGAGTTTCGTGCACAGTGGTATCCGAGGTGATGATATTTAAATGAATTTTTGTGCTTCCAAATGGTATTGTACCAGAAATCGATAGCGAATCCCATAGCTTTTCTTTAAGTATTTGCAGATTTAAAATAAAGTGTATTAAGAAAAAAAAATAATCCAAAAGAAGTCATAGATTCTTTGAACAATTCAGCCCTAATAATTGCTTCTAAAGAGCGAACAAAACATAATTTCTTAAAAATTAAATGTTTTAGATTCGTAACGTAATAATCAATATTATAAAAATTATAAAATCGAAAACATTTTCGTAACACTTAAAACATTTTTGCTCTTATAAGGGCATACTCTGAAGGCTTAAACCAATCGGTCTGAAGTTTTTGAGTTCAGTTTTGAATTTATGTGCCAAAATTTTAACATCCTACCAACATTTTTTCAAAATCGTGCCAATGAATCGGGATTTTCGACCAGTTTGGAAAGTTTGTTATTTATTATAATCAAATGAATTCCTATCGAAAATTGAATTAAGGTCTTCAGAAACAGTTCCGAACATGGCCTATGCATAAAAAGTACTTATATTTTAAAATTTTTTCAAAAACTCTATAAAGTTTTCTTGAAATATTTGAATCAGTAAAGCCAGAAAATAATGTGACTTTTCCTTCGAACAGCAGAATTGTAAAGATTTATCTATTTCAACGAAAAAAAAAAAATTAAAAATTATTGTGAACAATCATCATATGCGTTTCATTGCACCATATCGATAACTCTGATTCAAAACCTCTTCAACATGTACAGAATTTTTTAAGTGTTACTAGAAATTTCAAAATTGAAAGTCACAATGTCACATTTCAATAAAGCTTCGCTCAAACTCATGACGTCACAAGTTACAAATAACTGATGAAAGCTCTCTCTAAGCAGACCAAATTATTTTACGAATGTTATTAGAAATTCCAAATGCTTGTCAACAAAATATATTAAAAGTTGATAGCAAGATGCAGCCCCAATGCATCCGTTCACAAATCAAAGTAAATTTTGTAAAACAGCAATAGAAGCTCTTAAAAGTTAACTACTCCATGTGAAGGGAAGAAAGCAATGAAAATGGCAGCAGAATTGCAACTGGAACTGGAAGCAGTAGCTTTAGAGTGTGTACACATATATGCAAATTAGTTGTGACAGCTTTCAAAAAGTTGAGCATATAAGGGAGTAAGAGGAAGAGAGACTAAAGTACTTGTATGCATAGATGTCGATGGACAAGGAACTTGCTGGGCAACTTGACAGCCCCATCGAGTACATCGGGTTCAAAATGTTCAAAGTTCATAAACAATCCACACACACACACACACACAAACACATAGGTCTACATGCATGAATGTGTTGCACATATGCAACCAGAGTTCTGGCGGGGGGTTACGGGTGTTGGTTGTCTGTACCCGAGGGGCATGCAAGCCCCGGTTTTTGATATGGTAATGTGGCAATGCGTGTGTGGAATGTGCCATTATTAGATTTTTCGTCAGTGCCACATCGTTGTCATCCTCATAGTAGTCGTAGCGCCATCATCATCATCATCATCGCATGTGGGTGTCATTCCGGCAGTAACAAAGACTCAGAGAGTAGGGAGTGCCATAAAGTAGTAATACTAATTAAGTTGTGTATTATGTTGAAGACATTGCAAGTGGAAACTGCCAAGTGCCTGGGGGCAGACTTCTTGTGGGTTTTGCTCATGTTGAGTGAGCAGTTGACATGGTTATACGGTTTTGCTAAAGGCTTCTTTCACCTATCTATGCAATGATGACGGCATGACAATGCTGCATGAGGTTAACTCTGAGGTTAACTAGGGAAAAGACAGTTTTAAAACTCTGACTTTTGTTGGTATGGAATCTTTCGACAAAGAACTTTTTCTTTGAATATGATAAAAAATAAACGAGACGTACAAAATGGAATTTGGAAAATTCAAAAAACACTAATATTTTGAACTTCAATTATTGCTGTGAGCCGACAGTCAGGAAACTGACTGGGAATAGTCCACTTTGAGCAAGAAAGAAAGAGTGTTTCTTTAATTCGGATTTTAAGACTTTCTTAGAAGAAAAATTCAAGAAGTTCACTTTGGGATTGAGAACGCAGAGCTGCATTTAAAGCAAAGTTCCAACTGAAGAATCTGTATTCGCAAGTCTATTCTATTCTAGCTCAGAGCCTCACAAAAAACCACCGATACCACCATTGTGTTCCAAACAAAAATCAACCGATGTTACTTTCATCTTAGTAGGCAATTGAGCATTACAGAACACGACGAACCCAATGACATCTAGTAAATGAAGACATTGTGGATGCACTAGCTGTAGTTTAGGGGGGAAGAAGCCCTTCATTAAGCCATAAACCGATAACGAGTTTATGTTTTCAGTCAATAGAAGATTTCTCCTCAAGCTCTTTACGGTGATGGATTATTTCTATTCTATCTATTTGGCCATTACCAGCGGTTCCTATCTTGTGCCTGCCGGTGCCAATTGGTGATCCGAAGGTTACCCAGCTTCCCATGTCCATGCTTCAGCGCCATAAAGAAGCACGGGTTTGATAAGGGATCTGTACAGGGCTATTTTTGTATGTCATAAACTCCTAACTGAGCCCAAAGTAGTAGATGGATTATTTAGAGAGTCCAAACTCACAGAGCTTTAAAGGCCAGCATCTAAGTGTAGTATGGATACCTCTCATTAGAGGCCTACACATAAGCCAAACATCAGCTATAATGATGACTACACTTTCATTCGAAACACTCTTTGCAACACTCACCTCGCCTTGCCGTGCGTTTTAAACTGTGCCACCTCGGCATAACGTCGACCTAGTGGCACCTCCTGTGGACTCAACAATGCATCACAATGTTGCAACATCGTTGTCTGTTTCTCCATGGGCAGGCTCATGCCCTTGAGCAATTGTGCTGCCTTAATGGGTAAATTATTGGAGCATTTCAATTGCTGCTCCTCGCTGCGATTTGCATAATTTTTCAATTGTTCACGCAACGAGTAATCAACGGAACTGGAGCAGGAGGATGTGGAACCCGTGGCTGATGTGCTGCCGGTAGAGTTGGAGCAGCAGTTGTCCAAATTGTCAACCGTATGCAATACGCCGCTGGCATTGCCATTCTGTAGATCCTGATAGGCTGCATGTGCATCCTCAGAGCTAGTGGTGCTGCTGGTACTGCTGCTTCTGGAATCGGAACTGTGACTCGACTGATTACTTTGACTGGTTGTATTGGAGACGCAGCTGTCCATGCTGGCAATGGAATTGCGATTACTTTGCTTCACCAATGCCAGCTCATCATCTTCATTTTCATCGCCAACAACAACATCATCATCTGCATCGAGAGCATTATGCTCATTTATTTCGCTCTCTGGCGTATGGCTGGTATGGCTGCTCTCACGTGTCGCCGTCTCCAGCTCCAGCGTCACCTGTTGTGGCACTATGATCAAGGAGGTGCGCTTACGTAGCGTCTCATCCTTGGCGTTCATATTTTGTTTCAACGTCTTGTCCGACTTGGTGGTATACACAATGACCTCCACTTTGGATGTATCATCCAGAGTTTGTGATGTTTGTGTCTTTGACTCCTGCGACATGCTGTAAAATTTTTTGTTTCAATAATGTGGGAACTTTCTAGAAAGGTGTGAGTAGTGTGAAACCATATGAAAATTTATGCTACCAATTTGCAACTGAAACGAGGGTAGGCTGAAGAGTATGTACTCTTAGCCACCTTTGTGCCACTGTTTAGTTGTGTTATAGAGTTTATAGAGAACAACTTTCGCATGCTTGTAAATATAAATAAAATTAAAAAACTTTAGGTAACTCGATTTCTGTTTCTGAAACCAAAAATTAATGATGATCTGCGTTGTCAATATCAACCATTAAATTTTATACAGCTTTATGTAGCAGCAAACATTTTGAATGAGAAACTCTTAGGACGTTGAAGAGAAATCAACATCCAACAGTTACTTGACGAAATCTGCGGACACGCTTGAAGGTATCCGAGATTTTCCATCTCACGCTAACGAGTGAAAAATATAATTCACCAATATTTAGATATTAAAATATTATAGATTCAAAAAAGATCTTTGATGATGTTTAATCGAAGTAAGGCAGAAATTTCTAGCTGTTGCGTGATCAAAAAAAAAAACTCCTAATAAACCTAACTTATTAGACTGCCAGAAGTCTAAAATCGTGTCCAAAATTTTATTTACGATTTTTCAACATTTTGAAGATAAGATTTTGTACCACATTTTTAGAACCAATTGCTTTCGTTTCTAGAAAGAAAGGATTGCTTTTAAGACCAAAACATCTTAAAGGTAAGAATGTTAAAGATGAAAATAAAATTGGGAAAAGTCTAAAATCGGAATAATAAGATAATAATCATAACGCCCAACAGAGCGCTGGCAAATAAGAAGATTTTTTCTAGACACGAAAAAAACATCTATTATGATAAAAAATAAAAAAAAATTAACCAATACACTTTTTTTTTGCCCTCGAACTAAAATACTACGAAAAAAAAAAAACCATAAGCCCAATAGGGCTCTGACACGAAAGAAACTTTTACTATGACAAAAATAGAAAAATATTGAGATATACTTTTTTTTTTACGACGATTATGCTGAAAAATACATACTATATATGTATTTTTTTTAAAAAAAAGTGGTACTCTGTTAGAAAATAAAAAAATTTGAGAAATAAATTTTTTGTTCGAAGAAACCGTCGCTTCTGTTCCTAGTACTTTTCAACCTACCCTCAAACTAAAATACTACAAAAAAAATCCCATAAACAAAACATGCCACTGACACATACGACGATTATGCTGAAAAATATATTTCATTTTTTGTAAAAAAAAAAGGTATTCTGTTTGCTAGACCATGTATTTTTCAGCCAGCCCTCTAGCTAAAATACTATGAAAATCCCATAGGCCCAACAGAGCACTGACGCGAAAAAAAAATCTATTATGCTAAAAAATTTAAAAATATATTTTTTTTCGATAAAGTTAAATCGAGTACTTTTCAGCCAGCCCTCGAACCAAAATACAACGAAAAACTTATAAACCCAACAGAGCGTTGACACATAAGAAGATTATGTTCAGAAATAAATTTTTTTTCGAAGAAACCGTCGCTTCTGTCCCTAGACCGAGTTCTTTTCAACCTGCCCTCGAACCAAAATACTACGAAAAAAAAACCCCATAAACCCAACAGGGCGCTGACACATGTGTCAATCAGTTTTATTGAATTCGACATTTAATGCCAATACATTGCTATCATTTACAACCTGCCTCCAACTCCTCCTGCGCCCCCCCTGCGCACCACCCTGCACTCACACCAGTCGATCAGCGCTTTTAATGTACTACTCTGCCAGCGCGTTACAGAGTATCTCTCGTATCGTATATCGCACATGTATGGTATATGCAATAAGTTGCGTTATTTTGTGCCCTTATAGCAAGTCTCATCTACGCCTCCTTCGCCGCCCACCCCTCACTCTATGCATGAATTTTAATTTAACGAGCATGTTGAGGCTTTTAAAATGTTATTACCTATAAAAACAACCACAACAACAACAACAACAGCAACAAAAACAACAATGGCAAACAAACAATGCGAGGGCTGACATTTGCTGTATTGTATAACATTTTTGTTTTTTATAGATTCCAATTCCGGCCAGAAATTCGGAGCGCTCAAGCGACACCTGCCAGCCAGCTGGCCATATGAGCCACATATAAGCTTGCCTCCTCCCCGGCATTTTTTCTTTATTTTTTTTATGAACTTTTAACAATAATTTTTATGCCACCGGCTGTGTCTATCTTTGTTGTTGTATGCTTTGCAAGTATCCATTTCACTTTGACGACGAAACAAAAATTGAAAATAATATTTTGGTGCAACTTTTTTTTTTTTGTGCCCTCAACATTTTTGTGGAATTTTCTGACGCGACGCGTCAAATGGAAGGTGTCTAATGCTTAAGTGAAGTGTTCCAAGAGTTTGGTGTACTGTAGCTTATATGTTAAGCAGCAACAAAATACTTGTACTAGCTAATACAGTGAAACATCGCTAATGCGAATTCGTGAGGGAGCAGAGTCTTATTATAATAATATTATTCGTGGCATAGGAAAATTCGTTGTATGAAAGCTATATACCTTTACTTCTACAGTAAACTATCGCAAATGGTTCCACTGATGGTTCTAATTTTAGAAAGTTGCAATTTTCGATCAAAAATTGATTCTTCTCAATCCTTTAAATGACAATATGATGATATATTTTTATGTTATTTAAGGGCTACCATCTAATATGCCACAAAATCGAAAAAAGTCTTGAAAATGTACTTTTCGCAAAAATTGTTACTGTTTACAAAAAACAAAGAATTTTTCCGAATTTAATCGTTCACTAACACAAGTTTGCAATATTCTAATGGAAAATTCATTTCAAAAAGTTTCGGATGAGATAAGAAGAATTTATAATTTAAAAATTTTTTTAGACATAAGTTTCTTGAGAGTTATGCGAAGACTAGGCGTCTTTAGCGAATGCACACGGTCTTTTTTTACACGGTTTTGAAATAATACGGTCTAGAAAAAAAAATTTTACACAATTTTTAAAAAAAAAAAAGCTGTTTGATTGAAATTTAAAAGAAAAATATTTTTATTAATCTAATCTTTTAGAAATTTTGTAAGGGAATTCCCATTTCTAATTTATTTTCATAGCACCTTAAGGTTTTTGTTACAGTGTTTTTTCTGGAACGTAAGTACCGTGTAGAAACAGAATTAGGTGTACTTTTTTTTTTACCTTTTAAATTTAATATTATGTTGAAAGAAAACTTAAACCTTGTATATACTATATTATAGTATAATGATATAACATCATCATTACTTGTCCTAGACTTTTTTACAAATTAAATACAACTTTATACAAAAAATTTTGTTCTACTGTACATAGCGCATTTACTAATGTCATGTAAATAACAACAAATTGTTTAATTTTTTTTTTTTTTTTTGTGATAAGCAATTATAAACATTTGCCACTGTGCCAACAATATTTGTTTTGACATCAAAAGAAATTGAAAAGAAGCCCCAGTCAATGTTGCAGGCAACAAAAAAAAAACATAGAAGCAAAAATATATGTGTATACTGTATACATAGTATATATGTACATAAGTAAAACCAAGCACGCTGAGCTGAGCGTCAACTAAGACTTCATCTAAGTGGGTTTCATTTTGCGTCTTGCTCGACTGAATTTTTAATATATTTACTTATTGCCATACACACACATATAAACAATTATATACTTGTACATAAATACCTATATACTCAGGGTGTATACTTTTTGTCGTCATGTTTTCGTCATTGAAATGTCACCCCCCACCCCCCTATATTTGTCCAGTGAGAAATGTCTGTGTGAATTGTTGCAGAATTTCCGCTTATCGTTTATAATAAGATTTGCCTTCGGGAATGGCGAATTCCATTAGAAATATCATCATCGTCTTATGGGCTTGTTTATGACTTAAAGAGTTGAAAACGTAATACCTAGACAGCAGACGACATAGTACGATAGAGTAAATATACGTTGGCAACGATACGGAAAATTAAATCGCATGTGATATAAGTTGACAATATTTGGTTTGGAAATGGGTGCAAATACAACGATGTGTAGTTTTTCAGCTGTACCACAAATTTTAAATGACTTTTCCAACATGTCTAGGTATCTATGCTTTTTATTCACGTATTTTAGCATTGTGTTGCCCAACACTGTAGTTAATTGCTAACGCTGCACTACAATTCCCTATTGCGACTGCATTCGTGACGTCACTGCGTATGCAGGCACGCGAAATGGGCTGACGAACGACTGTAGCGCAGCGCTGGCTATTGACACCCCGCAAAATATACAGGGTATTATAAATTTTTTGCAATTTATAGTATGTCTCACGCATATTATGATATAAGCCATACTAGCCTGGGGCTATAAGAGCAAAGACACATCTCAACAATATAAGAGTATTTAAAGCAAAGATCCTAAGAAAGTTCACAGATAAGCCATGTTTTGTTCGGTACAACACTCTAGGACGAGATCTCAATATATCTAAGATTGCAGATAGAATCTAACACCAGAGTAGTAGTTATAAAAACAGATTTATAAGTCATTTGCATAAAACAGCAAGAGGGCTAGTACTGAAACCCTTCCATATAACAAAAAAAAATTCCAAAGAAAATTGAAGAAAATGTAAACTTTTTAGGAATTCAACAGAATTAATTCTTGAAATTAGATCGAAATAAATAATATTTATACTCTTTAGAATTAGTACTGAAACTCAAATCGTTTTTAGGGTTTGGCAGAAGGAATCCGAATTCAAGGTTCAAAACACCCCAGCAAATCAGGCTTTCGACATCCCTTTCAAAATACTTAAAAAAAAAAAACTATGATGAGTTTTTCAAGGCAGTTGTATCTTTGAAATTGTACAAAATACAACGCTATGAAATTATTTTTGGTTTAAAAGTTTTGTGGAACACATAAAAAATCAACTTGATCTGTCTGCACATATCTCAGGTTTAGTCCTAGTTCTTATAGTTTCCAAGATCTAAGCGTTTATAAAGACAGACAGACAGGCAGACTTCTCTCACTTTGGGGCGTCTCCTTCTCTATGTTATATACATTTGCTCAAACATAATGTACGCCTTCAATTGGCTTACAGGGTATTAAAACTGATTACTAATAATAATTCAATATTTGTATGACCAAATGTTTAGCATTGACTAGTGTTCCTTCGCTTCACAATAGATCCACGCAGGTGCGGCTCTAGGGTTTGATCTTGGGGGGGGTTCTTCACTTCGAAGTGTATATATATCAGAGCTTGCAAAAGACTTTCAACCCATTTTTCCAACTTTTGGGGGAATCCGCATCCGAAACACCCCCCATGGATCCGCCACTGGATCCAGGAGACCACAATAAGTAGGAATTAAAAATTTCACAAAGGGATGCACATAATACCAAAAAGAGGGAATTTATTTAGATTGGGTTTGGTACAAATATCATTTTGCCACCTAAAACAAGTAAAATTGGCAACTGCTGTCAAGCAGTCTATATGGAGACAATGCCAATATATCTCAACAAAAAATGGCACTCGAAAGTTATAGATATCATGCAACCAAAAGATGATTTGGAGCAGCTTCGCATTTGATCGAAATCGATTAATTTATTTTTTGTTTCTTACTCTGGTACAGAGTATCTCAAGGTCGTATGCGCCACCAACTTAACGTGCGACATATTTTAAATTTCATTTCCAACCCATTCCATGTTACACGTCTCTCATTCGATTTGTCATTTGTATCGATGACTTACTTCCTAATGCAATCTCGTAACTTTTAAATCGTGCACTATTAAAATTTATCTAGAAAATTAAAATGAATCAAACACGTAGCAAACATTTTTGCAATTAACATTTGCATTGTCTGGACAACTTGAATCACTAGACAGTCGTCGGGCCTAATTTCTAAAGGCACGAAACTCGATTTCAAGGCCCTGGCAACAACAATTACGATAATCTAATTCGTATAATTCGTGCTAAAATTGATTTCAAAGTAATCACAAAGTATTTAATACGTCACAAGTGACGGCAACGGCAAGAACTTTAAGCCCTGTCAATCAGTTTTTGACAAGTTCCCTGTTATTTACATAAACCATATCATATATGGGTTTACGAAATACTCTTACTCCGACTGCGGCGTGCTGCTTTCTTTGCGTGCTCGATTATTATGCAAAGTGTGAAACGCAATTGTCAACAAATTGTCAACCAAAGTTGGGACACGATTTAAGTTTGTGTGTGTTTTTATTTTTCTAGGGTCTGAGTACAAACGCGAATTGTTGGCATGTTCTGGGGACCCTGGCGTGCTGCTATTTATTTTTATTTTTTCTCATTTGGTAAAGTGACTTTTAGTTATGGAGCCATTTGGCCATTGTTGTTGTTCTTCTTGTTGGTCGATTTCAAGGCCAACCAAGCATAGAAGCCGCAACCATTTGGAAAAGCCGCAATCCAGCTTATTTACATAACTTGACATATAAAGAGCACCCTTCCAAGTAACTTGAACAAATGGTATGTAAAATAAGTATGTACTTGAAAATTATACACTTTAATTCTGTGTGAGTGTGTGTTTCCATTATTCCAATTGAATGGCATCGTAAGTTTTTAGCAAACCAAAAAAAATAAAAACATTTATTAGACTTTTTACGTATTGGTTCGTAAAGTTCAGGGCAACATGACATTTGAAGCGTAATAATAAATATGATTAGAATGCATTCAACTGGCATGAATCATTCACTCATTCATTCATTCATTCCGAATGAAGCATCATTTATGAGCATTGATTTCCAAATCGCATTGCAGCGTTACCTAAACTAAGTCTAACTTAGTACTCATGAAGTGCCAAAACCAGCTGCATCTATGAGCCGTAGATGTTTCACCGAATAAGATTCACAGTATGATTAATGAATCTAATTCGAAAGAAGTGTGGATACCTATGGCACTCATACTGAAATTCACTTAAATTCCGAGATTCGCTCAAGAGCACCTCTTACCAAAGGAAACCACACCAAATCTTGTCTTGGGGATGAAGTTCCCCCGAGAAATTCGATTGAGCATATTACATTGTCCGTACGCAGGACACTCCCGCTTCAAATCTGCCAAAAATACAAAATTGGCTCAAAGGTACGATCTCTTAGCAGCTTAAGTTCGTCGCTACGAAACTTGATTATGCAAAGTTCAAGATGTCTTTTAGCAAACTCAAATGCTTCGAAATGAGAATGGACATCCATGATACTACTCCTAAAATCGCCCAAATTCCGAAATCCGCTCTCCTTCCAAAGAAAAACTTAACAAGCCTTAGCTTGGAAATTAAGTTCGTTAGAGAGCAGTTCGATTGAGCTTAGTTCACGTTGTTTAGTCCGTACCCAGGACAGCACCCCCTTTAAATTCACAAAAAATTTTAAATTCACTTATGAGCGAAACCTCCCAAAAACGAACCCACCAAGGCTCTGTTTACAGATCAATTTCCTTCCTAGGAAGCTCGATTAGGTTGAGTACCAGACACGTCAATCAAATGCTTCCAACTGATTATCTACATACTCATAAAACCGCCCAAAGATCCAAAATTCGCTCAAGACCACGTGCTTTCAAGGAAAAACACAACAAAAATTAGTTTTGGAACTAAGTTCGTTGCAAAGCAGTCCGATTGAGCTTAGTACATGGTTTTTAGTTCGCTTACTTGTGCGTACCCAGGACACCCCCTTCTTAACTTCACCAAAAATTTTAAATTCGTTTTAAGCACGACCTACCAGAGACTATCAAAGCTCTGTTTGCAGTTCAAGTTCCTTCCTAGTAAGTTCGATTAGGCTGAGTTGTTTAGAAACTCAAATGCTTCGAAAAAAGTATGGATATACAAGGTATGGTACTCCTACTGAAAACGCCCAAAATTCCGAAAGTAAAACCACACCAGAATCCAGCTTGAAGATCCTCCTAAAGAAGTTCGAGGTGGCGTAGTGGTAGCGTACTCGCTTTTCAAGCCGATGGTCGGTGGTCCGCTTCCCCGCAGAAGCACTGGAGCATTTGCCTAGCATTGGCATCGCTAGCTCAAAGACGCTATTTGTCCGCCGTTCGGATTCGGCTATAAACTGTAGGTCCCTGTTCTCTTCAAACAGTTATTCATAGTGATCCCCATGCTCCACCCAGGGGCGACTGATAAAATAATCCGTCGGGGTAATTATTATTTATAAAGAAGTTCGATTTGACAAAGTTCAGGGTAGTTCGCTTACTTGTCCTTGCTCAGAACACTGAATCCGCCTAAAATTGGGAAATTCGCTTAAAAGCACGTCCTGCCAAAGAAAAATGCACCAAATCTAAGCTTGAGAATCAAGTTCTTAATTGTCTTCCTCCTAAAATCATCCGAAATTCTCACAAATTCCCTTCATATCATAAACTACTCACTAAATCGTTAAATTCGTTACACAGAATTTCTAAAATAAGTTTACTTGTCCTTATCCAGAACACTCGGCATGTTCGTGGATGTACATTAAGACCCACTGATAAATGTAAGCTAACGATCATAAAAGAGTTTCTTTGAAGAATAGCAGTAACTCACAGCTCATAGCTCATGACTTTTATCTGTGGTTTTCCTGACTAACCACATCTTTTTCTTTGATTTCTTGCGATGCATTCATAAAAAGTTTTGAAACTATTATGAATCATTCATCATCAATCATGTTCATGATTGTATATAGGACCTCAATGAGTATAGTAAGCCAGTATAAAGAGTTTGATTATTTAGTACTTCATAGCGCATTGCCTATGGGCTTTCGCAGTTTTTTCGGAGAGCCTGCTTTAAAAGTTTTGATGTTATTCATATGTTGTCTGAATGCATTCAAAGTAACCAAGCGAACATTAGGAACTCCTGTTCATGGTTGTACGCATGGTTGTTTCTTCAGAGTAAGCCCTACTCATAATGAGCTGCTGCGATGATTTGCGATCGAGTTGCGTGATTTCTATTCACTTCCGCCAAAGATTTAGTTATAAAGCAAATGTATAGTTAAAATGCATTCAAAATATTATGAATCATTCGTTCTGTTTCGAGTTATCATCATTTATGTATTTGCACTGATTTCCAAGCGAATATGATTCACAGATATGCGCACTCTTTTGCCCCTCTCTGCCTTTGTTGCGCCACATAAGTGGCCTGCAATAAAGTTTAAAAATCATCTATGTCGAGTATATATTATTCTTTTGTACATAAGTATGCAATTTTTCATACATCTATGAGAGGGGTTCGACAAGTTTTCTTCTTTTTTTTTTTTGTGCCTTTTGTGTTTAGTAATTTTTCAATTTTGACTGAGCTTTTCTCGACATTATCGTCTGGGTGGTTGGTTGGTTGCTGCTTGTTACAAGTACTACAAATTATCGGTAGCCCGGTACCAAGAGCAGCCGCCATGAGGTCGTGTGCTCGGCACGTGCGCGACGACGTGTTGCACGGACAGCAGAGGGTGGTTACCCACGCTCAGTATGGTACTGCCTCTGCCCACTATTAGAGCAATTCCATGCTGTGTTCCATGGGGCTTTAGTGTAATTGATTTCGTATTGTTGCTAGGTTTACTTTTTTTTGCAGGGTGAGCTGGGGTTTCAATGAATGCGTTTACTGCGTGCTCCGTCGTTTACTTTTTGAGCTCTGTTGTTTGGCTTGTAATTGCCCGTTGCTTGGGGATTTACAGGTGTCTGGCAACCCTTGGCTTATATACATATAGATATGTACTTGTGTACATATATACTATTTTGTCAACGCATTGACAACATTAGCAAATTGATTTCAACAACAATGACAAGAGCTGCTCCATTTGGCATTGAGGTTGAAGCTCTGAGTTTTTGGTCGCCTACTAACCCACTCGTCGTCTGCTGGCATCCACACACACACACACAAACACACTCACGAACCAATGTATCTGTGTGTAGCCATAGCTCAAGGCCCTTCCAAAAAGCACTTTGAGTGGGCGTAGCATCATAAAAAAAAGCCTCTAAGCAAAGCTATCTAAATAAATATTACCCTGTGTGACATGCCACATAAATTTTGTAAATCTTTTTCTTTGGGAGCTCTTTTATTTTTCTTGATTTTATTATGTTTGTATAAAATATTTAAATTTGATTTTAGTTTTATGTAGTTTTTTTTTATTTTTGATTTTTTTAATGCATATTTAATTTATACGCCGTGACTATTAACTAAATTGTATATTTAGGCGTGAAATTGGGCAGGTTTTAGTTAATTTGTACAGGTTTTGTGAAAGGTGTTTTAATCGATATAAATGTGCACCTACGTAACACCACACTTCCGGGCTCTTGGTCAACGAATGAACTACTTAAAGTCAGGAAATAATGCTCATCTGCGTAAGAGGCAATCATAATAATGACATGAAGTTGACTTAAAAGATGGCGTACGTTAAAGTCGGGTGCAGACCACTTTGGGATACCCTGTACAACTAATTGCAATTAAGTCCGATAAAACGTGCAAAAACGTTTTTTTTTTGACTTATTGGTCCTATGGCAGCTATATGATATAGTCATGCGATTTTTATACAATTTTTGTACAGTGTTTGGGAACTATAAAAAACTTTGGAACACCAAATTTGGTCATGGTATCTTCAAAAATACACGAAATACAGCGAATTTTGTACAAAAAACTATTTTTTGACCGATCGGTCCTATGGGAGCTACATGATATAGTCAACCGATTTTGATCAAATTTGGTACAGTGTTTGGGAACTATAAAAAAGTTCCGAGTTTGGTAACGATAAAGTTATCGTAAACAAACGAATTATACATTTAAAACATTTTGTTTTTTTCGAGGTCCTCTGAAACACCCCTATGGGAGCTATATAATAGAATTCTGATATCAAAAAATAAAATAAACTTAACGGATCTAATCTGAAAGTTTGGTTACTCTCGCTCTTACCATCTCTGAGATCTAGGAGTTCATACAGACGGACGGACGGACGGACAGACGGACATGGGTATATCGACTTCTCTAGTCACCCTGATCATACTTAAGGTAACTTTGGAGGGTCTCCGACGTTTCCTTCTGTATGTTACATACATTTTCGGCTTGCACAAATTTAATATACCCTTTGTACCATACGGTACAGGATATAAAAAAAAAGAAAGAAAAAAAAAAAAAACTACAAAATTCGCTTTAAAATTTATTTAAAATTATCAAACTGCAACAAAATATTATAAGCTATTTATTTATAGCTCACTCAGTGCATAAAATTCTAGCTAGAAACTTGCAGCATGAGTATCTCATAGATACATTTTCCATGCGCGGCATAAAAACAGAATCTAGCATAAATTTTATTGGCTTTGTTTATAAGACACATTTTGTATCTGCTAGATACAATGCGTTTTTGGCCAGCTGTTCAATTGCAAAAGCAAGCCGGGTGAAAGGCGCTGCAACAACAACAACAACTTCAACTTCAGTCCAATCTTAGGCGTTGAAATATTTATGATACGAAGGCTACAAAAATGCAGCTACGAATATTTCTGGTATTTTTGTTTTTGGTTTTTGCTGCTGTTGGAGTATCTTACGGTTTGTTTGCCACAATGCAAAATAAAATATGAAAGTGCAACAACGGCAGCAACAACAACAACGACAACTATGAAAAACCTGCTAAACAACTTTTACACACTGCACCCCGTTGTGGAACCCATGTGGATGAAGTTCCACCAAATGCAGTATGCTTGGCCAAAGTTACAAGCTTACACTGAAAGAAAAACTTTGTTCAGAAATCATGTTTTTGAATTAAAGCCAGTACGCAGACATTGAGACAAAACAAAACTTCATTTAAAAAAATTCTAGTGAAAGGGGTCTAAGCAGTACGAAATATTTCGCACGGAATCGCAAAACTTCATATAAAAAAAAAATCTCATTTGGGATATTCCATTTGGGATATTTTTTTTTATATGAAGTTTTGTCATTCCGTGCGAAATATTTCGTACTGCGTATAGGCCTTAAAGAGTAAACAGTGTTGCCCCATTTATTTTTGGTTAACTTTAGCTGCAGCATATTATTTCAGGAGCAGCTAAATCGGTGTGAACAAAAATTAAAATTTAAAGGCCCATACGCAGTTCGAAAAATTACGCACGGAATAAAAAAACCTCATATAAAAAAAAAAATCCCAAATGGGATATCCCATATTATTTTTCAAACTGCGTATAGGCCTTAAGACTAAAATTTACTTGAAAAAGGTATCAAAACTCAAGCCTGGCATAATAATAATAATATTATTATTGCGGAATGCTGCACTACGAGCCCTAGGATCTAATGCGCTCCCAACTAGTCCTAGAGCTGCTCAACTAACCCAAATTCAGAGATAAACCTAATTATTTGAGATGGGTGATGCTATATATCAATACTCTATGCCCGCCGAGAAAGGACATACGTCTTCTGGCAAGAGCGTCACACTCCTCCTCAATTTCACAAGGGCAACATGGGTTCGAGTTCACGATCTAAGCCTAGCATAATGTGAAGAAGACATAGTTTATATTATCGACTAAAGAAATAGTCAGTCAACGTTATCTTCAGATATTATCAGACCGATCAAACAACTTGGCTAGCCCCAGAAGATTGAAGCAATTATTTTTACTTGATTCTTCTTTCTTATTTTACCAGTAAGCCGTTCCCTTATTACCTTTTACAATGACCAAATCACAATTATAGTCATAATCTAGTAATGCACGCCTTCAATGATTATGCCCCTTAAATTCAACTAAATTCTTTTTCAGAGGCGCTGGCCTACTTAACCAGTAAATCTTTCCTACTAAATCTTCCCAAAAGCACTCCTCTCATCATCTTCCACAAGAAGCCCATAAAAATAAATTATCAGCAAGCAAAACAAAAATAAATAAAAACTTTAATTAAATTTAAATCAAATTAAATTAAATCTGGGATACAAGCCTCCAATCCTACAACAAGAATTTAGATTTTGTGACCTTGGAAGCCAATTCACTGTATTTATAAGCCGACAAAAAATTTGGCGAAATTCTGATCAAAAAACAAGAAATTAACTTATATACTATACTCTCATCATTAACGGTGACTATGTTTCTTATGTACAACATCATGTACAGGGTACTTAAAAACTAAAAAATTCAATTGTTTTCATAATTCTTGTTATTATAAAAGTTGCTGCTAGTTTTAGAGATTTTCTAAGCTGGAATAAATTTTAGCTTGACACAAAAGTTTTTTGTGTACTTGTTCCCGATTTTTTCTCTCTGTGTAGCACATATGCAAACATAAACATGCATATATTGCAAAAAGAAAACACAGTTTGTTTTCATTGTTGTTTTTATTGTTTTTGGTAAAATGAAAGCAGAACGACAAGTAACAAAAACTACAACAAAATTAACATGTAGCCAATGCAATGTAATACACAGCAGAGGGGGAGAGAGAAGCGTTTGTTATTATTGCATTTTGTTTTAGTATTGTATTTTGTATGGCGTACAATTGATAGCAAAAAGAAGAAGACCTAGAAGACAACAGACAACAGACGACAGCATAAATACGGTTAATACGCTGACGTCATCGATCGAGCAACAAATAAAAGAGAGAGAGGCCGCAGCATTTGCGCTCTTGTGCTGCTGAGCAAGCTCTAATTAAACTAACTGAAATTACTGTAATTTGTAACGTAAAGTGCGAGCAAGAAGCAGAAAAACGATAAACAAGTTCAAAGTGTAAACAGTCAATTGCAACTCTATACGAAGCGTTGCCAAAGCAACAAAATTTCTATGCAACTAATTTACTTACATATGTAGTTCAAAAAGCAATACTACAAATCTACAAGTTACAAGAGAATTTCTTTAAAAATTTGTATGCATATGTTGACAAAAATCTTATAAACTATGCGCTAGCTATGATCTACAACAATATAGATCATTTAAAAATTCCACAATATTTTTCAACAAAAATTATGTTTCAGCTATAAAAATGCTTAAAACAGCGCGAACTATGTTCTACAGCCGCATAAAACAATTTGAAATTCTTGAAAATGTTAACAAAATGCATTTTTGAACACTGAAAATCTGCCAGCTAGTCTGTTCGTATTGCTAACCCCAAATATTGTAGATCATTTAGTTCCCAGGGGCGACAAAACAAAAATGAAAACATTTAAAACTAATTTGCTCATCAATGTCTGCAGAAGCAAGAAATATCCATAAATGATTTATATCAACTGACACTTTCGCGTCTCACGATTTGCATACAAAATAAAAACAAACGACAAAAAAAAAAAAAAAGAGAAAGAAAGAAAGAACCACAAACAGTAGGTATAGAAACAAAATTAAAAGTCTTTAAATTTTAGATTTGATTCTTTTATTATGTTGGAACAAGAGTTGTCTTGGGATTGTGTGTATGCGCATAAATTAGTTACATTGGGGTTTTGGGGAATTTGGTTTACAAAAAAATGACGATCTATGGGTCAGTCCGCATACCGTTAAAATTGGCTCCTCTATCAATCAAAGGCACTTAATTGAAAGCCACTTCCAAAAAGTATAGCATATAGATACAAAAAATATGGGTAGGGGGATTACATAGAAAGCCAGCATAATAGAACAAGAGCGGGAGAGAGTGACTGCGTGTGCGTGTATCTAAAATATGTTTTTTTTTTTTTTTTTTTTTTTTTTGGTAGGTATAAATATAACTTGTCGCAACTTTTGATTTCAACGAAAATGTTCCAACAAAAAAAATATTTTTATTACAATATTTTTCAAGTGCCTTTTATATTTGTTTTTAGTTTTTCGTCGTCTCTGTTGACGCTGTTGTTGAATCATCGACAGCAGAACAACAACAACAACAAAAAAGGCAATATGTGAGAAATATAATGCACACAGATACACACAACGATAGCATCCACAACAGCTGCTGCGGCTGCTGCTGTGGCTACTGTGGCAAAACTATGTTGCAATAATTATCAAGACCCCAACAACAACGCAACTCTACAAAACTCTACATCCAAAACCCAGTCTCCCAGTCAACGAAGCGTTCGACACGACACGAAACTTTTTTATTTTTTTTTTCTATTTGCTTTTGTTTTTGTTCGTTTTAATTTATTTTGTATGCCCCAAGTGCCCAAAGCAACTGTAAAAAGTTCAACACAAATAGCGTGGAATGCGCAAGCGAGCAAGAGCGCCAACACAGCGCCAAAGAGAGCGCGCGCTCTCTCACGATCAGCACGCTTTAAAAAAAAAAAACACAAAAACTTCCAATTGCCAAAGGGTCGCCGAAATGTTTCCAACAACTTTGGTGGAGAATCTTTGCAACAGTTACTTGTACACTTGCCACATGAGTTCCACATCTCGGGTTTGGGGTAAGGCCAGGGCCAGACGTTTGCCGGTAGCTGTGGCAGCAGCTGACTGTATATCCGATTACATTTTGAATGCTTGCAATGAACCAGAAAATTTCATTCTGTTCATGTGAGTGCTGCCGGACATGGAACTCACTCACACACACACACACACACAAACAGCCAGCAGAACTCAGATACAAATACATACATCTATAGATACTTGGCCAGATGGACTGAGCGAACAGGTGCTCTGACTACGCTTCGCTCTGCTTCTTGCTAAACTTTTATGCCCTGTGCTTTTTTGTGTTTTGGTAACATGAATACCGAGAATAATAAACAAAACAAAAAAAAAACAGAGAATCAGCAAGGAAGACAAATTTCGTATTGCCGCCATACACTGAGAGAAGAAGAATTTCTAAGTATTTTCTTAACAAAATCTTGCGGTTTTTTTAAATATAATTAAAATATTAGCATTTAAGATTTGAGAAATCTGTGAAGATTTTTTTGAAATCTTTTGTAAATATTCGTTATTTAAGATCGCTAGCAGATATTTTATTGATTTAAAAATTTTTTTTTTTTCATGCCATATTTTCATCTTTCATATTTTCTACTTTAATTGAAAATTGTAGAGGCAAGTGGGTTGAATTCGGAAGTGGTGTGAGTCCGGAAACGCACCTTAACGGATTTCTGAGTTGGCCTTTGAGTATGAAACCAAGTGTCAAATAAACGTCATGACCGACGCTAGTTTTTGATAATACTCCGACTCGAGTACACGTATTTTTCTGTTCAGTATAATTTTTCTAAAAAAAAATTGCTACCTTGAAAGTTTTATTTTAAGTTTTTGTGTCGCTAAAATTTCAACATTTTCTTGAGTAAAAGCAAATTAAGTATATCCACAGTATTATTTAGACTCTATATTTCTAAAACGCTAAAGGATTCGTTTCGATTTTTGCAAGCCACCAGAATGACGCTACTCCGTTTCGAAAAATTTGAGTTGGGGTGAATCCTGAAGTGTCGAAACGAGCCAAATAATTATTTTGAATATAATTTCAGCAAACAAAAAGCCGAGAACTTACAAAAAAAGCGAAACAAATCCCCGTAAACCGGTTCCAAGTTCTGATGATTTGTTGGAAATGCTGAAGCCAGTGAAAATCGACAAAAGGAGTGCTCTTTCAGTCGATTTCCCTCTTTTTTTTAAAAAACATTTTTTCATGCCATTTCACTAGGCAACAATTATTTTTTTTGTCCACATTCGTTCATTTTTTTTGCCAAAAATAAAGAAATAAAATGTTTGCGTTGACTTCCGAACCTTCCGGATTTAAAAAATCGAAAATCGCGCATTTGGCATTTTTTGCTCGGAGATCAATCTACATGAAAAAAATCGTATCGTATTCGTATCGATCTGAAATGTTACACAATGGAGCTAATTCAACGCCCTGAACGACACAACTTTCAATTTTGAAAAATAAAATTGTTTTCTCACTTCACAAAATTTACGAAAAAATTCTTTCGAATTGATCCCACGTGCCTCTACTATATCAGTTGTAAAGAGATATCTAAGCTCTAACTTAGTAACTAGAGCTAGATTTAATTTAAAATTTTTCATTGTTGTTAAGATACTAATGGTTAAGAAAAATTTTAAGGTCAATTCATATCTAGCAACAAAAGCATTAACTGGTAATCTTGCAGCCCAAACACGACTTTTTTTTATAGATACCATAGTACATAACAATTTAAAAAAAAAAAAAGTGCAAGAGTTGTTAAAGATTCGAGAAATAGAAAAACCAAAAAACGTGACTGGCAGCAAGTCAAAGTTAGGCTAAGAGTTGATAGAGATGATGTTGAAGATGATGCTGCTGTTCTATGTGAAGTGCGGCAACGCAGCATGAAAGAAAAACTACGACAATTACAGTTATTTTATGAATTTGCAGAGCATAACCAATGCATAAAAACAGCAACAACAACAACAACATCAGAGACTGGAATTATAATCGCGATGGCGATGGCAATGTTGATGTCGATAACGATGACGACGACGACGACGACGACGACGACGACGACGAAGATGGCGACCACTTCATTTTGCAAAGAGAGCGGAAATTTAATGAGGCAACGCTGCCGCCGGCTGCCGCATAAATGACGTTGCCACATGTTTCTCTACAGCTTGCCTGCTACTTGCTGTTTGTAGTACAATATGAGTACATCTCGTCCATTAAATTTCTCTTGAGGCAAACTGCAACCGAACACCCACAACAACAACAACTACAACAACAACAACTTCTACTACTACTTCTTCACGTTTCTAATGATGCATTTAGCTGATTAAGAGCAGTGCTCATTTAGCAGTTATTACTGTGGCTTTACTGTAGCTCTCTACTGTAGTTGGTGTTGTTGCTATAATTGGAAATGTCAAAATGGAGCGGACTGGAAACTTTTGTGGTCATTTAGTAGAGCAAAACACACTAAATGCAACAAATACACTGACGCTAAAAAGTATACATACACTTAAAGCAAATAGCTTCAACTACAATATCTGCCTTAGGTTCGTAAGCCAAAAAATAACATAGAACTCAAATATTTATCAAAGAACTTATCTAAGCTGTTTCTACAACAAAGCACTACCCACTCTTCTTTATCTTAAGAACGTTTAACTATAAAAGTTACTGCCGCATAACCCATTTGTGGAGTATTTCACGCTCTACAATTATTTAGAGTGCTCAACTTAGTTTAAGTGGATTAATTGAAAAACTAATCTTTACACTCTTTGGGCTTGAGTTATCCCAAATGCTGAAAAGCGGAATCTCTCATTCCCTAAAACAGCACAGGCGCCAATTTGGAATTCTATTTGTTGAAAAAGATATCCTCCCATGCTAAGTTTGACCCGCCATCTACTTGAGTGCGGAATTATCCAAAAAACTTCCTTAGTGCTCAAAAACAATTTAAAGCGAAACCGCAGGCAAATTTTCTTAACCTTCGTGCTGGTCGATAGCATGAAAAAAGGCATGGCTCCCATATAAATGAAATATATTCCGCCCAACTTGCATCCTTTGGCATCGATTTATCTAAAATGTTATTTTCTGTCAAATTTTATATTTACTTTTTTTGGAATTTTAAATTTTTTGTATTTTTTTTATATTTTTATATCCCTATTATATATATATATTTTAAGTTTTTCATTTTTTTATACCTATTGTCTATTTTTTTTTTACTTTATATTTTATATTTACCAAGTTTTAAGGCGATATATACCCATACAAACTTTAACCCTTTAACTTTAAAAAAAAAAAAAAAAAGATTTACTTGGGGAAAAATTGGAAGCTATTGATAAATGAAGAGATACATAGATAGAATAAAAATTAGAAAAGTGCACATCTTTAAAAGAAATACTCTAGATTTTGCTGAAAGTAGCGTACAAACAGCTCGAAAAAGCGATTCTTGAAATTATCGTTAAGCATGTAGGAAACGCCACAAAAGTTGCTCCATTAATAAAAAAAATCACTACTTTTTGGTATTATATAAAAATATTTGCTGTTATATTTCAAATATAAAACATTATTATAGTTTCCAGCACTAATGATTATTTCCTAACTCTGACATTTATTCAGTGTGCGCTAACTTTTGCTCGCCAGTGTTCATTACCATATTGTGCTTAAAATAGCAGCATAAAATTCTGTTGATGATGATGATGCAGCACACTAAGGTTAAGGACTTTTGCCCTGGAGCATTGCAAACAACCTCAAGTTCCTCAAAGTTATAGCACTAAAGTAATTTCAGCGCATTCAACTGATTTTTATATAAAACGTTAGTCGAGAAATCCTTGCTTTGGTTACACAATTTATTGACCTATGCTTTGGACACAACTAACTGTTGCCAGGTAACCAAACCAGCAACCAACCCAACCAAGCAAACAGCTAATAAACTAACTATAGGTAACTGAACTGGCAAGTATTGGCCCACTTTTTGCAGCCCCTTATTGGCAAGTGAAGTGTGGCAACAATGCAAAGAATATCGACAACAAAAAACGAAGAAAAATCCAAAGTAAAGTCAATATGCTTTATAGTACATATATATTTACATAAACCTGCAGCCTAATGCACTTTTCTTTTTTAGTATACAACACACTGCACTCTGGTAAATGATTTTTATCAAAATTTTACAATAGCTTTAGAAACAATAAGAAATTTTTGCTACCCAGGCAACGAACTCTAAAAGTGGGCCGACGTCTATAGTTGGAAATAGTGCTGCTTTCCAACAGATCTGTTCTGGGTTGCCTTTGTCGGAAAAATATCAAAAATCACAATTTTTTCTATAAGAACTTCTCAGAGCTTTGTTGCCATGGCGAAAGTGTTCTAAGGGCGCTCGCTGCGAATCTTTTTCTCAACCACTATTCTTTTTCTTGACTTTGTCGCCGTTTCCAAACTTGAAAATATGTGCAAAATGATTTTTTTCAAATTATACGGTCATCCATACTGCACATCATATTCCCCGAACTTGGCTCCTGGTGGATCTTCTACTGTTCCAAATTTCTTAGCGGAAAGAGATGTGGTCTAGTCAGTTTTAAACTTAAAGACTTAGCCAAGTTGAAAGAGATGTCTTTGAAATAAAATAGTCATCTATCGAATGCGCGACAAAATGATTTTCCACAAACCACATTTTCCAAATTAAGTCTTTGCCGGGTCTAGTCCTTCTTAAAACTTCGAGACATAGCCAAGTGAAAAGAGATTGCTTTGAAATAATATGGTCATCTGTTAAAGGCGCTACCAAATTAAGTCTCTGGGAGGTCTACTCCCTTTTCTAACTCGAAGACATGACAAAGTGGAAAGAGATTTCTTTGAAATGTTGTGGTCATCTGTTAAATGTGCTACAAAAGCAAAACCCATATTACCTGAATATGTCCCATGGTGGGTCTTATATTTTTTCAAACATGCAGAAGATGTTTTGTACCGTGCCCATAAATTAATGCAAAAGGCTTTCCGCATGAATAGCAGTACGTCTTTTATTGGTATTGACCTAAGATGGAAACGACTGATCCGTTCCTTTCCCTGATAGCGCTAAGCAGTCATAGAGAATATGCCTGGTGGTTTCATCGTCTTCTAGACAGAGTCTACACTCTGAAGAATCCGATAGGCCCATTTTCTGTAGATGTTATCTTAAAGTTTGGTGCTCAGATAGGCGAGCTACCAGGAGTTTTAAGTCCGCTCTGCCAAGACCTTTTGTCTTCATCATATTCAGAGGTTTAACAAGCGCCTTTGCTTGTCGCAGCTCCGGTTGGGAGAGCCAGTATCTCCTATGTGCTCCTGCAGCCCATTTGTTGCCCATGGTCTTGCTTGTAAGAGAATAATTTTAAGTTAAATGGGGTATCGCAAATGGGATATTTTTTTTTATATGAAGTTTTGCGATTCCGCGCGAAATATTTCGTGCTGCGTATAGGCCTTAAGTCTTTTGACACACCACGGTAGACATAGTGTTAAGAGTAAGACCGTATGGTGACTGAGTGATTCTTTAAGCAAGAATCATTCTTCTTTATCTTGTCAGATATTGCTACCCAGAATTTGATTCAATAAATGCTTCTACAAACGTATGGTAATGGTATTTAGTTCGAAAAGGATTACGATACCAGTTGCACTTAATTTATTAATCAAATTTCATGTCAATTATGGATATGCATAGATTATATTCAGTACATAATTGTTTCAAATTAATAATAATAAATAATAATAATAATTTTAAATATTGCATAAAAAGCTTTCCAAAAGTTGCGCAGTGGCATTAAGACCCCCCACCAGGTGCGGATCCAGAATTTGGTCTGAGCCGGGGGTTCCTCACTTCGAAGTGTATATATATCAGAGCTGGCAAAAGACTCAACCCATTTTTCCAACTTCGGACCCGAAAATCCACCGTGGATCCGCCAGTGCCCCCCACTAAAGGGCTAATAAAGAGAACTTAGTACTACAGCCCAATTTAAATACAGAGAGATTTAGTTATTTAGAGATACTAGATAACACTTTCTTATTTGAGTAAATAAAATCAAGGTATTAAAACATAAAAAATCATTCTCTCGTTCATGTGGCAAGTCAATATTTTCCAAATTTTTCAACATTTTACGGCCTTTTATTTGCTGTTGCGCCGTACCCCCATCCACCCGCTGCTATTTTCTTAATTTTTTTTTTTGTGCTTCACTCTCCTGGTTTATTGTCGTTGCAAAAGGTTAACTTTGGTGTGATATCGGCCCCACCTCGGAAACATTGAGTGCCCACGCCCTCGTCGCCTTTGCTGCTGCCATCATCAACGTTGTCGTTCGTTTAATTTTATTGCCTAATTTTCAACTTTGATTGCCGCGCATGCCGTACCCCCGTCCTTCCAGTTGCAGACCAGGGTCTATGCCACTTTCACGCTCGTTGACATTTCTTTAGCTGAGGTTTCAGCTGTTTGTTTGTTTGTTATTGTTGTTGTTGTTTTGTCTTCTCACTTTTGCCTATTTAACTTTCAATTTTACTTCCTCCACTGCCAGATAATCAATTTTTATTTTTATTTAGCATTTTTATGTGACTGCCACGGTCGTTGAGGCCGCTTAATGTTGCAAGGCGCACCCAAAGCAGCTGCCAACTCCCTCTAACAAGCGCTTGCTCTCACATACTCTCTCATTCGACACCCTGTAGCCAAAGGTTAAGGAGTATATTAATGTTTAAAGTGAAATGAGTAGGATTCTATAAGTTCCATTAAAATGATCAGCACTATAAAGAAAATATATATGGCCATAACTTTTGGCGTATCTGTCAAGAGCGCAGGCATCCTCAAAGACCAAAAAAGTTGGGACTCATAAAATTTTTGTAATCTACTTACTTTTAATTTTTGATACGAACGAGTAAGACACCAAACCTAACCTAAGTTACAGTATATAATATATTTAACGTAAAAAATCGATTTATCGATTGTATCGATTATGGCCATGTATCTCTGTCCCGGTTGTTTATACAGTTGAAACTTGAATTTACTCTAAATAAGAAGGTTCCTAAACTTTCGGCTTTTATATATTTTAGTTATCCTAAATTTCATACGAATTTCGAAAATTTTGAAGCGTTTTTGGACCCTATATCGTTCCATGTTGAAATGACAGAATATACTAAAGACGTGAGTCAAATCAGATGTTGAAAAAGTCACACGGTTTCCCTTTATTTCAAATTTGCGAATACATAAATTTTTACAAACTTAGTTAAATAACGCCTCAAAATGGTTTCAAAAATTTTAGAATAAATTAAGCAGTCAGAGTATTTGTTAGTCAGTATACTCTATATATAGTCGGCCCACTTGTTTTTGCCAAAACAAGCCTTATGCACAAGGCCTTTACATAATTGCTTTAAATATCCTTTCATCTGGTTGCACTTGGCATTTGGTACAGTTGTGTGCAACTTTTGACTAAATGTCAGTGTTGAAATTCAAATTCAAACGTGTCTGTCATTTGCAGTAAGACACACACACACACACACACACATAACAATCAAGTTGTAGAGGAAGCAGTGGGAGATATAAAAATTAAAAGCATATTAGCAGCCAAGCAGCATTTCAACATAAATCGTTTCGCAAACATAAGATACATAGCTACAAAGATACTCACACATAGATACACGTTTATATATATACTAGTATTTCAGTCTACCCGCACACATAAGTACAACTACTAGAAGTTACTACTACAGGCATGCTAAGCTCTCATTTCATCTGTGTGTAGGTTGTTTGGGCCCAAAACTTTGGACTAGCCAAAGGGGTGCGGTAACTTGCTTCCAGTCTGTCATGGCCAAAAAGGTAAAACTACTTTAATAGGACAACAACAATAAAAACCATCCATAACAACTGCAAACTGCAGGTGCATTGTGTTTGTTGTCTTTTACTTTATGTCTGTTTTAACATAAAACGCCAACGCCAAAAACCAACAAACTCGAAAGAATGTTACAAAGTTTGGATACTCTACGTATTTCATTCTAACAAAAAAAAAAAAATGGTTTAAGAAATCAAAGAGAACCGTTTTGAACAAAAAAAAAAAAAAGATGTCTGCCAAGTATAGAACAATAGTTTTTATTAACCAAAACTAACTATTTTTGCAGGTTTTTATTTTTTATAATATTTTCCACAAGCCTATGGGATTTATTTTCAAAATGAAACCGCTCTGAACCAGAATCCAAATGATCTATAAGATGCTAGCTCGCAAACCGAAACTCACATGAAATTTTACCAGTTTCCGTACATCTTTAAATTAAATTACATTTTTAAATGAACTTAATCAATTAGACCATACATATACATTCACACTACGCTGCACTATGGGCCAAAAGAACATTTTTTGGCATAAACTGCAAATATGTTCGTTCAGGTCTAAAAATTTACAAGCTTGATTTCTATTCAAGATTGTTGTCTTCAAATTATTTAACATTAATAAAATTATAATTTATTAAAACTCCGCTACGCCTTCTTCTAATAGTTAGTGTCCTATATAAGGTTCCTAGTTGGAGCAAAGGGTCGTTTTCTAGTAGTAAACCTGAATTCTTTACAGGACCTCAACATCAGAGTCTGCAGCTAGGTCCAACTTTTTAATATTTTCATATAATTTTGGTTCATTCAAAAGAGCTATTACAGCTTGTGGAAAGAGCCTTCTGGTTGCCGGAATTCCTCTAACATTTAGACAGAGAATTGAGAGCAAGGTTTCGGACGAGTCCATTGCCCTGTTAAAAACAAACTTTTAAAAACTCTTTCGTTTATGGCAGATTTGTGAAAAATCTTGAATCCAGTAAAGAATACACAAAATTGAAAAACTTGTCATAAATTAAATTTATAAAAACACGGTCAAATGTTAGAAGCATATTCTTAAGTTAAACTTGTCTACTTCTATAACGAGTTAGAAGAATTTAACATTTCGATTTAAATATAAAAAGCTATGAATTCTAAAAAGCACCTACTTTGGCGGAAAAGTACCAGCATTAAATCTTCTAAATTCCAACAGCGTGCAATAAATCTGTAAAGTTAGTAGCACCAAACAAAATCTCTTGAACTTTACATCAAATTGTGGCAAGCATTAAAATACTGTTAAAGGGTTCACGCTGCTTCTGCTGCTAAAAATATTTATGCAGCATTTTTGAAAACCGCGCGTTTCTCATTGTTTAAAATTCTTGAGACGTTGACAACGCCAATGGCGGCGGGGTTGCGGATATGTTGGGGCTGAGGCTGGGGCTGAAGAAGCAACCAAGCAGCAGGGCAATTGTGGTTGCCATAAGTACCAAACTCAGAGTTTGGGTTATATACACTATATAGACAGAGAGAGTTTGATGGCGTCGCGACTTTCTGATTGAAACTGATTGAGCTGCCAGCAGTTTTGTGTATCTTTTTTAACTTCTGCGTTGAAAACATCTTTGCGCCAGCTCTTTGCCGGATTTGCCCGTCTTTGTCGTCGTCGTCGTTGGCAACATTTAATCAAGCCAAGAAGCCAACTGGAAGAGCGGCTGCCAGCCAAAAAACAAAGAGTCAGTTGTTGTTGTTGTTGTTTTTTTTTTTTTGTTTTTATATACAGCTGAAGCCGCCTACAAGAATACAAAGTAAACTTCTTGTTCGAATGCTAATGATAGTTCAACATGCGCGGATACATTTTGAGTGTGTGTCTATTCATCTATCTCTAAGATACAAAATAATATACTATACACAAACTTATCTGTGTGTGTGTGTGTGTGTGTGTGCGTTTAAACGCATTTTTGTGTGGGCGCCATTGAAGATTTATACTATTGCGGGCAGTTATATTTTATTAAAGATACACTAACAGATTGTAGCTATTTTAACTATGTTGTAATGTTTGCATCTTACATAAACTATGTGTGTATCCGATTAGGAAACATCACAATGCTTCCTCTTTGTTTAACAATTATTTTAAGTAATTATTTTATTCACAAATGCTTTAGAAGCTTTTAACTTTTTTCAAACTTTCGCAGCTGGTAACTCTATTGCTTTCAGTAAAAGTGAGTTGGCAACGCTGAAAATTTGAACGCAATGTGAAAATTTTTATATTTGCCTACAAAATAATTCAATTTTTTTATCGTATAAACAAGAAGTATTTTATTTTATGAAATAAAAATGAAATAAAAATGTTTTATAATTTTTGACATCTTTTGAGAAAAGAAAAAAAAATGTTTCATAAATTTTTTTAAAAAAATTTTTTAACATTGTTCCACCAAATCGATTTTATTCATATTTACAACAAATAAAGAACGTATAAAATCAGCATGACATATTTAAGCAACATACTTAAAAAAAAATAGAAAATGTCATATTTTTTTTTTAAAGAAAATGTGTTGGTTAAAAAAACTTAAATATTTTTTTTTAAAGAGCCCTGTTGCCAACTAGGAGATAAAAAAAAATTTGGTTGAAAAATATTCAGTAGTTTAGTCACAATTAAATAAAAACGAAAAACACGTTTTTTTAAAAAAGCCCGTAACGCGTTAAGTTTAAAATTTGAAATTTTGAAAATTTTTTTTTTCATATGCATTGAACTGCATGATTAGTTTTCAAAAATCAGCGGCAGTTTCCAGTACCTTATCCAGCTAGACCCTTTTTAAAAAAAGTTCATAGCTTCTTGTACATTCTCTTAAATATTGCTTTCTCTGCTAGGTGCAACGCTAGAATTTTCTTTAATTTTAATACAAATATCATCTTTCAGATAAGGCATTTTCTGCATTTATTTTTCAAAAATGGTCTTTACTTTCGTTATAGCTTTTCCAGACAAATTCAAACGATCTTTAAAAATCTTTGCCCGATTTTTTGCAGCTGGTAACTCTCAGTCTGTAAAGTGGTACCGCTTTGTTCATTTATTTTTACACTGTATAACAAAAGAAAACAAAACTTTAAAAATGCTTTCGGCAAAAAATTTTTTATACAAACATTATCTTTGGTGATGAGGCAAAATTTTGACCAAATAATTTAACGAATTGCCACGTTTGGAAAGAGTGTAATCAATGTCAATTTTAAGAGTCTTCATTGCCTTCGGCGACTTGAGCCATAATACAGCATCCCAAAACGAAAAAAAATCGGGTTTTCTTGGCCTCAAATGGAGTACATGAACCTGAACCTATGATAATATGTGGTTCAAAAAAGTCCGCTTAGTGCGTTATTTCCAGACGAGGTGCATCCCATTGTCTAAACTTGACAGACTTTATGCTCTGGAGCTTCCTGCAAAAACAATTTGTCAACTGAAGAGCAACGTTGTAACCAAAAGTGAGATCGAGCACGACTTATGCGGAAGAATCATAAAAAATTTGACTTTTCGAATTTAGTTCTATCCACTTAGTCGAGGATTTCATTTGAATTCAAGAACTAAGCTATATCTCACTCAAAACGCCGAAATAATAGATCATCTGTGAGATACAGACTAACTTAAGAGAAAGAATAATAACAAAGAGCTTTCAGATATATTGTCAGCAATATATTAAAAATGCCATGCGTAGTATAAGATATAGAAAGTCTACATGATCATTCAAAGGTTTTGGCAATAGAACTATTAGCTAAGAGCAAGAGGGAGACTTAAAAGAAATCCTATCCTTTGGATTATCTTTAAAAGTTCTTTTAAATATGTTGTTTGTAATTCTTTCAGAATTAAATTGCAACTAAATTATTTATGCTTCTATTAATAGAAATCTCACTCAAAACGTCAAAGTAATAGATATAGTAGCGACAAGCAACTTTTCCTCTTTACATTATTTTAGAATCATCTGTGAAAAAAGTTTCAAGCTTATTCATCTACATAGAACTTCCTTACAAAAAGAAAACAATCAAACCGTTTCCAATGAAAAACGTTTTGTTTTTCTGCTCCATTTTTTAATCTAACGAAGAAAAGAAACAGAAAAATCAATGTAAGACATTTTTCGTTTCGAGGTTCTATTAAAATGTTTTGTGCGTAAGAAACACATTTTTTTCTATTTGTTTTATTAGCTCTTAATTGTTTTGTGTTGTAAATACAAGCGTTGTGTGGGTTGATGGCGCAATTGGCTTCAAGTTGAGCCTACCATGCCATAACAAGAACCCTGAGCCAATGGGCATGAGAATGATTTCGTAATTTCGAAATGAAACTCAAAATGTGGCAATGGGCGCCAAGCCAAATGCTCAATCAAAAGCGTAGCGACAAATTTACGATATGCCCTAGACCCAGCAGAGAGTGCTAGGGTTTCGGGAGGTCTTCAAACAATTGAGTTATGTAGAATTTCTCTGATAAGCATAGGCAGGTGCAGCCTAAATGAAAAACGAAAGTTTAACAACAATTCCATGCCAATAGAAATGGGAGCTCAGAAACTGGACGTGGGTTTTTGGGACGCAACCCACCTTGATCTCAATCCCATGGTCGCTGCTGCTGCATTTTGTTGGCAATTTGTATTGTTTATTTGTTTTTATTTTGCGCCTGCGGTTAAAATCATTTTGACTTTGTCGGTACTCTATCAGCTCCGGCCCTCTCTCTCCCTCCGCTCTCTCTCTCTCTCTCTCTGTTTGCTTAACGATTTGTGTCGATACAGCAACGGGTACACGAATAGATAAACTTGCACTTTGGCGGGGAGACAACAGACAAACAAATTACAAACAAATTGTCGTTGGGCCAAAGTTGCCATGGCCTTATCGCAACTTGCTGCTGTTGCTGGCTCGGGGCTATGCGGGTCTGCATATATAAGGTGTTTTTTTTTTTGGGTGCAAAATATTTTTTTTTGCGTAAGGCAAAAGGCTCGACAGCCATCAATGCTCGAGCATTGCCAATGTAAAATTTTGAAGTTAACATTTATTCGGCTACCAGAAAATGCATTTTTCAGTTTTCAGTGATATTCCCAAAATGACATATGGATTCTCATACCAATAGTTGCAGTTCTTTTGATTACACTGTGCAAAAATTTTGGAACATATTTTCAGTGAAACGATGATTTTAATTACGATTTTGTGATCAGAGGCAAGACTTTTTGTATCTAACACCCTGTCTGAGAAAGAATTTTTAAGAAAATTCAATAATCTAAATTATGTCTTTGGTTTGGGAATTATAATTTTTACTAATAAAATGTTCTAAGCATTAGTAGGCTAACCATAAAATGAACTAATTTTGAAAAAGTATATCCACTATTTGCTAGCACTGTTTAGCACTATTAGTCCATTCATGACTTAATGCTAAATAATACTAAACACAAAAAAAGCTATGAGTTATCAGACTCTGTTTCCAACAGCAACAAGAAAATATCACACACAACAAAGCACCCTCTAAATGGCTTGGCATATTACTTTGAGTCTCCCACACTCTTATTCAGGTGCTTGGGTTGAGGGTCAAACGCAGCCGGTCAGCGGCACACACTTGGACTTTTAGTTATCACCCTTGTTTTTATACACTATATACACATATGTAGATATATACGCATCTATGTACAAATGTATTATTTGTACATGCCCAATGTTTGTTGTGGCCTGTGTGCATGGCACTGATAAGAGAGCTCTTCCCGGCAATTGATTGTTGCATACATGACAAACAAAAAAGTTTTGCCATACTTGTCTGCTGTCTAGACGTGGCTAAGGCGGAGAGCGATTGACATCGCTGATATTCCACGAAACGAAAGAAGTAGCTTCCCATGGTCAAATAATCATTGGCTAATTTTATGATCTTACTCATTAATATTGCATAATTATAATCGCTTGGCTGCAAATTGCGCTGTCCACCAAATAAACTGAAGATCTTAAAGATTTTAAACTTATATGAAGAGAAATTTCGACTTACACTGAGTGTAAGCAAAAAAAAAAAAAACTTACTTAACTGAACAATAAGCCTTCTAAGTGTTCTTGGAACATGAAGAGTACGTGCCATACACGAAAAGTTAGGGTAAGTATATATACCTAAGATTAATCATAAAAAAATAGTGTGAAACATATACACATATTTGTGTATCGTTATCGTTTGTGTTTTTTTTTTTTTGTTGTCTGCAAAAATTGGTTTGAAATGCTGATAAAATGGATAGCAGTTACCAACATTTTGTTCCAAGTTGAGTCCTGGCATTTTGGTAAGGCAAGTATTGGCTGCAAAAGTAATTCTGATTCAAAAAATTCATTTAAGTTGCATTTTAATGCATCCATTTGAAGATATAACAAAAAAAGAGCGCAATCCAATTGTAGCCCACTTAAGATGCATTACTCTTCTAGCAATAACAAAATTCAAATTGCATTTGAAAATGTTATGCATTGCCTTTGCCGCAAAATTTGCATTGACATCAATCCGAGAATCCAATTTGCATGCCTTTATGTTCTAATATAAAAAAATGTGGTACAGTCGAGGCGGTGCCCGACAGTGGAATACCCTGTACCTTTTGTGTCAAAAAAATTTTTCCTGCATATTCCATCTAAGAACTTTCCAATTGGAATTTATTTTTTTTTGGTGAAAATCGATATTTATACCTATAAGTTCCCTAAATTTTTACCCATTTTGATGAAACTCGAATGTTACAACAAAGAGTTTATTAAAAGTATACGGGGTAAGTTTCAAGTTGGTATGTTGAGGGGTGTGGGAGAAAACACGGTAAATCGATTGCGGGGGGTGGGGGGACCGCATCGATAAAATTTGGATGTGGATTTGTTCATTAGAGCCACATGAATGAGCTTACCAAAAATTGTGATTCTAGGTCAGTTGTAGCCATAATTGCGTAGAGTCAAATATTGACGCAGTTTATTGGCAAGGGGAGGTGAAATTTGCACATTTTTGACTATAACTTCTGTTGTATTTGTCCGATTTTGTTCATTTTTTACACATAGATGCATGTAGCTACAACGCATCGCTCTGTTAAATTTCAGGTGAAATTACTTAACGGTGTGGCTAAAAACCGCGAAACTCTACTGCGGAGGAACGGGGGAAGATATTGACATGATTCAACAAACTTCATCTGCTTAGGAAATATGCGCACCAGCTGGTAAAGTTTCGTGTCTCTAGCTCTTATAGTCTCTGAGATCTAGGCGTTCATACGGACGGACGGACGGACGGACGGACGGACGGACGGACGGACGGACGGACGGACGGACGGACGGACGGACGGACATGGCTCAATCGCTACCCGAGGTTATGATAAGCATTTTGGTATAAAGGACTTGGGGTCTGCCACGCCTCCTTCTGTCCGTTACATACATTGCACAAACCTAGTATACCCTTTGTACCTATAGGTACAGGGTATAAAAATATAATAATATATACATATATACTAGTAAATAGTAGGTATATATATTTTACGCTGCGGTATACTACTTAGGTGATTTCTAAACCTTGTTGGTAACCATATTCACTGTTAGCCCAAAGGGCAAACAAATTCTAAAACTTCTGTTTACAAGCTGCGGTATTTAAGTTTAGTATTTTTTCAAGAACAACGATTAAATTCCTTCCTATGTTAAAAGTTTTTGTTTGTTTGACTATTTAGTGTATTTTAGCGGAAGAAGAAAGCATTTACGGAACTGTTATATCTAGTATATATAATCTTGATGAGCATAAATAGTTGACTTTATAAACACATTGTATTCTATCTGTATATACGCCAAAATCTAAAAAACTTCACCAAACTCTTCAAAAATGTTATTTAAAACTGGATCTCGCTATGAGAAAAATTGCCTAACTACCATATGTTGTATCTGATATCTAATTAATTTCACGAAGATCAGTTCCTCAGCTAGGAATTTGCAGTTGAAACGATCGATAATAAAGGTTTCTACAAATTATGTTAAGCAAATATCAAAGTCGATTATGCCCGGCTTGAAAGTAAACAATTCTTTCTAGATAAATACTGGCAACCCACTTAAACATGATACTAATTAATACTTAGTATTTTAGCTTTTTATGCAAAAGGCTTTTTACAGGCTGCGGTATTTTAGCATTTTTTCTTGGTATTTTTACATTTTTGCTTGCTGTGTTTTGCAAGCGTTTACATTCAGCGTAGTATACAGTACTTGTTTCTAACACACTGCACTATATTTTGTAGTATTTTTCTTTTTCGCTTGCTAAAAGCTTAAAGAGACTAACGTTTATACAAAAACGAAATTCGTTGGTGGTCTAGAAATTTTAGTTTCATTTTTGTTGGCTAAAAGCTTAGGATAGATTGTAATTTTTACTATGCTAATAACAATATTGGCTCCTAGTCTAGAACTTTTGTTTTACATTTTTATTTAGTATTTTTTTCCTTTTCGATGACTAAGAGCTTAACATTTTAACGCTACGAAAAACGAAATCCGCTTGTAGTCTAGAATTATTGTTTCTAGACTATTTTAGTTTAGTATTTTTTGATATTTTTCATTTTTGTTGGCTGTATGCGTATAATCATATTGGATCCTGGTCTAAAAACTTTTTCCTTGCAATATTTTTATTTAGTATTTATTTAAGTATTTATACGTTTTTGCGGGCTGAGCAAAAAATCATACAGAGCTTAATTACCAACGCTACGAAAAACGAAATCCGCTCGTGGTCTTTTTCGTTCTAGACTATTTAAATTTAGTATTTTTTTTATATTTTTCATTTTTGTTGGCTGTATGCGTATAATCATATTGGCTCATGGTCTTAAACTTTTTGCTTTGTAACATTTTTATTTGGTATTTTTTTTAGTAGTTATTCATTTATGCGGTTTAAAAGCTTAGCATATGTGCAGTCTAAAATCGTTGTTTTGCTAGCGTATATTATCTAGTCCATTCATCCTAAAAATAAAGCAAACTAATATACGTGGAGTGCAAAATTGTTCTGGAAAACTCTGTTTTCGGTAGCATAAATTTTCATATGTTATAAAATATTTTGTTTGCTTGAAAACTTACTTGTATAACTTTTGTTGTTGTTGTTGGTTGATTTTTTTTTCCTTTTTGCAATGCAAAAATTTTGCAAAATTTGCAAAAATTTGAGCTTTTTGGTTGATTTTCTTTTTACTCTCCCGCTCTCTCTCACTTTTTCTGTTTTTATTTATTTTATTTTTATTTTTTTTTTGACAGTTCGTTGACGTTCAACAGTTAAAATTTAAAATGCAGAAGTCTGCATAAATTTTTCATGCTGCAAATGCATTTTCATTGCCTGTTTTTTTTTTTAAATTTAATTAAATGAAATTTATGTAAAACTTAAAATTTTTTAACTTTTGCCTTGTTGTTGCTGCTGTTGAAGTTGTACTATTTGCATAAAGCAGTCAAGCGCACACTTAATCATTCATTCATTCATTCATTTGTACATGTATTCATTCCATACACTAGCATGAACTGACGCAGTTCTCTTTCACTCTACTTTTTATAAGTTTTAATTTTCAATACTCTTGCAAAGAGTATCTTATCCTATTAGAGAGCTAGATGAATGCTTTTGTTAGGTAAATGATTTAAGTAAATACTTGGAATTGAAATCTCGAAAGTTATTCAAGAACTAGATCAATACTTTTGAATAATATCTAATTCAAGCAAATTCTTCCAAAAATAGATTTGGAAACAATTATAAAATTTATATAAAACTACATATTGCCAAGATATGGAGATAAAAGTCTGTTTTTATCTGCCTTTATCTAGTCTCAATGTTCTAATGTGACATTAACGCAAATAGATACATTGGCATTCTTCCTACGTAAGAGGTACTCAGCAGTCGTTCCTGCTCAGCTTCAAGTTAGCAATTTTTTTTGTAAGTACATTTAAGCTTCGTTGCTTTAACAAAAAAATTAAAAATTTTCTTTTTTTTTGTATGTATCTGTGTGTATATATATATATTTTCTTTTTATATGTATGGACTTATAAAATGAAGCTAAAATTTATTCGAGCGCACAATGCATTTAAATTAAACCGACAATGCAAAACAAATTGCAAATGTTTAAGTTTGTTTTAAGCACACATACGTAGCACTCAGCGTACACATAGATACAATTAAGCACACACACATAGATACTCTGTCATACTGTTATTTATGCTGTATTGCATTTTCGCGCGTTTTGCTGGCGATTTTTACCGCACACCGTTAATGCGACCCTAACTTGCGTTCTGCAGCAAATGATTATGGTTATTTCTCTATGTCTCTACACCTCTTAATATTTTCTCAGACTCTTCTATTTGATTTACAGTTAACACGCATACTACTGCCCAACCGCAAATGGCGCTGCCAACCCATTAACAACTATGGAACCAACAATATATGCATATACTACATTTATGTGTATATAATAAAAAATACCGAATGAAAAAAAAAAAGTGTTACAAGTGGAAATGATCGAGGCAGCTGTTCTTATACCATACGATACCATAAGATACAATCCATGCATCTATTTTGGTATATGTTATATGCCATAAACTTGCTTGATCCCCTGCCTTATGCCCCATGTGGCGGCAAAGATACTCAAGTGTTTGTCACATTAAGGGAAATTGATTTTGCTAATGATTTAGTTGGGTCGTTGGTCATTATAACTTTAACAGCTGAAGCGGAATTCTCTTGCGAGTGTTCTTCGAGGAGATCAGCCTCTGTGGAGGCTTTGCATATGGAAATTAACTGCCTATGAAAATGTTATGAGCGGCTGTCATTTCATTTGGCATTATATGTAATCTTTAAAGTGCTGTTAAATATGTATCTGCAAGATACTTTTAAGGAAATATCACTTGTGGCACTACACTTAAGCTTCTTTAATATAATTAGCTTCTGTCATATCAGCATGTTGTCTTCAAAGCATGTGCCTGAAAGAGACTTTTAAGGCACAGTATCTTACAGATACTTTTAAGCATATAGCATATTTCGCACTACTATTTTAGGCCTGATAGCATCTTAAAGTATATATTTTTTGTTTTTGGGAGTAAGTAAAAAATTAGTATCTTATAGATACTTTTCAGACAACAACATACTGTTCACTACGGTTCAATCTCGATTGTATCTTCAAGCATAAAACCTTACATTTACATGTTTTTAAAAGTTTTTCGTATTTGAGAGTTGTAAAAGTATCTGACAGATTCTTTTACAGAATCAGCATATTTTGCACTACGGTTTTAAACTCGATTGAATCCTAAAGTATTTGGAAGCTTTAAAAGTATCTTAGAGTTATAAAAGTATCTAAACATACAATATATTTTAAAAAATTATCTTAAGGATACAATATCTTATAAAAGAATATCTTAAAGATACAACATCTTGTAGATACTTTTATGGAGCACATTTAACACTACCCTATAGCTTCTCATACCATCATATAATATTTAAAGCATGTATCTGAAAGATACTTTTAAGGCATGTTTCTTAAGGGAACAGCATAACTTGCACTACTGTTTCGATTTCGATTCAATTTTAAGGTATATAATTTTGTGTTGGTGAATTTTAAAAGTATCTCACAAATACCTTAAAGGAAATATTCCTCAGCTGGTCACAGTAAGATTCCCGAAAATAAGCTTGTGAGCAAGTAGATCAAGAAGAAGAGCATTCCAGCTTATGAATTTCTATAACTTGATAAACTTAAAAAAAAGAAACCTAGCAAGCGGGCAAGAGCTCAGCTTAGATACTGCCTGTGAACATCAAAAGATCCCAATTACGCAAAAACTTTCTGAAGATACTAGTTTGCGTAAAGACTATTTTGAGGACTAACGCCTGCAGATTTTTTTAACTTGAAAAAGATTCCCTGTAGCAAAAAGGTGGGCAAAGTATGTTGGCATTCAAAGTCATCCACTCAGAAAAATTCCAGTTAATTCAAAGTTATTTCACTAATAGAGTCGACTGGGAAACCCCAAGGGTCGCAATATTGTTATTAGCAAAGCACATATTTAATACTTCTAAAAAAAACTTAACAACAATGTTAAGCGCGAAGAGCTGATGCTATATAATTAGAATAGCTCAAAAAACTAGTTCTCTCTTGAGGTAGAAACAATTTAATAAATCATTGTAGCATAGCATACATATACATATCTAGATATATGTCTTTTACAAAAAATTAGACTGGCTAATGAGGTTTACTTTATTCTCTTTACACACTATTAAACTTAACTTTATCAATCTCAAGAGTGTAGTAATTTTAGCAATTATTTCGGTGTTTTTTTTTTGCGGCTGCTGCTTTTGATCTTCATTCTTCTTCCAACACCTTATATATATGTACTTTGTATGAACAATACATGCGTATGAATGTTGTGCGTTTAAATCTAAGCTGACTCAACCAAAGACTAAGCAAAAAAATATAAATACAAAACAATTTCAATGGAAAAGATGTCTACGAATGAGCTTCGTGAGTCAGAGACATCTCGGCTAGGTGTCTGTCTGCCTTTCTGTCGATCTCATAGTCGGATCAATGTGCTGCCAAAACTGGATGCGAATCATAACCACATAGTGGAGATATATATAAACATATTTCTTCAGTTTGTTTTTGGTTAATGTCAGAGCTATGAGCCATACAGTGTGTTAGCAAAGTCTATGTGCGTTCATACATTTTGTCTCTATGTAAAATGTAAAAAACTTAGTGGCTCTAAGTATATGGCATAAGATTCTATAACGTTGTTCCTAAAACCCAAAAAAAAAGCTCGTAAAAAAATGCAAATAAGGAAAATGTTCTTGATTTAAGAACGCATGGAAAAATATTCTTAGTCTAACAAACACTCTAATACGAAATTCTTTAAAATACCAATTTTCCATTTGGCTCATAATCTTAATAATATAAAAAATCTTTTAGGTAAACATTCGAAGAGAAAATATCTTTAATATTTGGTTAAAAACATCTAGACCTCTGAAAGTATTGCATTTACTGCGAAAGACATCGCAAAAAAAGCCGCACAGTATTTGCTGCCGTCTGTGAGATAGCAACTGACCCAAAGCTCTTAGTTTCTACTATCAGGCTTGGTCTAGCGTTTGTTTGGGGTATTAATGGATCGTTATCAGTATTGAAATATGGAAGAACATAAGTAAATAAAAATCATCGGTAGATAAGCTTTCAACATATATCCAGAAAGATAGCGTTCCAAAACGCAATGCTGACGTTATTAAGTACTCTATGCCTTATTATGGTTAAATACACTTCATTCAAGTCCTTGAGTTTCCTAAGCTAAGGAAATATGGATAGAGCCTCAGGACTGAAAGCTCGGACAGGAATAAAAGCAATTGAGATAGAACATTTTTATCATGTCAATAAGTAGACCCTTCCAGGCAGTCGTAGGTAAAGAAAATATCTTGCAGCGTTCCAAAATCAGTTGCGCTTTCCAGCAGTAAAAATTTTTAAATTTTTAGAAAGTCCGAAAAATGCGTCGTTTATGTCTTATCAAAATCGGATAGAAAAATTATAGCCCAGAACCCCAACAATATTCATGGTTAAATATTCAAATTTTTTTTTTTGTAAACTAATCTATACTTAAACATTGGGGCAACTCTACAACTCTTGGCTCGGCAATAGAGAATGCTACATATATGTATATAATGGACTTTTACTTTTCAACACTTACAGCAGACTCTGCTGGTCTGACTAAACTTTTGAGTGCCACAAGACCAGAAAGTTTTGGAATACCTTTAACTTTTCAGTTAAGTGCAATTTACTTGAAAATAGCATTTTGAGACAAAAAATCGCGCACTTCTTAAATCAATAGATATATTATTTGAAAAAAGAAAAGTAATTTTAGACTCTACATGTTTGGTAGGGGCGTTTTTGAAGTCTCAATGACTTTTTCAACTTTTCAACAAACTATTGGGCTGCTTGGATTCAAACTTTATCCATTCCATACCTAATGCTGTTTTCAATGTTTCATAATTTGGTTTTTGAGGCTTTTCTATAACTTTTTTTCGAAGACTACATTAGATTTTTTTAAAAAGTGTTTGAATAATTTCTGGTCTCACTGTACATATAGTTGGTCCAGCAAAAAAAAAACACTTCAGATGAAGTAACGTATTAAAACCAAAATAAAAAAAAGCTTTGCTAAGGGGCATAAAATTTGTTTGCTATGCCGCTGCTTCCTCTGCTTCTTTTTTTTTTATTTACTTGCATTATTGCAAAAATTCACAAAAAATAAACAAAAACAAATGCCGCAAAAGCAACAGCAACAGCAGCAGCAGCTACAACAATATTGAGCCAGAGCAGTGCAGAGCGATGCCAACGGCAAATGCGTTCCCGTTTTAACTTTTTGTTTTTGATTAATTTATGTTTTGCTTTTGTTTGTGTTGTTGTTGTTGTTGTTGTTTTCAGTCAGCCAAAAACAAATAAAACTCACAAACACACACAAACACACTTGGCACAATTTGTAACTGAATGTCGCACAGCATAAAAAACAACAACAAACAATAAAGAACACGCAAATAAAATAAACATTTAACAAAAATAAAATAAATATGTTATAAAAGCAATTGCTGTTGTTATATTTTTTATTTTGTTTCTTATTAATTTCTGTTTGCTTTGCACACAGTTTTTTATTTCATTTTTTCTCTTTCAATTTTTTTTTTTTTGATCGACTTCCACTCGCTCACACACAAACGCAAACACAATGCCGCGTCTCACAAGAAAAAAAAAACAAAAGCACAGAGCAAAACAAAAACAAACCGCGTGCCGCTTACAAAATATTACGTCCGTCGCTTGTGGAACGCAAAATACGTTTGCCAGCCATGCGCGGCGCGTCGCAGCCGGCAAGTTGACGGCGTTGTTTGGCGCAGCCGAGCAGCCAGCACGAAGGCAGTTCGTGTCTACGTTTACACTGCGCTCCGCAAGCGCTCACGCAGCAGCAGCAGCAACAACAACGAAGCGTCGTAATATTACAGAAACTTGTGGAAGCTCGCTCTCGCTGTCGCAGCAGCAGCGCTGTCATGCTGACTGCAACTGAGATGCTGTGCCCTGTTTGTTTTTGTTGTTTGCTGCGCTTTTAAAATGCATGCGAGTAAATTGTGCAAATCGCATGCGTTTTTATTTTTATTTCTTTTTTGACAGCGACGGCGACAGCGCAGATCGTTGACGTTGATTGCTATGTTGTCGATGTCGCCGTCGCTGTCGATGCCGCTGCCCAACGCATTGCGGTCGACGTCAAAATTAGCAACAACAAAAAGAACAAACAAAAATGCGCTTTGTTTTAGGCGCGCGCACACACACGCACTCAAACATGCACTCACAGTGCATTAAAAAAGTTTAGGCATAGCGACTTTTTCAAAGATTACAACATGCAATCATTTTGAAGCATTTTTTTTTTATATATTTGATGGATGCATAATTTCAATTGTGGATGTTAGTATAGAACATTCTTAAAAGTAAATTGCGTTCAGAGGCAAATCATCATAAAATAAGAGCAGTCAAGAAGTCGTCAAGGAATAATTATTTTTGAATTTTTTTTTTTATAAAGATGCAAAATGTTCTTCCTGAGCCAAACCCTTTAAATTTTATTCAAATTACTTTTTAATCAGTGGAATATAAAATTTATGCCAAGTTTACACATAAAGAAATATTTTGCCAATATAATTGTTATGTGGCCACTAAAGAAATTTTTCTTTAGTTTGAACTTATATACAAATCATAATGAGTAATAGTCAATTTTTTATGATTTGCCAAATGGTTGATTACCGACAACAACAAAGCAGAAAGACATACAGATGACCTATATGTTTATCTGTTCCCTTGTAACTTCTAATCCGCATATTCTAATTTGACAAATCGACATAATATTAGCAGTGGCTTGATCGTCCACTAGTAATAGGCTATGTTACGATTAATTAATAATGGCCAACTCTAAGGCACATAGAATCATGTCAATCATCACAAAATACCAAAAAACTGACCAGCTTTACTTATTTTCGCCGATATATATTTTTTTGTATATAATTCAGTAAAAATAATTTGGCCAAAGAAGCTTAAATATAAGCTTTTTGGCTCATATAACAATAAAACCTAAATAAAAGAATGAACAGCGACTTTGTAAATGCTTTATTACGAAATTCTTAACCCAAAATAATTCAAATAAAATAAAAAAGTTGATTTAACTGTTTTTGCATAACAATTTCTGATGAGTTAATTGTAAGAACTTCGGAATTATTATCTAGACACGTTGTATTAATGTAAGTGTAGAAATAGATCAAAAAAGTTATTGCAAAAACTGAAAGTTTCTGTTAGTATCTTGTGCAATCTTAAAATACTCATAATCCTACTAGGAAAACGAAGAAATAATACAAATCATACTTGTTATAGTATCAGCGTTGCAATCGGTCAGCAGGAATGTCTATACAAATAAACAAAGTTAGTGTTCTTAATATTCCATTAGTGAAAACCGATAACAATATTTTGCAGACATTGTCATTAAAATTGGGCAATTTGTCAAACGTCTAGACAAGCACAGTGGCTGATACAATAACCAGTATTTGTCAGGTAAGATACGATGAAGTAAAGTCAAGAAATGGTATGCACAAGAAATTTCAAGTCCTTTATGAAAGTGATCTCAAAATCGTTGGCTTAATAGGAACTTTTCAAGAAATGTATAAAAAAAATATAAAAGATTGAGCCCGGCTGACTTAATTTTTTGTGTATAATCATTTTTTGGAAAACACGAAAAGTGCAGGTGCTATATTTATTTGCACGATAATATGAGCTCCACGCAGTTTTTCTAAATCCAACTAAATTGCCTATGAGATCTGGTTTGCAAAATCTCTAATTTGCGCTAGATTGATCATTGGGGCCACTGTGCAACTAACCGAAAAACTCTTTCTAACTTGTGCGGGAAAGCGCATCTATGAAAACCTTGTCACAATTTTTAATAATGACATAATCCAGCATTTGCTTGAGGCTCTATGTTCCTATTTGGAATAACAGGAACCTTTATAACCCAGCATTTGTTAGCAAAAAATTTACGGAGTCATATCAAAAAGCTTGCATCGGGTGACCATACGCGCAGAATGGTCACACATAGAATAACTAAAATATTTCGAACTTAAACTTAAAAACTACTAAAAATTCCTAAGTTCTTGAGGTGAGATCGTTTATTGAAAAAAATTATTGAAACGTTCGTAGTAACAAAATTGTCGTGAAGTAATGATAAGTGTGTGTTGCTTGGAAACCCCAACTATTTTACCACAAAAAGAAAAATGAGTTTGCTTTAACTAAATGACAAAAAAAATCAATAAAAAAAAATTCGCAATACACAATCCCAGAAAATACGCGTAAAAAAGATACATTATCCATATAAAAGTAGGGGATTGGTTTTCCATTTGAAAATTTTTACATGGGAGTTAGGTTTTTTTATACAAATTTAAATTTTTTATTAAATATTTTTATTTAAATAGCTTAAAAGATAAGAAAAACGAGAAAATAAGGAATATTAATTTCACAAAAATTCATATTATGAATTACCGTTTATAGAAGCCAGGAAATGTATAATTTTTTATGTTTCTAGATCTTAAATTTAACGGAATTGAAAGACGTCGTTATTTAACATGATTTTATACAATTAGCAGCGCAATTTTTGTTGTCACATCGAAAGGCAAAGGAGTAATAATTTAAGAAAAAACTTATTTAGAGTATTCCCGCAGGTAATAAACTATTTCTTACTAAAAATAATTTAGTGGATTTTATAAAATCGTGTTAAATCAAATTAAATTGCTTAAAAAATTAACGGAATGATTTTTTTGAATCGCGTTAAATCAAATTCGCGTAAAAAAAAATAATGTGAAATAAATTATGTCATTTGTGCAAACAATTAGTTAGTCATTTGATTTCCAAAATGGTAGCCTGTCTATACCTGGACAGGTAGTTCAAGACGATTAAGCTAGCACTGGTTCAAAAACATGATTAAAAAATTAACAAATTTTTGAGTAATGTCTTTTATAGTTACAGAATTAACAGAATGACAAAGATTTTCCGCAATAATTGTAAAAAAGCATTTATGGAGAAAATAATATTGAATTGTGTCTAATTAGTGAAATTTATTTTAAAAAAAAGTGAATAAATAAAATGAATAAAATAATAGTCTCCATTGAGAGGCGCTATATGCGAATAATAATATTATTAGTACAAAAAAAAAAAATTCTGAATTAAAATGAAATCTTTTAAGTCCTTTATAAATTCGACTTTTGAAATTTTTAACAGTCTAAGACCCTCAAATCACCTATTGACAATACGTTTCATACCTAATGTGTTTACGATATATCTGTGTGTACTCACAATGTCATTATTGCTCTTCAGTGAGACAGAAAAGCTTAGCTACAGGTTAATAAAATTTAATAAAAGAAATTTATTGCAATAAAAATAATCTAATTAAAAAAACAAAACTGTTTTCTTCAAGTTTTCGTTAGTTCAAAATTGGTGTGAGTGGATTCTATTAACAAAACACCTAAGTAAACAGATAAACTTGCTGTGCGTAAACTTAATTGCTGCACTGTACCATATGCAGTTGCACATACACACACATATGCATAAGCTTAACTGCACTGTGCAGTGACCGCGGTACATATAAAAATGCGTTTTGTTGTTGCTTTTGTGGGCATAAAAATTACAAGCGGGGGCAGCCATTAAACTGAAACAGAAACATATGCAAACAGCAACAATTACAACAACAACAACAACACGAACGCAAAGAATAAAACAAAAAAATCAACAACACGAAACAAAATCCCCAAATAAAGACAACTCGTTGTTGTTGTTGCTGGTGGCCAAAAAGCTCAACGAAGCATGAGAGAGAGAGCGTGCACGCAAAAGCAAGAGAGCGGCCGAGAGCTAGTCACATGAAAAGATCACTAAACAAAAGGTGCGGGTGGGGGATAGCTATAGAGATTATGCCAAGGAAGTGGAACGTGTGTGTTTGAGACAGAGTGTGCTTAAGTGGCATGCATATGTGTGTGTGTGTGTGTGCGTGTGTGGCTTAGTTTCTTATTGTTATTTGTGGCTGTGGGACAGCAGCAACAACACTAGCAGCATAGTCATGGCAACAACTTGCTTGTGGGGGAGTGGGAGAGCGACTAAGCCACTGAGCGGCTAAACGTCAAAGCTGCGCTCAAGTATTACGTATGTGTATGTGTGAGTGTTTATTCGTTTTGTTTGTTTGTTCCCCTTTGTTCTGGTTTTTTATTGTTGTTTGCCTTGTGGTGTTCTTTTACATGGCCTCGACCAACTGATCAAGAGCTAAAGAAGCGATCAGCTTTAAACAGCTGTTGCTCATCTGCTAAAAAACCTCGACAGCTGAGCACGATATTAAGAGTATTCATTTGTTTAAGCAGTTGTTGTTATGTTTTGATGCAAATTTAAGCCATATGAACAATTTGCATGGACGTATATATATATAGTTTTTTCGATTTAAAGAGTATAGTTAACAAAAAAATTGCAAGAGATATTATGGTCGATATGTCATAAAATAATAAAGGTCTTAAGCAGGTTAGCGTGTTAAATTTCTCGAGCTACGAATTCGTTTAGCAAAGAGATACCAAATTTATAAATAAATAAACATAAACTATTTCTAGAATTTGGCAAATTCAGTAAACTTGTTTGCACACATAGCAAACACCTGCTCGAAATAACTCCTAATCTCAAGAGTTGGTCCTAAACAATATGCATAAAAGCCGAAGCAGTGGATTGAGCCCCATATCGCAGTTTGTATAAATCAAAATTAATGCCACACAATTATTAATTAAAGTAATTAATGTGCCTGCGTTGCACACTGGGGGTTTAGTCCAGTATAAGGGTAGCCTGAGCATAACTGACATGGGTCACAATGGAGCTCGGCCTTAACTTGGTGCCAAACCCCTCCACCCATTAAAATGCCTAAACAAATGTGTAATAATTTCTTGGTCATACTGCCGTGCAACATGTGCCTACAATTGCAATGTAGCAGCTCCCCAACCTCCAGACCCAGCCCTTCCCTTTGTGTATTACACAAAATTGAAAAACTATTGACAATATAAACTGACATAGTTCGTAGATACAGAGTGGGTTTTTGCAGACAGCAGTCCAGAGATAGGACTTTACCCTTGTGGTTGAAATTATCATCAGCATGCGATAAATATTTATATGGAAATGTAATGACTACGTATGCGTGAGTGTTCGTGTGTGTGTATGTGTGTGTGCGTCGCGCAATTAATGTCACCACATCCTTTGGGTCTTATTAATGTCCTTGGCCTGGCTGCGAGGCAGAGCGGGAGGCAGAATGGTCCGAATATATATATATATATATATATATATACATATATATATGGTATATGGGGTTGGCCCATTAATGTCTCACAACCCATCGCCCCGGTAAAAACAATTAATTTTCCCATAATACAATTTATATCGGTTTTTGGTTTGGTTTCGGTTCAGCTTGGTTTTCGCCTCATTGGTCTCCGTCTGGTTTGTTTCTGGCATTTCCACTGCTTTGCACTGCTCCGCTCTCGGTTTGCCACATAATGTGCATATTTCTGGTTCTGCTTGTTGTTGTTCTCTGTTGCTATTTTAATGCGGCAAATGATTAATTATAAACCAACAGCAACAATTTGAAAACAATAACAACAAAGGAAACAAACCAGAGAAATTTTGTCAACGCATACTAAACGATGAAATATATGACATTATCGTATAATCGCTTAAAGGGAATTTGTTGGGCCCATGGGCTAAGTTCTTCTTGTCGCTTTAAGCTTGGTATGCGTTATGTGTATGCTCATTAAAGTTAACTTTGAGTATAAATTACAGAAATTTTCGCTTCCCAACTGAAACGTTATGCCAATCGGTAATATATACGACAGTTGCGTATAATCGCTTAAAGGGCATATTGGTTAAGAATTTGTTGGGAGTATTAAATAAGTTCTGATTGCGGGTATGCCGTATTAAGTGAATTGAGTATTAATCACAAAGATTTGACTATATAATCGCTTAAAGGGAACTTATTGGGTCTATGGGCCAAGTTCTTTTTGCCTCTTTAAGCTTGGTACGGTAAATGAGTATGACCATTAAAGTTAACGATGAGTATAAATTACAGATAATTTCGCTTCCAAACTGAAACTATATTCCAATCGATAAAATATATGACAGTAGAGTATAATCGCTTAAAGGGTATATTGTCTAAGAATTTTTTGGGATATTAAGTAAGTTTTGGTAGCGGGTATGCCTTTAAAGTGAATTGAGTATTAATCACACAGATTTGACTATATAATCGCTTAAAGGGAATTTAATGGGTCTATGGGCCAAGTTCTTGTTGCCGCTTTAAGCTTGGTACGGTAAATGAGTATGACCATTAAAGTTAACTTTGAGTATAAATTACAGATAATTTCGCTTCCAAACTGAAACGTTATGCCAATCGGTAATATATACGACAGTTGCGTATAATCGCTTAAAGGGCATATTGGTTAAGAATTTGTTGGGAGTATTAAATAAGTTCTGATTGCGGGTATGCCTTTTTAAGTGAATTGAGTATTAATCACACAGATTTGACTACATAATCGCTTAAAGGGAATTTAATGGGTCTATGGGCCAAGTTCTTGTTGCCTCTTTAAGCTTGGTATGGAAAATAAGTATAACCATTAAAGTTAACTTTGAGTATAAACCGCTTCCCAACTGTAACTATATTCCAATCGAAAAAAAAAGATAAATGACAGTTGCGTATAATCGCTTATAGGGAATTTGCTAAAAAAGCAAAGAACGTTTAACAATTTGTTGGGGCCATTGTATAAGTTCTTATTATGGTGGCTTGGGAAATAATTTACAGAGGTTTGAAAAATTCATCAAATATATGATAGTTTCTTATAATCGCTTAAGTGGAACAATGTTTAAGAATTTTCGGATTCTTGCTGACTCTTAAAGCTTGGTATTTAAAGTATACATAACCGAGATAAGCAAAAAAAAAAAAAGAGTACAAACTTAAACTTTTTCAAAAAAATTAAAGTACATAAAACTTGCATAAAATCGCTTAAAGGGAACATTGTTCCAGAATTTTTTTGGAACAATTGAAGAATAAGTTCCGTTTGGGGATACTTTCTTCAGAAGTTACAGATGCTCAGTAAATGCTTAAGATACAAAGTCATTGATGTAAGATGATAATCTTCTCCTGCCTGACAAGAGCCAAATACACTCTTCTGAAGAAACTGGCAAATCTCTGCAAACTGCAAACAAAGATGATTACTCATCAGAAATGACTCACAACTAAGTCCTTTATATCTTTGTGGTATAAATTAATGGAGTACATAGCTTTGTGAGATCTGCCATGAGGGGGAAGGGATTTTTATACCCTGTATCTGTTTGTGAAAGACTGAAGTGTATGTGCTGTAGAGAAGGAGATGTCAACCAAACTTTGGTATTAGATCCACTATTATGTCACCCAAAACAAAAAGAAGAAGCTTTAGGACATTATTCTATAATTTATGAAGATATCTGTCAAAAAACCCTTGCCCCTTCACATGTACTCTTCCTATTATAAGATTTTGTTTTTACGAACGGTACTCCTTACTTTTTTTTTAAATCTCTTTAGGTTCAGCTAGAACTCCAGAAGAGCTGCTTGAAAAAGCGCTTACAAACTTATTTCTAAAACATTTGCTTAACTACTTACAGTAAAAACGTCATAAGATAGATCTTAGGTAACTTTTCCAAACTCACCTGAAAAAGACAAGAGAACAAAAATAAATAAGAATTAAAGTCAGTAAAACTGAATGGTATTAATTAAATTTGCATAGCTGCCATTTGGTATTAAAAACTTAGGATCCAACAAAACATTGGCATAAAATAATTAAAAACTTTTATGGCAACATTTCAGAAATTGTGCTGAGGCTCCCACAGGCCATTGACAGGGTCAAGTTATTGACGCTGCCGCCTTAGCCACGCCTCCTTCCAAATGCTTACAAAATATTTTTACGTTTTTTTGTTTGAAAAACAAAACAAAACAAAAAAAAATCGCCAACGGCTTTTGGGGAGCTTCAAAAGTTTTGGAGCAGGGGCAACTGCGACAACTGTAGCTAGGCGAGCTGTAATTAAATAATGCCCCCTTAGCCCCTACCCCCTTCAAAAAAAGCAACAACAGGAGCAAAAGTATCTTAACGGCATGCTGCGCCATTTGAAGTTCAAGTAGCTAAAGCTTTAGACGGACAATAAACGGGGAGCACAAACGGACGCTAAAGTAGCGGAAACAAGAGCATAAGTAAAAGTTCATAAAGTTGCCAAATAACAACTACCAAATACACTAACAATTTGGATGCGTATCGGAACGGTGGTAAGCGACAATGGTATAACCAATGCTATATTTTCCAACAAGTTGTTCGAAACACCCTAACTGTTATATACACCAGTGGCGGATCGACGGGGTTTATGGGTCCGGGTCTCCCTCCAAAAGTTGAAAAAATGGATTGACAGTTTTTAACGAGCTCTAATATACGAGGGTGGTCCGATAAGTACTTAGCCTACAAAAGAAAAACGAAAATTGTGTATTCGCTTCCACACACGTTCAAAACAAAACCACGATTCCGATTCGGCTGAAATTTCGACAGTAGCCGTTTACGAGAACGTACTACACGTTAGTAAATTTCTCTTGCGATAGTAGCGCCATCGGGCGGTGAGGCTAAGTACTTATCGGACCACCCTCGTATATACCCTTCGAAGTAAAAAACCCCGCCTATGACCAATTATACACACTATTTTTTTTAATCGTTCCCTAAAAATAAAACTGAATTAATTTTTTTTTTTTTAGTCTACAATGAGAAACAAAAATGAAGGATTTCGCGCTCAAAAGCGAATCAAAATTCGGCCTAGTGCCATGATGCAATGAATTTTACAAGGTGACGCAAAGAAGTACGCGAGTTCGGGTTCGCAGAGAACTGGTTCAATTTTTGTATGATAGCTATATGAAATTTAACTTGTGGTCTTAATTTCAGGGAGACACGAATAATGTATCTCTGCGTAACCTTATAATTGTTGGATCAAGGCCTTGTGCAATTTCTTTATTAGAGAGTAAAATTCTTATTTTAAAAGCATTTTTATTTTTTTGTAGACATAAATTCTTAATATGAGAATTTTCGGATAATTTTAAGAGGAAATGCTTCCAGAGAGCATTTTATAGTCATACAGATGTTTGTAAAGAAATTGTTTAATAAAAGATAAAAATTTGAAATTAAAACACAGTTGGTTTTTCTTTAAATTTGTTTAACTATTGTTTTGTTAATTTGAAATTAATAACTGTAACTCCTATAAGTAAGGAAGTTATGATTATTTTAGTCAAACCTGTAATATTCGCCTAACTCCTTGGAATGGAGAGCTAACAACTTCAAGTTTGCCAAGAACGTTCGTTTTTGGTACATACTATGGTATGCACACTTTTAAAAGTAGCTATAAATATCTTGGTCGCGTCTTAAGATACTCATGCTCAAAGATTACAAAAATTTGTTTTTTTGCAAATACAATTTTTTCGGTGCTTTATAAATTTTTAGATTTTGTACTTACAAAAATTGTAGATCTTAAAATTTTGTACGAAATCAGTTGCCATATTTTATTGTATAAATGTAACGTCACGCTAAATTGGAAATGCCCATTACTATAGCCTAATAGGCCTGTTGCGGATATTAGCTTCGACTGATTAAAACTGTGGAAACTAAATTGTCGCACTTGGTATTATTTATAAAATTTCTGACCGATAAAAATTATTGTGAAAACTATTCAATCATTGAATAGCGATATACTGAAAATTTTGGATTTCCGATTCGACTGATAATTGTGATAGCTAATATGCGGAAAATTAAGAGTTAAGGCTTCTAGCCTTTTCTACTTAGACAGTATTAACATTTTCAACAAATTATGTGAACAAAAATAGATAAAATATTTTTAGAGGGCAAAAAAATTAGCAAAAAACAAGTGAAAAAATTATCATTTGTATTATTCCAAATCGAAACCGATATACGTGAAATGCCCCAAAAATTGGCTTAAATGTTCCAACAACTTAATATAGCCGCTATTCATAGATTACAGTGTATCAAAACAAAAACAAAAAAAGCAACACACGGTGGGCAACATGCGTGGCATGCCAGAAGAGCGAGCCTGAGGCGAAGGCAGAGCAGGGACTGTGGGTCGTTCGCTCTGCTGCTATTTGCTTTCGGCTGCCCCCTCACACACACACTCGCACACACACACATAGAAAAAACTATTGCTCCCCTAGGATAAATTAATAAATTTTCAAGCGAAAGTTGCCGCAGCAAAGGGCAAAGCCATAGAGCTGGACGACGAAGAGAGCGAGAGAGCAGCAAAACGCAGAGCGGCAACGTTAAAGAGAGCATGAGTTTGGCGCTACAAATAAACAAATAATCATAGCAAGATACATTAAATTAAAAAAAAAAAAGAAAGAAAAAAAAGAATGCCGTCTACTGGCGCTTGACTTGAAGAGAGGCCAAATTGTTGTAGCAAAGAGAGTTAGGGGGATTCTGCTGAAGAGTGCCCAGACAGGCATGACGACTATGAGCTGTCCGCTCACATGCTCACATGTGTAGTACTAGTTTGGGGCCGCAGTGTAAACATGGCCGTTGCTCTGCGTCAAGCAAAGCGCGCTGTAAACGCCAAGTATTGATAAATATGGCGAAATGTAATTAGAATTGAAATCCCTTTTGCTGAAATTTGGTTAAAGAAGGGGCTTTGAAGTGTTGAATGCGCTGCAAAACGGATGATTAATTTAAAAGTCTATTTAGCTAAAATTTTTGGGAAAAATAAACTAAATCAAAATTGTAAATACAAAAAAAAATATAAAAAGACAACTTTTGGATACCCTGTAACACCATATTGCAATCAAATCCGGTATATTGCTTAAAAACTCCAAAAGATATGATTGCTAAATTTGGTTACGATATCTTTATAAACAAACAAAAAACAGACGAATTTTGCTCCAAAAACGTTTTTTGTACCGATCGATTCTATGGGGCTATATGATATAGTCAACCGATTTTGTTCAAAATTGCTACAGTGCTTTGAAACTATAAAATACATCCGAGTGCCACATTTGGTTACGATATCTTCATAAACAAACGAATTATTCATCTAAAACTTTTAATTTTTTTTGAGGTCCTCTGCAACACCGCTATGGGAGCTAACCTCGATATCAAAAAATAAAATAAGCTTGTCTCCTATGGAATAATAAGGGATCTAAATTGAAAGCTTTGAGATCTAGGCGTTTAAACGGACATGGGTATATCGACTTCTCTAGTCAGCCTGATCATACTTTAGATAACTTTGGGAGTCTCCGACGTCAGCTTCTTTATGTTACATACATTTTCGGCTTGCACGAACTTAATGTACCCTTTTTACCATAAGGTACAAGGTATAAAAACCTTTAATCTGAACGGATATCAAAAAAAAGCTTTCGCTTCTCTCGTTTCCAATAGGTCATGAACTTATGACCAAAAATTTTAAATACCGACTTTTTTTATGTCTTACACAAAAACATTAAAATTTAAAGTCTGACAGTTTTAAAAAATTTTAGTTTTTCGCACAGTTTTGGTTTTAAACTTAAAGTGCTCCAAACCCGATAAGTGCTAGCTTTCCAAAAGAAAACGACTAACAACATAAAGCACTAACTTAGTAGATACATTTTCCAAGTGGCCATAAAATTTTCTAGGCCTTGGAAATATTTTTGCACTTTTCTTTTATTTTATTGTATCTTTGTATCTTTTTATGCTTTTTGCGCTTTGGCGTGTAAAATTAGCGCCATTTCAATTTAATCAACAAAAACACTTTTTATTGTTAAAAATTATGACATTGTTGTTATAATGGGGAGGCGAGCCCCTCTCTTGGAAAAGTGTTATTGTTATGTAGACAATTATAGCATGCGATAAAAATGCTTAGCGGTTGTCTGAGAAAGTTTCCATGTAAACTGAGAGCGGGGGCAAGCGCGTATGCTGCGGCTAGCTGCTTATAATGAGCTTGGGGTCTTTGAGCAAATGATAAAATATGTTTATTAAGGCTCACAAAAGGATAATGCGCAAAAATTATCAGCAGTTGGGGCTAATTTTATGTGCAGCAATTGTCGAAACTTTGACAGCACATTGTGGAGCTACATGCCCCACAAAAACATTTCCAGCATACAGCTGGCAACGTTTGTTTGTTGTTTCTTTTTCTTTGACCTTTTGTTGCTATGCCCTATCATGGTTTCTTCTTTTTTTGTTTTTTTGTATTTCATCTATCAATACGTTGACTATTTATTTATTTATTTAGTTGCGGTTCTTTATACCGACTGCAAACAGCTGTTTTTGTTGCAGCGTTTACAGTTCCGTTGCAGGGCTGCATTGTAAACAGAGAAGAGAGCGACGTGAGCGAGAGAGTGAGCCTTAGCAAATGTTCTGTCATTAGACTATGACAAATGACTGGTAAACATTAGCTATAGGAAATACTAGACTAATCAGTCCATCCAATACATCTTCGTAACTGTTTAAAATTTTGCAGTTCCTGAAAGATCTGCGGCATGCTGCCACAAAAAGGGCAACAATTTGTAGCACTTAATGCACTTTTTTATTTTTGGTTTCTTTGATCGTTACTATATTGCATTTGGATATATTTTTACACTGCGCAAAAAAGTTGAACAGCTGTGTGCACCAGCAACTCTTCGAGTGAAGTAAAAAATTGAAAAAATTAGCAAGTTATTCCGATTCTATGAAGCAGGGATGCGTCTTGGGAATGGTTCTTAGGTGTCCGGTTCAAACAAAAAAGGGAAACACGGTATCCTAATGTGGTTTCGCATTTTTGCCTTATCTGACATTCCCAAAACTTCTATGATTTTTATTATACCTTGTTTAGGTGCGGATACACGATTTGGTCCCAGGGGGTTTTTTTATTTCGAAGTGTATATATAGCAGAGGTCGCAAAAAACTGTTAATCCATTTTTCCAACTATGTTAAAGTCAGCCTTTTCTCACATTCACAAAACTTCTATGATTGTATAGTATGTACCCTGTACCTATAGGTATACTAGATTTGTGCAATGTATGTAACGGACAGAAGGAGGCGTGGCAGACCCCCAAGTCCTTTATACCAAAATGCTTATCATAACCTCGGGTAGCGATTGAGCCATGTCCGTCCGTCCGTCCGTCCGTCCGTCCGTCCGTCCGTCCGTATGAACGCCTAGATCTCGGAGACTATAAGAGCTAGAGACACGGAACTTTACCTGCTGGTGCGCATATTTCCTAAGCAGATGAAGTTTGTTGAATCATGGCAATATCATTCCCCGTTCCCCCGCTGTAGATTTTCGCGGTTTTTAGCCACACCGTTTAATATTTTCATTTGAAATCTAACAGAGCGATGCGTTGTAAATACATGCATCTATGTGTAAAAAATTAACAAAATCGGACAAATACAGAAAAAGTTATAGTCAAAAATATACAAATTTCAATGCCCCTTGCCCATAAAGTGCATCAATATTTGACTCCTCGTAATTATGGTTACAAGTGACCTATAATCACAATTTTTGGTTAGCTCATTCATGTGGCTCTAATGAACAAATCCACATCCAAATTTTATCGATGCGGTCCCCCCACCTCCCGCAATCGATTTACCGTGTTTTCTCCCACACCCCTCAACATATCAACTTGAAACTTACCCAATATAATTAAAATAGCTTCTTTGACGTAACTTTCGATTTTCATCAAAATCGGTACAAATTTACGGAACTTATAGGTATAAATATCGTTTTGCACCAAAAAAAAAAAAAAAATAAATTTCAATTGGAAAGTTCTTAGATGGAATATGCAGGAAAAATTTTTTTGACACAAAAGGTACAGGGTATTCCACTGTCGGGCACCGCCTCAACTGTACCACATTTTTTCATTTCGAAGTGTATACTTCTGAGGGGGTCGGGACATGAAACGCCCGTGGATCCGCCACTGCTTGCACACTAAGGTAAGAGCTTGTGAAACTGCATGTAACATAGAGAAGTTATCGGAGACCTTCCAAAGTTATCTCGAACATGATCGGCAGAACTAAATCAGTTGATCTAGACATCTATTTGCCTGCCTACCTGTCTGTATAAACGCCTAGATCTTGAAGCTTATAAGAGTTGGTGTATGCAAATGAAAGATTTGGACTCCTTATTTTTGCAAGCAGATCGAATTTATTTTTTTATTTTTCTGGGTCCTTCTTATTTTTTAAATTTTCGAACAAGTAAATCTTTATAATCGCTACATAAATATCGGAAATAATCGTATTATAATATTTGGGAGACCAAACTCCGAATTGCCTTTAAAGCAAATGCATACACAAGGGTTAATGCCCTAGGTTCACTTTGAATGTTTTTGCATTAGTTATTGTTATTATTTATTTATTAGCAGTAATTTCTTGCAAAATAAAGGACATATATAAATTTTTATTTAATTTTTTTTTTCTGTTTATTACATAACGAAAGGGCACAAAAAAATGATAAGACAGAGCTATCCATATAGATTTTGACCCGCTGAATCGGAATCCGGAGTCCGAAAATCTCCGTCAGCCAATAATTTTGCAATAATCACAAAAACCCCATAAAATGAAGCTAACTCAGAAACCTGACATTTTACTGTTTGTTTTTTTTCTCACCTCGGATATTTATAGACCGATCCGAAAAGCATATAAAAAAAATCATCGAACAACTGGTCTCGAAAAGAATGATGTGGTTTTTTTGAAGCTATGATATAAAACAGTCACAAAAAAAAATCGATTTTCGGATCATATTTACTTCACGAGGTCACTGAATCCGAATCCGAAGTCCAAAAACCCAAACATTCAAGGGCTCTGACTTAATCTAAACAAAGACGAATTTTGGAACCTATCTCATTACCTTGATCTGCTAGGGTTTTTTGGGCCTTGGATTCAGATTCAGCGACACCAAAAATATATCTAAGTATAAAAAAAAAACATCGTTGATAGCCATAAATGGGAAAAAATATTTTTTTTTGAATTTTAGGAGTCACCTCAGAACCTGCATATTTGGACCACAGATTCGGAATCAGCTGTCCCATATGGGTATCCTAGTCATATATAAAGTTGACTCAATTTTCTTTTTTTGTGGGCCTGTGTATTGGGTGCAGGTGATATCTCTGTCGACTCTCGAAAATCGTATATCCTCATGAATACTACTTGGTTTCTTTTCTTTTAACGAACACTTTTTGGTTGAAATCGAAAAAAAAAGTTTTCCAACTGCTTTGAGTTGAAGCTGTAACTCGCATACTATATACCAAATAGTTGACAGTTTTCCACAACATTAAACTGTGCCAGGAGATATCTAGGTGTTTAAGTTAGATTAATTAATTAATACTTCTTTGCAGGTGCGTATCCAGGATTTGATCTTGGTGGGGGGGCCTCGCAAAAAACTGTCAACCCATTTTTCGAACTTTTGGATGGTGAGGGGGGACGCAAACTCCCAAACTCGCAAAACTCAATGTAGAACTAACACGTTCGTATTCAAAGTACCCTGCAGTATACCCTGCAAATAAGCTCAGATGCAGGGGAAGGCTATGCAGGGTTCAGACATCTGAGTTTCCCGCGTGATTAGAATTTTAGATACGGCCCTGCCTAGAATCCTGCCGTAAGAATTCAAATTTTACAACTTTTTACAGCTTAAATTATTTTAAAAATCGTTGAGCTCTACCTACCCTATACCTAATTTTTTACAGTGCAGCTCTAAGCAACATTTAACAGCCCAGTTCGAAGCAGAAAACATTTTACTTCATGCAGCTCGTTGGAAATTTTGCAAATACCTTCAAAACAAAAAAAAACAACGAACTTTTGCATAGTTTTCTGTACTTTATGTAGCAACCAAAATAGAGACTGCTTGAACTCTCTCTCTCTTATAGTTTGTTCTGCACCCCCGCTTCGCTTAGCTTCTTACCATCACTATCTTCGTTTTGTGCCCCATATTTATTTTTGGCAAATATTTCTGTTGGTTGCACTTACCGAAACTGAAAGAACTTTTCCAGTATGTGTCGTCCCAGACTTGTCGCTGTGGTCATGTTACTATACAGAATATTTCTTGACGTTGATATCGAAGAAACACTTTAAAATAAAAACTGCGCATATGCCAAGTGAAATGCGCTTCAATTCGACTAATCAAAAGATACACACACTTTCAGATACATATATACACATATGTATGTATATGTACACTTGTATCGAAACTAATGCATTGCACATATATACGTATATGGTAGATACTACATATGTGGCATGTGCAAATATTTATGGCCTCTTTGCCGCACACAGCAACTATGAAAAAAAAAAAACAATGTATACAACTTTTCATTCAATGCATACAAGTAATAAACATTTCATTTAAATAGCAATAAAAGAAAAAAATAAGTAAATACACGATAAAATATTTTAAACTTAACGACTCGCGACCGCAACGCGTTTTCTTGACGATTTTTGCGCGATTTTCACCAAAAACTGAAGAGCTGATTCAGATTGATTAAATATCTTTGGTTTATGGAGATAACTTTCAAACTATCTTTTTGAGGTTATGCCGGAGCTCTAACTTGCTGGAATTTTTTTTTTGAGTCAGCGCCCCGAAAAACAGTTAGTAAACATGGTCTGAACTTTGAACCCTTAACCTTGTTGTCTGCGGTTTTTGAGTTTATTTCAGGATTTTTGTATCCCGGATTCTGATTCAGCAATATCTTCAGATTGTAGCTTGTTCGAACTGGTTGGTAGGATACGCAGCTCCAATTCAGTCGGTAATGATCATCAGAAGCGTCAGGATACCTGTTTATATACCCTGGAAGACATTAGCTGTAAGAGCAATCCAAAGTTCTTCAGTTAGTTTGCTTCATGTAAAGGAATTCGGCATTCAAGATTTTGAGCTTGCGGAGGATCGGAGTTCCCAAACAAAGCTAGCAGATATCACTTCCGCCGTAGAAAGCAAAGTAGAGAAAGGGTAGAGATGAAGGTAAGTCCAATGCCGCTGCTCTTGTGAGGGTTCCAGAGTAGAGTACTTTGTAGGATCAAGCCAATTATCTTGTAGTGCGTTTAGATAAAAAACTAAAGGGTCTAAGCTATTAAATGCGTCAGTTGTCGAAAGTCGGCGAAGGGTTCGACTATGTCTCTGCAGAAAGCATTACGTAGTGGGCTACTGGGAAGGATTCCAGAGTAAAGCACTTTGTAGAGTTTGTTAAAGCTATTAAATGCGTCTTTTGTGGAAAGCCGGCGAAGGGGTCGACTATGCCTCTGCTGAAAGGATCACGTATTGGGCTAGTGGAAAGGATCTTAGAGAAAAGTACTTTGTAGGATGTGGACTAGTAGGATCCCGCCTAGAGTAAACTACTTCGTAGAGTCTAGTAAAACAAATTATTATGCAACAGCTTCGCAGAGGTGATCTTGTAGTGCGTTAAAGGGATTAATTTGCCTTATGCGTCTGTTGTGAAAAGCCAGGAAAGGTTCTCAAAGCATCACGATAGCTATCTTTGGTAGTTGGTGAATTGCGAAGCAGGGGTTCCTAAAGGAAGACCTACATTGGGCCGAAGCGCATTATGTTACCCCATCAGGTATTAGTTAGAATATAGCAGTTATGTCGTCAACTCAGAATCGAAATACGGAATAGCCAACATTAACTACAAAAACCCTATTGCAAAGCAAAGTTGCGCTACGTTGGGCCGAAGCGTATTGGGTCACCCCGTCAGGGACTAATAAAAACAGTGCAGATATTTCGAGAAGTCGGAATCGAATTCCGGAATTGCCATGCTAAGCAGGAGATCCGAAGGTTTGCCATACATAAGGTAATTAGAAAGAAGCTAGAACAGTGCAGCAATTGCGAAAAATCGGAATCGAGTTCCGAAATAATCATGCGTAAGCCGCTTCCAAAGCAGGCGATCCCAAAGGTTGCCCTTAACAGTGCAGCTATTTCGAAAAAACCGGAATGGAATTCCGAAACAGTCACGGTTCTTTCGGAATGTCCCTTATAAGGCCGAAGTGCTTTGTGCAATTATGTTGAAAAATCGGAATCGATACTCAGAATATTAATGTTTAGATTTCAAAAATCTTTAGCAAAGAGGGAATCTTAAGGAATGCACTGTATAAGGAAGTCAGCAAGTAGTAAGAATAGTAATTTCCACAGATCTAAATCAAAATCCGAAATACCCTTCAAATAAAACTGCTTGGCCTAACAAACTCTAAACTTAAACTGTCAATTTTCTTTCAAATTATTTTTAATGAAACCAATTTTCCGAGCTAAAAACTTTTTAATCTTTCAACTTTCGTATCTAAATGTTGCAGCACTTCAGGCGCACACCTTGGCATTATAAGATATTATCTGCTTTGTTCATTACAGAGTCAACCAACGATTATATACATTTATATAAATTGCAATTTTCATTTGTTTAATTTAATAACAACAGAAACTTTGTTGGGTTTCCTTCGTTGGTATTGTACTATGGTCTTTGTCGTGATTGTTTTTTTTTTTTTATTGTGGGGCTTCAAATTGTACAAAACTCTCTTTACCGTTATACAGACGCGCAATAAAGTAACGACAATGAGAACCGCAAAAAAAAAACAACGACAAAAAACTACAACAACAATACCACAAAATCTTGTTAAAGATGTTTGGGGTCTCTAGCGAATTCCGCTTAATTGTGCGTCATGAATCAAGCAAGCAACAAAAAAGTGGACCGACAATAATCGGGAAATCCCGACTATAATATACACTACATCTTTCGCACAATCCTTTCGACTCTTTGGAAACGTTTGAGGTACACACTTGTCTAAGTCGACATCTCTTCTTTCTTCTAAGCCACAAAAAAAACCTTTTTTTTTTTTGCACCAACCTAATATAACCCCCTTAACCTTTGGCTACAGTGTATGCCACAAAAAAAAAAAAAGCAAACAAAGAGTAAGATTTGCGTGGGTTGACAAGTTGCAAGCTATTTTGTCAGGGTCAGGAACTGAAAGCTGCTGCAACTGTTGGGGGCATACCGGGATCTGCAGCAGCCAAGGCTTAACGTCTCGTCCAACTGCTGGCCACTGTCACGGACACTGCGCGTTACGCTTTGCTGACAAAGAGACCACTAATCGCGACGAAGATGACGATGACGACCACGACGACGATGTTCAAGACCACGTTCACGATCACGGAACACGACGACGCAGTTGCAGACGAAATTTGTAGCGTTCGCATTGAAAGTTTGTTTGTGACTGAACGAAATGTCGCTGAAGCTACTACGGCTGGAGCAGAGCAGAGCAGACAAGAGCAGAGAATAACAGTCTCTGTATATGTTTGTACAAACACAAATGCATTATAACAGCTGTTGCTGAGAGCGCCAAAGGCAGCGAGCCACAGTGGGCGAAATGTTTTAAATTGCACTGATAAATTAATAGCTTACAACCTCATGAGAAACTCCACCAAATTAGTTTGTTAACTGTTTGTATTTCAACAAAATCCAAACAATATTCATGAATTAGGCTTCTTATAATAATTTATAATTTTTTAGAAGTTTTTAAAGTTTTTTACAGATTTCAGTTATTTAAATCTCAACAAACAAAACGACAGCACACGAATGAAAAACTGTTTCACTTAGTATCCCAATTTTGGAAAACATTTTTGCCAAGATCAATTTGTTGAAACAATTCTTTCTTTCGACTATGAGATGCCCTGTTACATCAATCTAATTCGATATATTGCTTAAGTACTCCATTAAATTTCTGATTGCCAAAACGAGTTATGCTTTTGCAAACGTGTTTGCGAACCATCGGTCCTATAAGAGCTATATGATATAGATAGTCAATCGATTAAAATTGTTGTACAGTGCTTAGGAACTCTAAAAAACGGCCGAATGCCAAATTATGGTAACGATACATTCATAAACAAGCGAATTATGCATCTAAGACTATTGGTTTACTAAGATGCTCTGAAAAACCAATATTGGAGCTTTATAATGTACAGCTGATTTCAAAAAAATAAAATAAACTTTGCCGTGACATAAAATAGGATCTAATTTAAAAGTTTGGTTGCTCTCATCTTTGAGATCCGTGTAATTCTGTTTTTACGCGATTTTGAAATTGCACGGTCTAGAAAAAAAATTTTTTCACACAATTTTATTCGACTTAGCACGATAAAAAAACTTTATGATTGAAATCTTAAAGATAAATATTTCGATTAGCTTAATCTTTTAGAAATTTAGTTAGAAAACTGCCCTTTCTAATTTATTTGTATTTTTACACGGTTTTTTCGGGAACGTATCCACCGTGTAATAACAGAATTAGATATAATTTATTCAGTTTGCCGGCTTACACAAGCTTTGTACATTGTATGTACCTCACAGATATAGATCATAAAAATTTGATATGTTTTTATTGTAGGGTAAGAAAATTTACACTTTTTAAGCAATTTAATTTAATAATGACAAAGTTATTATTAAATCCTCACTGCTCGATAATTTTTTTTAGCTAAAATACCAAAAATCAAAATTGCTCCAAATTTTATGTTTTTGCCCACTGTGTGAGCGAGCGAACGTAGCAGGCAATAATATATGAGAGAGTGATGAAAGGCACTCACACAGACACACACTCATACACACATGACGATCAGTTCAACTAAGGCCCAAGGAATGTCAAACATTTTGGGTGGCAACATATTCCATGCCCCTCGCTCTCTTTCCCATACTCTTTATCTCTTGGCACTTTAGTGAATGAATGACAGTTTGTGCGCAGTTCAATCAACTTTAAACGATTGCCAATTAGACGCAACAAAATTAATCGATAGATGAGCAACAACAAAAACAACAACAGCAGCAACGACTACGGAAGAGGCTCATAACAAATGCAAATTAATTAGCAATGTTCTTGTTTTTATTTTATCTTTGTTGCTGTTGTTTTTGTTGTCTGCTACTAAACCAATTTCAATAATAAGACTAGACAGAAGAGACACACATTGGTAAGGGGAAATCTTAAATGCTCTTTCCCAAATTTTGATCAATATAATTTTTTCAAAAAATGTCAAAATTATCTCTACAATAGAATATATTTGTATCTTTAAGTCTTGCTGCTTCTTTCTCTTTATAACTCTATAAATCTATACGTATGCACCGCAATATCTCTAAATCTAAAATATTCCATGTCTCTAAGTCTCAAAAATTCTATATCTTTAAATATCTCTATAGCAAATTCTAAAAAATTCTTGTTGTCTAAGAACTCAACTATCTCCACTTCTTTGTATCTCTAAGTCTCAAATTTTCCATATCTTTTCTGCTATGCATCAATAAGTCTCAAAAACTCCGTATCTCTACTTCTCTGATCGTCTCAAAAATTTTAATAGCTTCACATCTTTGTATGTCTGTCTCAAAAATTTCACATATCTACGTCTTTGTATTATTAAATCTCAAATATTCCATATCTACACATCTTTGCATCAATACGTCTCAAAAATTCCATATCTGTATCAACAAGTCTCAAAAACTACGTATCTCTACTTCTCTGATCGTCTCAAAAATTTAAATAGCTTCACATCTTTGTATGTCTGTCTCAAAAATCTCACATATCTACTTCTTTGCATCTCTAAGTCTCAAACATTCCATATCTCTACATGTTTTGATGTTTTTTAATCGAAAATTCAATATATTTACATCTCTGTTTAGCAAAGTCTCAAAAATTACGAATCTCTACATCTCTTTACGCAGGTCTCAAATATTCCATATCTCCACAGCTTTTCATCAATAAGTCACAAAAATATATCTCTACATCTATTTTCCTCCATGTCGCAAAAATTCATATCTTTACCTCTACAAGTCTCTAAAAATCCCATATCTCCACATCTTTATATCTCTACATCGCTAAATTTCTGATCCTCCGTCTTAGAAATTTCATATCTCTGTCTCCCTAAGTCTCAAAAATCTTATATCTTCTATATCTTCTATAACTTCTGTATCTTCTGTATCTTCTATATTTGCTATATCTTCTATATCGTCTATGTCTTCTATATCTGCTATATCTTCCATAACTGCTATATCTTCTATATCTTCCATATCATCTATATCTACTACATCTTCTATATCTTCCATATCTCCTACATCTTCTATATCTTCTATATAGTCTACATCATCTATATCATCTATATCTTCTACAACTTCTATGTCTTCTATATTTTACAGCACGCAGCTAAAAAGCTCTCTGGAAGGGTATCCAAACTGCAACTATCACTTAGGCAACTATTGCGGAGATGAGGACCATTATTGGTTGGACCGGTTTGGCACGCTTTTGCATGGTCGATGAAAAGCCTTGTCTCTATCTCTTACTGTTTACGCGCTTTGCTCTCTCTCGACTCACTCGAGGCCTCTCTCTCTCTTGTCGTTTTTCCACCTGCAACGGCTGCGTGCATTGGCCTTAACATGCCTTAATACGCGGAAATGTGTGAAAGAGAAATCGCATAATCCAATAAGAGCAGCAACAACTTGCAACAAGAAAATTGCAAGGAAAACTCATGCATAAAAAAAAAACATACTTTAATTACCTTGGTCGAAAAGTATAGAAAGCAAAAACTAACAGTAACATGAAAAACAAGTGCAGATACTTTTAAATAGGCACTGAATAAAATAATTTTTTTTTAAAGAAACTCTATACCAAACAAAAGCTTTTTTTATTCTAAATCTTCGGAATAACCTTTATAGCATGGGTAAGAGGTAGGCGGAGCTAGTGTTATAAAAAACAGTATACAAAAGGAAAGGAAAACAAAAACTTTAGTGTACTTGGCTATTCCGTTAGGAACTTTTTTATTTCCAGTTCCAATCACGTTGGAAATGATACTTTCTGCAGTGCTTTATTTTCTTTATGTAAAACTATGGGTTTCACGAATAAAATGAAAGAGTAACTAATTTCAAAATTTTCCGCAAGAGTCGGGTAAAATAAAATTAAAAAAGATATCGGAAAAAGAAAAAATATTTTTTATACCATTTCATATATTCTTTAATCTCTAGTTAGTAAAGCTTTATGGAACAAGACATTAATATAATAATAAGCACTGAGTCCATAACTTGAAAATAAATGAATCGTAAGTTTTGCTAGATAACTCGAAACCAGCCCATAACTTTCTTCGTTTAAAAGCTTAGTTTTCAATAAATATTTATATATTCGAAGCCTGGAGAATACTTTTAGCTAAATTTAACATAACATGACAAAAAATAGCATTTCGGGAGATCTGGCGTTTTTGTTTTAAACTCAAAAAAATAAGCTGCTTAATGTCTTTGAACGTTATCGAAAGATGAGGGAATTTACTAATCGTCGTTAAAAACAATAAAAAAATTCCGTTTTCCATGGGTTCTAACAAAATCAGGATTACACGACTTTAAACCATGCTGTTAGATTTTTAGCTCAGATCTATAAAATTCGAACCTATGTTTATAATGAGCTGGAATAACAGCGTGTTTTTGTCTAAAATAAGGGGCTCTGCTCCCTTCCTGCCAACCAACGTAAGGTCATCTATATTGATTTCGAGACATCGCGACTATAATATCACTCTACATTCTTCTCGTTTTCCACAGTTCCTTGGCTTCTGTATGCTACAATCTTATCTATCCGACTCTTAGATACCCTGCACCAAAATAGTTCTTCACCGCTCGAAGTGGCTCCCAATTGTGCAAACTAATTACTAACAAAGAAACACCACGAGATATCATCTGGAGATGTTTCACATGTTCAACATGAGTCTACATAACAATTTTAGTAGCTTCTTCACAAATAGTTTTGGAAAGAACTTGCTATCAAAGGGTCTTCTGGCCATAGGTGAATAAGGTTACAGCGTATCCTATGAAGCTCATCTGCAATTTATATATATAAATGTTCCCTTAACTCCTATTTGGAGCATAGGGCGTCAACAACTCCACTTCGCCAGCGGACCCGCTTTTGTGCAAGGACTCTGATTGAGAGATTTCATTCCTGCCCCTGTTGAGCGTCGCCAGGTGATACGCGGCCTACCAATGCTGCGACCTGTTTGCTGGAAAGGATTCCATCGTAACGCCTGTTTTGCAACGCTGTCATCGCTCTTTCTTAGTGTGTGGCCAATCCACTGCCATTTCCTCTTCCTGATTTCTGTCGCAGCATCTAACTTGTTTTGCCTTTCTCAGCAGCTCGGAGTTTGATATGGTGCGGGGCCAAAAGACTCTCATGATACGGCGTAAAGAGCGGTTGATTAGTCTTTTTTGGGTACCCGGTTACTCTGGCAACCCAAGCATCGAGGGGGCAGACAAGCGCACTAGGTACGGATCAGCGCTACTAATGGCTTAAGAGTTCCGGATATTCTGTCTATATAAACATCTTCCGAGTGCTCTGGTCAAGATGATAGGCCGAGCTACGGGGTACGACAGGCCGGATGGCTAATAGGATGCATATTCGTTATCACGACTTCTGGCGTTATTTTGAAGAGCAGGACCTAGAAAGGAGGAAGCTAGAAAGCATTCAATCTTATCTGCTATGTGACTGCCCTGTATATATTTATTCCGTTTACTCCTGTGAGGAGCATACGGCCATAAAGCAGCTGATTGGGCTACCGCATCCGAGTTTGCTTCTGGGAATGCCAGCTAGAGCCTGCAGACAGGCCTCCAGAATTCTGGGTATTGGTGCCAGGATTGAATCTGCTCACGGTGGTAGGGTTAAACCGCCCTTATTCGGCAGTGAGCAGTGACTTTCCAAGAAAAGCTAAAAGTGCGCCCAATTGTGACCAATTCCTCCGCCAACAACTTCCCAATGCACGCTGCATACGCACGTAGCACCGACGTCAACCTCAATTCCGCTGGATATTTGGTAACGAAGTTTAATTCTCCGGGCTGTTGGTCCGCGGCAGGTATTTTATTTCCCTCTTACCACCCATATCTGGGAAGCATCCGCTATCCGCCAACTGCAGCCTCCCCCGAGGACTGCCCTGTATCTCATAGAAAAAGTCGTCGAGTAGCTCGAGTAGCCATGCTTTGAAGTCCTGAGCTCTCTTATCTGTTCAACGAATCCTCAAAATGGTTAACTATGAGCAGCAAATAGACTCGACAGTCTTAGCCACAAACGCTCAACGATTATCCTACCCATCTACGATACCCTTTTTTAACACAATTATTAGGCATCGCCGAGCGTCTTTTTTTTTCACCCCACAGTAAACAGCTCTTGAAAAATCCTATCAATATTTAGACAGCTGTTAATTGCTGTGGCAACAATATTAGCTAAATGACAAATGCATGCAACAAGAGTTAATTAATATGAATTAACTTGGTTAGCAGCGCCAACTAAGCATGCAATTGATAGACATATTAACCCAGTACTCTAGATTTCTGGATGTGTCTCGTCTCTACTCGCTTTTTCCACAGTCTCGGCATAGACAGACTGACTGACGGCTGTTGCTTTCAGCAAAGTAACAATTTTCAGCTTTGTTGCATGCCTCGTTGTTGTTGTTGTGGCTGATGGGCGGCAATAGGTGGCTAGTGGGCGGTGGGGGTTGCACGTTTCACTGCTGCCTCAATTGAAGCATGCATGTTAGACACGCGAATGCGATAAAAGTACATCACACGTTGAGCGCCAAAGAGAGGCAGTGCGGCAGCGAGAGCGAGTGAGTGCGAGAGCGAGGGTGTAAGAGAGCGAGAGTGGCAAGTAAACGTTGCGGCAAAATTTACTACTGTAATTGCAATGAATGGCGGCAACATCTTAAAGAGAAACGAGCAGAAACAAGTGCTTGAGGTTGTGCTTCTTGTTGTTTACGATATATACCTGCCACAAACTAGGATCTCCCCCCACTCCACAACCAACTCATATACAATTTCCAATACACTTTGCGGCAAGAGAGAAACCTTTGGCATTAGAAATTGAATAACTGGTTTATGACTTGGCTAAGTTTTCAGCTACGTGCAAAAAACCAGAAAAGTGTTGCATGCTTTTAGGCACGAAAATTATTTACTTGAATATTGAAATTTTGCGCGTTGCGTATGAAAGTATAGCGTGCTTTGAGGCGTAAGCGTGTTGGGAGTGCGCCACAAATCTCTAGACTGTTTTGCATTAAATTTCATTTTAATGATAGATTTGCAAAACGCTTCTAAACAATTTTTAAGGCAATCGAAGTAAGGGAATATGGCTCTATTTAAAGCATCTTAAAAAGGGTTTAACCCATATAATAAGTCGTATATGAATTCTTCAACTGAGCCGAGTAGGCTACTAATTAACCTAATCGTTCGAGGAAATGCTTGTGGCAAAAAAAAAATTGATTATTTTCGCCAAATTTTGTATTTTTTGTATTCTTTAAGGATTATATGCATATTCAAGGCATACTATATGATTCGAGTGTTAAAATGTCGTTAATTATAAGGCGCATATGACTCATCATATCAAATTGGCTTCAGATTAAAATATTTATGTATAATATTTACTTTATTTATTTATATAATTATAAAGTAGAAGTTAATTCTAAATTATAAAAGGTTTGTAGCCAGAGCAATGTAGGCCTTCAGGCTGAAAATATTTATTTAAAAAAGTGAAATATTCAGGCGTGCTCCAGAAAACGAAAAAACCACACCGAACAATTTTATTCGGATTCGTTTTTGCGTGCTACGAACTCGTCACTCTAAAATTATAAGGGATCAACGCGAAGGTATGGTAATTCTAAAATAATAAGGGGCCTAAATCGAGAGTATGGTAGCTGTAAAATAATAAACGGCCTAAATCGAGATTATGGTAACTCTAAAATTATAAGGGACCTAACTCAAAGGCATGGTAACTCTATAATAATAAGGGAATTAAATCGAAGGTATAGTAACTCTAAAAAATAGGGGCTCTAAATCGAGAGTATGGTAATTCCATAATAATAAGCGGCCTAAATTGAGGGCATGGTAACTATAAAATTATGAGGGCCCTAAATTGAAAGTATGTTAACTCTAAAATAATAAGGGACCTGAATCGAAAATATGAAAACTCTAAAATAATAAGATTTCTAATTCGAGAGTATGGTAACTCTAAAAAAATAAATTGCCTAAATTCAGGGCATGGTAACTCTAGATCTTATTATGTCTGATATCTAGAACTTCTCTAGTCATCCTGTTGAAGCCTTAGGCAACTTTAAGGGGTCTAAGACGTCTTCTTCTATACTTTCAACTTATTCAAAACAAATCTACCTTCAAAAATAATAATAATATGAAAAACTGGGTCCAATATCTTTTCAAAAAAAAAAAAAAAAAAAAAAAAAAAAAAAAAAAAACTTTATGTCTAGTGTTTTCTATCTAGTGTTTGACATCAAGACTATCAGCTATTTCTATAATTTATTATACACTCTACATTATTTTTAATTTCCAAAAATTTCATTCAATTTTAAGCGAATTAAAAATTTGTTCAACAAAATTTATTAGCTGTAGATTTTTAGATTTCGAAAAAAAAAAAGTTTTGGGGCATCGTATCCCCAATAGATAAAAAGAATTTCTAAGCAATCACTAGTCAACAATAGCATATAAGGAACTAAAACTTTTTAGCTAACCGACTTTAAAAGAAATAGTGAATGATAATAGAGCTCTTACAGTGCAGATCAAATTTATTTTGAACTGGAAAAGAATGCAAACTGGAATTTCTGGAAAATTGAGTTTCGCGTTTTCATTTTTGTAGTGGATGGTATACTCAGAAGTTCATATTTTAGTCGGTAGATGGCATTTAAGTTACTAATAGCAGTTCTTTGTCATTGTAGCCAGCTTCCTGCCCATTTTTTTTTTTTTTTGGGGTATTCTGTTTTAGGCATGGAGCACTGACTGCCACATTTGACAAAACGATGCAATTCAATGGACTTACGAGAACATTTAAGTTTTCAAAAGTATTCAAAAGCAGAAGTTTCTTAAAATAACTATTATCTCCATGTCTCGTGAACATTGTATCTTTCACCAATATTTGCCCCAAAACAGTGGAATCTATTTACAGAGATTTCAAATTTTCTCAAAAGAGCGTATCTTTCAGTCGAGCAACTGGAAGCTCATAGACTGCGTTTTTAAGCGGCTTAGAATGAGTCACTTCCGTTCCGATCCCAATCTATTGCCTACCCCAACTCAATGGCTCACACGTTACTTTGGCTTAATAATTTTCATGGCCTGGCAGCCGGGATTACTCAGTTCAATGAGAATGTGGAAAATGTGGCACGCGTGTGTGGTTTCCAGTGTGTGTCTTTGGATGTGTGTGATAAATGGCTTTTATCTTTTTAAAGCACTTCAGTGCACGGCTTCCATAGAAATTGAAAACAGCAAAAAAAAAAAATAACCCCCCCCGGAAAGAAAAGAGCAAGCGGCAAAATGTGTCTGCCACCAAAAAATTACCCCACATGCCCAAATCTTTACCACTCCCCTCTACTGCCCACCCAATGCAAGCCAAAAGTTGCCTTTTTATTTTGGGCTCCATGGCGGGGCAGCATCTGGCAACTGGCGGCAATGATGAGGACGACAAGGACGATTGGGACGAACAGCATAGCAAGGACAGCGCCGACGTTGGCGTCTCTCAATGATGTCTCTAAAGTCTCTACGGGAATGTCACTCTTGTTGTTGGGTATCCTTCGTTTTTGGCCGTACATTATTTTGTGCGCGTTATGAGCAAGTTAATTATGGTGTCTGATATTTTTCTTACACTTTTCGGTTTTTTTGGTTTTAGTTGTGCTTTTTGATATGGCGCTACAATCAAGGCTTTCAGGCATATTGGTTTGTTAGGAGTGGAATTTTTTAAATCTTTTTTTGTTGGTTTGAATGTCGCGAAATTTAATTGAATTTACAAGCTTCAGATTTTAACGTATGAAAACTTTTGGATTTCGAAAAAAATGCTAACTTAAATTCAATTCTAAAAAATTAAAAACTTTAAGGTTTATTCATGCTATGTTGCTTTGACAGAGAACGACCCACATATATTATATTTTCATGATCGGTTGTCCAGCAATGCTTTTTTATATATTTTTTTGGTCGTTGAATTTAAATCTGAAGGTTAAAAAAGCTCAGCGGGTCGGGTTTCTGAGATAAACTCCAAAATGCCTATTTTTATAGAGAGCCCGGTGCTGGCAGTGTTCGAAGCTCGGGCTCGTATCCATATACATATATAGAAGACATAGCCAGACCTCTGAAAGTCGATATTTTAACACAACCTCAAAAAACGACTTAAAAATTTTTTTGGGTCCTGATGTTCGACATTTTTTTTAATATGTTTTTGATCTCGCTGAATCCGAATCCGAGGACCGAAAGTTCTCCGCCACAACCTTGATGTTTTAAGATACCTACCAAAATAGCTCGTTTTATGGAATTTCTTGTTGGGGTTTGAGCGTTAGTTTTTTTTTTGTTTTCTTTTTCCAAACTTGAAAAAAATTGTTCGCTGGTAAGAGATCACATGCTTGCCGTCCTAACTTCAGAAATTATTAGGATAGTATTATAAAAATCATTTCAAGTCTAAAACCGGACTCTTACTGTGCTGGCCTGGGCTCTCAAGTTTATTGTAGCGCACTTATTCGTTCTCTCGAGTCGTCAACTCTAAAACGGATGAGTCATGTGCTGTCGCCCCAGTCACCCTACCCCTCAAAGGATACGCAAAAGTTTTTGATGCTGCTTGCGAACGCGCTGGCTTATGAAATGCGACGCTTTACTATTGCTCTGCTGCTGCGCTGCTTTCGCTCTGCTGCTCATTTTATTTTATCATTAATATTTAAGCGACGTCGATTCAATCGATTGATGCTAGGCGTGAGCAGATAGAAGAGAAAAGCTCTACTTCGAAGAGCAGACATAAACATAAAATGCGTCAAAGTGTGAGTGTGCATGTGTGTGGGCATATGTGTGTGTATGTGTGTGCTTGATGGACAAACGAACAGACAGCATCAAGTCAAATTGAAGTTGAATTTCTCTTGCCGCGCTTAATGAGCGCAAAGTAATTACTTAATTAGTTTGCGCGTGTGTGTGTGTGTGTGAGTGTGGGGAGAGTGAGAGCAAGAGAGCGCAAAGGGAATGTCATGAACCATTAAAACAGCTTAACTGTAATGCGCCAAGTCGCATTTAAACTTGATTAGTTTTATGACTCTCCCATCCATTGACTCTCAGTCCGTGTCTAATCACTGAGTTCAGCCAAATCAAAACCCAATAAATGGACTACAACCAAGGAGCGCAAGCAACATACATACTTCCATCAGACATGGCCAAAATGCTAGATAAACACTTGACAGAGACCAAAACTTAGCGAAAAAAAATCAAGAAAGGATCTTATATTCGAACTGAAATATCAGTGTTAACCTTGCAAGAAGTTTTTGAAAATTGCTCTACAATGATGGCCGGTCGCGCTGGCTGTCTTATCTTTAAAAGATTTCTACTAATATCTTAAATTAGCTTGAAATTTGAAAACAAAATTTGTTCGGGATATTTTAAGAAAATAAAAAAATCTTTTTAGCTTGTAATTATGCATTTTTTTTTGTGTTTCATATTAGACTACACATTTGTGCGCAGTTTGATCAAAATTGGTCCACTATTTCATATAGCTATCATACAAAAATTGAACCTTCGCATTCTTATTCAAATAGTCACCTGCTTAATGCGTGACCTTCTAATTTTTGGTTCATGCTAAGTCTCGTACATAAGCGCAACCGAAGTCACCATTGAAAAAATCCTGAATTTAGCTATTTCTGTCCCATTCTCGATAGTCTTCAGAACAAGCCCATAATGACTATTTTCTTAAGAAAATTTGGGTCGAATCCAGAGCTCATCAGCTCGAAAATGTCTTTCTAATGACTTGATGGTTGCTCAAACGTTTCTAGTGAAGGGGAGCAAAGTACGCTGCAACTTATGAGAAGATTCTTTAAAGTAAGAAAAATTATAGAGAGTATGTAGTCCAGAGCTGGGCAGCCCATAGCCCAAACGGGCCACTTTTTATTCGTGCATTTTGGTTTTTGTACGGCAGACCGCTCTCTTTTCGCCCAGCTCTGATGTAGTCCATACAAAAATTACGGACTTTTGATTATAATATTGATTATTGGTATTTGAATTATCTTTTATTCGGCAAGACTTTTTAAGTACATCAATAAAACTTTAATCACTATTTACGCTAAATTATTTTTACCTTTTCTTAAAGAAAGAGAAACGCTGAAAACGAAAAGGACCACCTTTCTTTTCTATACTGCAAGACGCTACCACTACAACTTCTACTAACCCACTTACTTTTTGCTCTTTGAGCAAAAGAGCATGAACAAAAAAAATGCTGCCTACTTTTAAGCGTCGGCTTTTTATTGCCGCTCAGACAGCAACAACAACAACTTTTTTGACATAAACACCACAAAAATGAGAGCGTAACACCTGCGACTGCCGCCGGCAGACAATAACAAATCACACAAAGAGAGTGTACAGTAACAGTAAATAAATAAAAGCAATAAGCACAGTTACAGCTACAGTTATGGCCGTAGCAGCGCAGTTGCTGCTCAGTCATAAGTAGGTAAAACGGCGGCGTACTTTGGTTTAATGCCAAGTCGGGACATGTCGACTTATGTATACCCTGCTCCCACAGCTGCTCATAATTTGTAAATAATAACTTTATTATTAGCATCAAGTTTCAAGTTTCTGCAAAAAATGCTCAAGTTGTAAACAGTGCAAAACGGGGTGGGGAGTAGTATTCCCAAATTATACAAGCATATTTCGTATTTGAGAACACATAAGGTTAGGTTAAGTAGTTTTATGAAATTAGATAACTTTCCGAAAAAATTTCAACCGGTTGAGCCCACATGAGTCGAAAAACTGACTTTAGTGAGCTTTTTCCAGGAATCGCAAATAAGAGTTATTATGCTGAAAAAAATCAAAAAATAGTTGCAAAATAGATTTACATAAAGTTGTGTGGGATTTAGCGGAGGCGCTGAAATTAAGCACTTTGAATATAAGAATATCTAGAGTTCTTTACCGATATAAACAAAATATTGCCCACAAAGAGCGTTTTTATGTTTGTGTGAAGAAACCGATTTACGATTTCATCGATATTTTTTCCGAAAAGAAATTTTCCGTATTTGAACTTATTTAGTATTCATTTTATAATTTTTATAATTTTTAGTAATGATATCTTCTAGAGTTCTCTGTAAGCGATTTTACTAAAATTTTTACATATAGAATTTTTATATATGATACATGATTTCGATATATAAAAATTCAAAGAAATCCAAATTTTTCAATGCAAATAGTTTTGAAGTCCCCCAACAATAGGTTACAAATTTAAATTTGGACTTTACACTCAGAAAAAGATACTTTCAAAAATCACACTTTTTTTAGTAAACAGGAAAATGTTTTTTTTTTTATTTGGCTAAAAATAAAAATTAATTTTTTGGCGAGATTGAAATTCTATTAATCATATGGGAGGTTTTTTTTTATATTTTTGGGGGATTTGTTCAAAGAAAACTCTGTTTTGTACGAAAATAATTAGGGGCCTCAAAAAACACTTCATTACCCAAAGGCAAGTTTAAGATTTCATATATAGTTCATGTTTTTTTTTTTTCTAGATGCTTCGTAGCAATATTTTTGGGCACCATTTTGATATACCCCTTAGCCACTAAATACAGTGTATATAAAAATCATATAAAAATGAGACAATATAAAGAAAATTTAAAACATTTTCGCTTGTGGATTACACGTAAAATGGCGGCCATGATGCCAACTGTCACGCATGCAGCGGGGTCATGCCAGAGGCAGGGCAGGCGGAGCAGGCCTGCTCCTTCTGGCGTCTAAGGCTGAGTGGATTACAAGGCACATACAACGTTGCCATGTTGTAAAAGCTGAAGAAGTACAAGAAGCAGCAGCAGCAGCAGCAGGAGATCTATCTATGTTTTTTATGTTGTCTGGCTTGGGACTGTTAGCAGGCGGTGGCAAAGGCTATTGGGACTGGCTGGGGAGGACTGGGGACTTCAGGTGGCAAGGCGCTGGAAAAACAACAGTTGAAATTCCCATGATGCAAACTTTATTCTATTACGACTTTGCCAAACAACAAGAGAAACAATTGAAAGTTGGCTGCGGTTTTGCCATTGTCTGAAGGCTCCAAAACTTGGCCAGAGGAACAAAGATGATACATACTACACAGCTGAGACACTCTGGGCACAGAGAGAGAGCAGCATAAGCAAAAACCCCGGCCCACTGGCGGATTGGTATTGGTAGCATCTAAGCCCAGCGCCACATTTATGGCATTGGGATTTGCATGGGCTTAGAACTTGTGCGTGAATTAGTTGCTACACTGAAAAAAATAATATGTATAATTAAGTGTATAAAGCGAAGACCTTTGCTGGCATATTAAGATTTTTTGAAGTTTGTTTTATTAAATAAATTATTTATATTTATTTTTTTGAACCTTCTTTTATTTTTGACTTATTTCCAAAAAAAAAAATCATAAAAATGGCTTCATTGGATTAAGTTTAAATTTTCTTTAAAAAATATTAAAAAAAAAAAAAAAATGCGTATTTTACTCATTTATTTTGATTTTTTTCATGAAAGATTTTTCTTAACATAACCATTGCAATTTTTACTAAAATTTCTCTTATTTTCTATTCTTACAAAAATAAAAAGAATAACAAAAAATCGAAAATTTGAGAATTTTTATTTTTTATACAAATAATTTTAACGGCTACCTTCGTTTTTCCTAAACCGACCCCGAATTAAAGCAGTTCTTCCTAAAATTTCCCTATATGTACCTATACTATTTTTACATAAATAAAAAAATACATTTATAAAATATAAATGTACATTAGAGTGGTCTAGGTTTATAATTTATAAAGACCCAAAAATATGAATTATTGCATATATTTAAAAAAAAAAAAAAAAATACCAAACAGTGCTTCGAAGTATTATATAAATGATATAGCAGTTTTTTCTAAAATTTTCGTAAAATATTTTTATGAGGTAATTAAATATGGCATGCTTTCCTTAAATTTTCCTTAAATACTATTTTACATATATTAAAAAATAATATTTAAAAATTTTTGATGTACATTGAAGTGGCCCAGGTTTTTAATTTATAATTACTCGAAAAAATTTGTATACCCTGTACCGTATGGTACAAAGGGTATATTGTGTTTGTGCAAGCCGAAAATGTATGTAACGTACAGAAGGAGAAGTCGGAGACCCCCCAAAGTTACCTAAAGTATGATCAGAGTGACTAGAGAAGTCGATATACCCATGTCCGTCTGTCCGTCTGACCGTCTGTCCGTCTGTCCGTATGAACGCCTAGATCTCAGAGATGGTAAGAGCTAGAGTAACCAAACTTTCAGATAAGATCCCTTATTAATCCATAGGAGACAAGTTTATTTTATTTTTTTGATATCGGGACTACATTATATAGCACCCCTATGGGAGTCAGAGGACCTCGAAAAAAAGCAAAAGTTTTCGATGGATAATTCATTTGCTTATGAAGATATCATAACCAAATTTGGCAATCGGAAGTTTTTTAGAAACCCCCAGCACTGTACCAAATTTTATCAAAATCGGTTGACTATATCATATAGCTCCCATAGGATCGATCGGTCGAAAAATACGCTTTTTGTACAAAATTGGTTGTGTTTCGTTTGTTTGTGAAGATATTGTAACCAAATTTGGCATTAAGAAGTTTTTTAGAGTTCCCAAGCACTGTACCAAATTTGATCAAAATCGGTTGACTATATCATATAGCTCCCATAGGATCGATCGGTCGAAAAATACGCTTTTTGTACAAAATTGGTTGTGTTTCGTTTGTTTGTGAAGATATTGTAACCAAATTTGGCATTTAGAAGTTTTTTAGAGATCTTCAACACTGTACCAAATTTTATCAAAATCGGTTGACTATATCATATAGCTCCCATAGGGCCGATCGGTCGAAAAAAGGTTTTTGATTAAAAATTCGTCTGTTTTTGGTTGTTTATGAAGGTACCATAATCTAATTTGGCAATCAAATGTCTTTTGGTGTTCTTAAGCAATTTACCGGATTTGATTGCAAGCAGTGGTACAGGGTATCCCAAAGTCGTCCGCGCCCGACTTTAACGTACGCCATCTTTTTTTTAGAAAAAATTCAGCGATCGAAGAATAAATGGCCTAGCACTTTTTACAAAAATTTTCCTTGTATATTATTTTTACATAAATTAAAAAAAAAAAAAAACATTTAAAAAATTTTAATACATATTAGGGTGATCCAAGTTTTTAATATATAATTTCTATAATAAAGCATAATTTAATTTTCTCAATTTTTCTCAGTGTATAACTGCTCAAACTTTATTCAAATCTCCATTGGGATTGCCACGCCCAATGAATACCATTAAAATGATTTAAATTAGTAAGCAAGTGCGCAATTCTATATATGTATCAAAGGGATCAAAGCGACAACTTGAGCCTATTCCTACGCTCACTTATTACCTGGTAAGCTCCATTACAGACGACCCAACAATCCAGCAACCCTTAACAAGTTCAATTAAATGAAATCTAAAGCGACTTTTGGACGCCCCATGAAAATTATTGGACGCGGTAAGGGCGGTGGGTCGTTCACATTATATGGCCAAGGTTTAATTGCTTAGAGAGGAAATTTGCTAATAGAAAATGCAAACAACATATTAAACAATTAAACGGAAATTAACACAAAATATTCACACATTTTGCTAATTTGGCATTACAAGGAGCGCAGACAAAGGACCAGAAACGAAACTAACCCACAGTTCATTAATAAAGGACTCGAGTTCAGTTCATAAAACCAGGCTAAAGCTCTAAAATTTCAACTGCAACGAAGCTGGCATGCTCTTATACAAACAAGCTTTTAAAAAATTATAAAAAAAAAACAAGTTCTAGGAGATTTGCAATTTTTAAATTTTTTGAACAAAACAATAAGAGATCTGGAGTTTTTAAAGATTTAAAATGGAGTCTTACAAAAAATGAAAAACAATCTTATATTCAAAATTTTTTTTTAAATTCAATCAAATTTAGTACAGTAAACAAATTTTCGAAAAATTATACCAAAGAAAGACAAAAAGTTTTTTGAAGTAAACTCAGATTTGTAGAATTTTTAATTTTTTGAAAAAAACAATAAGTTCTGTTGTTTGCAAAGATTTACAAAACAAAGACAAAAAAGTTCTTACATTCGAAATTATTTTTCATATTCAGTAAAAAGATCTGTTTGAAGTTCCAAACACCAAGTTTTCGAAAACAAAAAAAACAGTTTTGAAATGCATTGTACTTTTTTATAATTAAAATTATTCTTCAAAATTATAAAATATAATAAATTACGAGATTTAATTAACGAATTTCGGAATAACTCTTAATTTCAATTCAAAAAACGAAAATTTAACAATAGTTTAATAATAAAAATTAAAAAATAAGCGTTATTTCGCAATTTTTAAATTAAAATTGCTATTAAACTATTATTTAATAATTTTTGGTCAAAAAATAAGAATTATTTTAAATTTTTATAATAAAACAAATTATTGTTCAATTTTTAATTCACATATTGAAATTAAGAGCTATTGTTTAGTTTTTATTTTAAGAATTATAAACGTAAATTAAATTTAAATATGTTATTTTTTAAATTTAAAAAATTAAAATTGAACAATAATTTTATAATAAAATTCAAAAATAAGCGTTATTTCGTGATTTTTAAATTAAAATTTTTATTTAACTATTATTTCATAAATTTTGGTCAAAAAATAAGAGTTATTTTCAGTTTTTATTATAAAAGAATTATTGGTTAATTTTTAATTTACAAATTGAAAAATGTCTTACATTAAATTATTCAATTTTAATTGAAAAATAGCAAATCACTTTTATTTTTCAATTCTTTTATATAAAAATAACTATTGGTCGATTTTTGATTTTATAAATTAAAAATAAGTTTTTGTGCCATTTGGTTTTTTTTTTTTTTTTTTTTTTTTTTGTATTGAAAATATAAACTATCAAAGTAAAACAATAATTTTTATTTAACTATTATTTAATAATTTTTATTTTATCGCGATTTTAAAATTATAATTAAAGTTTAATTTTTTTATTTTGGTCAAAAAAATATGAGTTATTTTTTACTTCTTAAGAAATTATTGCTAAATTTTTACTTTATAAATTGAAATCTTATTATATTTATATAATAATAATATTTTTATATTATATTAATATAATAACTTTTTTTTATTATACAAATTTTATATGAAGCTGTTTCGCGTTTTTTAAATTAAAACTTATATTGAACTATTAATTCATATTTCTTTTTTTTTTTGGTAAACAATAATGTTATGATATTTATTTTAAAAATTATAAGAGTTACGATTTCTGGAGCACCATTTTTTATAAAAAATTTCGCGATTCCAAAATTAAAATTAAAATTAAAGTTTAATTTTTTTATTTCGGTCAAAAAATATTTATAAATTGAAATAATATATTTTTCAAAATTCAAAATACAAATGAATTTAAACATTTTTTTTTGTTTTTTTTTAAATTTAATAATAAGAGCTAATTTGCGAAATTAAAATTTATATTGAACTATTAATTCATAATTTTTTTTTGCTAAAAAATAATGTCATGATTTTTATTTAAAAAATTATAAGAGTTAATTTCAAATTAACACTTTTTGTCAAAATTAAAAAAAAAACCCATAAAATCCATTTCAGAATTCGTACATCAACCCACTCTCTTTAAGAGTAAGAGCAGACGACAGGGACAGAGTACATGAGCTAGTCGGTTTGTGCCCGGAAACGAGCGGAAGTGAATTGAAAGTGAACGGAAATGAATGCAACATGAAAATATTCTCAGAGATATCAAGAAACAAGCGACGGAACAGGCCAGAGCTGTGTGTGTAGTGGGGCGGTGGAGGGCAGCTGCTAATGAAGCCAGGGCACCCAAGATACAGGTAACAATGAAACGGAAACCTGCAGACAAACGGACACAGCATAAAGCACTGTTAGCTAGTAGGAGCAGTGGATACTTGGCAGTTGGAGTTGAAGGCAACTTAAATATGCAAGACAGCGCGCAAGAGTGCGCCAAATGTGCTCCAGTGACGCAGACAGACGCATAACCCAGCTTCCCACACAGCGAGGCGTTGCCGACCCCCATGCGTCAGCTGTGGCAGCCCACGGCTTAGAACTTGGAATATCATATAGACTGGTAGCGCTGCTACGGGTCGGGGCAACATAAACTTGCAACACTTTTCTTTTCTTTCTTTTTTTGTTTAAAGGCAAAACTCAGCATGGAAATTGATTTTATGCAGCAAGTTGGAGGCGTGGCAGAGACACTTTGCATGCTAAACCGCAAGAAAAATGCTTCGGCGAAAGACAACGGCAAAGTGACATAAATAAAAGCCGTGACTATAAATCTACGGCATAAAGGCGTTTAAAGTGCTCCCAAACACCACAACCCTCGAAATGTAGACAAACCCCCAAAAACAAAAATATGCGGCACGTAGTAAACCAGCAAGAAGCATCCAAACTTCTGTTCCACCCCCGCCCCCCACTGCCAGAATGCAGATAAATATGTAAATAGATACAAGTTGGATTATGTTTGACAACAAAAGTGAAAAGCGCTTTGGTTACAAAATCTCCTCGCTCTCCCAAAACTTTCGCATTTCAATTCGAGCGAAAGGGTGACAAAGTAGGGAAAAGGTTTTTTTTGATTAGTTTGTTGGCTAAAAGGTTTTGGGAAATTTTTTAATGGCTCTAGCCAGCAGATAAAGCCAATGATAAGTGATAAGTCATCTATTACTTAAGTTTCTGGCTATTTGATTTACTTTTTGGCCAACAAATAGATATTTCATAACTTCTTAAGCTAATTTTTACACTGTGCTACAAAGTAAATTTTCGTAAAAACTTTTTGGGTCAATACATAAGAAATTGTGCGAGCTACTTTTTTTCGAGTTTTGACTTAGGGAGTTCTTTTGTAAAGCGTAACGTTCTGGGACTCAGTTTTTTTTTGGTCGACATTGACATATTCGTCAGTATGAACGCCTCGTTCTCAGAGATGATAAGCTGGAGTAACCAAACTTTACATTATTTACATTCTAAAGCTCCCATAGGGGCAACATCGCAAACAAATTCGCACTGTGCCGAAATCGATCGAAATCGGTTTTCATTTATTTATGCCATCCAGGGCACCTTCCTAAATACATATGTACATATATATTCCGACGACTCCTTATATATGTTACATACATTTTCGGCTTGCACAAACTTAATATACCCTTTGTACCATACGGTACAGAATATTAAGAATATTTAAGAAATTATTCCAGTATAAATCCTATTTCGCCGATTCGTTTTAATTCCTCTTGCAACAAAACATTCGGATTCAAACCACATGAAAAATTCGGTTTGACGAAATTGGGAGCACCGAGCTTTTGGTTTCAAAACGAATCCGCATAAAATGTTCGGATTCGTTTTACGCAGCACTAATCGGCCTATTGAGAAAAAAAAAATCAGCAGCCTTAGTTTTTGTTGTGCAGTGTTATCTTAAGACCAGTTTATCTTAAGCTTATTTGTTTGTGGTCAAATCGTGGCATCCACCTGTGGCACATTCCAAACGGGGGTTGCTGATTTTTATCATTTCACCATAAAACTGTATAAAAATCAATCGAGAAAAATAAAAAAAAAACAAAACAATAGAATTCTGCCTAGATGAACCCTTAACCATAAAGCAAACGTAGATATTTTATGAGCCCGCAAGGGTCACATTAAAGCCCAGCAACACGAAACACAACAAAAAAAAAAAAAAAACAGAGAAAAAACAATGAAGGGGGTTAGCTGCAACATCCTGGCTTGGGTTATACATCTTTGCCACTGATAAGGATGCCGCCTGACTGGGCGACATACCTTGACTGGCATTTTAATAGACTGTTGACGGTGTTTACAATGTGTCTGGCAGTCTGGAATTACGTTGCAATGCGATGCGGCCAAGTAGAGCGTGACATCAGAGCCAAACACGTAGCAGGCGCAGCAGGGCTGGAGTGAGGCACCATCCAGGGTGGCTGAGCAATGGACCAACAAAAAACAAAACGAAAGAAATGGACTGATTTGACAAAAAAAAAAAAAAAACCCTTCAATATAAAAAAAAATAATAGCTCTCAATTTTTCAAAGTTTTATAGATAACAAACATTTCGGCAGCTTTAGAGCATCTTTGTAAAATGAAAGATTTTGATATATTTTTTTAAATTAATTTCGTCTCTCTTGGAGACCCTTAAACCTTAACAAACCCGCTTCTCCAACACTTGGCAAGAATAGTCTTCTTCGATTTGGCTTGAAGTTCTTTAACTATTTAAACGTCGTCGTCTTCGAAGCGTTTTTTTATGTTTGCCCTTTTGAGCAGAAGTGCCCTACTTTTATTAGTCAAAGGTATATGAGTCGAGCAAAAATGCACAATTTTTGTAGTGTAAGTTGTTGTTGGGCACTACTGCATTTCTGCCCGATAAAGTAAATTATTCAATTGTAAAAAGGATATATAAACCCTGTTAATTTCAATGAAAAATTACAGTTCGTATTGTAAGACTTATAATCTATAAGGGTAAGGTTGGTTCATATGAGAAAAACTCAATACCATGTATACTTTGGAAAATTTACCTAATTTCTTGAAGGTCCTAAGTCTTATGTGACGCTATACATCACTATCGAAAATAAAAACAGCGATATCTCGATAGTTCCGCGATGCTTTGTTTGGGTACAGACAAACTATTCCAAAACTCATTGCATAGGCTTTGAATCTCAATCTCAAAAAAATCTATAATCTATGGCCTCTCCAAACTCTTTCTCTGTTTTTTAGCTGATTTACTAAAGAAGAATTCCAAGAATTCCATTTCAAGATTCCCAGATATGCAAATATTATTTCGCTTAAGGTAGACGGGATCAGCGTCTACAATAACCTGGTGCAATCTGCTCTTACTTATGCTACTGGATAATCCTCTAACCAGTTGCTTTGTAAGAACTTTTACTTGAATAAACCTATTTAAGATCACTTTTGGAGTACTCTTAAAAAAAAAACTAGGCTCCGAGTTAGCATTTCCCGCTGCTGCATAACGCTCAGCTGCAAAAGAGGTGACCCACTGTCTGCTCCCACAATACCTGCTTCGTGAATTATGTGTCCGACTTTTATAGAAGCTGCAAAACCAGCGCTTTGTGGCTGCTCATGTGGCTGCCACAACAGCTCTGAACAGAACCCAGAACCAACCAAAAACCGACCAACAAGTAAGTAAAAATCTAATCCATTACTCAAACCCGCAATACCAAAAGTAATGGCCTGCTTTATGTACGGCTTCAGGGGGGAGTTCGGTGGTGCGTTAGACTAGCCCGGCAGACAGTCCGACAATGGTGTAAATCTTTTCTAACGTTTTTAGTGTCCCTTTTTGTTGTTATTATTGTTGGTTTTAGAGATGAGCTTCAAAAAAAAAAGCAAGTGAATATGTGAGCAAGTAACTCAAAGGCAACGAGGTTTAGTTACACTTCCCATAGCCACATGGACGTGATCTCTTGTGAGTTCAGTTTGTAGCAGACTAACGACTCAAGTTTTTCATCTAAATTTAATTTAACTGAAGACTAGGGTTTATAAAGTTTTCCAGTAAAATTCCATTAATTATGATTTCACTCAAGGCCTGTACGCAGCAGACAAAAACGCTTCCCAACCAAAACTACAACTAAATTTGCTTCAAGAACGTCTTTACAAACGCAGTGTGGTGTTCTTGTTTTTTGTCATCTTTTCATTTCAAAATATCGTACACCAAATATACCAAATATTTCGATATTTTTAAACAATTTTTGGAAAAAATACCAAATATACAAATTTTGTGAATTTTTGTAAAACATACTAAACGTAAATTTTCCGGAGTTTCAGCATAAAGAAAAAAAAATCTAGTTTTAGAAGCTGGATTATAGTAAACAGTTTTCGACACCCTTGGACTAATAGTTTCTCCGGCTTATACTGGCTACAATTTGGAGCTAATCTAGCAATACTGTGTAGACTTCTCCAAAACCTACCGAGTCTGGATTTCCATTATAATATACGGCTTTGATATCTGTATCTACATCTTACAAAGCCGCAAGCATAGCTAATGCAGCCAACCAACTTACCCTTTAAACTTTAGTTCAATTGAACGACCCGCATAGCCCTGTCTGTTCCAAAGGTTCTCAACTGGCTGACCTGACCCATCTGAGCTACGTGCGTCGGAGCAGTCAATGCGGAAGCGTTATAAAAACTGCAATTTGGCAGGAACCAGTTGAATGTCATTCAGCAGTTTGGTATCAGAGCGTAGCGAATCGCATCAAATCGAATTGAATGGCTTGGTATGGCTGGCATTGTATGGAGCACCCCTTTTGAATGCCATAGTTTTTTTTTTTGTCCCTCTTTGTGGCCAGAATGGACTTTAGAGACGTGCAAATGTTTTGACCAAAAACTTTCGTCTCCTGTGTATGTTTTGGCCCCTTTTAATTTGCACAACTTTTGACCCAAATTCATTTGTTACAATGGAACCCAGCGCATAGTAGCATACCCTTTAGGCTCTGAAGCGACAAGCCGCTGCAATGGTATCTTAGGGTCTGAGGCATTTTTCCGAGTTCAAAGTTTATATAAATAACTAATAGTGTGTGTGTGGGTTGTGGGGGGGTTGTGTATTCATTGGTGGGTCATAAAACTGTCGCCAGGTAATGTTCAATGGTCAAATTACATGCTCAAGTGAAGTTTGTCAACAGTGCATTAAAGAGTTACAATAGCAACAATAATACCTTGAAAGTGTATATAATTTGTTTAAAAGTTTTAAAGATTGGGTGTCAAAAAGGATAACAAAAAACTGAGTGTTGGGATGTACTAAAAATATTGCTTAAATAAAGATTTAGCAAATGCCAGAGTGGTCAAGTGACTGATGAAGCAAAAAAAAGGATTTGTAGTTTGGTTTCCATTGAGGGAGGGGCTTTCAGTTTGGCTTGACAATAAAGTCAAAAATGTCATCATCATGCGCTTAGTTAAAATGACAAGTTTCAGCGTGACGTTACTTTTTAGCCATTATTGTGCTCAACCCCTCCATTGGTTACCATTAAGTTGTTGGCGTGACACCTGAGCAAGAGGAACAGGTGTAAATGCTGCCAAAACTTATTAGAGAACACTTTAGGGAGCATCAGCAAGTTTATAACAGCCAACAGACCAGACGTATACGCAATATTTGTACAAACTAACAAATATTTGCAGAAGGGCAGGCTGAAAAGTAATCGGAGTAGTAAACGCGTCGCTCCCTCTGAGTACGAAAAATCTTTTTAGACTTGGAACAGGGTCCCAAATAATCTCTAAAAGTTTTAGCAATTAAGTTTTTTGTTTGTACTTACTTACAAAGAAGCCGCTGCCTTCAATATGGTCAGCAGGATAAAAGAAATTAATAAACACATGTGCGTAGGTACGTCTGAACACCTAGATCTTATAGATGATAAGAGCTAGGATAACCAAACTTGGCATGTGAACTACTTATATGTAGAGGCAAGTCCAAGTATATACTTTTTCTACTGCCAAGACGGCGTACTTTCAAAAATGACATTAACTTCGTGCTTCATACTAAACAACAAGGTTTTTACTTTGCAAAAAATCAAATGAGATTTTAAATCGCAAAATACTCCTACGAGTGAACGTGGCAATTTATCGACATAATTCTAGAAACTTGAAACTGTTGTACTTCTTGTACTTCATACAGACACAGGAGGACGGACTAGACTGATGAACATGGCTCAATCGCTACACTAGGTTATGATAAGAATTTTGGTATAAAGAGCTTATGGTCTGCCACGTCACCTTAGTATACTTGTGACCCTCAACGTGCTAAGCATAAAAACGAATTTTCCTTCTAAAATTGCATTATTTTTTCATTTAAAAATATTATTTTTTTTTGTCTAAGCTCCACCTTTTTTTTTAATAATGATCATTTGTTAAAGAGTATAGCTGGAAATGTTGTGTCTCAAGTCTAGTTCATTCATTTTGGGTCTCCCGCGCTGTTTAACATCTCTTGTATATTTCTAGAAACGGCTTCACTAAAAGTTTACGCTTCATTTCCAAAAGCGCAAGGGTCTTATCTCTGATGAGGAGTTTACGCGAAGTACACGTTTCCAGGCGTGCAGACTTGAATAAAATGTTTACCCAAGGGTGATTTCTAATATAGAGTGCAGCATTAAACTGTCAAAGCAGTTTCAACAAAAGTGTCTAGAACGACGCAGTATGCACGATCGGTATCAATAGATTCCTACACATTGGAAGAGTCACCACCAGTTGACGAAGATTCTTGTCATTGATTGTTGTTGGGCAGCCTCTTGTTTTGAATGTGATTGTCTGGGTCTTGATTTGAAGTCGGGCAACATGATGCTGGCGGCTTGAAAGATAGACATCTTCTAACGAGAATCATATTAGTGAGTCTTTCCGTTGGCATTTGTAAACACTGTTCACTGGATTGATGGTCAGCTTTTGGTGCCCGGAAGTACAGAAAGTTTTGTTGCATCTTATTCCTTGCAAAAGTCTTTTACTTCTTGGATTATTGGACGGCTGCTGCTAGCACTGCTTGAACTGCTTGTGGTTGCATTCAAAGTAGTTCGTCTCCAGAAGAGTGTTCTGCCGCCCTAGAAGTCTTGGTAACATTTATGAAAATATGTCTACTCAGATGTTTACTTGAAACCCCAGCTATTAGAAGACTGTTCTAGAGTACCAGTTTGGTTTCCATCTGTGTTATGAAACGAAAGAACAGCTGGATAGAGTGACAAGTTGTATGACTAAAGGTTTCCATAACAAAGAGTATATGGTAAAAGATACCTACATCTGTTTTGTTGGAAAATGATCATAATGGCTACCTGTTCTATATTGGGGACTTACTCACGAAGCTGCATTCAAATCCAAGACAAAACAATCAGATGACAGCTCTCAACACCAAGATTCGTCGTCTTCTAAGAATTTGAATTTGAGATATGCCAAAGAAATCAGTGACCACGCCAGAATTTCCACAACAATTTCAATCAAGTTTATAGCACTGGACAACAAAATCTTGGCCAAGCTTAAACTCTTTTGTATGCACCAGTGGGTATACAGAATCTTCGGAATCTGAAAGAGCATTAGGGCCAAATGACTACACTACAATCATGTTTAAAGGGTGATCATAGTTATTAAATTCAATATCCTTAAACGCGTTAACAGTCAAAGAAGAATTCAATTAGTTCAAAGACTTACTTGCTGACTTTTGGAAAATTTTACTTGGTTAGTCTTCCAAACTGCTTCGATAAAACTTACCTGCAAAGATAAAAATAAATATTTTATTTTATTAGTACAAAATAAAAAATTCGACACGTTGTAAGTCTTATAATATAGAGCAGTTTCTGAAAATAGTTTTATCCACTGAGCCATCATCTCATCAGCCTTCTAATGATTCTGTCAAGTCGGTGAAGGGAGGACCATCAGTTCATGATCAAGACAAGGTGGAAAAATATAAATACCTTATGCTAATTAATAGAGGTAAACGATTGGAGCTTTTGAATACTCCACATTTCACACGTTATGACCACAAGCAAAAAATATCATAAATAAATTTTTATGGTATTAAGCAACAAAACATTTTAGCTTTTAAGTGTGTAAGATAATATCTACATAAAGCGTTGGTACGAACTCCAGCTGTGGACAACGCAGCGGTTCAAATTAAATATTTATATACCCTATGTAAACAAATTTTTGTTGTAAAAAACCTAGAACAAATAAAGCTCCAATCAGTGTATAAAAAATCAGGGCAAACAAAATAAAGCGTTTTTTTTTAATTTCTAACCAAATTCCAAACCAATAAAAATTTGTCAGAAGTTGCGCAAATCGGTTGAGAACTTCCGAATTACAAATAATCACTTCTACAGCCACAAAAAAAAAATAAAAATAAAAAAAAATGGTTGTGATCCGCGGACGAGGCATATGTTTTCTTATATATTTCGATGCATTGAATCCGAACCCGTGTCTGGGTTCTATAAAAACTCACGAAAATATACATACATCAGGTTTCTGAGATAATCTTCAAAATACCTCTACTTTTGTTGTTTTTTGAGATTAAGTCAGAGCTTTGACGTGTAGGGGTTTTTGGAGCTCGGCTTCTGACTTAGCGACCCCAAAGACATGGTCTAGCCTCTGGATCAGAAACTCAAAACAGCCAACAAAGCATCTTTTTAGAGTCCTGATGTCCAATGATGTTTTTTAAATATTTTTGGGATCGCTGCATCCGAATCTGAGGTCCACAAAACCCCAGCAGGTCAGGGCTCTTAGATAACCACCAATGCTTATGGATTTTTTGAGGTGATGATAAGGTTTTTTAAATATTTTTGGGACCACTGCATCGGAATCTCAGGTCCATAAAATCCCAGCAGCTCAGGGGTCTAAGGTAACCACTAAAATTTATAGGTTTTTTGAGATTATGTCAGAACCCTAATACTATGTGGTTTTGAGGATATTGGATTCGCGAAAAATGTTTGACGGCCAAACGCTGTTCTGAGCATTTTTCAAAATGGGGCCAAATTGAATGCGCTCCTGAACTTAGACTGGCGCACAAACATTTGTCTGATTTTTGATGAGTTAGGGACTTCTACCCCACGAATTCCAAAAAATGCTTACCAAAGATTTGGACATGCAAAAAGTTTGTTTATGCCATAAGGCGCTGTTCGTGAGGGAGTTTCTGGCCCAGCACAGAGTTGTCACTTTGTCCCACTCCTACTACAGTCCAGATCTGGCACCGACTTTTTCCTCTGTCCACGGCTTAAAAGGAACGTCAAGGGAAACCGATATACTAGCTCCGTAGAAGACGGTCAAGGGCACGCGACGTTATTTCTGCAGAGGATCCCGGAAAGCGAGTTTCAGAAGGCGTTTGCGTATTGGGTATCGGGTTATACGTATTGTGTCGTAGGACTACTAAGGATGTTTTGTACCGATTACAAAAATTGTACTTAATTCAGACGTGCTACTTTTTGATACTACTGCGTATTTCACTGAACACTTGTGACCAGTGGCGGATCCACGGGAGGTTTTCGGGTTGGAAAAATGGGCTGACAGTTTTTAACGAGCTCTGATATCTATTCACTTTGAAGTGATAAACCACCCCTAAGACCAAATCCTGGATCCGCGCCTGCTCGTGATTAACAAATGGTTGTATGTATACCATTCAGAAATGACCGTTCCGTGCCATCTTGTTCAAGTGGTGCAGTGGCGACTACTGTCCACGAACCACTTTTATTGAAATGGGTTCGTCGACCCATATTTGTTTGAGGCTCATAGGCATAAATCCGACACTCATCTCGTGTCACGAACTTTAGGACGTTGTCTGCTTTATTTCTTCTTTGCACCAATCAATACGAGTTTTTTTTTGCGCAATCGTCACGTTTAAAGGTATCCAACGTGAGGAAATCATTTTGACGCCCAAACTAATGAAACTAATGCCCAGGGATACCTCAATCTCACAGAATACTACTATACGATCTTGCTTTATCGACGTTTTCTGCGATTACGGCCGATTGTGTACGATGATCTTCCCAAAATTCGTTGACGAGTGATAATCGTCCGTGACTGAGTTTTGCATAATGTGCGGCTTGACCCCAAAAATCGAAAAAAGTTTATCGTTGCAGACTTGTCGAGATAGTCCACTTCGGAAGCCGTAATAAATCATGTCACATAAACATTAGCGGCTTTATTTCATGCAATCCACTTTTAAAAGGGTTGAAAACTCTGCTATAGTGTATATTAAATTCGTTATGTGCCGTCAGTAACCGATCCACTAGTTTATATCTAAATGTGTATAATTTATCATGTCAAGTTGTATTTATATGAATGCTAGATTTTTTTTTTAATGCATTCACACCTTTTGGAGCTGCTTGCATATTACGCATACGTCATGGGAGCCATGCATTTAAAGTTAACCACTTCAAACAAAGTCGCTGTTAAAATGTTATATGCCAGCAATTTATCAGACCAGATAGAAGCAGTCGTCCTACTCCGTCCGTAAGTCTCCACAACTGTTGTGTGTGTGTGACCGTCTGTCTTACAGTGTCGTTGTTGGCCCAATCTATTGGTTACTCTGGTCACACCCAAGTTGAATGACAACTTTAAGCAAAATTAAGCTGCCATGTGTTTGGGACTCTAATACATGTTGCTTTTTTTTTTTGTTCTTTTGTCACTATCTGTGTGTGTGTGGATTAGTATGACCAAAGCGTTGGTGGCTGGCTTAGTCGCGCTTAAGCCTCACACTAATTGCACTTGTAAAACTCCAACTCACGACTCTAACCAAATCCAAAACGACCCGAAACATGTGGGCAACATTTTTGAACATTTTTCTTAGTCTAGCCCGAAAAAAAAAAACAAAAACATATTTTCATTCATTTTCATGGTCAGCTTTTTGGTAGGTATTCATTCTAATAGTTGTTGGTTGGAGTAACCAAACGATGGCGACAAAAATATGCAAATGGAGTTGGTCCCTTAATGTTTTTACTCTTTTTGCTATTTTAGTAGCCATTTTTTGCGACTCTCACTTTTATGACGTTTTGTTTTTGTTAAGTTCTGTTTGGGATTTTTGACTAAAGCTATGCACAAATCTTGATTTAATTTCCGGCCATGTTTGGGCTTGTTTGTAAAATAGTTGTTAATTATAGTGTGACCAGGCTGTGTTCATGTTTGCGCTAATTGCGCTGTTGCCGATTTTGAGTGGTATTAGAAGCGTCTGCAAAGGTATGCAAAAATGTGCAATATGAATTGGGTTTGGAAGGTCTATGGGTAGGAACTTTAGTATGTATATTAGGCATGCCTTAATATGGCGAGCTTTACGGTGTGAGAGTCAAGTCGACTTTTTGGGGAGGCCATCGTCTACTCTGTCAACTTAGCTATACTGACATATCTTGAGGTTTTTTTTTCAATAAGGTTTTTTTGATAAATCACGCGGGAGTACTGTCAAGTTGACATGTGTTTTTTATTCAGTTTTCATTGCCATTTCATCATGGAAAAACTTACGCCCGAACAACGTTTACAAATCGTACAATTATATTACGAAAATTCGCGTTCTGTAAAGAATGTCTTTCGCGCGCCTAGTCCGTTTTATGGTCGCCATAATCGACCTACTGAGTTCACTATTCGCCATACCATCAACAAATTTGAGACCCAATATTCATTATTGGATGACACTCGACCGAGTAGACCTCGTCCAGCGCTTAGTTTATGGGCCGGTGGAATCATCGGTACATATTTCTTCAAAAATGACGCTGGTTATCGCATCATGATAACGAATTATTTTGAATTATATAGTTCTCAGCGAACTGATTATGTTATACAGTCCATTTCATCCTCTACAAGACGCTCATCATAAACATTCAGCAAAGGATCTTGGAGATTGTAAAAATCAGTACATCCAAATATTCAATTTTTTAATCTCACATTTTTTCTTTATCGAATTAGTAATAATATCGTTATTGGAACAACTGCACTAAGACCCTAAGGATTTATGCTGCTTCTACTAGCCCCAGAGTTCTTCAGCTTGTCCACTTTTCGAGATGAATTTAATTATCTAGAATGTCTCTAGACTGATGATATCGTGAACGTGCTTCAAGATTCTATTAACACAAAGGAAGGATGCTCTTCTGCTGGCAAGAGCGTCACACTCAGTAAGTATGTGTTGGAAGTATTCCTCCTTAATCTTACACAACCTATCATGAAGAACAAGTAATCTTCTATATATAATATAGAAGATATAAGGTGAGACTCCCGAAAGCGGCTGGCCTTTAGGTTGACGCCCTAATGTCAGTTTTAAAATCCTAGTCTCGACACATCAACATCAGCCTCGGATAAGAAACGAATTTATATAGCGACCATTGCAACGTTTAAAGGATTATGATTTGAAAATATGTACTTGGAATGTTTTGATTGAAAAGATGAAGACAGAGAGAGAGTAAACTGGAGGAAGATTGTTGATGAAGCTATGGTCCACCTCTGACTGTGAAGCTATGAAGAAGAAGAAGAGATGTTATTATCTGAGATGCCCATTTTGATATTCAGATATTTACTAAGATAGCAGTGTCTCATCAGACCCAGTTAGTATTCTAAGCGAACTCTTGCCAAATAGGGGGACTTTCTTGAAACTATTCAAACTATAGGAACAAAGGAGTTACTTTGCCAGTGTGAGTCTCGTCGGTATCTTTTACACTTCTACTCCTATTAGCTACTTCGTTCCCGAGGATGTTGTTATGTCCTGGTACCCGTCTAAGCAAATTTATATTTCATTGTATTGAATCTATAAAAACCGAGAAGTTCCTTTGGCTTGGGTGATCCAACCTGAGTCTCGTCTGGATGTCTCCTCTTTTCGTTGAAATTGTATACCATTGTCCTAGATGGCTTAATTTGACTCTGGCTTCCTGAACCAATTTTAAATTTATTTTCAGTCCAGCTTCCTTCCGCACTGCCTGACAATATTGCAATTTCTGTGTCTTTGTAACTCCTGTTTAGGTTGATATTCACGCATCTGCCTATAGCATCCACTTCTGCTTAGAATATGCTGGTATATATAGCTAGAGATTCAGATAGTTGCGGTCTTCTATCGCTCAGATCCTCCTTCGTCAAAAAACCCCCCTCTGTGTACCTCTCAATGGTGTATGCATTCATAGGTGTTGGCTTCCGTAGGGTGGGCCATTTAGTTTTGTTTTTTATAATAAAGCTAAAGTTGCTTTTAAAGTTGTACTCTGAGGTCATCTCATCTCTGGATAGCAGCATGGAAGGCACCACTTTTTCTAGTTGATCGGCGACTCCAGCAGTTGTTATGTGTCCTTTGTCAATACCCTCGGCGGACATTCTAAGCAGTGCTACTCCCATTTAGTGTCTTATTACTATGTGGAGCGGTTTTGGCTCCAAACGGACTTCCAATGCTGATATAGAGTAGATTCTCTTGGCAGGCCAGCCTCTGTATCTGCTTAAGGTAATTTTGGACGTTTGTAATCTCCACGCTTATGTCTAGAATTAACCATGCTGTAGATTTTTAGTAGCCAACCATTCACGTATCTTTACAGCAGCTTATAATATCTTAATTTGGCCAACCAAAAACTTTTACTTTTTTTTTGAGGTTCACTCCGTTGGAAAATTTTTAGGAAAATTCTAAAATTTGCGGATTTCAAATAAAATGACGACATTTTGTTGAATTAAAATTCGCACTTAATACAAAACATGATAATTAACTTGTCTACACATTTTAGTACCTAATACATATAAACATGTATTTGCGAGTTGCCAAAATGCTGGTCACCTCCCTCGGAACCATACAAACTGACCTTGATGGATGCTTAAGAGTTTTCACCTAAAATTTTATTTTCACTTTAAAACTGAAACAGTCTTTTTTTTTGAAGTATTTTTGCAAAATCAAAAATAGCATCAAGCAAATTTTGTGGCCACTCTGGCAGATAGATGAAGATGAAGAGAGAGCGAAAGAGAGTATGAGAGCATGATGACTCTTCCAGTGAGCGGGGAGTTGGAGAAGCGGTACGCATAGCAGCAAAGTCTTTTGATTTATGCGCAGCAATTAATTTTTTGCACATTTTTGTTGTTGTAGTTGTTGCCGTGGGGAAGCAGCAACAACAGCATACAACGCACGGAGAACTATGTGTACTATAAAAGGCGACAAAGCGCATTGGAGGAGAGCATGGAAGTTGGGGGTTAGGGTTGCCACACACACACACACAAACGTAAAGGTGTGTTCGTTCACGCGTTGCAACATGGCGACGTCAAAGCCAGCCGCATCAGTCGTACAGTAAACACACGACAACTAGAACAGCTGAGATATTTTAACCATTGTTTTAATTTCAGCTGTATTAATTATTATATTCGATTATTCATTAATAAGACTTTTTTAGACGTCTTTTTAAGAAGCCAAATCTTCTAAGAGAATAAAGATAATTTAATTTCCAGGACATAATAATAATAATAATATTAGTGGGGAATAGGATCTACTGTGCTACCTTCTAGCCCTAGAGCTTCTCAACTAGCCCAATATCTGCAACAAACTTAATTGTTTGAGATGATGCCATTTATCGATAGTCTATGCCTGCCGAGGAAGTATGTCCTTCTTCTGGCAAGGGCGTCACACTCTGGAAGCACATGTAGAAAGGTTTCCTCCTCAATTTCGCAAAAACTGAATGTGCTCGAGTTTACGATATCAATACTAGTCAGGTGTTTTCTGAGTATGCAATGTCCCGTCAGTAACCCAGTTAGTATCCTAAGCGAATTCTTGCCCAGTTGGGATATTTTCTTGAACCTCTTTAAGTTATAGGAGCCGAAGAGTTGCTAGGCTTGCCGTAAGCCAGCCGTGCCGTTTCAGTCCATTTCTCGTCTGGACATTTCCTCTTCTTTTAGCAGCTGTGTAGTGGTGTGTCTGCCTGGACATACATGCGCCTTTATTCTTACAGAAGACCAATTAAAATCTCTATGCAGCTGGAACAATGACATGGTTTTCCGAAGGTCAAACCTACGCGCCTCGTAGCAAACAAACATTTTTTTTTTTAAGATTCAGAAGAGATTCTACTTTGTCGCCCATAGATCTCTCAAAAGTTGCACCAAGACGCTATTCCACAATCGGACCAAACAAGATAAATTAAATTCAATCAACTTTTACGTATATTTTGTTTCAAAATGAATAACATCGAGAATTTAGAAACTTGTTCCTTTTAATGCGCGTCTTTAATGCCTCAGCTTTGTCACCAAGGGATTATGATTGCGTCTATTTATACTACTTCTGCAATACCTAAATGCTAAGAGCAGCTGTAGACATGTCAAACTCATTAGCATCCGGTACTGCAGCAGTGTTAGAAATAGACAACTCTTTTTTAACCGCCTTTTGTACATCAGCTTCGAACTTGGCCAACTTTAACCAATCCAAAGTAGTAAGTTCTTCGACACGTCTTTTAAATTCCGGAAGCAAGTTTTTGAGGATCTCAATACTATGCAACTCACGCAGCTGTGCTCCAATATTTATGGGAAACTCGGTCAATAACTGCGCATCCGTGTTCTTCAAGCGCTCGATTATTTTATTGTAGCGACGTTCCTCCTGTTGGCTCCAGTTGCCCCTACGATGGGATCCATAGATTGCAGCCACTAAAACCGCAGTGCGTAACGAATTTTTCGACAACATTCTAACAATAGGTAACACTAATATTTTATAAGGATCTTGAAGGGTTTTTAACGTATGAATAATAATTAAATGGGCAACGATACAAAAATAATCCTAAGAAGAAATTTAAAGCAAAGCCTACTTCGTGTAGGATTTTTAAAGAAACATAGAACCGGGCTCTTGGGCTTTCTACCACAACTGCCTAAGTAATCTAGGATGAAACTAGAAAAAAAAAAAGCGCGCATTGAGAGATGGCAAAAGATTACCAGATAATCCGAGATCAGACCAAGATCATCATATGTTTTTGAGATTTCCTATATATGTCTTCTCAAAAAAGCCCAAAAAATTATTCAGGTGACTCCAAAGGCATAGCACCTATTAGAGTCGGAAGCCACTGAGGATAGCTCCAGCGGGTTCGGAAGAAACGGATTAATAGATTGCAAAAGATTGCCAGATAATTCGAGTTCAGACCATCAAATATTTTTAAAAATTCCGACATACCCCCAAAAAACAACAAAACTATTTTTTTCAGGTGACTCCGCAGGGATAGCACCTATTATAGGACCAGGCAGCACCGATTGCCAGCTACCGCCATCATACATTTGATGTCATACGTTTCTGGAAATAATAACTGCCAGTGTCTACTGTACTTCTCCTTTTTTTTTTTTTTAATTTCATCACAGATGCTGTTCCATAGTCACTTTATGTTTGTCATTTGCTGGCCCGGCAACGGCCCCGACCGTCACCGTCACTGGACCCGTCCCGGACACGGGGTCTAGTGCGGTTTGGTGTGGGTTTTTGGTTTCGCTCTGTTTTCTGGTATATAGTATATGGCATTTTTGTGCCATGCGGCACAGAGAAGTTTTTGTGGCAAACCAAGAGTTCCCGGCTGACGGAAAATTCTACGGCCGTGCCACGCTTTGGAATTTCAGTTCCGCTTTGTTGCGTCTGCCGCATGTGTGTGTGTGTGTGTGTATGTCTGTTGGGTGCGTGTTGTTGTCATGCTAAGTGTTTGTTATGATTTATATTGGTTTTATTAAATGTTTCAACAACCTTTTGGAAATTATTTACTGCGGTGTTGGCCATGTCCGTGGCCATATAGAGTCTATGTAGTAGTACACTAGGTGGGTGCAGTAACGGAGGCTTGGCCCTGTGGCAGTTAAAACACTTTGCGTTTGCGAGGGCAGGCTGTACAGTAAGCACTACCAAACTGAACTGAAGTGGATAGCAGAAAACTTGCATAGCACGTTGTGGGCCACAAGTATACTAAGGTGACGTGGCAGACCATAAGCTCTTTATACCAAAATTCTTATCATAATCTAGTGTAGCGATTGAGCCATGTTCATCAGTGCAGTCCGTCATGTGTGTGTATGAAGAACAAGATTTTGGAGACCAAAAGGGCAAGACGCAGAACACTTTAACAACAGATGCACTTTATAACTTTTCTGGTAAAGTTTATAGGAGTATGTCGCGCTCATTCGTAGGAGTATTTTGCGATTTAAAATCTCTTTGATTTCTTGCAAAGTATAAACCTTGTTTTTAGTCAGAAGTGCAGGAAAGTTAACGTCATTTTTGAAAGTACGCCAATTTGGCAGTAGAAAAAGTATATACTTGGACTTGCCTCTACATATAAGTAGTTCACATGCCAAGTTTGGTTATCCAAGCTCTTATCATCTTGAAGGTAACTTTAAGCGGTCTGCAGCGGCATCTTTGTAAGTAAGCTGGTAAAAAAAACATTAATTGCTGAAACTTTTAGGGATTACTTGGGACCCTGTTCCAAGTCTAAAATCGATTTTTCGTAGTCAGAGGGAGCGACGCGCTTATTACTCCAATTACTTTTCAGTCTACCCTTCTGCAAATATTTGTTTGTTTGTACAAATATTGCGTATACGTCTGGTCTGTTGGCTGTTATAAACTTGCTGATGCTCCCTAAAGTGTTCTCTAATAAGTTTTGGCAGCATTTACACCTGTTCCTCTTGCTCAGGTGTCACGCCAACAACTTAATGGTAACCAATGGAGGGGTTGAGTACAATAATGGCTAAAAAGTAACGTCACGCTGAAACTTGTCATTTTAACTTAGCGCATGATGATGACATTTTTGACGTCTTTATTGTCAAGCCAAGCTGAAAGCCCTTCCCTCAATGGAAACTAACCTCAAACTACAAATCTGTAGACGAAAGACTTGCACAAGTGGCTTGTGTTTTCTTTAGTTTCCAGCAGTTGTTTGTTCTTTTACGGCACAATGTGGCAAAATGGGCACAAAGTGCTCGACATGCCACGGCTTCCAAAGCTTAGACGCAGACGCGCTCCTTCTAGAACTCCCTTCTACTACACTCTAAAGTCCACTTGAATGACTTTTCATAACTTTATGAAAAGTTTGCACAATGCAACGACAACGACGACAATGATGGCTAGCACCAAGAGTTGGGGAGCTACAAAAAAGAGTCAGTGGGAGTACGGAGCGGAGCGGCACGACAATGAAGACGTTGCTCGACAATGGCACAAGTAAAAGCCTTAAGTTTTCTAAGTTTTTAAATTCAGACTATGAAATACCCTAGGGCAGTTATGTACAAAGTGTGTGCTGCGAGGATTCGGGTGTAAGAATTTTTCGTAAAAGATATGTCAAAAATCTTGGAGAGCGTTTAATTGCTCAAGAAACATTTTTAATTATTATATGTTGGAAGATAGGATTCTTTGAATTTTAATTTTTTTTTAAACGAATAGTAGGAAGCTCCGCAGCACATTCCTTAGTTATAACGCCTCCCTCAACTTAGAAAAACATATAGAAGATGCCCTTACTAAAACTTTTTTTGTTCCATAAGTTTAAAGTAAACTTATACTTATCAGCTGAATAAGTTAAGACGCTTTTTTAGTAAAACTGGTATCCAAGAACAACGTCAATGTGGAGGTTACGAAGCCATATGTTTTTTCCTATATTTTATGAAAGACTTTAAAAAGCGATCAACTTCTAGTGTGACCAGCTGAACTGACAAAGCAGTGGAACCAATAATAACCCATGGTCAGCTACATTTAAAGAGTATACAGCCATTGTAGGTGGAGTGAAGTTTGGCGGGGGGTAGCAGTTGTTGAATCTATTGCTCGGCACCTTTGCTTGGCACGTTTCCGCTTCCGTTTAGCGCCATTTGCTTTGCTTTCGCTTTACTTAACATTACTTTGCTTTGGATCTGCTCTCCTCTGCACTTGAGCATAATGAATATTTTGCTAAATTGAAATGTTGTTGTTGTTGCTGTCGCTATTGTTATGGTTGTTGTTGTTGGAGTTGCAACAATTTAGTGCCCCTACCACAGAATTCTCCGCTCATTCCTAGTGGACTTTCACTTTTCACTTTACGACTGTTTTGTTCGACGCCGGCGTCTGCATAAATATGAAAAATGTAAAATTTAATATGCAATTTACGTCAGTGAAAAGTTTTTCACCCCCAAATACAAAACAAAAATTCTTTGTTTTTTTGGCCACACCTCCAAAAACGAGCTAACTGAAAAATGTGTCCTTTCAATTTGCATATTATGCCGCCTTTTATTTTTTGTGACACTCTTACTTTCTTTCTTTATCTTTACGTTGATATGCTTTATTTTTGGTTTAGTATCTTTGGATATTCCTTTTGAATACTCTAGCAGCGCGGTCATATAATTCCTATAACACTCGAACTGCAGAGCGTTAAAAGTGCAGTTTCTATTTTTCCTACAGTTTTTTTTAATTCGTTTAGATTGTGTTTTTCTACGGTTTTTACAAAAACTTTAGGCTTTCCATCCACGATCCAACAATTAGAAGCTCACACAATGCGCAGCTCCATTATTGGTGTGTCTCTTAAAAAGAGCACTGGATCACTTTTATATGGTAGCTATATGAAATAGTCAATCAATTTTGACCAAAGTTATGTCAGTTGTATTTTGTTGTAGATTAAACATTTGTGTGAAGTTTGATCAAAATTGTTTCAGTTTTTCATATAGCTACCATACAAAACTTGAACCAGTTTTTTACTTGCTTAATTTTTCTAGAAAGAGCACTGGTTTACTTTTGTATGGTAGCTATATAAAATAGTGGATCAATTTTGACCAAATTTATGCCAGTTGTATTTTGTTGTAGACTATACATTTTGGCGTAGTTTGATCAAAATTATTTCAGTTTTTCCTATAGCTACCATACAAAAGTTGAACCAGTTTTTTAGACGAATTCGAAGCAGCTGGTTAAATTCATTCCATCATTATCAGACTTTCAAAAATAACTACTTTCTGAATTTTGTAACAAAGAGGCAGCCTATGACTTCAGGGTGCTTCAGGGTTTCGTACTCCTCTACTTCGCTCTTTAATCATTCTGATAAAATTCATACTTATGATAAAATAACAATTTTTTGCGGCATTCGACTTTGATCAAAATAAGAATTTTATTCCAAAAGTATCGAAAATTTGTATAATAATATCTATAACAGAGAGCAGAATGCACTCCAAAACGTTCCAACTCCAGTCAGTGAACACACTACGTACAACGAGTACACTAAATGCTCCACACAGTTTATTTATTCATTTCGAAATTGAAATTCCTAATAGTCCTGAAAAAACCTCGAAATCGTAGCCATATTCAGCATTGAGGGTATGTAAACTTCTTCAACCCCTAATTCCTTTTCTAAGGTTTTTCTTTACTTTTTCTTTTGGCCCCTCATTTTTTTTTTTTTAACATTACTTTGGTCACTTTTATGTTTATTTGTACGTTATTTGCCGCCTTCCTTATTGTCTGGGGAAATTTAGTGCCCTCAGTTTTTGTGGCCAACAAATGGCCGCCACGGCGTGCATTGAATAAGTGAGTAACTGAATGGATGAATGGATGACCGAACGACCGACCGACTGAGTGTTTGAATGAGTGCATGACTTCGTGACTCAATGAATGAATGACTGACATGTGCAAAAGCCAAGGCTGTGAAATTTAAGCCATTGTTAAGCCATTGCATTGAATACAATGGCTAAGCCACGCTTTGGACTCATCTGGTGGTTACCCATGCACCCGTACAGATCCCCTTGCTTGCCAGCACTGGAGCTTGCGAAATTTGAGCTTTCTATTTTAATTAAGCTTGCCAATTGAATGGCTTACAGCTGCGCAGTGGTGTATGCAGAAAAAAATTTCAAAGGGGGTTTTTATGGAAACGCCGCTAATTCGAGGGGATTGCCAAATAAAAGCTCCCCCTACAACGTATATTCGCAACTGGCATTGGAATGACTTGTCAGTTTGTCAGTTTGTCAGTTGATCAGTTTTCATTAACTCTAGCTACTCTCTTTACCTCTCTCGACATCTACAGATTTTTCCCTCCAGTTTGTAAAGCAAACAAAGCTGAATGATTGACTGACAGTTGTATGGTAAATATGATTGATATATGTATATTGTTTAAAACAACAACATATAAATACAATATCTTGAGCTTCATAATGATCAATATCAATATTGTCAACATCATTATCAACAAAAAATATTGGTATTTTTTTGTAAATCATTATGTAGGCATCAGAAATAATGTTCTGTCTTTTATGTTAGGTAAATAATTACAATAAATATTTTATTTTTCGTAGTTATATAAGAGCTCAGCATATATTTACTTTACACGTTTTTAGGATCGCTAGTTCAAAAACTCAATTTTTTTCGAGTCCGTCTCTCGACGGAAAAATCCGTGCTCTTACATAAACGTCAAAATGTCTAATTTTGTGGGGATTTCTAGGTTATGTTAGAACCTCGAATTTTTTTTGTGTGGCTGTGTTATAACGATGTTATTGCATTAAAACCGAAACCATATAAGTAAAAAAAAGACTATTTTTGATTTTATGGCGGTGAATTCGGAAAATTTTTTTCGTATTTTTTGACATTTGGCATTGATTTAGCTCCATTGTGTCAAAATTTCAGATCGATACGAAGATTTTTTGTTAGATAGATTGATCTCCGAGCAAAAAATGTCAAATTCGTGATTTTCGATTTTTTTTTTGGGTGAATCCGGAAGTGTCCAAAAATTATAAAAACCGCCATAAAATTTAATCGCAACATTTTATTCCTTTATTTTTGGTAAAAAAAAAGTTTGAATAGTACATTGAAATTAATAAATGTGGAATAAAAATAATTGTTGCCTAGTAAAATGGCATGAAAAAATGTTTTTTTTTTTTAAAAAAAGGGGGAAATCGTCTGAAACAGCACTCCTCTTGTCGATTTTCATCGCCTTCAGCATTTCTAACAAATCATCAGAGCATGGAACCGGATTACGGGGATTTGTTTCGCTTTTTTGTAAGTTCTCGGTATTTTGACACAAAAACAGTTGAAATCCATGCTGAAATTATATTCAAAATAATTATTTGGCTCATTTCGACACTTTCGGATTCACCCCAAAGCGATTTTTTCGAAATGGAGTAGCGTCATTCTGTTTTCTTGCCAAAATCGAAACGAAACGTTTCAGGATTCACTCCACTTTCGAATTCAATCCACTTGCCTCTACTTATTTTTCCAAAAATATTTTATCATAAACTGTAGTGTTTTGACCCTTGCTTTTTTTTACTCAGCAGCACCCACCTCTGTCTTTTTTTTTATTTAAAAATAATCACTTTAATTATGTTTAACTGCATGTATTATGCACACAAATATTCAACAACTTACTGGCGACATCTAGCGGCCAAGCTAAATAGAAAAATAAATGATGACGAGGACGAGGCCGAGGTCGACAACGACGAATTTAAAACAATATTCATATAAGACAGAGAATTTAATTTAATTTTTAATTAAAATATTTTCTTGCGTCAATTTTTTTTTATTTTTATATTATATTTTTATTTTTTATATTCTTAATCATGCTATTATTGCTACATAGATAAGTATAAATTATAACTTTTTGGAGACTTAGCTTTTTTCCTTTTTTTCAGTCATATTTTGTATGTAAATGCCTATATGTTTAAATAATCTAGATCTTACTGGCAAAACAGCGTATTTAGCCACACTGTGCGTCAAAAGTCTAGAACTTTTCCAACACACTTTTCCTAAACTTTCAACATATACACACACACAGCACAACTCTGCATATTATGTCAAATATTTATGTATTATAATTAATGCGACTACCTAATTAAGTTGATTATGTGGTAAAGCTCAAATTAGTTGGCTGCAAAGCAAACCCAACCCCACCCCTCCCGCAGCACCCAAAACAAGGTGTCATCCACAGGCAACAAATAGGAACAACAATACACACAAATAAATTAATTATGTTAATCTGTTTACATGTCAGCGACAAGCTTTAAAAGCAAAACCACAGCGGGGTAAGGGCGAGGGTTGCAGTTTAAAAGGGTGGGTGGTATGGTTGGCATGGGGGTACGAAGTAAATAAGGATTTTAGCAAGTGTTTGTGTGTCGTTTAATAAAGTTAACACCTGTCTCATTTTGAGTACCACATATCGTTTTTCACTTGCCACTCGCTTGTTGCTGCCACAATTCATAACATCATCTCTATTGGTTACTCATACGCAACGTTGAACTTGCAACTGCGAGAAAAGTAACCTGAAACGCGACAATTGCGTAAAGTTGCAATAATAATCAAACTGATGATGATGAGGATGATGATGATGACGATGACGACAACTATAATAATGATCATGATGATGGTAATAATGGTGTTGAGCATGTTGCTGAGACTGTCAGCCATCCAAGACGTCATCAATTTGGCCAGCAGCAGCCAGCAGCAGACCCTTTTACCCCGCTCCACAAATGCGCTCACTCAAGACCACAAAACACTTTTCTGCAAAAACTTCTTGCGGTTTTCGCTCTATGTGTGTGTGTGGTTAGGGGTTGCCAAGAGTGCAAAAGTGAAATGAAGTGCAGAACGGCACAGTGGAACAAAGCGTGCAATAAATCAAGTAAAAAAATTTGGCGCTTTGAATAAAAAAAAAAAAAAATAATAAAAATAAATTTTAAAAAGTCTAAGAGAATAATGAGGTCCAAAAAAAAGCCAAGGGTTAAATCAAAAAACAAAAGGAGTTATTTTGGAGGCTATTTCAGAAACCTCTGACTATAGAGCGAAATAGATATAGAGTTGAGAACAATATTTTTTGTAACATAATCTGGACAACACGCTAAATTACTGTGTTCGATCGAAAGGCTTTTATAGTGCGGGTGTAAGCTAGAGAGTTTTCCTAAGGGAAATGGGGCCAGATTCAGACACTCCAGAACAGGGCCTTACGCCTTATTACTGGGTGTGAATGGTATGTAAGGAATTCGACCTTGCACCACGACCTCAGACTGGAGACCGTCGAACTCCAGATAAATAAGCACACAAGCCGCTACAACGAAAGGCTAAAAAGACATCGTAATAGGCTGGCAAAAGGGCTCCCAAATGAAAATCCTATAAAAAGGCTTAAAAAAAGAAGTTTTAAAAATCTGCTCCAACAAGCGCCGAACTGAAAGAAAACGAAAAGAAGACCGACAGAAAAGCGGACCAAATGATGGCCTCCTGATTGACAGGACTCCTTAACACTCCTAAGACATCTCTAACTAAACAAGCTGGATTGGCGATCATAAAATAAGAAACCTGCAATTCATAAAAATATATGTATTTTTGATAATTTTGCAAAATAAATACAAAAAAAAAAAAAAAAAAAAAAAAAAAAAAAAAAAAAATGGGGCCAGATATCAATATGGATTGACAAACTTCAGCTGAGTTTCTTGCAAAATTTTGAAATAATTTTTACGTTTGCTTAAAAAGGTTCTGTATAGTTTTTTTTATTTGGACACGAGCTGGTTCCAGAAAGTCGACTCTTTGGACCTTTGTACATTTATATTTCCAGAAAAGTTGTACAGACACCACCCACTCTTCCGGTAGAACTGCTGAAAACCTTAATTGCTGGAGTTACATCTGAAACAATTTTTTTTTTTGCGAAAAACTGAAAATTGAATTTATGATTTCAAAGAAAGAAAAGTTTTTAAGAAATTTACACCGTAAATGAAATTTGGACTTTCAGTTCTTAAGAATCAGTATGTTTGCAATCTTAAAACACACTGTAAATAAAATGAGAACTTTCCCCCTGCATTTTTGACTGTATACGCCACTGTGCTTAAGACTTATCATGCCTATATAAAACACGTACATTATAGAAATTGTAGCATATGCATAAACATATTTCAAATAATTTTATGACCACTGTGCGACTGCTATTGAGTCTTTGATGAGACACTGTGCATTTTAGGCAAATTAGTTACGCAGCTCATGTTCGCTGGTCCTCATCGTCAGCTGTGTGTATGAGTGTGTCTCAGTGTGTGTGTGTGCGTGTGAATGTTTGTGTTGGCAAACAAATTTAATAAATAGCTTAAGATACAAAAGTCACAACCCTTTGCGGCTACAGACTATAAAATTCCCAATTCTAAGCGAAACGTTGGAAAGAGCGAAGTGTGAGGGAGCAAGAAGCACTCTTTGTGACAAAACTAACAAAAACCAAAAAAAAAAAAAAAAAAGTTAACAGTAGGGAAAACAATGAAAAATGTAAATCAGTCGGAGCTGCGCCCGACAATAGCATACTCTGCACCCACTATTTTGGAAAAAAAAAAAAACAATTTTATTATTTGCAGCGAATTGGATTAGGAATTGTTTATTGGGCTCCCACCAAATTGGGCGGCTCAATGTTATTTTTTGTCAAAATCAAGAATTTCGTTTCCAACAGCGAAGGTTTTGCCCATGATGCGAAGAATTTTACAAGGTATCGCAAGGAAATGCGTGAGTTGGGTTTCGCTGGTTCAATTTTTATATGGCAGCTATATGAAATAGTGTAGCAATTTTGTTCAAACTTTGCACAAATGTTAAGACTAAAACGAAATAGAGCTGGCATAAATATGGTCACGATATTTAAAAAAAATTTAAAAAAATGTCCTAACATGTGTTTATGCACTCATATTAGTTTTCACAAGTTTTATCAAAATTGGTCCACTATTTCGTATAGCTGTTAGACGTTATACAAACATTAAACCAGTGCTCTCTATTTCAGAGGGACATGGATTACGAACCAGCAATCTTTCAATTGTTGGACCATGGGTTTTGCCTCTATAACAAGAATTCACGGAGTCAAAAACGCGCCAAGTGCAGTTTGATCAAAATTGCTCCACTATTTCATGTAGCTGTCATACATAAGTTGAACCAACAAAAATCTTTCATAACGCTTCGCCCAAATACAGCAACAATATTCCATACAAAAATTGAAAACTGTGCATTGCTTCTAATTGTTGGATCATGAGTTTTGCACCCATAACAAGAAGAAGGCGTCAAAAGAGCGAAAAGAGCGATTTTTGCACTATTGAGAGTAAAGCAATAGTCCTAATAATTTCCTCTCCTTCATGCTGTCTCTGTCCTCTATCTATGACCAATTCGGAAGTCATTCCCATATAAGTAAGTTTGTTTCCGGTATTGGCCTGGCTAAAGAGCTCCTAGTGCTATTAGTATAGCTGCCCCAAACTAAATTATACGATGCTGTCTCTCTTTCCTTTGTGATTTTTTTTAAGTTAGTACAGGTAGTGTGAGAGTGGAAATGGATGCATTGAGAGTAGCTCATTAAAGACCAGCTGCTGAATGTAGTCCCCCAGTCCACCCTTAAGTCTTGTGGTTGCAAAAAACTACACTTGCGTATGGTAAATTCGCATCCTTGTTGCTGTCTCTAGCTCTTATGGTCTCTGCAATAAAGGTGCTCCTACAGACACGGTATATGGAACTTCTAACCCATCACGTATGCCACGAAGTAAACCCTGCACATATCTAATATACTTCACATCCAATGCCTATAGTGTACAAAAAAAAAACAAAAACTAAACAAACCCATGGTACTACTACTATCCTGTAACATGGCCATATTCATATTTACTTAACTTTATGCTTTTTGGCCATATTTGTCTTGGCTGTTTTTGCTGGTTGACATTATTTTATAGGCCTGGCTAGTCACATAAAATATATATAAAACACTTCATTTTAACATATTTTTCGCCTTCATTTTCACGCACTCTTCAGCTACTTGTGACGCCCACGAGCCAAGAAATCCAAACCAAGTCCGACACAAAAACCCCTTCCTCAGTAGCGCTACTGACACAGGCGGGGGGCCTCATAATTTATATGCTAAACATATTGCTCTTATATGGATTACAATATTTTTGTGTGTCTTGTCTCTGTTTGTGTTTTAGTTTAACGTTGCGTCAAGAGGGGGTTACACAGATTTCATGTTTTTTTGTATTTTGGACAACTGGTTAATCACACTTTTGTTGGCTTTGTGCCCTTAAGTTGTGGAGCTGACGTTGCTTTGGTAATACGAGTCACAACAAAATCTATCATAGTTTGTTGCCAAGTACTGCCACAAAAAGCTATTGAAGCCTGACAGACAGCCGTTTGTCTATTTCTATATTTTGTATAAGTTACTCAAGAACATGAACAAGTTTCAGGCATGTAAAGTTGTCAGGTTTCTTTTGTCTGACCTTGACATGATTAGCATCATTTATTACTGACGGTTGTGCTTATTCTCAAACTTGAGCACTTAGATCATCCATGAAAAAAAAAAAAGTATATAACCGGCTAATTGTTTTTTGCCAAAATGTAAACATCGATATGATTCGATTTAGTTCATTTTGTTTAAAAAATTTCAGTTCGGCTAACTTGCTTATCTAGCCGAGGTTCTCTCGTTCTCTCTCAGCCAGTGTTTATGACTTCACCTTAAAAAAAAAAAGTCTTTTTCGAGCTCGGATATCCGACGATGCTTATGTTTTTGGGTCTGCTGAATTCGAACCCGTGGTCTTCAAATTTTCCGGTTACTTTATTAGTCTGTGCCTCTAAAAAAACGGAAGAGGGAAACAGACGGGTCTCTCCCAAACATAGTCACCAACCTTGGATTTACGGAACCGATAGTGCATCTGTCATGCACCTTATATAAGAAAACTCGAACAAAATAAATATCCTTCAAATAGAACGTTTATGACGTCAAAAAAAAAAAAAAAACTTTTTCGAGCTCGGATATCCGACGATGCAGAAACCAAGAATGCAACTGCCATATATGGTACACCTTATAATATTCTTCAAAAGGAACACGCATTGGCGGAAACTCCCTTATGGCAACACATTATCCACCAACTATTATGAGAAGCCGCGAGAGATCCCGACGCTGTACAGACCCCGGATAAACAAATTCCATTAATAATATACACCAATGCATTTAGTGTCAGTGTGTTGGGAATTTTATTATGTAAAAACAATATGGTTGCTGCAAATATCCATTATGTGTTTCCATTTGTGTCTGCTCATTTGTTATTATTGTAATGACTACTCTTTGCTTGAGAGTCCATTACTTTTGTAAAAAATAATAACAGTGTGCGTGTAAGTCATTCAATTGTTGCTTTAGTGTCGGTGGATCTGTTAACTAAAACTTTTGTGCGCCTATATGGTATACTTCGGCACAGGCTTATGCTTCAGTATAGAGTCCTCATTGCTATAAAAATTAACCGGACTTGTCAAGCCTAGCGGATCCAAAAGCTTCTTAAATTCGTAACCAATACGAAATAGCATCTCACTATGCTCAGCAGTTTTGGTCCACAACGACACTTTGTCCACCTTGGTGCGCATATTGACGACAACTCCGCAAATTTGGTCAGCGTAACCAAAGGAATCGCCAATGAGGCAAAGCAGTAAATTATACCAAAGCGTATTAATCATATTCTTGCGATTCTTAATGACAAGCACTGTCCAGCGTCCACCATTAAAATTGGTTTCGTCTTCCCACATTGGTCGAATGCCCAGCTTGAAAACCAACAAGTCATGGAAAGTGGGTATTTCCGATGGCTGTTTGACAAGATTGAATAAAATAAAGAAATCCTCGACCATGTCGAAACTAGCAATTTCAGTAAACATATCATGCCAGAGCTTGGTATCGTCCTTTTGCCATAACCACATGGTCCAGGTGTTTGGCAATGGATGCTTTACTTCAAAGGTGTAATTAGGCAACGCCGGCTGCGCGTACGGCACAAAAGTGGGATAAAATGGCCTAGCATATGCGGCACTAAGGGGCATTGTTCCATGCACACCAATTCCATCGGTTAGCATATCACGTTTACCTTTGGAGTACGAAAAGCGCATGAGTTCAAATCAATGTGTAGCTACCTTGTAGTACTTACGATTGGTGGCATCAACACAGGCGTCTTTAAATTGCTTGGGCTGCTCGTTAGACCCAGCGGCAACATCTACCATCATGCCATAGGGTGTGGCAATAGTAGATGATGCACCATCAATGCGCCGCTGCTGCTGGCTAAAGCGTCCGGCAGTGGCATCTCTGTTCATGGCAACAGTAGATGACGCACCATCAATGCGCCGCTGCTGCTGGTTATAACGTCCAACAGTGGCATCTCTGTTCATGGCAACAGTAGATGACGGACCATCAATGCGCCGCTGCTGCTGGTTATAACGTCCAACAGTGGCATCTCTGTTCATGGCAACAGTAGATGACGGACCATCAATGCGCCGCTGCTGCTGGTTATAACGTCCAACAGTGGCATCTGTGTTCATGGCAATAGTAGATGACGGACCATCAATGCGCCGCTGCTGCTGGTTATAACGTCCAACAGTGGCATCTGTGTTCATGGCAATAGTAGATGACGGACCATTAATGCGCTGCTGCTGCTGCTGGTTATAACGTCCGGCAGTGGCAAATGTGGATGAGGGCAAATCAAAACGCCTCGGCTTAAATTCGCTCCAGTTACCAAAACGATTCTTCATTGCCTGGCTTGCAAGCTGCTTAGTCCCAGCGGCAAGGTTCATGTTCCATCCGTTCGCTATGTCCATATTGCGTGAAGCGGCATCAATGCTGAGCGGCTTGCGGAATACGTGATCATCCACGGTATTCAAGCAGCCATTCTTTGCTTCATCTATAGTCGAGATGGTTGGTATGCCAAACTGCGAAGCCTCGACCTCAATGCAGGCTTCACCAACCTTCTCATTTTCCTCTTCCTTTGACATGTCAATAGTGGTTGCATCGGCTTTAGTGAAGAGCGGCTCTGCGGCATCTCCGCAACCATTCTCATTAGTGCCAGCAGCAAGATCTACCATCAATTCGTTGGGCATGCCAGCAACTGATGGCTTCACCTCATGGCAAGCATCACCACCGCCCTGCTTAGTTGCATCGCCAATGTCTACGTTCAATCCAAAAATTATTCACTCCAGTTTCATAAAAAACGGCTCGTGGTACTTACGTTTGTCCAAGGTATCAACACTACCCTCGTTTAACTGCTTCACTTCCTCATTAGTTCCAGCGGCAAGTTCTACAGTCAATCCATCCGGTATGTCATGGTCATTAGCACCAGACTGCTGCTGTGGCTGCTCCGAGGTCAATCCGTTGGGTATGCCAGTATTGGATGGCTCAAAATCTTCCTTTGAAAGCATCATTTCATCATAATCCTGCGTGGCTTTGTCCTTAAGCTGGCTTGGCTTCAACGCACCGTCGCCCTTGCCTTCCTTTTCGCCTTCCTTTTCGCTTTCCTTTTCGCCTTCCTTTTCGCTTTTCTTTTCAGTCGACATAAATATATTCTTAAAAGTTTCCATTTTTGTATATTGTATTTATTTTTTCCGGTAATTTAATTTTTTTATTTTTTTGTCTTGTTTAGATGTACACAGTAGCAGAAATAATATTATACTGAAAATAATGTGTCGCTTCGTCGAATGGATATATTTTTTGAAACTGTCATGGATTGCTTTGTGCTAGAATTTTTCGATATTTTTCATGCTGTGTTTACACCAGAAATCGAAGTTAACTTTAAGTTACATAAAGTTATACTTAAAGCCCAATATGAACCAAAAACTCCTAGACAGCTTAAGGCAATTTTTCAAAATTTCGCGATTTTAAAAAACGTAAAATAAAAACTTCTCAATGGTATATGCCAGAGAAAACGCTCTATTAAAAAAAAAAACCCCAAACCGTTAACGCTGCAATACGCAGCACTGTGGGGCAAGTAAATAATCGTGTATTACAGACCTTTTATTGAGTTTAGAAAACGTTACCCTTTTAATCAGACAGTTCCAAAACGAACGTCGAGCACAACTCTCTTCAAAATTACATCTTCCGCACCATAAAACTTATATATGCACGATTTTTAGTAACGATACAAAAATCGATAACAATTACAGGAATCAAAAATTTTTTTTCTTTGAATTAAATGTCAAAACAAAAAAAAAATTGTTTCTTCCGTTCTTAATTTTTAAGGACTCGCAATTAATTGGTCAATACCATTTTGGGCAGTAAGCTCCACAAATGTGAAAGACTTAGACCAAACGATACGCATAACCTCTATCTGTCATATCAGGGAATAACCTGGGTTACCGTAGAGTACGTAGACTGTCCCTAGAGCAGTGGTGGGCAGTCTCTCAATTTTCATTACACGCGTGGATAGGGCACGTAATTCTGGCGCACCGCAATCGGCTCACGCACGGTGCAAGTGTGTTAAATCTCTCTCTCCTTTTTGCTTGATTGCGGTTTTTGCTCTCTCGTGCGCTTTGGCTTACTGCGCTGCTTACTCACACAAAGAAATGTTTCTTTGTATGAGTTTTGCCTACCACTGTCCTAGAGGTACATCCCACCAACCAACCAATTTGGCGCACCACCTCCACTTGATGTCTAATAATAAGCTTTTTTAATGCCAATCGGAGTTAGGGCAGTGAGCCAATAAGCGCAGCGTAGTACCCTGTACTTTCAAGAAGGTTGTGCATGTGGGACCCACCGCATAAAAAATAGATTCCAATGAGTGAAAAAAAATATATCCTCGAAAACGGATCCCCGTAAAACTCTCTACCCACGCAAAGCTCATCTTATTCGTTTACTTTATGGTTGAGGACCCTGACTGATGTAAATATACTTGCAGTGTTTGAGAGGAGTAAGGTTTTCAATGCGATTGTTGGGGGAATCCGTCGAAAAAGTAGACAGTCGTAGGACCAGTTATTGAGAGTTATAGCAACTTTTGGCATCACGGAGTGAAGAAGGCGTGCGCAAAGCAGTGACTCCTGGAACCTATCGATGTTGTTATGGGAAGTTAAGAAGAAAAGCTGTCATATCATTTACACGCAGCACATCTTGAGCTCTAAGAAAGTACGCGTTATTGACTCAGCTACAGGGTAGTCGTCTCCAATAGATATTGCACAAAAAGTTACAAAGTAAATAGACTTAGAAAGTCCAGGGAAAAGATTACCCCAATACCGAAGTATCAGTTGAAAAAAAAAAAAAAAAAAAAAAAAAAGAACAGCCAAAACTTCCAAGCTGAACTTTGAAGACCAAACTTAACCTACGCTAAAGGCACCTTAAATATTATTAGAAAAGTTCTGTAAGCAACTCATTGGTTAGCTCATACCCACTAGACTTGACTCTAGCGAAGATTCATATTTAACAGATTTTGCGCCACCACAATAACAAAGCCAAAACTATTTATTTCCGCTTCATTCCTGGAATTTCTTTTTGCACTTTATGACCTTGGTACGGGTAAGCAACCCGCTCACGTTGCTTCCCTCTAGTACTGCCATTCATTGTTGATGAGTGCCAACTCAAGCAGCTAGTCATACAATTTTCGCACTCAGCGAAGCATGGCTGGACCCAGACCCTAAATCGCTTTCAATTAGCTGTAGTGGGTATTTACATGTACCTCTCTTACCCAGTTCCATCTTTGTTGTCATGTTCTTGGTCTTGGACCTTGGGTCTAACTTTCGCATGTAGCGCTTGGCCAAGCATGGCCATGTTACAGTCTGCAGGCACAGCGCTGACGTCAGCCTGAAGGAGCACATGCACTCTTTAAGGCTAAAAGGCTAGGCACGAGGGTAGGTTTTAAGGTAAGCGAGCTGAGTTTTGAGCAGCAGAGGGTTCCATGCCACCATTGCGCTAAGAATCAATTGTCCACCCCATATGTACCCCTATACTAGATGCCTATGTAACCCTAATAACCACAATTTGGTGCGATTGCCCCGAATGATTTTGAGAAATACACGCAACTTCGCCTAGGTAGGAAGGATCTGCCCAAATCTTTTGGTATCGTTCGAGGTTTCCAACAAGTCAAGGCAGGAGAGAGCTTGCTATCTGTTTACTCTTTTATGGCGACCATTTTTTATAGAAGTGTCCAGTTGCTTGCGTATGCGTAGACAACATTGATCGTCCCAAGCAAGATACTACCGAAGCCTAGGCGGCTATTGAAAAAGAATCCGGCCAGGTGGGTTTAGTGGCAGTCGATGCTAATAAAAGTGGTCGACCTCCGCAAACGTATTAAGGACTCACACTGAACTTATCCTAAAGTTTTTTTTTAAGGTTCTGAAGCATGGGTTATGGCCTTAAGATCTTAGGCCCTTATTACGTGGGTGACGACCACAGCTTCGGATGGAACAACGAGCAAGCGGTTTACCATCTAGCGGCTCCGCCAGCTTGGTTATATTGTGCGTATGAAGCGAATTAGCTATTCAATGCGGATGTTGTAGGAACTCGGTGAAGGGATAAACTGTATCTCCTTTGGAAAGATAAGCCGTAAATAGGCGCACTCTCGAACTCGGTAATCACGATGAAGAGCATTTATACGCGAAGCAGCAGCGCCTGGAGCGACGTTTTACATCAGGCCGTAACCCGCTAACGGCCTGTTACGTTCACTTAAGAAGCTATAGTCATGCACGAAACCAAGATTCCCCTTTCCTTTGCATCCGTTTACTTATCAGCCCGCCCTCGTTTATAGCTGCACCAAGTGATTTCCGCGTACAACACTTGGTTACTATAAAAATGGACTATTTGCATGCTTGCATGGATTTGAACTTACCCATGATGAAATTGATGGCTAACTGGAAATTTGCGCAAGATGCCCTGACCAGGCGGCAATGCTCGCGGGTTGTTGTTGTTGCTGATGCCGCTACTGCTGGTGCGGCACCAGAGTGGCAACTTTTGCAGCTTCTTGACGTCCGGCGATAGTCCAATGACGCGCGTGGCAGCGGCGCTGGCTGAGAGCGGCGAGGTGAGATTGAGCAGTTCGCTGCAATCCGTATCGTCGCCTTCGTCATTGTTGTTAGTGTTATGGTTGTTGTTGCTGTTGTTGCTGCTGCTGCTGCGTTGACGCTGATGCGCTGGCTGACGCAGCTGTCGGCGCTGCGGCGGCGTTGGTTTTTGCGTTGCAGCGGCAGCGCTGCGACGCCGCTGCTGCTGCGGTGTTGTCGTCACTTTGGTGCTTGTTGTTGTTGTCGTTTTTGTAGTTGTTGTTGATGTTCTTGCAACTTTATTAGCTTTCAATTTGATGTCGTTCAATGTTGCAATGCAATTGGCCGTGTTGCAAGCTGCAGCGCGTGGCAGGTTGCTAATATTGTTGTTGTTGCTGATGCTGCGCCAATGCTGCGGCTGCAGTTGACGCATGGGTGGTTGCATCTCTCGATGTTGTTGTTGTGCGCTTTGCGCTGCTGCAGCGTTTGGTGTGTTTGTTGTTGTTGTTGTCGGCGCTGATCTTAAATCATTCAGCATTATATCCAAATCGCTGGCCAAAGAGCTGAGCAGCTGCAATGTGCAAAAAAAAAAATGTGAGGTTAGCGAAAAATTTTTTTAAAAAGTTTTTTGCCAGACCCTAAGAAATATATATTTCTATTCTTAATCATTATCGTCTGGCAGACTATTTCACGATTTACAGCCACACTAAAAAAAGCTACTTATAAATATAATATGCAGGGTAAGTAGCCTTAGCGAGCTTAGCATGCACGCAGGCTGCGGAGCCCCCTATTTTGGGTAAAAAATTTGTGTCGGCATACTCGTTTCCTTCTCTAAGCATAGGGTATAAAAATAAAGCTGCAGAAATCTTCAAGGTATACTTTAAGCGCCTAATCGTTAACAAATTACATTTTCATAAAAAGGGTCTAGAACTTTCTAAAAATGCTTTTTAAGACATCGTAAAAAACAGACTTGCATTAACTTTGCTTTGAAAAAAATTAAAACAAGAGTTTAAAAACTGTATTTTATTAAGCCAGCGCAACTGGTCTTGACTTCCGGCGGCCTCTATAGGCCTTGGGTCTACTGCACTCCAGTGCACTACACACTGGCAGCACCTTACCCGCCAAGACCCCATTCATGGCTTGCCAAGCACCTTGCAACTGCCTTAAATTAATAAGCCATACTTTGCCACTGTCAAATGCTTGGGTTACAATAATAACGGGTTTCTAATCTTGTTGCGGCTGTTTTTTTTTGCATATATGCAACAAACACTTCCTTGCCCCCCAAATATGCCCCCTCTGTTGCTTAAAATCAACAAAAAGTGTGTAGTATCCACAGCCTTTTACATGTTTCCCTGTCTCTTACTTGCCACTCCAGCTGCACTTAATGCCATATGAAAAAAAAAAAATGTCAACTAGTTGAGGTGCTAGCTGACTGTAGTATACCCTGCACTCTTAAAACTGGTATGATGTCGGATAACGCCATGGAAAGATTTCCAAAAATTCCGAACAAGCCACCTGCGAAAAAATTTCCGAAAAAAATACTATAAAAGACGTTATTCGGCCATGCTCCGGACAACGATTCCGAATATTTCATACGGATTCGGTTTGAAACCGAATGATTTTTTGCAATAGGAATTAAAAAGGTTTAAAAAAGTACGTATTTTATACTGAAATAATTTTTTAAATATTCTTTAATATTCTTAGATTCTATTTATGCCAATTTCAAGTTAAATGTATATATAAGTTCCTATAAGTCCTATAAGGACTAGAGGGACGTTAAGTTAAATAGTTATTCATAAATATTTTGAACCCAAAAAATAGCATGCACAACTCAAACCGAATTTTAATATAATCCATATCTTACATAAAAAAGTGTTCATGTCTTACATAAAAAAAATTTCCCTTGCAATAGTAATATTTTTTTATTATTTCCGTGGATATTTTTCCTTGAAAAGTGTAGAGCTGTGAGTGAGTAAGGGAAATATGACAGTAAAAAATTCGGATTTGGGAGCACGAGTACACATTATTTCTTCATATACGTAAATATGGAACCTTGCGACCTTTATTAAGCTGATGGCTGCGAATAAATCTTTTTATCGGTACATAGTATACATATCTAAAAAAAAAAATTAAAAATAAACTCTTCTTTTTAAAATTAAAAAAAAAATGACAAGAGACCAAAGTGAAATGAAGTGCAGCAAGGCACAGTGGAACTAAGTATAATTAAAATAAAATAAAATATGCGGATTTTTTTTTCGGAACACTCCAGAATATTTTGCAGCATGCTATTCTTAGTAACGATGTTTTAAGGTGACCACTAAATTCTACTATGACAAACTTCAGTTTAAAAATGTAGGTATGTATATATTTTTTTCTAAGAAATCTAGGTGCTCATACGTACAGAGAGACGTGGCTCAATCGCGCAGCAATTTTATGATAAACATTTTGGTATCACGATTTCATGCGCTGCCAAGCCTCTTTTTGACTGTTACAAACATTGCACAAATCTATACTACCCTTGACCCTATGGGTGCAGGGTATAATCAACGCAAAGCGACAGCGACGCCAACGTCTGCGTCTCTGTCAGCATCAGCGTCAACGCAAACCGGCTCCCACGCTCTGTGCTAATTTGAGCTTCACTTTTGTTTTTTTGAGTTTTTGGTATTTATTAATATTTTTACAGCTAATTTTTTTTGGCTTTGTTTTGGTTAATTTTGGCCAGATACAAAATATAACAAAAATAAAATAATTCACAAGTTGTATACACATTTTTGTTTAAGGTCTTCGGTTTTAGGCGCGTAAAGCTCGAAAAGGAATAGTTTTTGTAGATTTGTCAAATGTTCCAAGAGCAGCTTATTAAATTGAGCAAATTTTCAAAAATTTATATAATTGGTGTTTTATTGATGTATGTATACACTTTCCCGGAAGGTCAAAGTTTTAACAGATGGCAGTTTGAAAAGTAAGTGAATTTTTAAGTTTTTGTTTTTATTAAAAAGTTTAAATTAAAGAATGCTGATAATCGCCATTAAAGATTTTTTTTAAATTTAGAATTAAGAATATTTGATTTTGCTTTAAGCTTAAAATTTATTTTAAGACTCAAACCTTTTTGGTCTTGCTATAAGAATTTTCGGTCTACTTATAAGTATGATTATATTTTTTCTGTAGTCAAAACTTTTAGTTTAAGAAATTTTTCAGACTTTTTCGTTTTATTTTAAGAATTCATTTTTTGTTTAAGAATCTTTTCAGAATTTTTCGACTTATTTTAAGATTTTTTTTTGTTTTATCGTAAGAATTTGTCTTAATTTAGGAATTTAAATCAGGAGTGATGAAAATAATAATTCCAAATTAAATTTAGTGATTTGAATATTTAGCTTCCAAAAACTTAATGAAATGTGACGGCTAATAAACAACAAATATTAACAAATATTGAACAAGACGCTTACGCGAAATATTAACAAGAAATAAGATCAATATCGGCCGTAAACGATCTTTGAGATACCCTGTGATATAAAAAAAAAATTAAATTATGAATTAAAAATTAAAGTTGCTCCGCAATTTTCATTTGAAAAACCGAAAATAAATTTTTATTATAAAAATTAAAAAAATAAGCTAAGGTAAACAATAATTTTTTAAATAAAAATTGATATTAAAGTTTTATTGGATTTTTTTCAACACCAAAACAATCGCCATATGGCTTTGCTTCTAAGTGACAGTGAAGAAAAAGTTATTATTAAAAAGAAAAATAAATAAAGTAAATTATGATTTTTAATCATTTTTTTGTAAATTGCATAGACGTAAGAAATTTTACTAACAACTCAAAAAAAAGTTTGTTATTAGAATTAGGAAAAAAAATATTGAATAAAAAAAAGCATTAAAATAAAAAAAAATTATTAAAATAAAAAAAAAAATATTAAAATAAAAAAAATTATCAAAAAAAAAAAAAAAATATTAAAGTTAAAATAAAAAACTATTAAAGTTAAAAAAAAAACTATTAAAATTAAAGAAAACTTAATTATAATTTTATATATTTAAATTATTTTTTTTAATTTTGCATTTGTGGGATTTTAAAATGCCTTGTACCTTCACAGTACAAAAAATATAAATAAATAAACCAATACATATTTATAAAATTTTCAAAAATTTCAAATATTTTAAGCTTCCATTTAAGATATAAACTCAAAATGTAACTTAGCTAGTAGTTTGGGAAAAATACTAAAAAGGACATAAAAAAAGTTATACCACCGAAAGCAAAATCGTTTTCTCAATACTCAAAATTCTATCAGCATTTAACAAACTATGGAAAATTCTTTTATTTTTGCCCAACACAGGCCTCATTAGTTATGTTGCACATTACTCATACGCTCCATTGAACGCTTTAAAGTGTGCACGTTGTTTTATAATAAATTCAATATATATGCATATATATAAATAATAAAAAAAAAAGGTTAAAAACATGGATTAGCGTGTAATATGCAACAGACACTCGACTCGTAAACAAACAGCTACACTAACACACAGATACACACACAGACAGACGCAGCTGCAGCTGTAGATACAGATACAGATACACCCAGACCAGCCAATTGAGCAATTGCCACAGCAAACAAATTCAAATTGAAAATGTGGGCAAAGCCAAACGAAACGAGTAAAAAATCACAAATAAAAAAAATAAAAAAGAAACTAAAAAAATCATAAAAAAAAATGCAGATACAAAAAAAAAAAAAACTATCTACATATAGAGTTACTCGTTTGAAGTACAAATACAAAAACTTCAATTGCCTGTCGGGGCCAAACAGACAACGACGGCGAATTTCAAATGTGACTGCAATTTCAATTTAGAAATTCACATCAAAAGTATGTACATAGCTTTATGCGTATATATGTATAACTACATATGCATATATAAATCGTTAAATTATAAAAAATTAAATTAAGCAAACGAGTAATCACTCAACAAGCAAGGATTATTTATTCCACTTACCGCAATGGCATCCATCACTGCGTTGACCATCTTTGCATATAATTTGTATCTCTCGGTTTGCTCTTATGTATCACCCTCTCTCTCTGCCCCTCTCACGACTCGTTTTCTCTTCGGTTTACGTTTTAGCTTGAGTTTTTTTTGGCAAAAAATTCAATTTATGCTCATTTCTGCTCTCTCATTGCATTCTGTTGAAATTTAATTAATATAGAAGATTTACTTAAGCAAAGCTCCAACAGCTCCAACTAGCACAATCCAATCATATTTCCAGCACCTGAGGATTAAAGTAAAATAAATCGTTGGTTTTTTTTTATTAGTAATAAAAAATTCAATTTTAATCAGACAGTTGGTTAACATATAAACATTACGTCAAGAAAAAATATGTGTAGTCAAATTTTTATACCGTCTGTATGGACAAAAGGTTCTCTGAGACTATAAGAACTAGAGAGACCAGATTTTACCAAAAGCTGTGCATTATCGCCAAGTGTGACTCTATCAACTAAAATCAAGCTATTTGTAAAATTTGTTGCAATGAAGCTGAAGTCACCAAAACCGGTATGTAGACTCCATCTAGACTAAAACATAAGACTTCACTTTCACTTGGCCGGAATACCATCCCCTAGTTACAGTTTTTTACTTTTCTAAAACTCGCCACATAGCTTCATTTTTTCAAAACTTCAAAAGTTATAGCCAAAATTTAATAAATTTAAGCCCCTTTGCCTGGATAATACTTTTGAGGGTACAGGGTATTTTAAAGTCGAGCACGCACAACTGTAGCATTCTCACAGCTATATAATATACACTGCGAAAATTAAGTAAAGTGCAAAGGATGGTATAGTCGGGATGTCTCGATATGAATAAAAAAGGCCATTGAAGGTTAGCAGGGCGCAGAGCCCCTTATTTTATTGATACTTTAAGAAGTCCTAGTGATATGTTGGCATTTGCAAAAGTCTAACCTCCTCGCCACAAAATTCGCAATAGCTTACGATATCATAGTCGGGTCATTTTAAGAATATAGCAGGGCTCGGAGCCCCCTAATTTTATTGGTACTTTAAGAAGTTCCAGTGATATGTTAGCATTTGCAAAAGTGTAAGCACCTGCCAACAAAATTCTAAAGAGATTACGATATCATAGTCGGGAGATCTCGTAATGAATATAGGATGGCCATTGGAAGTTTGCAGGTCGCGGAGACCCCTAGTTTTATTGAGACACTAAGAAGCTTCAGTGATATACGAAAATTAGGAAAAGTGCAAAGGATTTATATCGTCGGGATGTCTCGATATAAATATAGAATGCCATTTAGGGTTACCATGGCTTTTGCAAGTGTTCAACCTTTGTTTGTTTATTAGGCACACATGCGTCTATGTTTGTAAAGAAGAAGAGGGTGAAGTGGAGACTGTCCGCTCGCCCACAAAATTTGCAAGAATAAGAGATATTATATTCGAAAGGTCTCGAAATGAATATAGAAGATCATTGGAGGTTAGCAGTGCTCGGAGCCCCCTTGTTAAAAGAATCGTCATCTTGAGTTTTAAATAATTTAGTTATACCTGAAACGCTCAAAATGAGTGCTCCGAAAAGATATCTTTGAAAAGTCAATTGCAAAAGTTCATAACCTAACAGCAGAACTAGATCATTACATCAAAGACTGCTCACTTTAAACTTACTATACTATAGATATTAAATACTTTTTGACAAAAATCCATTTAAATTGAAAGTTACCGACAAACGAAAAAAAAGATTGATTCGTGTCATCATCTCGAGGTAAAACTGAAATTTTGCTGACTTCAAGTTGTCATTTATTTTCTTCTTTTTTTATTATTAGGTAAAAAAAAAGTGAATGTATGTATCTTGTATCTAATGGATACATACACATGGCAAAAAGCTAGTTAGCTAGTTAGTTATCAACGCTGTCCAAATGCGATTGCTCTTAACGACTTGGACGTTTGACGAGCTGCCTCAGCCCTGGCAGAGCGCAGCTGGAAAAATCGAAGAGCTACAGAGTTGTGAAAACTTGTTTCATATTTTGCGTATTTCACTCACACACAACATTTTCCGGAATTTGTATTTACATAAATCAGTTGATTAGCTAAAAAGCGAAAAGCTTTTTATTTTTTTAAATTAAATGTTGACGGAAGTTGGAATTGCAAATTAAAGTTGTCGCTTAAACGAGGGCTGGCCGAAAAGTATGTAAGTCAAGCAAAGAAGCATATTTACCAACATAATTGGGCGTGTGTCAGAAATCGCTTTCAAACGAACTGTGACAGATTTTCTTCAAAGTGAATGATCATTTTTTACAAATATTATTTAGTTTAAGAAAGAGTTTTTTTTCATCAATTTGGAGCTGGGCGAATCTAAACAAAAATATTTCATAATCGATTACTTGCGAAACTACCCTCGCAAGCAAGAATTTAAAACAAAACGAACAAATAATAATAATAAGTCAATAAACTAAGCGAACGTATCTTGAAGTTGACAACCGAAAAGACAAAAAGATACAAAAAAAAAAGATACAAAATGCGCGTGAAAAAACACGTAGGAAAAAAACAACAATAACGTTGCTCATTAAAAAAACAAAAAATGCATAAAAAATGAGTTGCATAAAGTTGAAGTTTAAGTATTTTATTTATACAGTTTTATTGTGCATATATTTATATTGTTTATTATGCCCATTACTAAATAAAAAAAATACATTATATACAGCCAAAAAGTATAAGCCCATATGTAAACATTTATTGGAGCAAAGTGCAATCGATTCTTTATCTTAATTTTAACATGTAAGGAATTTGTATGACAAATACAAAGACTATGCGAAAACAAGGTTTTATTTTTATAGGAAACTAAGGGGCTTTGCCTCCTGCCCAGTAATACGTAGTATGAAGTTTATAAGCTGCCTTCGCTGTTATATCTAATTTAATAATAATTTATAAAATAATAATTTCTACATCAAATACAAAGGCAATGCCCAAATAATTTTTTTTTTTTTTTAAAGGAAACTAAGGGGCTTTGCCTCCTGCCCAGTAACACGTTGTATGAAGTTTATAAGCTACAATCGCTGTTATACCTAAACTTATTTAATAATGTATTAAGACATAGCCTAATAATTTATAAAACAAATACAAAAAATAATTCTTTTTTTTAGGAAACTAAGGGGTTTTGCCTGCAGTAGTACGTAGTATGAAATTTATAAGGTGCAATCGATGCTATGTCTTAATTTGGTTATGTAAGATATCTATAAAACAAATACAAAGGCTATGCAAAATCATTTTTTTTTTTAAGGAAACTAAGGGGTTTTGGCTCCTGCTCAGTTGTAAGCGCAATAACACTTATGTTTACTGAGCTATTGAAATCAAAAAATTTAGACAATTCTGACAGAGTCTGCAAATATCATAAGCTTTGACGTTCGACTAGATTAAGTTAATATTTGAGACATTTTCAATTTATTTATTTCTATACAAAAAAAAATTAAAATATTTAATAATAAAAATTTGAAAACAAAAAATATTGCTCAATTATTTTTTATTAATTGAAAATCAGAGTTATTGTGCAATTTTTATGTTAAATTTAAATTAATTGAATATAATATAAAATAAAAAATAAAATTTAAAATAAAAATTGAATTTACACATCATATAAACCAAGGGCAAAATACTTAAGCCAGACCAAAAATTCTCAAAATAAGCTCAAAAGCTTCTTAAAACAATATATTTTGAAAAAAAGAAGGAAAAATAATTTTTTTAAACATTCAGATTTTCAACGACAAAATTTTCTTGAAAAATTCAAAATTATGAGCGGGCTCATTTGCGGCCCCAGGGCCCTAGTTTTAGTACGATACTGCATATTATTTTGTTTTTGCAATATTTCAGGAAATACGCATTCTAAAACGCTCTTCCCAGAGCACAAACAGCTGTATAAACTTCAAAAAATTTTGACTCATTAAATGGCTCTAAAAAAACGTAGAGTTTTTAATAGTTTTACGCTTGTTTGCCAAAAAATAAGCTTCAGATATGAAATATTTCTGTATCCCCAACTGTTTATGTTTGTTTGTTGTTTTGTTTACAAACACACAACAACAACAAAAGGTAACCAGTCAGCGTAAAATTCAAGTTAATTAAAACGATATTTGGACGCTCTTAAAGTGAGTTCATAAATTTTCCTACAAAATCATATTCAAATATAAACTGTGTGAATTGTTTATGCAATAGATTGAACCGAAAGATACAACGTATACGACATGTATACGCTTAAATATGCCAAATCATGGTATATCAAGTGTAGCGATATGGATAGATTCCATATTTGTAGATGCAAACCAATAGATAAACGAACCCATAGACATACATTTTTGTTGATTTCAAGCCATTAGCATAGTTTATTTTATTTCAATATTTTTTTGGGTCGTCCAACTTTAATCTCTATTTCAAATACCAAAGAGACACTTATCGCTCTGCTATTGTTGTATTTGCTAATGATGTTGTTGTAATTGTTTTTTGTTTTTGTGATAAACTTGAGTGGACCTAGGCTCTTGATAAGCAACACTTTAGAAGAGAAAGAGAAAGAGCGGGAGTCACCGCACAGTGGCAGAAATGTTCAAACTCTCTCCAAACTAACTAACAATCTAAAAACTACGAGAATTATGATCGTGTTCCCAGCTGTACTTAATAAAACAAGTCCTACAATTAATTAACTTTAATTTAGAATTAAGAAAAAAATCTCAACTCTCAACTGACAAACGCCGTCAAAAAATGTATCCATGGAACGGATTTGTACTGTTTGGTGTGGACTTGTATAAGGCGGACTCCACATCTTTCTAAGGGAGTACGAAGAGACGGTGACCGTCAATGACGAGCAATATCGAGTAATGCTATCAACTTTTTGGATGGCAGGGCCCTGAAGTATATGCGGCTCCAAAAAGACATTGACTCGATGGTACTGCTGCAACTAAAGTTTCCAGAACCTACATATGTGGGATCCCGTGTCCCGATGTCCGTGACCTATCGAAGATTTCAAGAGCCCGGAAACCCAAACTGAATTTCACCAAAATATCTATAGTCAGATATCGTTCCTTGATTCATGTCGTCATCTTGCCTTGTATGAGAATTCCGCACACTATAAAACCCTTAAAAAACACAACTTTTGGATCCAGAGGTCAGACTACGTTTTTGGATATCCGATTTCTTATGTGATCTTTTAAGGTTATGTAAAAATACAGCCACAGAAAAAACAAATAAATCGACTTTGAGGTTTAGAGGCCAGACCCTGTGTCCTAAATATCGGTGTCGCTGAACGCGAAAGAGAGCTTTGAAGAACCCCAGAACAATAGCGTTCCGATTAACCACGAAAACCGCTTAAAAAGAGGTAATTTATAGACCATCTCAGAAACTTGATGAGCTGTGGATTTTACAACCTCGGATTCGGAATCAGCGACCCCAAAAACATAAAAAAAAAATAGTCGAACATCACGACACGAAAAAAATTAATTATAGGTCTTTTTGAGGTTATGTTAAAAAACAATTACACAATAAAATCGACTTTCAGGTTCAGAAGTCCCACCATGTCTTATAAATGTATTTTCATGGCCACAAAATATCCCATAAAAGGAGCTATTTTGAAGGCTATCTCAGAAACCTGACGTGCTTTGCAAGTTCGATTTCGGATTCAGCGACCCCAAAAAAACATAAAAAAATTGTCCGACATCATGATTCGAAAAAAATTAATTATGGATCTTTTGATCTTAACGATATCATTATAGACAAATGAAAAACAAAAGAGTCATGTCCCGAAAACCTTTTTTCGACCAATTGGTCCGAACTATAGAGAACTTGGGAATTATAAAAAAGAAACGAACTAATTTGACTATGATTTTTCTTATGCTCTCGAAAAATTTTTGTCCGAAAAACATAAAAACATGTTGTGAGGTTTTTTGGGTGAACTTTGTTAGCGTATTTGGATTCAACGTGTCGAAATACACAGATCGCGACACTTATCTTTGTTTGGCTGTGTAATTAGTGAAGTGTGAATGGACTAGTAACAAAAATCGGAGTAAAACTTTGTGTCAAAAATATATCATTTTTTTCGCCAATAAACGGTACCGAAAGTCGTCTTTGTTGCATTAAATAAAAATCAAGCTAGAACCACTTAAGTCGTTATGAAGACCCCTTTAGCCAACTATATGGGAATTCAGTCGACTGGCTATAAATTAGCATGTTTGCATAAAGAACTAATGTTCTGTCACGTCTTTCACTTGTTACAAAATTTCGATCGGGATCAGAAGGGACGGTATAAAATTAAAAACCCTAGCTCGGGACACTATGCAAACCAAGATTTAGTTTGCTTTTGCGTTTCCATCTCCAGATAAGACTTAACTCAGCTGATGTGGAGTTCCGCGACGCAGTGTAAACCTAGCATAACTTGTTCTCTTCGCTACTTCTCTGCCAATCTCTCTTCACCTCACTTGCTCTCTTCTTCGTGCCATTTGTCTGCGCGACTGTCTGCAGTTGTTGCTGCCTAGCATCGGCGTCAACGTCGACGTCTGCAGCGTCGTCATCGTTCCTGTTGTCAGCTCATTGTCCCAACCTCTGTCCGTCCCTTTGTCCATTTGTGTGCGTTTGTTTGTTTGTTTGTTTGTTTGTTGCATGATTGTTTTATTTGCTTGCCGACAGTGTTGATTTTATACCCTGCAACTATAAGGTTAAGAGTATGATAGATTTGTCCAATGTTTCCAAGAGGCAGAAGGAGCTGTCAGTTCTTTGTATTAACATGATCCACGGGTAGTGTTTAAGCGGAATTCATCTGTCTATCAGTCTGTATTAAACCTATACCTAAAAAACCAACCAAGCTGTGGACACCAAATTTCATTGTTAAGTTGGTTAATTTGTGATCGTCTTGAACTCAGCAGAATCTCAACGACTCTTTAATTTCAGCTGACACTTGGGCCTTGGCTATGAACAAAATCGGATCAATATAAAAAACTTTTCTAATTTCACCACCAATAGACTCTATTAATATTTGACTATATGTAAGTACTGTTAACTCTCCAAAACCCTCCAAAATTACCTCCATTGTGTTCCTTTTTTTTGGCGGGAAAAAAGTTCTGCCTATTTGTTTTACATATACTTTACATTATATAGCTTCCATAGGCTTATTCTATAGCACCTCAAACAAAACAAATTTTTCAAGAGCATAAGAGAAATTCTAATCGTTGCTTATTTAGGATTCCCAAGTTCTGTATAGTTCGAAACAATTGGTAGAAAAAAACGTTTTCGGGACATAATTTTTTTGTTTTTCGTCAGTTTATAAAGATATCGTTAACGAATTCGGCAATAAAAAATATTTTAGCTCTATGCCGTATTTAATCGAAATCATTGGAACATTATTTTTTTTTGATATCTCAAATTCGTCCGAGCCCAACGTTAACGTTCTCCATAATTATAAACTATACCGACATTAAAAGGCATAATGAGTTTGTGTAAACGAATGTAACGGACAGAAGATCTCCGAACCTATCAAGCATATAAATCCTTGATCAGCATGAACAACCGAGTCATATAGTCACATCTTTCTCTCCATATAAAACAAAGGATCTCTTAGATTATAACATCTAGAACCCAAATTTGGAATGTATAGGTCTTTAATCTGTGAGCGCGGCTTTTTTCAGTTCTTTAAATCATTCAATATGATACCGAAGTTTTTATACTCGATATAGCGTCAAGCTTAGAAATGTTATTTGATGTATCTGTAGCGCACCTACAGATCCTATATGTTGAACATCCAACATGTCTGAAAGAATGTTCTTTCCGATATTTTTATACTCGATATATTGTCAATCTATAATAAAAATCGTTTGGAAGTTATAGCCACAAATAAACAAATATAAAAAAGAGGAGAGTGCGCTACAGATCCCATATTATAAAAATCGAAAAAGAACGATATATCGTCAAGGAAAAAAATTTTTTTTTTAATTTCAATATATTGTGAATTTTGAGAATTATAGCCAAAAATAAACAAACGTAAACAAGGAAAGTGCGCTACCGATCCGATATTTAGAAAATCGAACAAGTTCGAGTAGCTAACACATTTTATTTTAAATTTTAATCGTTAAGGAATTTTGGGAATTGTAACCATAACTAAACAAATGCAAAAAAAAAAAAGGAGAGCGTGCTAAAGATACGACATTTTAAAAATCGAACAATTCCGAATATATACTAGTTCCGAAATTTTTATAGACGATATATCGTGCAAGAGACAAATTTTATTTTAAATTTCGAACCATTGGGAATTTTGAGAACAAATGTTAAAAAGGAAAGTTCTGATATTTCGCTGCTAGATGCTTCAAGAAGCTAACACATTTTATTTTAAATTTTAGTCGTTAAGGAATTTCGGAAATTGCAGCCAAAAATCGAACTTGTCCAAATGAAGACTGATTCCGATATCTTGATACTTGATCTGTCGTCAAGATAAATGTCAATCTACTCGGATTTTATTTGAATCATTTGGGAATTACGGAAATTATAGCCAAAAAAAAATATATGTTTGTATATATTAACAAGGAAAGTGCGCTAACGATACGATATTTTGAAAATTGAACATGTCCGAAAGAACATTGATACCAATATTGTGACAGGGTATATTATATTCGGAATGTATCGATTGTTTTTTTTGTTGTTACTGCACTGAAAGTTAAAGTCGCTCCTTTTGGCATTGCTGCACTATCTTAGAGATAAAGACACACACACGCACACACAGATAGATACACTATATGTATATAGAATATATATTTTAAAACTGGCTGCCAATTGCTTCAATTGTGTGTCTTGTTTTCTTAAGTAAGCAACTTTGCCAGAGTAACTCGAAACACAACCAGTTTGAACTGACCTTGCCCAAGACGATTTGCATTGTCCAAAAGCATGGAACTAACGTATGAAACTTAAAGATACTGTATCTGTATCTGCGTGTGTATGTCTGCTGCTATCAATTGATATGAGTGTTATGCAAAAAAATATTTTATAAATTTATTGAAAAGTACATTTATTATTTGTTATCGTTGTTGATGTTATTGTTATTGTTAAAAAAAAAAAAACTGACATTGCATTTCAATTGCAGGCGGCTTTATCAAATACCGCATGCAATAATTCACTCACTCAATTGATTTATGGCACAGTCCAGAAATCAAAAACAACATCTCAATTGAAATGAAGAATGAATGAGGTCGGGACACTTAAACAATTTCACCTTCAATTTCAATTTCACAACGAGAGCCATGCGAAATGTAAACGAAATTGAAACTGAAAGTTAAGTGACAAGTAAGTTGAGCTACTTACTACTTGCAGTCATTTTTTTTCCAACTCAATTGATCGTACAACGCGCCACTGTGCACATTGGTATGAAGCAAAAAGTTTTTATACCCTGCAATAAACATACTTTGGTTTTACTGTGCAAAAGAAGGCGTATCCGGTACTATAGAGTATAAGTGTTCTTGATCAGAATAATATAGCCATCCATTTGTCAGTCCATAAGAACAAGAGGATCTTAGGAAAAAGAAAACCAAAATTTTATCAAAAGACTCGGAAATTACCAGGTCGAAATATCGCAAAGACAATTAAAATCGTATGGCAACTTTAAGTTTTCGCCCTGTATTACGTGGATACTCAGTCCTACACAGGCATCCTGATGAGGCAGTGCACGAGTTCGGCTACGCAGAAAATTAGTTCAATCTTGTATGGTAGCTATATGTAATAGTTGACCAATTTTGATCAAACTTTAAACAAATGCTTAGTCTAAAACAAAATGCAGCTGATATAAATTTGGTCAAAATGGATCAACTATTTCATATAGCTACCATACAAAAGTGAACCTGTGTTTTTTTATTTCAGAGAGACACGAACGGACCTGCGCATTGCGTGACCTTCTAATTGTTGGATCATACCTGCAATCCACTAGCCACTTGACGGTATCCAATCTGTGCGACGACTACGTAGAAACCATACATTGGATCTGCCGTTCTGATTCATCCAGAAGTGGCATTATTATTTAACCAGCCAAAAAAAAAGCCCACATTTTCTTTCAAGATCCTCTCATACGACTTACTTTTTGTCAGCTTAGACATTACTTTCTCAACCAAATTCGTGTATGTATGGTACAACGGCTGAGCCGATTTTTACGATCTTTATGCTTTTGAAATTGTCTTTGCGTTAATACTATTAAAACATGTTAAAATAAAGTTACAGGGTATTAAAATATATCAAGTTTAGACTCCCTATCCGATAAGCCGCACTATGCAAGCGTGTTCCGGAAAACGAAAAAAAAAAAAAAAAACGAATGCCTGCTCCGGAATCCGAATTTCTTACTGTCGCCATCTACTCTTATTTCCCTTACTCGCAGTTTCTTGGTGAATATAAGCCACGAAATTCTTCTAATGGTATGAAAGGAAGATATCGACATAAATCGTTCAAATTTTGACTACTCCAGATCATACAGTTTCCTAGATATTCTTGGAGATATTTGAGGAGACAAGAACCTGATCTAGACATGACCGTCCGTCTGTCTATCTGGCTGTTGGAACGCCTAGAGACTTTAAGAGCAGGGATAAATATACTTAACATGGGACTTCTTATTTGACAAGCCAGATCGGACCGCACCCGTCTTTACCTATTGCCATATTACCGAATCGAAATTTTCATCCGATTTGTTGGTGGATATAAAAAACGAAATTCTCCTAAAGGGAAACGAAGCAAGATATCGACATAAATCGTTTAAATTTTGACTACTCTAAATCATATAGTTTCCGAGATATTTTTAGAGATATTTGAGGAGACAAGAACTTGATCTAGACATGACTGTCTGTCCGTCTGTCTGTCCGTCTGTCTATCTGTCTGTATGAGTGCCTGGAACTTAGAGACTATAAGAGGTTAGGTTTGGTTGTACTGGTTGACCCCTGGGGGAGTCACACATAGACTAGGTAGTCCTAGTGCTTTTCGCCATATTAACTATGCGAAATTTTCATTCGATTTGTTGGTGGATATAAACCACGAAATTCTTCAAAAGGGAAACGTAGCAAGACATCGACATAAATCGTTCAATTTGCGACTACTCTAGATCTTATAGTTTCCGAGATATTTTTTTTTATACAGACAAAACGAAGGCGTGCCAAGGCTATATGGATTGCGAATCTTCAAGAATATACAATCAACCTATAAAGGTTGCTGGGTTGACAGCTCCCAACCGACTTTTTACAACTTTGCACCACGGTAATGACTATAATGATTCATCCTTTGCCTAGAGTAGGAAGAGTAAGTAGGCAGAAAAAGGCGGCCATCGAAGAGCGAAGTAAAGATACAAAATATGGCACCAACTTGCTGAATTTGTTGTCGTTGTTGTTTTTAGTGGATACGACAACTGACAAGCTGCTGGCAAACGGATTGTTTATGAATACTTTGGCATTGTATGCACAAAGCTGGCCTAAAGATACAACGCATACAGATTGCAAATAAAGCAAAGATACAGATACGGATACACATAGTATGTATATAGATACGCAAGCGTAGTGTTTAAATACTAAACAAGGAAATATTGACACATAGATTAGGAGTTATTAAAGCGGCAGCAACAGCAGCAGCAGCGATAAGCAACAGCGCATTCGACGTTGACGTTGGCGTTGGCGTTGACGTAGACGTCGCTGCTGCTGCCACGCGCAAAAATGTTGCGTGGGGTGCAGCACTGTCTGCTGTCTGCTCTCGGCTGCTGTTGACATGTTTGTTGCATACAGTCCACAGAGCCTATAGCGACTGCGTGGTTGCCACAACACGTGCAACAAAATGCCAACACCAAAAAAACAAATACAAATGCAGCTGTAGCTGCAGCTAAAGATACAAAGATACAGCAACAAGCACTACGGCTAAAGATACAGAGCAAACCATTGAGGTAGGTTCGACATGCGTCCAACAATTGGCTCAAGACTCATTGCCAATATTTATCATCATCAAATAAGTTCATATTAGTGGCATGTATCTCAAGCTGTACTGTATCTGTAGCTTCTGCGCATGTATCTATGTATCTGTAACAGTGTGTGTATTCCAAGTCTATATTTAGAAGCTGATGTGTAGCATTAAGCGTTCATTTTCAAGTTTGGCTTTGTCTTTTTAACTCTTTTTTTTTTTTTATTTGACTTTTGGATTTATTGGCAACGGTGGCAAGCTCAGCAAGTTCTCAATTGGCCAGCGCCCACGTTGTATCTGCATTAGTCAAAAGTTGGTTTTGGCTTAAAAAATTATGACAAAAAAAAAAAAACAATTTGTGATTCACAAGAATTTTGGCATTGTAGGCGCATTGAATGACTTTAGTTGTTGTTGGGTCACGCACGGATTGCGGATATGCATTGAGATACTTTGCAGTATACTATATCTAGCATATATAGTTTACATTAAAATATTGCATAAGTGCAGACAGAGCCCACACGGAAGGTGCTCGAGATACATTTTTTCTTTTTTTTTTTTGGACTAGCTCATGACAAGTTTTCGTAGGCGCGATAAGACGAGCAGCTATGTATTTAAGAGCTACATGTTCATGGCTGCTTATCGTACTCGACTAAAACAAAAGAAATTTAAAAATAAAGTTAAAAACAAAAAAAAAAATGTAATTTTAGAGCGCCAAAAAAATGCACACGTTTTAGCAAATGTGTACAGTCAGAGCAAAGATTATGCGCTCACTTTTAAATTTTTATAATGAAAAAAAGTTTTTTATATATAGCGTAAAAATATTGCAGATATACACTATGCTGCAAAAGTTTAAGACCAGCTGAAAAATGCACATGCTTTTGCAAATATGTACAGTCAGAGCAAAAATTATGCGCTCGCTTTGGAATTTTACATTTCTAAAATAAAAAAAGTTGTTTTGACATAGCGTTAAAATATTGTAGATACACACTCTCCTGCAAATGTCTAGTACCACCTGAACATTTCATTTTTACTTTCTGTTAATTTAATGGGTTTATTAAATAGTTTGCGTATGAATACATTTTATTTTGTTAAAGGTAAGTATTTTGCATTTTTATGGAAAAATATTAAACTTGGTTTTTTTTGTTCATCTTTTATGATGGCTACACAAATTCTGAGTTTTCTTCCTACCCAATTTTAAGTTTAGCTGTACGCAGTTGTCCCCAAACTCTGATTAGACATTCCCATAAGTAAGTTTAGTTGAGTTGGCTAACCCTTCACTTTCAGTACACCGTTGTCTCTGGTTGGAAAACAAAACCCTTCGCCTATCAAGTCAATGCCAGAGGGAAAATAGGCGATGAAACCAATGGAAGCTATTTTTTCAGCTTAAACTTTTGCGGGGTAGTGTATGTTTTAAAAAAAGTAAAAAAAATTAAATAACTTTTTAAGATTAAAAATTATTTTGTTAAATAAAAAGAAATTCGGTAAAAAATATGCCAGCAGTGAGCGAAAATGTGGCAGAGACTCTAAGAGCGTTAATATTGGAAAATTTGAACGAAGATGAAAAAAAAAGAAAAACGAAAGTGTACTCAGCTGAAGCACATTTTCATATCGGCGGCTATATAAACAAGCTAAATATTCTAATCTGGGGCTGCTTTGAAAAACTTAAATCCTAAAAAAGTGTCACAGTTGAGTGCACATTGTGAGCTGAAGGCGTGATTTGGGCATTTTTTCCGAAAATGAGTAAGGACCCTAACCTTGAATGCATAGCGTTACCGTATCATGATTTTTGTTGCCAAAGGGGCCAAGAAAAGAAAAAAAGAAAAAAATTTTGTCCGCAACAAAAAAAGGTTTCAGGAAAATTAATAAATAATCCATCTGTATGAACGTCTCGATTTCAGAAATGATAAAAACCAAAGCAACCAAACTTTCAGACTAGAGGCCATATTATGTCAGAGGAGAAAAGATATCCAATAGGGATGGAAAGCAACTCTAAAAAACCAAAAGTATCGGTAGTTTTTAATTCGTTTGTTTATAAAGATATCCCAGAATTTAGAAGAAGTTAGAAGTTTCTCAAAATTCCCAAGCGCTATACCAAATTGTAAAATCGGCTTACTATATCATATAGCTCCCATAGAAACGAAAATACATGTGCCACCTAACCTTTTTTTAAATACACTTTTTAGTTAACCTAAAATAAATAGACATACATAAATGTGGTATGTTTATTTAAATTTTTTTTATGCCCATATAAATTTGTAATAAATTAAATAAAATGTTATTTACTGAGTGCAAATACTTATGCCATCGACTGTACACTGCGAACTAAATAAGTGCATTAAGCGATTATTAATACGCTCAAATATTATTTTATCAATAACAAGAAAAAGGGATGAGAAACTCAAAAAGAATGCGAATATCAGGCAAGGTGTAGAGTGCGTTGCTCTGCATCAATGTGTTTGTACACACGTGTTTAGGCACAGTAGGTGCATTATTTATTCGTGCACTTTTAACTTTTATAGCAAGTAGTAATATTATATTGAAAAAATGCATTTCCTGGAGTCTGTAGGAAAAGTAATTACAGTAATTGTGTAAAAAAAATAATTTGGTGCACTTAATAACATTTCTCGGATGGAAGCTGGTGCCAATTCAAAAATAAGTTTCTTACTCGAAGTTTGTTGCTAAATTCGGTTGCAAGATTATTCAGCGCAATTATTTTGCCGCTTCTCACGGAAAAGTTATGTTCGATGAAATAGAAGCAATCAGAAAATACAAATTTTTCAGATGACAAAAAACAAGTCTCATTGTATTAATGTGTTTAATGTTAGGAATTAATAGAAGAAGAAAGTGCTTAAAACAAATGGACTACATAAAGCAGCTGAAAGGGATTCCTAACTTCTCCAAGACTTCAAACATTTATTTCATAAGCATTTAAATTAATCTTAAACATTGTATGATTATCATTTATCATTCTTTATTATTAAAATTTAAAAATCGTAATCTTTAAGTGAAAAAAAAAACCGTGTAAAACAAGACATGAAGTAAATCCTTAACTAAATTTAAAATTTTTTTTTTTTTTTCTTTAAGATTTTTTTTTTAGTCGTGCTAAATCGAATGAAACATTGTAACAAATTTTTTTTCTAGAACGTATTATTTAAAACAAACAACCACGCAAAAATTAAGACCAGCTGAAAAATAACTTCCATAAATTCCAAAATAACGACCCAAAGTACATGTTCAAATTTTGCAAAAATTATTTAGAATCAAAAGATGACGGTGGTGTACTGAAAGTAAAGTGTTGGCCAACTCAAGCTTTTTAATTGTGAAATAAAAAACCGAATTGGGTGTATATTCACTTCAAGTTATTAACTATGGATCTTTGACAATTATTGCTAAAAAATTGTTAATGGGAGTTAAAGAAACGTCACGCCAGACTAGTTTTTTGTCTAATAAAAAACAATAAGAAAAGTTTTTTTTAACTTTATAGCTTGCGGAATCAACTTTTATATTATCTTAAATCACACTAATAAAAAGTTTTATACAAAAGTCTTGCACAATTTGAAGAATTTTTGCAAAACTTTGCAAAAAATTCAAATGAAAACTGACTATGTACTTTTTTTAACGTCACACTAAGCGCACTTTTGCTTATCTTTTAATCGACAAGATCAATTGTTGTAATTTTTTTACTATATATAGCGCTCAATATAAAGTGAGTCGTTATAGCTATTAGGTATACAAAATATTTACTATAACTTTTGCTTTTCTATTATTTTGTTATATTCTGTCGTACAAAAAAAAAAAGCTACAAGCAATTTTTGTCAATAACTAAGTTGTCCTGTTTAGGGCCTAAAAGGTGTGCGAATAATTTAGGCGCCTACTGTTTGGGAGAGTGTGAAATACCGCAATGATTAGCAACGCGCGCTGTCAAAATGCATAGAAAGCGAAAAGTACGAAGAGCACAAAAGTTGTAGTTGTGTTTTTTTTTTTTTGCAAATAACACAAAAGAGGAAGAAGCAGAAGAAGCCGCTAAGAAGGTGCATTGAACGCGACACAACGTTGAAGCACGCTGAGCGCCAGGGCGCGGGTGAGTCAGCGAGTTGTCTAAGTGAGAGAGAGCGAGAGAGCGGCGGTGGCGCCCAGGAGCGAAACGTCAAAACTCTTTGTCAATTTTGCCGGCAAAACAAAACAAATAAAAAAACAAAAAGCCGCGCTGCCCTCTGCTACAATTTTGGCACCCCCGCGGCCCAAACATTGAACTTGAACTTGCAACAAAGTGCAATATGAGAGTGCAGCAAAGGCAAGGCTCAGGTAGCCCAGGGACACACAAAACAAAAAAAAAACACACACACAATACAAGTTTAAAGCGTGCAAAAGCATAAAAGCAAATCAAAAAAATAATTTTAAATAAAGAGAGCAAATTACCAAAATTGTGTGCAATTGTTGATACACACACTCGCGCACACACACTGACACTGGAGTGCACTCATTCAAGCACTCTAACTGCACTTTTTTGACACTTCTTTTGCACTTTACTGCAACTTTATTTGCTTGTCGTTTTCAAAGCACAAAAGCAATTTTATTAACAAAATTTTTCTTGCAAAAAAATAAATAACAATGGGAGCACAATAAAAAAAAAAAATGAAGCTACAATTATTTTAATAGTCCGCGACACGCTGCGATCTTCGCGACAATTTAAAAAAAACAGAAGCACTGCAGCTGATCGACCTTCTTCTTTGCCATAGCCGTTAGTAGCTCCTCGTTTGTTGTCTATGTCGTCGTCTCTCTACGACTTCGTTTCAGTTTCAATTTCGTTTTTGCCTAGAAAAGACCCGAAAGACACGCGTACACGGAGACAGTGGCAGAGACGTAACGCGGCGACCATGCGCACCAATTGCTGCGACTCTCCCGTCGTTGAGTGAACCTCAACTGAAAACGAAACACACAGTTTTTTTCATTTCGGCTTCTAGTTGTTTTTGTTGTTGTTGTTGTTGCTGATTCGGGCTTCGGACTCGCATAATTTAGTATAGTGACAGAGCAGAGCGCGCAGCAGTCGCGGCGCTCTCGCGAATAACAAGTACAAAGCCGCAAAGAGCGATATGCGATAACACAACAACAACAACAATCATGATGATGAGTTTGCGCACAGTGGTTCAAAAGTGCCTGTCGATCGACATGACATAATATACTATGCTGCAAGCTGGCTTTGTATTCTTTAGGAAAATTCAATCAATTCACATACCATCAACTCTAATTTTGTCGTCATACTTTCTCCAACTTTAATGAAAACAAAATTTCCAGCAGTCGCAGTCCCGGTGGCCGACAATTTGATACCCTGCACTCACTTGTCCAACACAAAAAAAGTTACGAGAACAGTTTTGATCAGTTAGTAAGCTTGAGTGCAGTACTTTTTGCTTTTGGCCGAAAAATTGTAAATTAAATATTTCTTTTTTTTATTCATTTAAATTTGTTATAATATTAATTTAAGATCTATATTACTTGCAACCAGGCAGTTTATGTTCATGCGTCAATCGCGAATACCTGAACGTTAAACGAACAAACATTGACCAAAAGAAAAGATAAATAAACATATGTTCTAACTTATAGTTTTCAAGAAAAATCTGCAGATCTGAGGTGCCGCTGGTAAGTCAAACCACTATAGGTTTCAAAACATACAGTATAACGTATTCCGCCTTATTTCTGGATGAATATGACTTTGCATTGTGACTTCAATCTGAGTACCGTAGAGCATTGTTCCGCAAACACACTGGTGTACCGTGGTCATCACCTGTACTCAGTTAAACAGGCTCACTTTTCTCACTAAACATCTTTTCATATTAGGCATATTGATTTTAGTAATAAATAAATTTTAAATAAATATAAATAAATTACTTTTTTTCTTTGGTGTACCTCTAAAATTTCTTGATTTGATAGGTGTACCTTGAACACAAAAAGTTTGCGGAACACTTCCGTAGAGGACTAAATTTCGTTTTCTTCAGTAGGTACAATGATAGATAGGCTGATTGCCCATCGCAACTGCTTCGTAAGGAAACGTTTAGGAACGGTTCCAGTAATTAGACTAAAGAGAAAATGCTTCAACAAGCTCCTGCTAAGCGTCACCTCAAGAACTGCTTAACCATTAATTATCATTGAAACGATGACACCAAAATAACTTGGCCTTGACGAATTTATTATAAGGACTAAAATTGTGTTAAAAGCCGCCGTGAGCATTGTAAAGATTTTTGGCTCAGGATGGTGAAAGACGCGGCTATAACGCTTAAAGTCTTAATTTTGGTAAAATTTACATATATTTAAGAGCAAGTTTCCAATTTCAAATCAATTTTTATCATTGTTTTTCAACAAGTGAAGCATATTTATTAAAGTTAGAGAAATTTAAGTAACGTCGCGTCAATAAAAAAAAATCAGATAAGACAAATTACTAGAGAGCCTTCCCAGAACTCTGCTTTTTCATTTACAACAGTTAAATATTGGGTGGCTAAGTTAAAACGAGGTCGATTGAGTTGCCAAGATGAAAATCCAAAAGAGGTGACCACCACTCCTGAAATGGTATTGGATATTGGTAAACTAAAAATACGTGATAGCATATTGACGGAAAATTTGGTGATGAAAAAGTCATACAATTTTGTGAATTTTTTTTCAATTGAAAGTACTGTATCATATAACGATGGCCATTTCCTTCCATATGGGCAAATTCACTTTTTTCAAAAGACTGTAATGTTTTCTTTATATTTCTTATGTTCCTAATATTACATTTACAAAAACGAAAATAAAAACAACGTGATTAATTAGTTAATTTTTAGTTTTAAAAGTTCGTTGGTTTTAATGGCATAAATAGTTCGTTTTTCGTTACCATCTCTAGTTTTGAGCAGAAAATGCTCTTAGCTACAAAAACCGATGCCAACCTGAATTGATGAACTTCATTCACAAAATTGGTAAAATATGATTCTAGCTCGAGTGGTCACCAAATCGTGGTGTTCATACGGACAGACATGGTCTGCATACTTTTTTACCAATGCGAAAAGAGTATAAAAACCCCATTGATTACAATACAATGTCTGTAACAACGTTCATAATACAATCCAAACACTTGTCGTATTACTAAAGTGTCAAATGCAAGAGGCATAGAAAGTTCATTAGGCCTAATGGGCAAGTCACGTACAGCAGCATTGAACTAGATTTCTTGTTTGGATTAGACAGATTGCAGTAATTTTTATTTACCATGACTTGACAAAAATACAACTACTTGAAAATACAACGAAAAAAATGCCTTAGGATTAGCAGTGACATATTTTTATACGAATTCCATGTAAAATGTAATACACCTTTTATTAAGAATATATGGTTACCCAGCAAGCAGAGCCCGCATAGCAACCAATATATGTATTTACGGAACAGACAAACATTTACTTAGTCCAAGATAGTGCACACTTTTACTAATATGTAATGTGTTTTGTAAGCTGCATGCCTTGTGTGCGGCACCCTCGCTTCATTACGCTTTAGTTGATGGCAATCAAACAATATATCTGTTTATTAAATAATATTTAACAAAAAATTAAGTTTACCATAAATAAAATCAAAATAAATGTAATTATATTAGATTATATTTGTTAAGTTATCACGTATACGTTGGATGTTTATTAATAGTGAATTTTAAAATCCATTGCGAATAATATATGTATGTAGATAAAAATAATCTTGAGCTTTTCTTCTTTATCGCAGAAGTGCTTTGACCACAGTTGGTGTAGTCAGAGATATCAAGTTCAAAAAAATTTAGTAAGGGTTATTACAATAAATGTATAACCTAGTCGAAGTAGATGTATAATTTCATTACAAATGTATTGAAAAAAATTTTGCTCGAAATTGTCATTAAAAATTTCTAATTCTCTTAAAGCTTTCAGCGTATCGATGAAATATTTTGAACAAATTAATTTTTACTATGCTGCTATTCCCTGACCACGACTTTGGTCACGCAAAGATTCTCAAGGGAAACCCACTTATTCCCGAGAGCACAGACTACTGCATTCCGCAGGAACACTCCAGAACCAATTTCAAAACCCATATTCCCACCAGGGAGGAGTGGAGTATAGGTGTTCCAGGCCCAACTGGCTCAATAAGAATCTTCACGGATGGTTCCAAGCTGGACGACCGTGTAGGTGGAGGCGTCTACGTTGATGAACTCAACGTAAGAACATTTTTCCGACTCCCGGACCATTGCAGTGTCTTCCAAGCAGAGGTAACCGCAATCCAGGAGGCTCTGACAATAATAAGAAACCTACGGGTACAGAATAAGACCATCTGTATCTACTCGGATAGCCAGGCGGCTATTAAGTCCCTTGCTTCATTTACTTCGAGCATGAAGTCAGTGAATAACTGCCGCTTGTCTCTTGAGGAGATGGCTGAGCAGTTTTCAATCCACCTCATATGGGTCCCAGGACACAGGGATATCGAGGGCAACTGTATTGCGGATGAACTGGCTAGACAAGGAACTACCAGCATCCTTCTTCAGGACAAGGAGGGCCTGGGTATACCCATGGCCAGCTGCAAACTGAGAATACGAAATTACTTCACTCTCTCTGCAAACCAAGCGTGGAATCGGGCATCGAACACGTGCATAATCTCACGGCAAACCTGGCCGGTATACACCAGTAAAAGAACGAAGGAACTTTGCTGTCTGAACAGAGCACAGTGCTCGACTGTCATTCGTGCTATCACAGGGCATTGGCTGGTGGGGATACATGCATCCAGGTTTAATGCTCCCCACCACGATTTCTGCAGAAGTTGTGGTGATGAGGAAGAGCTGGAAACAGTTCAACACCTTTTCTGTCATTGCCCTGGTCTTTGTAGGACGAGATTCCGTTTTCTAAAGTCATACTTTCTTGATGATTTGTCACAGCTCTCCGAACAGAGTCCAAGATGCCTTTTTAGGTTCATCCAGGCCGCCGGATGGCGGACTCATCTCGCATAGGGAACCTCTTGAGTGGGGAAGAGTGGTGAATGGTCCACCGTAGCGGTAACACAACGGGCCTATTTTGGCCTATGTGAGTTGGGACTTTGGTCCCAACTGCCGCCCTAACCTAACCTAACCTGCTATTCCCTGTTACATGACAGTAAACATTAAACCTCATTTGCCTGCCTCAGTAGTCAAAAATGGCTTATATTCGCTAATGTATGTAATTAAATCATTTAAACGTACTTAATTTGCTAATTTCTCGCCTTTTATTATCTTTGTAGTCTTTTTAAAGTAGTCCATTACTGTCTATTACTTACTTAGCTAAACGTTAAAGCTTTTTTTAAGAATATTGCCTAAGCAATAAAGCATGTTATAGTCTCTGAATTTGAATTTATGCAAAAGGCTTGGAGTTTAATTTATAAAAGAAATGTTTTCACAGAAATGTCAACCAGGACCGAAAAACTATTGATTTTTTAATATTTTAAAAATGTTTAATATTTAATAAAATAATGTCTTTACGGCTTTTCTGTCTTATTATTGTATAGAAATTGGTTTGAAAGCTGAAGATATTGATTTCTCGCTTTTATTTACTTTTAGAGAGGCTTGCTCTTAAAGATAGTAAGGCTATTTATTAATAACTATTTAGGTTTCTCTCATCACTTGAATATATCTAACAACATTAAATAAGCATTAGAAAAAACAATTGAGCTTAAGCAAACCCCGTTTAGCAGTTAATTTTTTAAAAAGGACGCCAGAATTTTGTTATTAATTTTCAAAGTTTGTCGCATACGCAATCGCAGACCAAAAATCGTTGCAACAAACACTTTATTGATCGCTAGGTACTACAGAGACTATAGGATACAGCCAACCGATTTAACTAATGTATTTATTTTAACATAATAAATTTTAATGGTTAGTTAAAAATTAATCGCTTTTTAATATTCTTTCTTATTTCGCAGATTTTTGAATTTTTGCAGAGGAAGTCAAAAGCGACTTCTGTTTTTGTCGCGTACTAAATTGCCGATATATTGGAAACGTCAAATAAAAAAGTCCTACCTTTTGCACTAGTAATAGTGCGATAAAAACGCTATCAATAAATGTGGTAAAGAAAAAAAAATTTTTGATTTCATAACTTTTTTTAACTTTAAATGCGTACGAATGTCGCGGTACGCGATCCTGGAAATGCCCATATACAAAAATAATCTTACAAAAAGATTTATAAAAAAAAACATGAATTTAAAGCATAAAAAAAAAGCTGGAAGGATAAGAGGGATAGGTGGCTGCGGTAATTTCTTGCAGAACTTCTTTTTCTTGATTAACAATTGTGCAATATCTTGAAGCCAAATCGTAGTGAATATTTTTAATAGGCCACTTATTTTATTTCAACAACTTACAATTATAACTCAGCCCACTGTGACACATGCTGCAGTGTGGTGAATTTTTGAGCAAGTTCAACAATGCGAATGCAAATGAAGGCAATGGGCAAATTACCGCAATGGTGAGTAGCTGAGAGCGAACTGCAGCTGGTGGCTTTGTTTGCCGTCAGCTGATTAGCGCATGATTGAGTTGAAATGCTGCGCGGGGTGAGGCTAAGTAAGTTGTCCGCCCCCCCCCACCAAACAACCCCAGCAAACAACACGTTAATATGTTTCGCTTATCCTTAATGATGACGATGATGATGAAGATGAGCTTGTTCATTAAATTAATAGTGCCGTCCATTACACATTATGTATTTTATGCACACATACTTATGTACGTATGTATGTACATTGTGTGTGTCGTCATTCTCGTCATCATATCGTGTCGTCGATCTCATTCGCAAATTATCTTTGTTTGCGAAATTGTAATTGTTCTTCATGCACAATTCAACAACAACAAAAAACAGCAACAACAACTGAGTGCTTTTATATTTTTGTTGTATTTTTTATTTTAACCATTAATGGCTTTTTGTTTTTTGTTCTCTTATTGTTTTTTAATTTTGATACCCTATAAGGGCTGGAGTACATTATGTAAACGTAAAATTTTGTAAAAAAAAAAAAGAATATGGTAGGTACAAAGAAACGCAATTCTGACCAGACAGTTTAAGCGTCATCCATGGAAAGATTTGTAAAAACAATTTTTTACTTGCTTTGCAGGACAAAGGTAAACACGTTGAAAAATACGAATTTCAGAAGATGAACGACGATGCTCCAGCAGACGCAGTATACCTTGGACCCCAGCTAAGAGCAGTGATATTTGCAAAGAGGATGGGACAACAATGTGAAACCCAACAATCGGCAGTTGTCGAGCTTGTGCACTAAGCCGGACAATCATATGAAGACGATGAAAACCAGCCTCAACGTTACTCCAGCTGACGCAGCATACCTTGGACCAGCTAAGAGTAATGATATTTGCGACAAGGATGAGACGACATATACGCATTCGTTTATTTAGTCCACTAATCCGGACAATTATGTGAAGACGATGAACAACAGCCTCAACGATGTTTCAGGTGACGCAGCATATAACCAAAAGGATATGACGACAATGTGAGATCCAACAATCCGCAGTCGTCGGGTTGGTGCACAATCCAAACAGGCATATTAAGACGATGAACAACAGCCTCAACGTTACTCCAGCTGACGCAGCATACCTTGGACCATCTAAGAAAAAAAAAAAAATTAGACGACAATGTGAGACCCGACAAACCGCAGGAGTAGAGTTAGTCATCAATCCGTATTTGCGAAAAGCATGAGACGACATTGTGACGGCAAGTGTGAAATGACAATGTGAGATCCTTCAATCCGCAGGCGCATAGTCAGAGCAATAATCTGGACAATCCTATAAAGGTAGGAAGGTAGCCTTAACAATTATCCAGCAGACACAGCGCAGCATACGTTGGATCAGCTAAGAGCGCTGATATTTACGAAAGAGAAGAGACGGTCATGTGCGCCCCAACAATCCGCAGGTATACACATATCATATTCGTACCATCATGAGGAAAAGATAAACAGCAACAGCCTCGACGATGCTGCAGCTTGGACAAGCTGAGAACAGTTAAATTTACGAAAAGGATGTGACAGCAATTTAATATCTAACAATACGCAGTCGTCTAGTAAGTGCACTAATCTGGACAATCATATGAAGGCAATGGACAACAAAAGCCTCTTCAGCAGACCTGCTGGCACACACAAGGCTGGAGCAATAATCCGTACAACAGCCTCAACAATGCTCCAGCACACGCAGAAGCAAAATAAGGATGAGGCGAAATAGTAAACCCCACAATCCGCAGACGTATAGCTGAAGGAATAATGTCAACGATCGTTTGAATGTTGAAGAACTGCGATGTTATGCTCTTACAAATCTCCAGAGTGACACAAAAGGTGCGTTCATGTTGCAGTTAAGAGAACGCTGATATCTATAATAACACATTCACACATTTGCTTTTAGGATCAGGCGATAGCACCAGACCACATATATTGGTAGGTCAATGTTTCCGGTAGGGATGATGCGACAATGTAATACCACAGTCCTGCCGGCGTATCCGTAAAATCGTAGCCATATCGAGCTCTCACAAATCTCTAGCGCGATTTGGTATCTTTCTTTGCGACACAAAAAGGTACGTTTGTTGTCCATGTTGCAGTCAAGTCAAGTGCCATTTTTATTTATAACACATTTCGATTTTTTTCTAGGAACAGACAGCAGCTCATGTGGTAACTGCAAAAGAAGGCTCCAATCCACATATACTGCTTGTGGTATTAAAGCATGAGAGCTCATATAAATATCGAAGCACTGCCATGTCATGCTCTTACAAATATATCATCTTCAGTCAAGAAATACGCTCCTTTCCAGAATAATGCAATCCAAGTTTGAGCAAAAGACGGCAGTTAAAATTCTCAATGCATCTTCCAATGACGGCGGTGAACCAACTGCTTCTTCTCCATATCAGCTCCCAACCGCTATAGTAAGAACAAAATATAGACAAAGACAAGGCCATCTCCGCTATGATTTTACAATAGAGCAGCAACTTTATGCGCCATATTAAGGCTCATCCTAGTCATATTAAATCTCGACTTGCTGTAGGCTTTCCGGTTGCTAGTGATCACTGTTTGTTAATTCCTGAACACAATAAAGCCGGTTGCCTACGGCTGAATCATACCGTAACCAAAGATATCATCATCATCAGCCATAAATGTCATGCTTCGATTTGCGAGTCCAATTGGTACATTTGGAGTGCTCGAAGTCATCCTCATGAATATGCATTTAAACATAGACAGAAACTGGAATTGGGAATTACGAAGTACTTGCGGGCTTCTAAATGCTAATGGAATACATGTCGAATACCTATTGCACTTATGTATCCTTTTATTGTATCTGGACGGCAATTGTTGTGGACTGCTAGAAGCAGCAAGTCTATGAGAGAAGTCGTTGTAATATTTGGACTTAAATAGAACTAGAATTCAAGTATCATAATGCATACCTGCCATATTAGGAGTGCTCCATGTTTGCGGTCAATCCCTACTATGTCTATATGCAAGTAAGTGTACATTGCTGTAATTAATAAAAATTGAATACTATAATTTATAGAATCAAGCTCCAGCCAAAGTTTTTGATCTGCCAAAACGCTAGATGACAATGGATACACGGATTCAGCTGATTTTAAATGATGCTTACCTGTATTCTGTAGATGTTCCATGTGTTTTGCCAAGTCTAACGATGCTCCCAACGGGTCGTATATATGTATAAGTAAGCTGCACATTTTTTATAATTAACAATCATCGATAAATGCTTACACTGTCTTTTAAATTTATAGATCCCAACTTAATAGATCAACAAAAACTTCCATTTTCAAAGGAAACAATTTAGACGATGGATTTTAAGGAAGTTGTGCACCAAAACTTTTGAGATACTGAAATGCGATGAAATCTTTAATCGGAGTGAAGTTGGCTGCAGTGAGTGTTTGGGCGACTGGGCAAAGTCGGAACAAGAGCAACTTATTCTTGATTCAAAATGGCAATCCTACAAAAAGTTTAAATTTTGATTCAACGCAATTAATATAATTAGACGTTGGATGGAAGCTAAGGACCAAAGTTATTTGAGATCATAGAAAGCGACTGCATCATGAGGAGATATTATAATATGTAATAGGACTGCCGACCAAAAACGAGTTAGATGCCATGAGCCATGCGCTACAGCAGTGCCAACTATTGCTTAACTTGAAGCGGGCGTGCACCAAGTAATAACTGACCGAAGTCTGCAACAGCCTGGCTATATGACGTCAATAAATAAATATAAGCACACCTAGCCAACACCCTGCTGGACTAACAGCTGCCAGGTTGCTTCGTTGTGAGAACCAGGTAAATAGCACACTAGCTATTGGGTTGGTATGTCAAAGTGAAGAAGCCCTAGATAATTGAATTGAGCTCCATTCAAAAGCACATCAAAATTTTTAAAATCAAGAAGTGTTCAGTGTATTTCCAAGTCGGAATGTACTTGTTTTTTTTTGTTATTGACTATGCCCGGTAGCGTTTGTTATGAACCTTATAACCATGTGTGATGAGCTTCCGTTGCAGAGCATATGTGCCTGCCCCACCCCTCTCTAGATACACTCTTCCGCCCAATGTCTCTTTGAAGCCATTCAACTTTTTTAACTCTTTCACTATTTATTGAGTGGGTCGTTCTGCTGTCTGTCATTAAATAGTTTGCTAGCTATTTTTTATTTTTTTTGTTTTATTTATTTGTTTCTATTATATAACAACAAAACTGTTCAATTAGCAGTTTTGAGTAAAATAAAAAGAAAAAACAATAAACAATACCGCGTTTTAATGGCTTTGTGTTTTGGGGGTAAATGCTTTACGCTGTGTGCGTGTTGGTGGATATCTGCGTGTACAGTGGGACTAGAAATTATTTGGACACTTAAAGCAAAAGATTTAGGGGGGGTCTATATGCGAGGCTACTTCTATGCCTTTCAGTGGCAAATGTGACTTGGAGTTTCAAAGCTTATGCTTAACCCAGAGAACTCTGCTGCTAACATTAGCCAGAAGATATGACGAGGAGGTTATACGTCTACTTGGTTACGGTAGGGACTGATAATGCGCTGTAGATCGTGTCTGCGTTGAATAACTTTGGTACTATGTACATACATATGTATTTTTTTGGCATCTCTGAATCCGAGTTGAAAAGAAGCCCCGACGTGCTGTGATATTTCATACCTCGAATTCGGATGCAGTGACCCCAAAAATATATACATATAATTACTACCAAAGGTACTGTACACCAAAATTATAGAAATCCATTCGGACTGTAACTCTTCCGCTAGCTCTTTAAAATCTGTGCATATAATTTTTGCTCTCACTGTTTGTAAGCATCTTTATGATTGTGTGTGTGTGTGTGTGTGTGTTGTTAAGTGCCCAGCCAGCGCCCTTTTGGCAACCGTTGTTTATGACCGCGAAGGTCATGTGAACTCCATTAAAACCCAGGTGTATGCGAACTTTAACTAAGCTTCAAAAGTTAGTGGCATGCAACTAGCCTAAACTCTCGCTGAAAAACAAGATAAACAAAAAGCAGAGCTCTACAAATCATACACTTGCAGCATGTCCAGCCTGGCTTTGTCTGATGCTAATGGAATTTTAACGTCAATAGTCAGTAGCAACCCCCGTACGCTCGAGACCCAACCCCAAACATAATGCCAGCATACATACCCACCCCAGCTTGGATTAATGGGCCGCATGCTGCTAATGTGGCGCTTATTAGCGGCGTGTGAGCGCGCCATCAGGCTGATGACCTGACAGTCAGCTCCCACGCCAGAGATATGTTTTAGCATCCCATTCCAACTCGTGGCTAATCCACTGGAAACATCATTTTGAGCACCTGTTTAATTGCGTTAATCACCGGGAGAGCAAACGTTAGTGCTACGGTAAGACAGTGCCCGGCATAATAATGTGCAATGGAGCTTAAAGTGCTTCAAGTTAAAGTGGTAAACAGGAGCCAGCTCGCGAAGCCCTTTGGTCTATGGACGCGAGACCAATCGTTTATGTTAATTCTATGTCCAGGTACACAGCTGACACCAGGTTATTGCATTTAGATGCAGTACTTAGGAAAAAAAAAAAAACTTGAAATTTAAACGAGAACCCTGAATTGATTGGTCTTTCCAAACATGCGGTATCCAATGTGATGGTTTCCACTGTGCCCGAAGTGCTTTAAAGGCGCTTAAAGAAGAAGATAAAAAGTTTTAGTGCGGCCCTGGAAGGCTACCCTTAAAGCCCCCATTAAAGCTACATACAAATATTTGATCAATATGTTTGTATATCCATGTAAGATGTCTTTAAATAATAAAAATATAACATCCAAGATTTGGTAACTGCCACACTAACAGCAATTGGCAACGCACGGATAAGTTATGGGAGTTTCCAAACGTATACCCATCTGAGTGCCACAAATGCAACATGTTTCATCTGTCTGCTCCACCTGCTGCTGCTTTAATTCTTTTCCAGGCTCATCTGGTATTTCGGTCTGATCTTTAGCTTTGGGCTTGCCCAGCTCCAAATGCTCGCAAATTTGCACAGCCAAAGATTCAAAAGTCTTATCCACATTAATGCCGCTTTTAGCGGAGACCTCGAAAAACTTGATGCCCAGACGCTCCGCATAACTATTCGCGCACTTAAAGCTCACCTCGCGCTTTTCGTATGCATCGCATTTATTGCCCACCAGGATTATGTTTATGTGCTCACAACTAAAACGTTTTAACTCCATCAGCCAATTGCTCATGTTCTGGAAGCTCTGCATGCTGGTTGTATCAAAAACGAGCAGCACACCGTGTGCTCCACGATAATAGCTACGCATAATAGTACGAAAGCGTTCCGCTCCAGCTGTATCCCATACCCGCAGCCTGATCTTGGTGCCGCAAACCTCGACGTTGCGTTGCTTAAAATCCATGCCAACAGTGCTCTGATGTTTGGCCGTAAAGCGATTTTGCGTAAAGCGATACATAAGACAACTTTTGCCCACGCCAGCGTCGCCTAGGATTAGTATCTTGAATGTATGCTGGTGATCCATACTTATATTTTATGGACTGTGCTATGATACTTTTAAGTCTGTGTCTAGTCTTTAGTTTAGCAAACTAAATACTGAAGCTATGAAGTTAAAGGCAAAGCTATTGTCGGGGCGTTTGAAACTTGGATACTTGGTATTACAAACTTAAAGCATTGGAACTGGTTGTGGTGGTCTTGTGTTACTTCCCGACTGTTTCAATTTCGTTGACAATTTAAAGCGCTTAAATTCTGGTACGAATTTTGTGTCCAAGCTCAAAATCTCCACGAATCAACGTGCAGCTCGAAAAACGCTCTGCCACTTGGTAATATGAGCATATTCTGTTATGAATCCTTATCAAATAACGACTTTTAGTTGTAGTGTACTCCCCCAACCCAAAACAGCGCCCCATGGTCATCAACCCTCGCTAGCCATAGTGTGCAATCAAATCATGAGACAATTGCTGTCCCTCAATTTGTTTGGGCTTACTTTGATGTGGTCCAAAGCAGGACACGCATCCCCCATGTGCGTCATTAAAGTGGGCGGCAATGCTAGTGGACCAGCGAAATTGCGCACAATCAAAAGGCATATCGCGTCATAATGTGGATTACAGTGTCCCATGAAAATCTTGGATCATCAAATAAGTAAACTAACGTTTATGAATTTGATGATGGCCAACAATGTGAGCCAACTTTGGAGTAGGTAACATCGTTAAGCTGCTTGTTGAAATCAACATTATGTATGAATCAAAGTCCACTTAGACCATTTTGCCTGGATTTTAATATAAAGAACAACAATTAGAATAGAGTGACATATTGGAATTAGGCTTAGATAAAGTATCTAACTAAAAGCATCTCCAATTAAAAGATACAAAAAATTAAGTTGGACTAGATATCTTAAGACTTTTGGTTGTTCCAAATTTCATTTGTCTCAATTTTTCGTGCTGGTCAAGCGCAGCTCAAAAAAAATGAAAAAGTTGGCAGCTCTTGAAAAAAATTACATAAGTTGTTAGGCCTTTAAAGCTAAACAGCTGTTGTAATTAAAAACTATGATGCCTAGAATTCTTATTAATACATACATATGTATGTACATACAAATACTGTCAATCCAAACTAGCAGATCATGCCCGTATTTCACAAGCTCTCCGGAAACCAATTTTCTGCCGAAAATTTTCTTTTAATGAGCTCCCGCCACTCCCGGAAAGCTTATGTCAATCGAACATTATTAAGCGTCTCTTGGCAGCATCCTCGTAGGCGTCCTTAATCATTCCGAGGGATGCGTCGCAGCTTTCAGAATTTGACGCAGCGCTGCTCAAGATTTTTTTCCATCTTCGATTACGACGACACTAACTATACTGACAATCGAAATTAGGGAATAATGCGCGTATTTCAGAAACTCTTCGGGCCCCAATTTTCTGCCGTTTATTTTCCTTCACGAACTCCCGCCCATCCCATAACAGCTTATGCCCATGGAACACTATTGAGTGGCTTATGGGTGCATTCCCGTAGGCGTTCTTAATCATTCCGAGGGTCTACGTGCATTTTTCCTGAGTTTAACGCAGCGCTGCTAAAGATTTTTCTCCATTTTCGATTGTGACGGAAGTCGGTTTGCTTACTCTTTGCTTGCCCTCAGGCGACTGGAAAACATCTTGATCTATTAGAAAGATTCCCACTGCCAGGCATTCCAACTGCCCTCAACCGTTCCCTTCCTTCAGTCCTACTTTTTGATCCTACCCTGTATATGAGCTGTTAAAATTTAACTTCATTTCTTTCTAACAAACGACAGCGGGTGTTGTAGTCTGCTTCAGAGACCCAGAAATCCTGCTCAAAACCAAACTTGCATTTATTGTTAAGTATATTTCACTCTTTGCATTAAGAGGCGCTTAAATTTATTCTTCTTAACTGGCCATAACAGCTCGTTATGACCTGACGTAAACGACACTCCAGGCATCTCTGCTGCGCGCACGGTTTCTCCACTCAGTCGCACCATAGGTAGCTAATGAGCCTACTGCTTGATCCTTCCGACTAAGGCACGGTCACGCCTTCGCCAGTTTGCCACAACACACCTATCGAAAACCTAACTTGCTGAAGCTTCTCCATTTATACCAACAACATGAGCCAACGGAGCTGCATCTTTAACCGCTTCAGTATTTCACTCCACATTCAGTAGATGTCACCAATGCGTAAAGCGTCAAAGATCTCGGCGTACTTTTCACTCGAAGCTAATCATTCAAGCCCATAAAGCAAAACGTGTGGGATGAGCAAAGACACCAGCATATTTTAGGCAGAAGTATGAGCTATTGGCAGATGTGGCAACATCTAACTAGCTAGAAACTATAAAGACAATGAAATTGATTTACTGTCAGAATATTCAAATGCAGTATCATTTCCCTTACATAGATTCCAGCACATAACAACAACCTCGGGAACGAAGTAGCTGATAAATTGGCAAGAAACAGCGCTTCGACCTAGGCCCATCTGTTATATTGGCAAACATACCACTAAACAGCTACTAGGACAAGAGCAGAGATCCAGACGAAATTAAAACATGATCAGCACGTCTAAACTTATATGGATAGGTTCCATCAAATCAATCAATTGAGCAAGAACTTGGTTACTTGCGGGATACTGCAGGCTCAGGAAACTCCTATAGATTACGTGAGATAAGGCAGGAATTCTCCCAACATGTACTTACGGAGTATAACGCATCTGCCAGAGGAAAAGCCCTGGCCTCAAAACTGGTGTCCCTATTTGGCGGTTTTATAATCTTCATGCACGATGTCACCAGAGCAGAACCATACCAGATAATTAAGTTTATCTCGGGAATTCACCCCTTTAGTTGGAGCACAATAGATCCTAAGTATCACAGTGCAGTTTTCATCACAGATTATTATTATTATCCAGCGAGCTCAATCGCAGATACTGAAAGCCCTCACTGTGGGGCAGCATGGTACGTTCGGAACGAAATATTTAGGCAGACCTAAACCTTGTATATGCCACAGATGAGTTAGTACAACTAATGGCAAGATACAACACTAAACTAGTAGCCTGGCACACTAACCATCGCGCAAGAGATTAGAGTCGGCTGTGCAGCCGGCGCAATAAGAATTTTGACGAAAGTTCGTTAAAGCGAAAGTAATAAAAAAAGTCGTTTATATAAATTTATACATTCCAAAAGTAAATAGTTTTATGCAAACCTATATTTTAATTAATTCATGCCGTATGTACAACAGCTTTATCTTAAGAATCTACTGCTGTTACAAAAAAAACCAAAAAAAAACACAGATGACTAAGCGGGCTTAGACATAGATACAATTTATATCATTATACATATTTACAGCTTGACGACTTTGTTTTCTTCTACACTTCCAATGTGCATCAATTTGATATCAGAAATTTATATCAGATATATGCTTCCATCTTCTTAACCCAAAAGCAAAACGTTACTGTTAAGGAAATATTTGTTTTTTAGAAAGTTTATTACCTATTGCAGTCACTATACAATAGTTCTAATCGATTATCATCAGCTTCTGCATGGATAACAAAAATTAAAAACTATTTTATTTATAAAACTAATAAACTAGTTATTGGAGAGTTCGTAAATTACAGATTTTTATAGTTAGTCATAAATTAAAACAGTTCCTGGCATATAACAGACATCTTCACATTGTCTAAGTAAATAGTTTACTAAAAAACTATAATTATATATTATACATTTTAAGGATAGCACTACATTTTCGTGTTATTTTTTATTGCGACTTGCTTCTTTTTGCACATAACTCACGTTAAATATATACAACCTGGTGGTTTTTTGTTTCTTCAAACATTTTCGTTGGGGCAGCAGTATGTTTTCAAACAGATTCAAATTTTTTATTTCACAATGTTATAGAGCATGTATAGCTATGTTTTAAATGATGTGCCAATAAACTTTAGAAGAAGCAGGCTTAAGTTTCTAAAGTTCCATTCAATAGCTTTAATAAATGGGTGACCAACCGTCTTTACATATAGTAATAGATCTATCACACATGGATGGTGCTTGAAATTGTATTTATAGGATATATACGGCAGACCCCTTATATTTTAGCATAGCTTTAAGACTTGAGTTTCTTTTTTGGGGGGGTGCTGGTAGCGCTCTCCGTATCGGAGTCGTCACCATTCATTAGATTTTGAAAGTTGGAATTATTTTGTGGTAACTTCTGTTTGACTGCTCTAATCTCAGTTGTATTTGTGTCTGACGTGGTAGCATATTTGGCAAATGTAGCCGAAACTTTTTGACGTAGTTCCTCTTGTGCCAAAACGGACAGATTGCCTGCAGCAAAAGTCCAGTTTTTAATCACCAAAGAGGGTTTACTGGTATGCATATTGATTTCGGGTAAGTAGCGTTCCGGATAGACTGGTTCCGCAGGTATATCACAGCAAGCCTGATTAATATCATGAGGCGTGCGCACCTGCAGTTTGCCGCTTGGCATTATCTGCTTATAAATTTCATCCAGATGACGATAATACTTTTGATTTAAGCGACAGCGATTGGCGGGATCCACTTGTTTAAGTGTACGATACTCAAATAGCGCATTTTGCAAAGCCACGCGGCAGTCCGTCACTAAGAGAAAAATCAGTTTGTTAGTTAAAAGTAAAAATTGTATCCAGATTCTGGCACTTACCCGTAGCATTTAGTTCTTCGGCCGTTTGGACCCAGGCCTTGCGCTTCTCTATGCTGCTGCACTTTTCGTAGGTATTAGGATAGCGACGCATTGTGGCTGTTAACTGAAAGGCATCCACGCAAGGTACTGTCTTGGTATAATCACTATCAAAATTGTCATCAGCTTGATTCGTTAGTATTGGGCTGCTAGGTGCTTGTGACTGGTTAAGCTGCTCCATGAGCTCCTCAGCGCTACCTGTAGGCGGCACTAAAACATTGTCTCTCTTTGGCGCTTCCAAGTTAAATTCAAAGGGATGGGCGCTGAACAGACGCTTGACTTCCTCAGTTTCCCAAGGCATTACAGAGTCGTTACCCTTGGCTTTAGCCAGCAGGCCTTTGTCTGTTATAGGTTTCATTAATGCCTCGTACATGCTGCAGCGTTGCACCTCTTCGTGGAATTTGTTGTACACAATGTAGAAGTATGGCTCGAAGGGATGATAACGCACATTGATTAGGAACTGGAATTTTTCCAATGCCTGCCACCAGTTTTGAGGCCAGGGATTTTCGATGCCGCGCTCCAAGTCCTCCAGATAGCTTTTAAAGGCGAATTTAAACATTTGCCAAACGTCGCTGGCATTAACTAAAATAGTGAAACAGAATTATTAGGATTTTAATAATGTAAGTGAAAAAAAATAAACTTACTATTGGGAAAACGTACGCGAGCAATATTCCAAACTTGTTGCTTTGCTTTACCCGCGTATGTTTTTAGACGTGGTTGCTCCTCGTTACTCATTTTATCTCTACGCAGATCGCTATACAAGTGCTCGTACTTCGAGCAATGCTCAATAATATCCGGCAACTGATCCTGATGCAACTGCCATTGATGTTTGCGAGCAATTTCATCAAATTTGCTAAAAAGCTTATGGGATGTTTCCCAAGCCTTAAATTTGCTTTTAAATGGTCGCATAAGCGTGGACATATTCGAAATTTGTGGAAACATGGCTATATTTCGCTTCAAAAAGTTCCAGCAGGCACGGCAAACGTGTTCTGAAATTAATAAGCTAAAGTTTAGACTCACGTATATTTAATCAATTTGGTTCTTATATTCACCTGGCATATGAAACTTGCGTGATATATGATACCAATAATCGTTACACTTAACAACTATCTCTGGATCATTGCAATGCAGCTGCGGGATTGCCATTACCTCTCTTATGAAGAGCGTCAAACGCGACATAGTCAACTGGTATTGCTGCAATAGCGATGCTCCATAAATGTGCAGCATTTTTCCCGTAAGTTGACTGTTAACGAATTCCACTTTTGGCTCCACCCTATCCGGCTCTATGATTAACACTTTTGCAACGTTGTTAGTTTGAGTAGTGCTGCTTGGTGTCGCACAGGGCACTGCGGTTTTAATGGTGCGGCTTTGTGAGTTGCTATTAATGCGTATGCTCTGCATTGTTGGGGCTGGCGGCTTAGAATTCATCAAATCGCTTTCGAGCATTCGAAGACTACCTTTTGCAAGTGGTGGAACCGCAGCACTGCTCAAGGGAGCTATCGAATTTAACAATGGCGTTGTTATTGTCTTCTCATTTTTGTTGGAGAGTGGCACCAATTTTGGCATACGCAGAGCCACTGGCATGCGTACCATGTTACCGTTGCCATTGCTTGGCGCTGGAGCACGTAAAATGCGGGCGAAGCCCTGTTTAAATAAATTCTGCTGCGGACCTAGACCCATTCTTATAATCTTGGGACGCTCGGAACGTATGTTAAACGGCGTAGTTGGCGAAATGTTAATGGTCTTTGGCCTTATTACAACTGGCATGGGCGCATTTTTATATAAGGAATTTTCTGCGGGCAAGCCACTTGAAAAAGATGATGGGGATAAAACTGGTGACGCTACTGTAATTGTAGTAGCAGGGTTTTGGATTAACTGCATTACCGGACGGTTCATGTGGCAGGTCGAGGGTGCTGCAACATTTGAAATCGGTTTAAGCGATCCCACGCTAACTATTTTTGGTATTATAAAGGTCTGTGGTGACGTGCTATTATGGCTAAGGCTCTTGTTGGGCGTGCTGATTGCTGGCTTGCCGATCACTGACTCGTCTACTGTTTGGCCGGCAAGCGTGACTATTGTATCGCTGATTACTGACGTGGTGCTGACTGCTGTCTGGAGGGGCTTAGTGATTAATGGCTCGCTGATCGTTGGCCTGCTGTCTGCTGTCGGGCTGGGCATGGGTATTATGCGTGTGCTAAACGTTGGCTTGCCGACTACTGTCTTATTGAGCATTGGCTGTGGCAATACTGATGTGTTAGCCAACGGGTTGCTCACCACTGGTTTTATGCCTTTTGGCAGTGTCACTATCTCTATTCCTGGCTTTGGTGGATATACAATGGCAAGTGGTAAACGGGGCGTTGATGCAGATTGTGGATTGTCTGTATCTGTACCATCCTTAGATTTAGACTTGCGATTGATACTTCGTGTGGTCATTAACGCATACATGTCGCCAATGGTAGTCTCAAAGAACCATTTGTCCTGAAGCTGATACCCACAGCGACGCATTTCAGCTAGTTCTAGATAAAACGTGCGCAGTGTTAACCAAGTAACCTCACAGCTTTGAAATTCATATGACGTTATTTGACCAATGCGCCGCCAAAGGTCATGATAACGCTTGGGCTTCTGCTTATTCTCAATGTATTGATCAATTATTTCACACAAATCGATTTGTTTCTTTAGCAAGTTGAGTAGAGTAGTTATACCACGGAAATGCTCTATGGGTTCATGCCAGGCGTCCCTTAGATAGTACGAAACCTTGCAAACGGTTCCCTTACTGTATGGAAAACATGTTAAAGAGTTGTCTTTAAATAAGTATAATAACTTACGTTCTTCCAATATGCGGCGCCAGAAACTGTAGATGACTTTGCAGCGCTGTGCTCGATCTGAGGTGCGTGTGTTCCCATTCAAAGCGCGTATGCAGATGCAGCCACGTTTTCATAAGTTTCGTGGCTTTTTGACCTAGCTCATTGGATATGGCGCCCCAGACGTAACCACGATGGCGATAGTTCCAATAGCTTGGGTGATGCGTATTGTAAAGTTGAGGATAGGGTCGCACACAGTCTATCAGTTTCACCAGCTCCTTGGTAAGTCTAAACGAACGCATGCCGCTTCCATCGTCGTCCTCGACATCTATAATTTCTGCTTCCGACACAATACGCACTTTACGCTTCGATTTTGGCTCTAGAACGTCACGGTGGTGCCGTACTTTAAAAGGGCAGACCTTTACATGTGGATATAAGAATAATAATTCCTGCTCATAGAGCATTATAGGACGACGATGATGCGCATTGTTATGATTTTGATTATAAAACTTGCGCAGGCGATGTACATGACACTGATATTTGTAACGCAGCTCTGCCCACGCGCTAAGGCATTCACTACATTCCAGAGCTAGCTGGTTGGCAATTCTTGACCATGTTTTCTCCTTGTAGCTAGAATTTTGAAAGTGTTTGTTTTTCGCATCATAAAGCGCAGGATGCTTGCGCACCAATGCGATAAGCATGCGATTAGTTTGATAAAGCGTTGCACTGACGGATTTAGAGGATTCTGCTGTGATAGTTGATGACGATTCTAGTATTTTAATGCTGGAATTGCTCGAACATTCATCTTCAGTTAGATCGAACGAAGGCGTTTGTTCTTCGCGTTCTTTTCTGCTTGTTGCAATGGATTCTGAGCTTTCTAAACGATAATATTGACATTATATTAGTAAGCAAACAAAATTCACGAGTTGCGCACCTTCGATATTAAGTGGATTCGGTTCCTTGGTGGCTGTGTTAAGTAGCTCTAATATGCACTCGTCCATGTTGCAAGTTGCGTTTCCTTTTTAGTATTTCTAATATATAGTCTACGATGTTTGTCAAATAAATGCAACGCTGTGAATTAATATCTTTAGTAAAGCCATTTAAATTGCCTCTGTTATTATTCAAAAATCGTACCTTTTTTAAAAATACCTTTATTCACTAAATAATCCAAAAATTCGACATTTCAACAACCCTAATGCTAAGTTTATGCCGCTTCGATATGCAATTATCGTTATTGTTATCGCCTTAGCACACACTTATCGCCAAGTGTTACCACACATTCAACAGCTGTTATGTCAGCAGCTGTAAATAAAAAATATCTCTAAGAGAATGTAACATAAAAAACATATATTTTCGGCTTGCACAAACGTAATATATACTTTTAGCACCATCAGGTCCAGGGTGTAATGAGGGAATAAGGCCCTTGATCCAAATCAATCCAAAGAAACACAAAAAGTGAAACTGAGCACGACTGATGGTGTCTCGCTCTTGCAAAGAGAGATACTTGTCAATCCAAAGAACAGAAAGTTTGGAACAAAGGGCGGTTGTTGTTGTCCCGCTCTCGCAATAATTAATTAACGTTTTTTGACTAATCGGATCTATGGTGGCCATATAGTAAAACGGTTTTAATAAGATTTGGTATAGTGCTTGGGAATTTGGAACAGTAAAAAACTTTCCAACGCCTAATTTGATTTCGACATCTTTATTAACCAACGAAGCACAAATAAATTATGCTTTGAAAACGTTGTTTTGACCGATTGGTCTTATGGTGGCAACAAAACATAGTCAACCGATTTTGTAAAAATTTGGGACAATTTTAGGAAACTCTAACTTACTCTCGATATCTTCATAAACAAACGAATTATGCATCCATAACTTTGGGGTTTTCGAGGGTTTGCCGAAAGTTTTGCTGCTCTAGCTCTATGTTCTTCTAATATGTCGACTTCTACCGATTGGCCAAATAAAATTTTTTATACGGGGGCCACACTGGAGAAAGCAAAAACGTTTTAGCTGCCGAAGCATCAATTTACCTTTTTGTTTTCGTACAATTTTTGCAGCTGCTTCGGCTATTTTTTTGTGGCTGCACCCATTAGAAATAATGTTAACTTTTCAGCAGCACGAAAACATTTTTTGCTTTCTTCAGTATGGTCCGCCTTATGCGCCCATTCGAAATATTTATAAAGCACAGAAATAAGTTTACTTGCAATATTTAAACTGCAGCCGAGAAAATCACGACGAAACAAAATCCGCAACTAATTTACACTCCACACCAAACAGTGTGTCTCTAATAAATAAATATAGTAATTTTTTGCCGTTTTTTTCGTTTTGTGGTATTTTTTAAAGCGTTTGTGGTATTTATCGAAGTTTTGTTGCGGTATTTTGGGTTGAAATATAAACGGTTGCAACAAAATCAGCTGTTTTTTGCTTTAAATATGCTAATTAAAAAATAAATTAAGAAACTATGGGGCTCCGACCCCATTGTGTGTTTTGCATGTTAGCCACCGTGAGGCCTTCTATATTTATTTTTAAAATATCCCGGCCATAATATACCCTGCAGTTTCCTTATTTTTTAACAATACAACAGTCGTACCTAGCCGACTTTAAAATACCCTGTATCAACGTGTTCACTTAGTTTGTAAAGGATCTTCTAGGCGAAGGGGTTTAAATTTGGTTTCTGGGCAATGAACAGACGAGATTATGTGGAATGCTTTAATTTGCTTAATAAAATAGTTGTAGAGTAAACAGTAAAAACTGTTGCGGGGGACGGGCGGGTGATATCCCAAAAAGCAAAAAAAAAAAAATGTTTTCATTTTAGACCGGTTTTGAAGATTGTAGGTTCTTTAAAAATATTCGCCTGTGTTCTAGATTTTGATTTCGACAAAAGTGTTCTTTTCTTTCTTTTTTGCCCCTTCAAAAATTTAGTATTACAACTTGCCAACTGACCAACTAGCCAGCTATCGATAAGTTCATGTGGTAGAGTTGCCACAAGTTCTCGAACAACTAACTAAATAATTATTTTTTCTTTTTGCCAACATCATTCAATGAGTGAACAATTTTTTCTCTACTTACAAATTTTGTACAATTTATTTTATATACATATTTTAAGCCATATAACTTATAAAACACCTTACTTTCATTCCACTCAACCAGCATGTACACACAATTTTAATAGACAAATTTTTTAATAAAAATATATAATGAAAATTAACCATTATCCGTTTATCTGAACACTTCTTAATTTTCTTAAAACATTAAAAAATAATCCAAAATAAATTTTAGTGACATTAAATGCATTTGTTTAAGTAAATAAAGCCACTTTTTGACGGAATCAAAATCTACAACACGCCTGATAGTTTTGGTTATGGCGGCAAAACAGAACAGCTGTTCATATTTTTGCAATAAAAAAACAGACAGCACTTTTTTTTTTAGTATTTCGCATACACTTCCGTAATTAGAGAAGACGAAGAACGCATCAACCGTTTGCATACCAGATCTAAATTGTTTAAAGCTGCTTAATAATGCAAATGTGATTATAAAGTCCTAAAATTTTTTTTTTTTAATATAAACAAAATACATTAAAGATCCAAGCAATCATATTTAGTTGTTTCGATTGTCAACTATCGTTATTGTTATCGCCATATGTTATTAATCGTCAATTGTTGCCACTCTTTGCAGCTATACGGCAACGCCCTAACGAGCAGCTGCAAACTTTAAATAATTTGTAAACAATTTTTTTTGATTTCGTTTTTTAAAGTTAACAATTAAATGCAGTTTAATTAATTATTAGTTGCTTAATTTGTTAACAACCTGCACAATGTGGGCACCACTATGGCGCTGTGTCGCACACCCAGCTAAGCACATGCTCTGCCGGCAATATCGCATAACAATCGCGTGCTCTGCCAAAACATTTGTGGATCATGAAAATCAATTTGCACACAGCATTTTGGTAGCTTCATTAAAACCCTATCAAATTTTTAATACAAGCAAAGAGCAACTTGCTATATCAGCACAACTAGGTACAAACGCACCTCTACGCGTTTTGGAACCAACAACCCCAACAGCTGCATCTGTCGATGAGCTCTTTAAGGATTTGCACGCTTTGGTGTCGCATTGTAGACACACCCAAACGTGCATCAGTGATGTACGCTTTGAGAAATTTACACAAAACTTCTGTGATAATCTACATTTGCTCTCTGATACACAATTGATCGAAACGCTGCAGCTGCTTAAACAATTGCCCACGCCTGCTTCCACCAAATCAGCTAACTATATGGAGCTGTGGAACACCTTGGATATTGAATGCTGTCGCCGCATTGATCAATGGCCTGCCCAGCAGCTGCTGCTGGTCTGCGATGCTTGGTTTCAACTAGGCTTGGCCAGAATTGGTGAATTTGTGTGGCAGGCCTTGCGCAAACTGGGTCGCAAGGTGCGCAAGATGCCGCCAGAGCAGCTGGTGCAGTCCATGTTTTTGTGCAATGTGCTGCGTCGGCCTGTCTTCGAAATGTTTGACTTTGAGGCGAATTTGGCACGTTGTGTGCAACAAATGACGCTGGCTGAGCTGGGCGTTATGTCCATGGGCTTTTTTAAGACACAAACACCCATACGCAATCCGGACTTGCTGCAACAGTTGTGTGTACGTCTTGAGGCCGAACTGTCCGTTGTAGAGGACATTACACTAGTGGCGCTGCTCAAGGTGCTGCGTTACAGCAGTAAACTGCCGCAGGTTGACTGCCTGCTGCAACTTATGCAACAGCTAAAACAGCAGGTACAGCGTGTCTCACTGGTAAGCTGTTTGCATATGGCTTTGCTGGGCTCTGATCTGCAGAGCTGCGATGAACAGCTTAACGAGTGCATACTGCAGCGTTTTGAACGCGAGCTGGATACAGCGCGGCTTAAAGACTTGGAGCGCATTTGCTTTGTCATAGCGCTTTTTAATTACAACAGCGCTTCGGGCGTGGAGCAGCGTATTTGCGAACGTTTACCTGCCCTGCTTCGGCAGCGTATAGATGAGATCTTACGCTATCCACGTTGCTACACCAATTGCCTGCAGTTCCTTAGCATGCGTGGCGTGCATGACATCGAGCTGCTTAAAGTGGCGCTTGAATCACGTTTTGTGCAACACACCCATCGCACTGGCTTGCCTGGACGCGAGTACTTTCATTTGGACTCGTTTGTGCAGCTGCTGGGCACTCACTATGATGGGCCGCGGCTTACGGACAAGCAGCGGCGCACCATGGGTAAACTCTACACACAGTACATACCCGAGCGCAACAGTCGCTACAAGCTAAACAGCACGGATCGCATTCTTTTGGAAATACGCGATAGTGTGTCTACATTTTTACGTGCCAACTGTTTCAAGCATGTGCTGCCGCATTATGAGCGCTGTGATCTGGTCATCGGCTATGATAGAAAACAGCAACGCGCCGTTGCCTTAAATCCCGAGTGCCCCCAGGACTATAGCGGCACAATATTGACGCGCAGTCATTTGTTGGGCGCAAACGAAGCGCCGCATATGGATACTTTAACCATTGTTATAGCCGGTTGGAATAATGTTATTCGGGATAAAAACCGACATACGGGACAGTTTGACTTTAAGCTAAAGCAGCTACGCCAGCTGGGACACAAACCCGTAGTGGTGAGTAATGCTTAATGTTCCATCAAATGCAGAAATATTTAATATTTGCTCAAGTCTGAGGTTTTTGCATTTGTAACTTGTAGCGGCTCCGCTAACTGCTCCTTCTACCAATGATTTTATTTTTGATTCTTAAATAATCAATTTTTACCATTGTAATGAAGCGCATCCAAGCCCCAAGAATTCCTTTCTTTATAAAATAATGAATTTTTAGCAACCGTTTAGTTGCTTGGCCTGTGTGCGATCTGTAGTACGATTGGAACTCTAATTGGGCGGCATGTTAGTGTGCCCAGGAACACATCTGGATGGAGACTATGCATTGCAATACTCAAGAAATTAAATATAAGATAGAAACCTCTTTTTGTGGTTTACATAGTAAATTTAATACACAATTTGTATGAAAAAGTTTAACATTTGCTAGTTTAAAGCTAGGCTGGCCACAAGCTAGTTGCTATGTATAAATTATTTAATGCATATATGTATGGATATGTAATGTACATACATACATATATACATACATGCTTCATTATTTGTATAAAACTAAAAACAAAACTAATGCTATCTCTTTTCTATACAGATATATTGGCATGAATGGCGGGAGCTGGAAACGTCCACCGATCGTCAGTCATTTATTAAACGTCGCTTGACTGCAGCGGCCAATATCTAAGGTGGAGCTTGACGAAATCGCAGCAATAACAAACAGGACAAAGTAAATGCACAAATCACATATACACAAAAAAAAAATAAGCAACGAAGCAAAACAATGGAAATTTAGTTAACATAGGATTTACGGACTGGGTCACAGCATGCCAAGCATGGCCTTTTTGGTGTACTCATAGACAACAAATAGCGTTGCAGTGGCGGGTATTGTGCGTAGTACTGAAGGCAGCAGTCCACGATAGAGCGCCATAAAACCCTCACGACGTATAATATCCGCTCCAACAGCCAACATGCCCTCGTTAAGGTTTTTCACCTGTATGCGACTCTTGATGACATCAGCGGGAAAGGTGGAAGTCCAAAGACAAACGCCGCCAACGGCACCAGCCACCATGGTGCGCACTGGACCAATTTGATCTTTGGTTTGATCGGGTCTAAGAACGAAAAAAAACATAAGTTCAGTTAAAGAGCTACAAGCTATAAGTCAACTGGTACTTACTTGCGCAGCAGCTCACGTGTGCCTTCATAGCTGCCAAAGAAAAAGAAGTAGCCTGGCATTTCCCGCACAAATGTAGAGCTCAATCCGCGATAGAAGCCGCGTATGCCTTATGTAGAAAAAAAGAGAAAGCATTTTATAAAACGTTGCAGCAGTCAGTATGCTTTTCGCACAGTCAAGGTACACATAAACGTCATACTATTTATGGCACACAGCTGGGGAGCTGCTGCACTGATAAGCCCTGGCTGGAAATCTAGTTAAGCTACCTAGAATTGTAAGCTAATCAAGTTGTTTTTGGTTTAGTACTAAGCTACACTTCTCCATGTTGTTTGTATATTTTCAAATGTTATATTTTTCTAAGAAAAATTTCCTGATAAGTTAAACCCATTTTGTTTTACATGAACCATGGCCAAACATGCACGCGCTTATGTTAAACTTTTGAACCTAGGAGTAGCTATGTTTGCTAATCTGTTTGTATCCAATTTAAGTCGGTTTGCAAGCTGTTCCTAGAGAAGAACGAACCTCAGTTAGTTGACTATATTTTGTTGTTAAGCAAATATAACAAATATTGTTTATGTTTATTATAATGTACCAGTTTTTTGTGATGAGGATGTGTATATGACTTCCATAAGAGTTAATAATCTCTAATTTGTAAAATAACCAAGTTGTATATATGAGTGCATATGGATGCGTATGTCATTTTGTACAAAATTACAGAATAATGTCGATTTCTATTCTTCTAATAACCACATCGAAAAAGCTGAACTTAAAAATTTGTATATTTCTTTGGAGCGTTTAAATAGTGTTAATGCAATGTGTTAAGCTGTAGCCTTCATCCAGGAGGACATATAAAAGACTTAACTAGCTATTAACTAAAATGTTCAGTACTCAAAGCAAATCGTTTAAGTCTTGTTTGTCTGTCATCCAAAAACCGAAATGGATTATGGAAATAATCATATATTTTAGCCATGTTCTGCTGTCTATGTCTATCCTTCAGTTCGTTTGTCCGTATTGCCTGTTTTGTGAATACCAGGCGCATGAAATATTGGCACAAGTTGGATTTCATGGTCTAGTTTATATTTGGTTCCGCTTTTTCCCAAAATATATTTTTATATGATTTTGAGATATAAGTTATGCATGTGTTATAAACTTGAAATTCCATCTAGCTTGAAAATTATAGTTTGTTGAGAGAGAATATATTCTTAGTGTAAAAAATTTATAATTGTTTGTTAACTTTGAAGGCCAGAAATAAAATATTTTTTGTTTTACCTGTTCATTGTAAACCTATTTATACATATATCTTGGGTTATTAGGCCCCTTACTTCTAGAGTAAAAGATTGTTGCTCTAAAACTTTGTACTCGCTCGTATTAGGAAGTATTCCGACCTTATGAAATGTATATGTACTAAATTGTTGAGCTTTAAGTGGCCGTGCCAATATAAAAACCACAAGATCTGGGTGTACCAAAATTTAATAAGATGCGCCCAGTTCCGAAACTGTTAAAACTTGTAGCTACGTCTTTTGACCTGGAACTTGATGCATTTCTATTCATTTGTTAGCTTGGGCAGACAGAAATCATTTTAGGGCCCGTACTTCTACAGTAAAAGTTGGTTGGTCTAAAAGTTTGTACAAAAATGTTTGTATAAAAATGTGGAAACAATAAGATCTAGGTATACTAAATCTAGCCAAAGATGAGCTAAGTTTCGGAACAGTTAAATTATGAGGTTTTCGTGCATATTTTTAAGCCTATTGAACCGAAACTTGATGAGTTTCTAATCGTTTGTTAAATTGGATGTCCACAAATCGTTTATTCTGACTTATTCATTTTAAGCTTCTTAGTATAGCTTGGGATTTTAGACCCATTACTTCAAGTGCAAAAGGTTGTTGGCACGAGCGAGAAGGAAGCGTTTTCAAATCTATAAAGTATATATTGTACATGGACTTGCGTTATTAGACAGCTGAATATAGAAACCCCTAGATCTAGGGACAACATATCTTACTGAAGATGCGCTAAGTTCTGAAGCAGTTAACATTTGAAGTTTGGGGTCTCCAGAGTTCAATGGTAAGTAACGTGAGAGAGCAATACATTCAGGTTATTTAAAAATGCACGAAATCAAAGAAAGTACAAAATTTGTTAGCAAACTACTACTTTTAAGAAGAACAATATGTAACTATAGTTATGTACAAGTTAGGATCATAGTGTCATGTGGGCCTAATAAACAAAACAATGCCAAAATTTGGTTAAAAAATAAATTAAAACTTGAAAGATTGCCAACAAAGAGGTCCGGTTCTTAAGTTTGGGAAAAAAAATAAGGAACGGACTTTTTACGGGCAGAGACTTAATATGGAGGGCTTCAACAATCCACGTTAAGGCTTTTAACGAATGCCACTCATAATAAAATGGTGAAGCTATAGAAATTTGAACAAAACAGAGATTTTAGAGTACTGGGCGTCCCGTTTCTGGTGCAACGGCCTCATATTGAGGTCTTTACCCAATAAGAGTATTTCATCATAGAATGATGTAAAATTTGAAGGGGTGATTCCCCCCGGGCACGGAGTTTTCTCAGGGGCCCGGTGTAATTACTGTCGTACTGTCTTGATTCAAGCTGAAGTTGTAATAGAGGGGCCGGTACAGTTTTCCCCCGGGCCCGGATTTTCTCTCTACGGCCCTGTGTATATACATGCATATGTGCGCGTGCCTATGTATATGGTATCTATGAGTAGCAAGTGTTTACAGATAGACCAAGCGATTATCTTTATATAAAAAGTAAAAAAAGAAACAACAAAAGCGCGCTAAATCTAATCAGCACAATCCCCCAAAATAACAATAATAATAGCCACATGGCAATAGCTACTTACCCTCCGTGCGCCAAATATAGCGTGTGAGTGTCCAAGGCGTATGCAGCTTGTTCATGCCGGGCTCTACAAAATGCTCCATTTCACGCAAAGCTTGCAGCTTGCACTTGATCAGCTCGGTGGGACAAAGCGTGAGTGTAGAGAAAAATGCAGCCAAAGAGCCGGCACAGGCATTCTGTGGCGTGGTCAGCTCGCTGGTTAGCTCCTTGCCCAGCAGAAAGGCAACAAACTTTTGGCAACCGCCATATGCAGCAAACAGCACCGAGTTCTCGGCCACATTGGCAACAACAGCGGGCAATGAGCCGGCATAGAGACCACGTGCAATACCATCCTTGCGATAGGTCTTGACAAAACAGTCTACCATGCCGCGATAAACATCTGGAAAGGTTTGTAACTTTACCTTGACGGTGTCCAAAGGCTGCGAGACATAGACCTGAGCAGCGCCGCCTACAAATGAGCTGTTAATTATCAATTAATAAGCGCCATAGCGCATTTAATAGTTACCAATCGACCCCGCTGTAAAGTCAATGAGTCCCTCTACAAAGTTGATGTTGTTGCCGGTACCGCCTCCATGCATATCGAAGTGTAGTGCGTATCTGAGCGCGTTACCAACTAATAACATGAGCGTGCTCGGCAAGCTACGCAAACTGAGCAGCCAACTGGTGGCCAGCTGTATAACGCTTTGTCGCTGCTCTAGCACTTCTTCCTCCTCATCGTCGTAGTAGATGCGCAGCTCTTTGGCCTCTCTTATGACTTGCTCAAATGCTCTGAGTACTTCATCCGGCGCCATTATCAGCGATTCGGTGCTCAGCTTGACAGCGTCAATAATCGGCGGCAGCACACTTCTCTCGCCATCATTCCAAAAGTCGCTTTTTATTGTTTTAGTTCTTGGTAATCGTGCACTGCACTCCCTGAAGCCGTTGAAGCCATGCTGCTGCTCTTTGGGGCTGCTCCAACTGCGAAAATTACTTTGATTATTTTCATTCATTGGCATATCTATTGCGTCATTATAGCGCGCTGGCGCTCTCTCTCTCTCTCTCTCTCTCTCTCTCTCTCTATCTCTTAGTTGCTGCCGCTCTCTCTCTTTAGTTCGTCTGCGCGTGCCGCTGCTGCTGCAGCTTCTGCTCTTATCAATTATTTTAATCTTCCGTTGCCTCGTTTATTGCCTTTTTTATTGTTTGTTTTTGTTTGGTGCACCTTGCCTTTCGTTTGCATGCATGCTTTACTATTTCACGCCCCTTCCCATCAAATTCAAAATTGTGTAGCGAAAATCAAAAAATTAAATCTGAATCAAAACACAAGGCGAACGCAGCAAGTTACAAATAAAATACAAATTACAAAAAATTAAGAAAAAAGCACCCTGTTTTTTTTTTGCTGTTATTTTTCACGGTCATCAAACTCTTAAGCTTATCAGAACACAAACAACAAGAACGTACGCTTTCAGGGGCGTCAACGATGCACAGGGACGCATTAAAGCATGGGCCGCAGGCGCCCACGTCCAGGGGCCCTATATGACGTGAAAATTAGTTTGAAAATTTCAAAGAGTTGTGTTGTAAAAAAAGCTGCAGTAGTAGCAGCAAAATGTGCTTGAAAAATAATCAAAAAAAACACGATTTAGTTAGATTTCGATAGCATTATCTATAGTACAGTTTATCGGTTTAAATACACTTATGCAAAATTATCTATAGTAGGCATTGGAAAAAATTTGCAAAAACTTTACAAGTGTAACAAATATAACGAAAGAAAAATTTTGACAGAAAAACTCGCTGTTTTGAAAGGCACGAAGTTTAAAAAATTAGCCAAAAAAAATAGGATTTTCTTATACATAACTGTTCGATTTATCGATTTAATAGTGCAATTTATCGTTATATTACACTTATGGAAAAGTTTTGGAAGGTACGACGCTTAATTTTGAATGCCCAGCAAAATATAAATAATACCAAAAAAAATAAAAAAGCATAATAGGAATAAAATATATAGGAATTTTTTAACTAGCCTGAAGGCCTACATTGCTCTGGCTATAAACCTTTTATAGTTTAGAATAATCTTCTACTTTATAATTATATAAATAAATATAAAAAAAAAAATCGAAATATAAGTGGCAAAATATGTCGAAAGAATGAAAGAAACTTTTTTTGTTTTCGTATAAATAAATTGTTTAAGAATTAAAAAAAATGTGAGTACTAAAAAATTTAAAATTTTAATTAAAACTATTAAATTTTAATAAACAATTAAAAGTAGTTTTTTGTCAAATCCACGAACATGTAAACGGTGACTAGGGTTGAAAAAAAATATTTTACTAATATATTCTGAATTTCGAAGTTAATTTATCGATTTAATAAAGCAGTTTATAATTTTAATTATACTTATCGCAAAAAATCTGCAGAAGACTTTGGAAAAAAGTCAAAGAGAACCCAGTAAAAGAAAAGTGTGGAATCCTAAAATTGTTTAAATAGCTACATCGTAAAAAAAAAGCGAATAGGAATCTACAATAGAAACCAGGAACGGGCCCAGGCCGTAGATAGAAAATCCGGTCCCGAGTGTGAAAATGTAGCGGCCCTTCTATTACACCTATAGCTTGAATTATTGTGTTCTATAAGTACGACGAACCTTATCACTCGAAAAAGACAATGCATCGGAACAGAATTTTTTCAGCATTTCAGAAAATTTTATTACGACAGTAATGACAGAAAGTCTCTATTAATTAAAGACACCGCCGTTCGGATTCGGCTATAAACTGTAGGTCCCTGTTCTCTTTGAACAGTTATTAATAGAGATCCCCATGTCCCGCCCAGGGACGACTGACAAAAAAAAAAAAAAAAAAAAAAAAAATTGTCAGTCAGGGAATTATTATATATTATATAATGACACCGGGCCCCTGAGAAAACTCCGGGCCTAATTCACCCCTCTCTCCTATACATATTTTGGTTACTGTAGTTTTTTCACAAACAGATTACAAGAAATGCTTTTTTAGATCCTTTGGGCAAAAAGCTTGAAAATTCCGAATATTTGAAACGATTTTAATATTATTTTTGGTTAAAAACATGGAGTTTTCAAAGGTTTTAAAAATTTTCTGTAAAGCTATAGAATTATCTTTTGGGTTAACTTACAAATTTTGAACATGGTTACGCCCCCGATAGAAACAGTTTTGCTAACAGAACTACATAGTAGTCATCTGAATTTTTATCTTTTACTGGACCGGATTACAATCTTTAGGTATAGTCCAAGTAGGTATAAAATATAGCAAACTACACCCAATTCTGTTTCTACATGGTCGTTTTTTACAAGGTTTTGAAATAACACGTTCTAGAAAAAAAAATATTTTGATATTTGATTAAAGATTGTAAAGAAAATATTTTTATTAGCTTTTAGAAAATTCTTTTAGGCTTTTAGGGAATTCCGCTTTATAATTTATTTTCATAGCAGCTTATAAGAACTTACTTCCTGTCTTTTTTTACACGATTTTTTCTGGAACGTATCTGCCGTGTAAAACTAGAATTAGATTTATATTAATATATTTTTAATAAATTTATAAAACCTGGTAGAGTTTAAACATTTTGTTTAAAATAATCCGTTTAGTGGGGCCGCTAGATGGCGCAAGCAAGTTGCTGCATGTTCATACATATATGTATGTGTGTATTGGAAAATCGACTAGTTGTAGTTGAAAATAGAATACTTTACATAAAATTATAAAAAAAGGTAGGTAGGTGTGGTTGCTGCGCAAAGCACGCAGAGGGCGAAGTCCCCTAATATGCTAATAAAAAAAATGTTTCATATATTTTGTTTTGTTTGTTTTATTTTTTTTTCAAATAATTTTTCTTTTGTTATTTAATAATCGATAATTTTATTTTACGCTTTATGTATATATGTATACATATATGCATATATATATCATTATCAGCGTCAACGTCACTCATTGTGCTCAGAACTGATCTATATGATCAGCATTATTATCGAATATATGTATATACTATATATATCGCTTTTATTATAATTATTATTATTATCTGCATCATTATCATTGTTATGAGTGTGTGTTGTTGTTTGAGTGTTATATATATATATATATTTTTTTTTTTTTTTGGTATAATTTTGCGTTTATATAAATTTAAATTTAATAATGTACATAATATGCATTAATTTATTTACTTGCTATATATATATCTTTTATAACTGTATAAGTATGTGTATAAGTATGCATGTACATTTATATATATATATATTTTTTTTATGTATGTATGCGTATAGCGCTACGCTCAAACATATTTCACTTTAATTTTAAAAAAAAAACTATAAAGGCTTACCAAAAAACAAAAAAAAAAAAAAATATTATTAGTTATATATCATTTATGTATATGCCATTTACATAAATTTATTTATTTTTTTTTAATGCTACATAAATGTTAATGCTGCTTGAGCTAAGTTCCTGATCGGTCATACTTACTTATGTATGTTATCATATGTTTCTGGTATTTATTATTTTCATGTTTTTTTAAGCATTTTCGGTTTTTGGTATTTTTTGTGTGTTAACATATTGATTTTAAGATTTAGTATTTAAGCTTTTTACACTTGTGTTTTTTTTTTTAAGACTTTATTTAGTTTATTTATATAATTAGATTTTAGCGAGTGTGCCGCGATTTATGCTTTTGGGGGCAGCTTTTCTTGGGCCAGCTTTGGTAGTTTTTCCATTAACTAAATCCTGCTGAACAGTGTACAGGACTTAAACTCGTTTTGCGCAACTTTTTGTACTCGTTTAGAATTTCCAACTTGTTTTATGGTGTAAAAATAGCAATGGGTTTTTTTTCGTTTTAAAACATACATTTATGCGGCAATTATACAATTTATGTTGGTATTTTTTTGGTATTTCTTTTTTAGCTAGTGAATACACTGTACAACAGCTAAATTGGTGCATGGATGTTTTCAATTGTAGATGATAGTGAGTAAAAGAATTTTGCGTTCTGAGGCAAGATGTTTTTAATCTATTTTTTAGTATTTTTTTTTTAGGTCTTTGGCCACACCTAGCAAGTAAATGAAGTAAACTAAATTATTTATTTTAAAATTTTTTTTTATTGCAAAATTTTGGAAAAAATTTTGATTAAAATTTAAAAAAAAAAATATTTAAGTTTACTTGCAAAATTTAGGGAAAAATTTGATTAAAATTTATAAAAAATTATTAAAATCAGAATTTAAAAAATGCATTAATTAACTTTAGTTTACTTGCAAAATTTAGGAAAAAAATTTGATTAAAATTTATAATTAAAAATTCAAGAGTACTTGCAAAATTTAGGAAAAAAAATTTGATTAAAATTTATAAAAATTATTAAAATCAGAATTTAAAAATGCATTAATTAACTTTAGTTTACTTGCAAAATTTAGGAAAAAAAACGATTAAAATCAGAATTAAAAAAATTTATTTATTTACTTTAGTTTACTTGCAAAATTTAGGAAAAAATGTTAATTAAAATTTAAAAAAAAAATTTTTAAAATTAACAAGTAATAAATTCTATGCTATAAATTTTACAGCTCAAGATTTAAGCAAAACATGTGTATTATTTTAAAAAAAAATTTAAGTTAAAATGCTTTTTTTTTTTAAATTATATAAATAAAAAATTATAACAGCTTAACTTAAAGTTGCACTTAAAAATGCTGCAGATAAATAATTAAGCTTATTGACTTCTTTTTTAAAGCATAGTTGTGTTTTTGAGTTAAGATTCGGTTTCCGATTTACTATCATCCACAATTGGCATTATCTATGCACCAAAAAAATGTTCCACAGCGTTATTAGGCTTCATTGTTGGGTTTATTACATAATTATGTGCTAGTTTTATACATATACAACTATACATATTAATAATATTTAGTGATATACAAAAAAAAAAACATACATATACAGCCCAACTTGCTTTTAATTTTTTTTAAAAATCAATTTACACTTAAACATATTGGCACACTAAATTTTTTGTTTTTTTTTTTTTGTCTTTGGTTTTATTTAATAAAAAATTAAATAACTTAAATTTTTAGCATAAGTTATAAGTTTTAGATATATGTGTGTGTATTTATGTTGTTAGCATATAATTAAGCGTAAATATCTATTTTATTTTATAGTATAATTACATGCAAGAACTGAGGAACCAAAAATTGCTATGTTTAAAACTTATTTGCGCTTCAAATTGAACTATTAGAATGAATCTGTAAGACACAGTGCAACAAAGTTAAAACAAAATTTTTGGAACTAGTTTTTCCAAGCGAGACTCTTATGAAGGACACATAAGATAAGGGATTTTTTTCGAGCGTCTAAAACAGACAACATTTTGATCGAAATGAACAGGAGCGGATTCAAGCAGGGGCAGAGGATGCTACGCACAGAAGCCCACATATGACTAGAAAATTAGTTAAAAAATTTGGAATATTCAGAAAATTTCGTTTCATCGAAATGACCAGGGCCGTATTACAGCATGGGACGCCCAAAAAGTTTTGTCTTCATAAAATGTGTTGACAAAATTTCGTCACATGAAAATGACTAGTGCCGTATTGTAACATTGGGCGCCGGGGCCAAGGACCCAAAGTAATGAAGAAAATTGGCAGGTAAACGTAATAGCGCTCCCATTTTACGCAGCCCTTGGGCCCAACGTGTTTTAATCCAGCCCTGAAAATGTGTATACAGCTTATACACTCAATTAAAACTGTCTACTTGACTTGTTTGTTTAAGATTGAACGCCTTAGTTTTCCTACAGTGCTTGAGCCGCCACATGTTTTAATGCGGCCCTGGAAAAACTTGTACAGTTTACACTACTACTACTACTGTCGTCTTTCTCTCCTAGTGTAGCATTGGGCCTCACAGTTTACACAGTCAATCAAAAATGTTTTCATTATGTTCGACAAGTTGGAATTGGATCGGACAAATGTCTATAAGACAGGGGACGAAGATTTTTCCTAGAAGAAACTTCACCTCAATAGCTATAACGCTTTGACCCAGTATGCTTCAATGCATCTCTCGTGAAGACGTGTTGGAAGATTTATCACTCAAAGTCCGACATGGAAAAGTCAGTTCCAAAAAAAAAACTTGTTTGATCTGTGTTACAAATCTTGTGGGTATTATGTGCTAGACGCAGATCATGCTATCCGTCGAGACCAAAGAGCTTTCGCTTTTTTTTCTGAAAAAATTTCGCGAAAAAACTTAAGCGCAAGTGCAGCCGAACCGTATCCGGCTTAACCTAAATCATATACAACTGCGTTTAGATCATATCTTAACTAGGATATATGATAGTTATAGTACACATAGTTATATATAGCTTTAGTTACTGCCTGCCTGTCGTTTTGTCTCTGTATTTCAAGTTTACATAATACAAGTATATAGTCGGACACACACACACACACACACACATATATAGCACACAACATAGAAACTATCTCGTTTAGTAGTAAGCCGGAAACGGATGATAGTTTGATGGATTGGAAGCATGATGATTAGCCGATGGTAATACCGGTGGTGGTCTAACACCCGGATGATAGTTACTCGAAGCAACCTGATGATAGGCACCAAAACTACGTGCCATATGACGATTCTGTGCCACCGCTGCTGCCGATTCGCCCAGCAAACGCGACTGATCCGCTGTGCCCAGCAAGCGATTATTTTGCTCCATTAATAGATGAGCCGTAGGATCCACCAGCAAACGATGCTGATCGGCCGCATTTGAGGCGGCCAATATGCGATGCTGCTCCACCGTGGACAGCAGTCTATGATGCTCCAGACTCTCGCGGCTTTGATGCTGCATTTGCGATGACAGAAACGAACGATTATTGCCCACGCCCATATTTGTATTGGGCGTCAAGTCCAGCGAGGCCATGCGCAGCATATCATGATGCGGATGATTATAGGGCAGCTGTGGCGGCGATGAAACCACATAGTTTGCCGTGCGACTTAAATCCACCGAGGTGGTCTGATCGTGCTCCTGCTCGCTCAGCTGATCGCTCAGCATATTATGCATAACCGCCGCAGACTGATGCTGCTGCATGGCCAGCTGGCTGCTGTGCTCCTGCTGATGTGTATGCTGTGCCACCACAGCGGCTGCTGCAGCCGCTGCCGAGCTGTGGTGCTGCTGTTGCTGCGACTGTGCCTGAGCCTGTTGGTTTTGCTCACGATCCGACAGTATGTCGTAGATGTGATGATGATAACGACTACTTGGTAGCTGAAAGTTGTGATGATAGTTGCTGGCCGCACCCACATTGGAGCGTGAGGACATGTCCAGACCTTGCAGATCGGACATATCGTTGGCGGCACTGGCTGCTGCCGCTGCTGCTGCGGCGCTGGCAACATTGCTGTTGCTATTACGATATTCGGCCGGTGAGTCGAGCTCCTGATTGTTGTACTTCAGATTGGAGGCCATGCTCTCGTATTTGGAGTACATTAAATCGATTTGCGATTGCGGGAACTTCATGCGCATGTCTTGGCCAGCACTGCAAAGAGAAATGGTTGTGCGATTAGTTCCAACTTCTTTTCGTAATGTTATGAGCTGATGATATGAGCACATGGCACATGGTTTCCTATGGCTACTTAAAGTAGCTCCGATCTTTAGATCTTTAAAAATAGTATATATTGTTAAGAGATCTAGGACTCTAGACTTGGTCTTGTTGTGCGTATGGACTAAAAAGCTCCAGTTGTGATCAGAAGCAAAGAATAAAGGTCTAGACTATGCTTACTGTAGACATGGTCTCGTTTACCAAGAGCTCCATGCCGACTCTCACCTGTTCTGCGGCATGATGCTGTTCTCCTCATCGCTGGATAGATGATTATGACGCGAGATATTCTGTCGCCGATCTTGTTCCTGATCGGCGCGCTTGTGCCGCATCATATCACCATTGAAGTTATAGCGCGGTATGGATGGCGACGAAGCAGGCGAAATAAGCTCATGCTCGGGATATGTGCTGCCCACGCTGGAAGCATTACGTCGCTGTGCCTGCAGTGCAGGCAGCGGTGATGAGGCGGACATATTGTTAGCGCCAGCACCACCGCTGCTGCTGCCACCAGCTCCAGCGCCACCGCTGCTAGAACTGCCCGCAGTGCCAGGACCACCTGGTGTGCCATTACTGCCAGCGCCAGAATTGAACATGCCACCATAGTCACGTCCAGGCGATATGGGCGGGGGTGAAGGCGGCGTGCGATGATGCGTTGAGGAGAAGCCATCAGAGTCGGCGGCACTGCCGCTCATATGCTGAGGACGCGGCGTTGAACCAGCATCCACGTCCACATCATTCTGGTTCTGGTTGCTCTGCGGATTTGTGGGTGTAGAGGCGTTGGGTGATATATTGCAGGCACCCTGAAACATGGGCAACGGTGGTATTTGCATGGGAAAGCTACCCAGATTCTTCATCATCTTTAGCTCGTTTTCCAGATTATCCATGCCGGCAATGCCACTGCTATTGGCACCACTTGCCGAACCGAAGCGATTCGTCTCGGCATCCACATGCGCGCTCATGGGACTGTCGGTGTTAATGTTGTTCTCGGTGGGTACCTATATACATATATATACGAAAGCATTTATGTTAGTGTAGCTGCATGACGTCATTGAGAAAATGTAACAAAATTTGTGAGTCAGCAAATTTTGTGACATTTTCTAGGCCCCCCTACCGCCGCTTACCTTCAAGTCACTGCTCTCACTGTCCATGGCCATGTTGCCAACGGAGTTAAGTGCCGCCTCCACCAGCATGGCTGAAGAGGAGGCGCTAGCCCCGGCACCGCTCAGTCTTGCATTTGCATTATTATAGAAAGAGCTCATGAACGACTGCGAGTGAGACAGCGTGTTCATCTGCATTTGCGTTGGCTCACCAGCTGAGCCGCCACCCACGCCGCTAAGCCCGCCAGCGCCTGTTGGCGTATGACCTCCAGCAGCACTGCTAGCACCGCCTGCACCACCAGCTCCACCAGCTGCACCACCATTTGCCGCCGCAGCCGCTGCATTATGATGATACTGTGACATAGCTGCCGCCGCGGCTGCAGCTGCAGCATTATTGTTGGACTCAACGACATCCAGAAATGAGCTATTCTCATCCTCCTCGCGATTATTGGCGCTATGATGATGCGCATGCGCATGATTGGCACTGGCGCTACTCATTAGACGCGCCAAAAAGTCACGATTCTGACCAAGCAGCTTGCTATGCTCATCCACTGCGCTGGGCGGCACTGCAAAGCCCAGATCCGGCCCATCGGCTGCATTGGCCAGTCCACAGGCGGCACTGCCCATGTTGCCAGCCGTCGTTGCATCACCTACATCGCCAGAGCCAGCGCCGTCGCCGCCATTGCCTAGGCCCAAACGTGCATCTACGGAGGCGCAATCACGCCCACTCAAATGCCTGTCGTCGGCGCCTATCCATTTCTTGCTGCCCTTGCTGACCACCAGATTTTGACCCAATGCAGCATTCATAGCTGCCGCATGCCTATAGCCGCTATTCTCATGCTGCTGCTGCTGCTGTGACGCCTGATGCTGCTGATGCTGCTGCACGGCAGCCGCTGCCGCTGCGGCCACATGATGCGGCTGGGCATGATGATGATGCGCATGGGCGTGCGCATGATGTGGATGGCTATGGCTGTGACTATGGCTATGATGCTGCTGATGATGATGTGCTGTTGCCTGGCCGGGATCATCGTCCTCCTCATCGTCATCATCGTCCTCGTCCACGCCCATGCCCACACCTATGTGGCCCATCATATGCAGCTTGCTGGCCTCATCACCAGTCGCTGCGCCTGCGCCAGCCATGGCAGAAACAGCGGCGGCAGCAGCCACCACCTGCTGCACCTGTTGTTGCGCGCTTAATCTATGCGCAGTATTGGTGAGAAACGATTCGACAAGGCTGAGTTGCGCATTCTGCTTGCGACGCACTTGCTCCATGCGTGCATCCTCATCGTCATCATCGCCAGGGCCGCCGCCGCCGCCACCATGTAGCAATGCACTGGCTGGTAACTGCTGCTGATGATGCGTTTGTTGCTGCTGCTGTTGCTGCGCCAGCTGCTGCTGATGTGCCTGATGATGCTGGGACTGCTGTTGTTGTTGCTGTTGTTGCTGCTGCTGCTGCTGCTGCTGATGATGATGCGAGGGCTGATGTGGCGTCTGGTAATGCTGTGGCGTTGGCTGGTCGTGTGGATGCAAGGCATGTTGCTGGCTGTGCTGCTGTTGCAGCTGTTGCTGCTGTGTACCCGTCACCGCCAGATCTTTCTTGCGTTTACGCTTGCGTCCACCGCTGACTGCAGACGTGGGTGGTACGGGCGCGCTGCTGGGCGTAACCTTGTCGGCAAAGATGCTAGAGATTTTGGAGGAGAGTAAGCTAAGATTGGGCTCATTGCGGCACAGATCCTTAATGGATTTTCCCGACTTCTTGATGGCCTCGAATATGTTGTCATCTGAGTATTCCGTATCGCTTTGCATGCTAGAGCTGAGCATAGAGTTCTGGTCCTCAAGACTCTTGCGGCGACGACGCGGTGCTTGTTCTGTGAAAGAATTCAGCGCTGCGTTAGGGCTGGGCGCTGCTAGCCCGGACGCGGCCGCTAAAGGCGCTCTAGGCTTACCCAGAAAGTCAACCTTCATGCCGCCAGAATAGGCATCAAAGGTATAGGCGACGCTGCGCTCAATCTTAGGCATCTGTTCCTGTGTATAGTTATGCACCTTCTTGTAATGGAACTGCAGACACTGTTTGGTGGTAAAGGCGGCATTGCACTCCGGTTCCGCGCACCTTTAAAACAAAAACATAAATAAGACTTAAACATGTGAGTTGTGATTAGAGTATGGGTGAACCTACTTGAAGGGCCGCACGCCGGAATGCGTGAGCATGTGTATCTTGAGATTGCTGCGATTCTGGAACAGTTTCTGACAGCGCGGACAACTGACCACGGTCGAGTTGCGGCTGTGTACCTCCTTCGAATGGCGTTGCAATGCCGCACGCGATCCTAGAAGTTTTGAACATAATTTACACTGAAAATCTCGTAAAACATCAGCCATATCTAAAATGAAATTGTATGAAGAAAATGAAATTTTGGATTGTGGTGATTTTGAAAGAAATTAGAGAGTACAACCAAGAGATAAGCAACCAACCAACGAACGAACACAAAACGTAAGCAGAAACAAGGCACATAAGGCACTAAGGACAAGTAGCATTAGATCAAAGATAGGTTTTTTTTTTTCATTTTTTTTCTTTTGGCGGGATTAAGACTTATACATAATATCGTACATAGGTTTCAAAAATATAGTATAAACCAAAACTAAAAACAAAATAAAATTATACGAAAAATTAAAAAATTAACTTAAGAGCAAACTCAAGCATTCACTAAAAGCGTGAAGTTTATGCTGTGATGCAAGTTGATCATGATTTGTGTGTACGTATGTTACGATATTGATGTGTGACTATGTATTTAATAAAAAAAAAAGATGTATGTAGTATGTATATAGTACAATATTAAGCAAGTGAAAGAAAAAAGGCATAAAAATGTTTCGACCAATTGGCATACAACTCAAGATGGGCAAAATGATGAACGTTTGCAGATGCAGAGTTGTGTTTTTGTAGCGCCTGTTAGCGTTGATTAGTAATAGTATTAGTAGTATATGTTTACGATTACGGCTAAGCGATTTACGTTACGATATAAGTTGTTAGTTAGTACATAGTATGATATATAGCTGTTACATAATGAGTGTGAGTGTGAGTGTGAGTGTGTGTGTTTGTGTGTGGTATGCGAAAGCAGTACGACGACGCAGTTTAAGTTCAACAATTTACGATATAGCGTATTTTGCGATATACAATTTTACGTATATGTATGGGCAAGCGCAAGCAGTATGTCAATGCTGCTGACGTTTAATAATTTACGATACATAATTTTTGACGATATACATACGTATACAAATACATATATGCATGTGTAAACGCTAGCAGTGCTGTCTACACAGTTAACGTTTAATAGTTTAGGATATTTTACGATATAAAAGTTTAATTCGTTTGCAATATGCAGTATGTCTAAATGCAAATGTATGTATGTGTAAGCGGAAGCAGTACGTCAACGCTGCTTACGTTCAATAATTTACGATATAGCGTATTTTACGATATATAATTTTAATTTTTTTGTGAACGTGTTTGTGCGTATTTTTAACAGTACGTCCAAGCAGCTTACTTAACTCAATTACATTTAGAAATTTACGATATATCGTATTCTACGATATACAATTTTAATATTGTATGTATTCTTATTTGCGTGTGCGTATCTTTAACAGTACGTCAAATTAGCTTAAAGCAATTACGTTGACGCAGCTTACATTGAGCAATTTACGATATACCATGTATATCAGCAGTTCGTGCAAATAGCTTACTTTAAGCTTTTATATATTGCATATCAATGTTTGAGTGAATTTAAGAGAAAAACTAAACAGTAAACAGACTTTACGATGTAAGCAGTGCGTTTGACATTACGTCAACTACGTTTTTACGACATATATTCAATGTGTGTATAGGCAAAAGCGAGCAGCATGTAGCCTAGCTTGCGTTACTTTTTATACGATATAGCGCTTTAAACGATTTACAATATGTGTATAGAAAAACTCAAGCAGAATGTCAATACTGCTTACGATAAACGATTTTACTCCAATGTCTGTTTTAGAATATATATATCGATTCTGTCGTTGCAGCTTTAATTTTTTACGATATACGATTCTACTACAATATGCATATGTTTAAGTGTGTATTTACGTGAACAAAAGCAGTACGTCGTCGCAGCTTACGTTAAACAGATTACGATATAGCTTGATTTTTACGATATACGAGCTTACACTATGTTATATCGCTAATTTTGCATTCTCTTGCCGCTTACATAGTTTATATTTTTGTTAGTACATACGTATTTTACGTTACGCTAGCTAGCTTTTACGTGATTACATGTCGACGACAACAAACAATATAGGTACAACTATGGTATCCCCGAACTTACCGCTGTGCATACGCTTAATATGCGCCTTTAGCTTCTGCGGCTGACAGAATTTGCGTCCACAAAAGTCACACAACGGTCTCGCCCGATTCGGATTAGACGCACAGCCATAGGTCCGATGCATTTCCAGATAGTTTAAGCGCAGAAAGAATTTATTACAAAACTGACACTGATAGGCGCCTTTGCCATCATGTTTCTCCGCCGCATGCTTCATGATATTATCCTTGCCGAGCACAGCCTCTCCACATACCTTACAATGATACTTGCGTATGGTCAGGCTCATCGAGGGATCGTGAAAGACAGAGCAATGTGTGCGATAGTACAGCGGATGTTCAAACTTTAGATTACAGCCGCCGCAATCTTGAGTAGAAAAAGTGTAAAGAAAGAGAATGAAATTAAATTTGGTTCTTACGTCCTGGTGGACTACACCCACTTGTTTTCTCAGTATGCTTTTTACGCCACATGGTATTACAGTCGTCGCTCCAGTAGAGCAGCTCCATGCCGTTCTTCAAGTCCCTGCAGCTAACAAAGTACGCCTGCCGCTCAATGGACACCAGATTTACGTTACGCTCATCATAGTTGGGCGCTGGGCGTATATAACGTAACCAGTTTGATGTATTGGGATTGTCGCAGCACAGCAGATAGCTTTTATCAACGCCCGCCTCGCACATCTCAAAGATCCACTTCATATCATTGCCCTCACGTACCTCGCCCGTTTGCACGGGCTGTCCGATGAGCGGTCCCAGCTTTGTATAGGCACGCACTTCGGTGCGCGCAAAGACGCCGGTCACATTGGGCTCCACATTGTGTAGCTCAAATTCGGCGGGCACCGAGGCTTCGGCAAAGGTGATAAGCGGCTTTGTTTCGAGCTCCGACAGTTGCGAGCTTTCATCCATGTCCATATCCTCCATGTCATCCTCGTCGTCATCGTGCCGCGGCCGACCATGCTTGGCTTGTCGTTGTGCATCGGCTTTTAGCTTGGCCAGTGCCTCCAAATTGCGTCGTTCTATCCATTCAGCCAGATCCACAGCATCGGTAACATTGCCGCAGGCATTGCGCAGCGGACACAGCTTGTGATCATGCGTAATTGAACATTCGCGACAGGATTGCTGCGAACGAAATGCTATGTCATGCTCATCCTCTTCCTCTACAAAATTTTGCTCCATTTTCATTTCGCGCGCCAGCGCTTCCTCGTCCAGCTCCTCATCATCATCGTCATCATCGTCAGCGCCAGTGCCTAGACCCACCAGGTCGTCCTCCTGCTCGTCATAGCTGTTTGGTGGCATCATGGCAGCAGCTGCTGCAGCTGCAGCCGCCGCTGCCGCAGCCACAGCGGCTGTCTTGGCTGTTTGTGACTTTTTGGCGCCACTGGACTTGGAGCGCACATGAAAGTTGCCCAGCTGTCCGTTCAACGCGCCCGGCGTATCATCATTGGGTGCCACCAGCACAGTGCCCGTATGCGGCTCATCCTCGTCGTCTTCATCATCGCTCTGCTGCTGTGGCGCCGTCACAGCTGCCGTGCTGCCAAAACTATCGCGTTTTTTCAAGCACAACGCATTCGGTAGTGACTCCTTGCTGGCCTCCAGTTCGCTCTTGATCTTTTCCGCAATGCGGCAGTCCAAGACCTCGGGCAGCGTATCGCTGCTGTTGCGTGTAGCCGCAGCGGCGGCGGCAGCAGCTGCAGCAGCAGCAGCTGCACCAGCCTTTAGCGCCGCTGCGGCTGCCTTGGACTCATGTTTTTTGGACTTGCCCGAGACCGCAGCACTGCCGTAGCTGCTGTTACTGCCTGCGAAGCCAGCAGCGGCAGCGTTAGCGCCAGCTTTCGCCTTGCCCGTAAAGCCATTGACTGCATCATTGAACTGTACACGCTTCTTGTAGCGCTTGCGTTGAGGTGGCGTGGGCGTGGGCATGTTGACGGGCGCTTCAATATTCCCATTCTCGTTTGTCTGTGCAAACTCCTTGACGCTGAGATTCGGCTCCAGCTTGAAGTTGCCATCGAAACCTTTGGTGGGCGTATGCGCGGGTGAGGGTGGCGGCAAACTGCAAAACACAAAAAGCCATAAGAGAGATTGCGAGTAAGAGGTCGAGAGAGAGAGAGAGAGAAAGAGGGCGTGCAGTTAATGAGTGGGTAGAACAAAATGTGGGTCGGTTGAGGCTGCCAGCATTTGAAGTCGTAAGGCTTCGCTGGTCAACAAAAGGACCCGCCGCTGTCATTGACTTAAATGAAATTCGTTCATGCTGCGGTGTCACGTCCGCATCCGTTTCAGTCCAGCGTCCCCTGTTTGTGTCTGTGTACACGCCCTCCGACAAACTGCACAGCCCAGAGTCATGTCGCTAGTGTTCCAAATCAACGTTGTGACCCCTCCAAACCACTTCCGTGGTGCTCCCTGCAGCCCAGACCCGCCTCGGTTTGGTGCTGTCGTTGTCTTTAGCGCGCGGCTTGCGTTTAATTAATTTCGCTTGCGCTTTCAGAGCCGTGGGGGGATGTGGAGTCAACATCAGGACTACTGGACATGGCATCTGCACAGTGGTCGCAAAAGTAGTCAATGGATTGCAAAGAGTGTTTCCCACTAAAGCTGTTTAGTAAACAGTTGTTAGACTGAAATAGCTAGCTTGGTAATATGTCACTAGAATCTTTTACGCTAAAACAGCTGTTTATATTGAAAAATGTATTGTATAGAAAGAATTATCAATCAAATAAGAGGTTTAGACGTTTTTAGATCTTATGAAAGATATGATCTTAAAATTTTTGTTTACCTTTATTTTAACACATCTTTCTTTGGAAAGGCAAAATTTCATTGCAATTTCTTTCTGGTTGGTAAGGTACTGTAGCTTTTAGGGACATGCTTAAAAATTCAGAAGAAACTCAAATAGTTTCAGAATCCTTCCACTGCTGTTTGCAGGCAAATCAGGAAATTTCAATATCTTTCCTTCTTTCAAAAACTCCTTTTCTCAAAAACAGCTTATTGCTATGCCCAAAAAATATCTTTTAGCCCCCATAAAAAGTCATTATGTTAGACATTTTTTTTAACACATCCATTCTTGTGAATTTTAGAGCTTTAATAAACACTTTCCACTGAAAAAAAATGTATCAAGAAGTATAAAATGGAAAATTATGATAAAAGTGTTTCTTGGACGTATTTTCGAGGAGATTTCAAATTGTGCTCTAAAAGTTGGCAAAGGTTCGAAAAATGCTTGAATGATTTGGAAATTAAGTGAGAAAATTTCTTCTAGGACGAAGAGATTTTAAAATTTTGCTGATGGCCAGAGCCTTGAAATTTCTTTTAGAGCTTTGGAATTGCATTGTAATTATATGGCAAGAAGCTTTCAAACGAGCTAAAATCAATTTTGGATTTTTGACTTCATACAAAGACAAGGAGAACAGAAAAAGCGAAACAAAAAGAAGAAAGTGTATCAGTGAAATAGCAATAAAGCAGTGTTGCCTAGCTAACAACGAGCAGTGAACTGAAATGAAACAGCAAGAGGCTGCCTTTAGAAAGCAAAGTGAGCTAATATGCTGTTAGAATGCAATAGCAATAGGCATAAAAGGCAGTAGCAAACAATATGCTAGAATGAAACGGCAATAGGCTGGCCCTGGCCAACATTTTTACTTTGTTTGCTAGCAAAAGGTCAGCGAAGTCAGAATATTACTTGTTAGCATGAAATAGCAATAGGCATTATACACAAGAGCAAAGCTGGTTAGCAATTGTAAGAGGGAAACAGCAACTCCTCAGGATTGCCTAAGTGCAACAAACAGTCAGATAGAAAGAAACAGCAATAGGTTACTTTTAAAAAATGGCCTTGGCCGACACTCTTACTTCAATTGCTAGCAAAAGCACAGCGAAGCCCAAATATGGCTTGTCAGCATGAAATAGCAATCGGCATAATAAACAAGAGCAAAGCTGGTAAGCAGTTGTAAGAGTGAAACAGCCCAACTGTAAAAAATAGAAAGCCTTTAAAAAAAATGTCCCTGGCCGACTTATTTTTTTTGTCTGTTTGCTAGCAAAAGCTCAGCAACTGGTTGCTGGTAACCAGTGATGGTGATGATGATGACGGCGACGCCATCACTTTATGCCTTGTCAGCTCACCAATTATCAGGCCAAGCTATGCCTACTATGCCATTCGCAACAGATTTCAATAAGAATCGTGTCTGCTAGCCAAGTTTTTTGTGTACAGGAAATTCATCAGTGCAGTTTGCCAGAGAGAACGTCAAGTGTAATACATCGTACTGTGTCGTGGTTGTCGTTGTTTTTGTTGTTTTTGGCGCTGGGAATTGCACATGGTTCAAAACGCGCATAACCGCACACAACTGAGTGTGTCTATGTGTGTGCGTGTTTGCGTTATCCTTCATTAAATCCTCCACCTTAGGACCTTAACAACAATATCGAAAACAACGCAGCGCAGCAGCAAACCGGTGACTGCCACCATTGCCACTTACCCTGCCCCCATTTTACTCTGTGCACACAGAGCGACTTACAGAGACCCCCACCCATACTAGAAAGGCAGAAGCAGTATCAAGGCAGACCCCCACAACATAACCCACCCTGGGTAAAGCTTTGACCGCAGCAGCAGCAGCAGCTGGTTGGATTCTGTTTCTGTTTTGGCGTCTATATCTGCGTCTGTTTTTGCTCTGCTCGACTCTGTTTTCGCTGCTTTAGACTCGTTCCCGCCGTCCAGCCCCAAAAGCCCCCCATACATGGCATTGCCATTAATGTGCTGCTTGAGGGCGTTACGTTGGCTTGGCGGGTTGAGGAGCTGTCCGGGCTGGCGACGACGTCGCTCGCATTTCGTGTGCGTTGCTCGTTGGCGCATTAAGTACACTTATACACACATACACACACACACACACACAAAAACAATTGTAGAATTTTGTGCTTTTTGGTGAAAAAGCCAGTGTTCCGTTCCATTCCGAACCAACCAACAGACTGGCGAAATGCCGAATCGACAAATTGACAAACTGACACAATGTAAAGCAATGCGACGTTTTGGCCCGCACAGTGGTACAAAACAGCTCAAAGAGCGCACAAAAAACACAAAAAGGAGGTGTGAAAGTGCTAGTTGGGCTAAATAGGCTGTTCGTATGGTCAATGGTAATGCCTAATAAATTTTAGAAAGAAAGGCAAGAATGGGGCTTATGATGAAGTAGTTGAGTGGAATAACCGATGGGCGGGGACAATCGGTGACAGCCTACTCTCTCGAGGATTCGACAAAAATTCTTGGTGCGCTTAGGGGTATATTTGCAAGACAGTTTAGGTTTCTGCACTATGCAAGCGTAGTGAGCGACAAAAAGCTGCTTGCTTTATCACTTACAAGCAGTGTGGTACGCCTTCGGCTGGCATTCGGCAGTGTTTATGTGAGCAAGCAACAAAAGTTCGGCTCGAGCGTGTTATGGGTGCTCATGCCTGGTATTAATGCATTCAACAATGTTTGACTTTTTATAGCAAATAATAACCTTCTAATAATTTGCCGCAGGACTGGTTTAACTTATAAGAATTGAATATTGAGCCTTCAATTGCGTTAAGTAAAAATCGATAAACTTGGTAATTGGGCTATTAGTAAGTTGGAATTATTGAACGACCTTGGATTTGTGCTCGACACTAAATTGGCTTGACTTTATAGTCAATAAGGCAAAAGTCCTCAATAATATTCCACCTTCCTTTCAATAATATGAGAGCTAGAGGCCACCAAATTTGTCATGCAGTCTTATGAAAGCCTCAAAGGCATTTAATCAAGGTTTATTTATTTTTTTGTAAAGCCCCATAGTCTCCATTTTTATTATAGTTTCTATATGAAAGATGTACCTCAAGCGCCTGTGACGTCATATTAATAAAGCTGTCTTACGCTGGGTTTAAATCGTGCTCTTCTTTATGTCGTTTAGGTAAAGCAAAAAAGAAGAAAAATTGTGTAACTTTGTTGATATGACGTCACGTGGTTACACATTGTAAATCACTTTATTGTTTGAAATTGTATCTTATTGGAAATTAATTTTTTTGCGAGAAACTTCGGAAGCAAAAGTTTTTCTTTTTTCTGAAATACAAAGCAAAACTCTTATTTACATATCAGAAATAATTTACTCAGACCAAAGAATGAAGACTGAACTCTATGCCTATGGGTTAAAGATAGCCCTAACTGATCAAAAGCTTATAGAGAGTCGATGCATATTTTTTTCTGTTTGACGTATTATGCATGAGCCGAGAGAGTCAAACGCTGCATTCGGAAAGGCGCCACCTTTTTTTCATTTAATGTCGCTTTAGTGCATCTGGGATCACATTGAAGACCAAGATAAAGTTGGGAGGAAAAACTTGTGCACTGTTTTGTTTCAATAAGCTTTTAAAAATTAATTCTAAAACATTCACTCAGAAAAAAGTTAGATTTCTTCACTTAAGAACTTATGAGAAGTTTTAGTTATTTAGTTCAAGCACGAAATGCTATTTTTAAAATAATGGAACAATTTTTTTGTTTAACTTAACTTTTTATCTAAATTTTTAGGCGGCGAAAAGAACAAATAATATATAATGAACTGGAGAAAGTGGTCCCCTCAATTCGGTTACCCAGAGACAAGACCATAGAGCGCCAATGAAAGAGCTTAAGCACTAATAGGAGTAGTAAAAATAAATGGACTACGTTAGAGGAGATGTACTCTATGACAAGACACATGAAGGCACACTACCATAACTACGTGCCAATGTGTGGACATTCAAATAGTTAGAGAATGCAAGTATAGAGATCTGGCTAAATAAAAATTCAAATTATTTCGGAAAACCAGAGCCATCTAGGGCAAAGAAATAAATCAGCCGTGACATACAAACCTACTACGGAATGAAATAGCTGCTAAAATGGCGAAAGTGGTTCTGCGACTTATAGAGTCTGATTCCTGCTGTAGTATTGGTAGACCCTATACCAAACAGCTGCTACGTCAAGCAAAGAGATCCAAGGGAAATATAAGCTGGTTAAACGCGTTCGGACCAAGACAAGTCAAGCAGTTGTTCGATTTCTATAAATTGAGTAGGTTTCCGAAAATAACCCAATTGGCGAAATCCTTAGCTATATGAAATAGTGCAACAGTTTTGATAAAACTTTATACTTCTAAAACAAAATATAAGTTATATAAATTTGATCACGATATCTTAAAAAATTAAAAAAATTTCTAATAACAACACATTTGTGTGAAGTTTAAAATAAAATTGTTTTACTATTTCATATAACTACCACACAAAAATTGCACCCATGCTCTCTTTTTTCAGAGAGACACGAATAAGGCAGCTGCGCATTGCGTCTACTTCTAATTGTTGGATCATGGATCGCACTGAGAGCAAGTTTAAGCTTATGCCAAGTTTTGTACCAATAAGCTTTTGCTTGAGTGTCAAAGCGGCAGCAACAAAGTCAAATGCAATATAAAAAAATTGCATTTTTGAGCGAACAGGCGGCAGCCATCTTGTGCTCACACACTTACTCTCCCTGTAATGGTTACACTCTTGCTGAGCCAAGAAGCAGAGGCACATAGACACACACACCTATGCCCTGGCAGCCATTAATAAATGCATAGAATGCTGCTGCAGAATGGCAACATGGTATGCATATGTATGTGCGTATGCATGTGAAATGCTGTTATTGTGGCACAAGAACTAAAACAACAATAACAACAACAATATTGTTGGTTATGGCAATGGCAGCATTGCCTACGTGCTTGCATATGTATGTATATGTGTGTGTGCGTGTGTGTTGCTTTTTCCGCTTCCGCTGACATGGCGGCTGGCAGTGCATGCTATATGCGAAACAACCGACAACAGTCACACACACACTTACACACAGCAGGGAAAATGGCAGGCAACATGAAAGCGCCGTTGCATGCAACCGCATGAGTGCCGCTGTGCCTTTGTATCTGCAACAAGCGCAGCAGCAGCAGTAGCGGCGGCGGCGGCGCAGCGGCAGCGACGTTGGCGGCTTCAACGACAAAAACAGCGCGTACCAATTGTATGCATGTATGCGTGTGACTGTGTGTGTGTGCACAAGTACAAGTGTGTGGCAACTCTGTGCCATGTTGCTGATGCACTCGGGCATGAATCGCTTTTACATGGTTCGCTTTGGCGCTCTTCTTACCTCCATCGCCCAACATGGCAGCCACCCATAGAAGTCACCCTTTTTGGCAGCCAAGCCAAAGGCAACTGTGTGTGTTTGTGTGTGTGTATGTGTGTTGACAACTGCCCAAAAAGCTGCAAACCATATATACCATGCCTTAACCCCTCTACTCTTAACCCAAGGCGGCCAGCACTCTCAGCCAACTTCACTCCACTCCACTCCACGCTACGCCACGCTGCGCCACTCCATACAGCACAGCACCGTTCAGCTCAACTATCAACAATCCTAGCCAGCGAAGCGTTGCCGTATCTTTTGCTCTAGCTGCTTGCCTTTACGGCTTTTGTTTCTACGGCTTGGGCGCTATTGCTTTATTGCTTTGTGGCATTTGTGCGCTCTGTGTATGTATGAGTGTTGCATGTGTGTTGAACCATGCTTGCTTTTTTTTTTTTTTTTGCACAAAGCTTTGCTGATTTGTTATAAATGCAATCAAAGTAAATAATTAACAGTGTATGAATGAATTCAAAGATAAACAAGCAGAGAGCATGGCAGCAAAAGCTTCTCTTCAGTCTCTTTGGCTAATTTCCGGCAAGAAAAGCTCAAGCGGCTGACTAACTAAACGGAAGTTCAGTTAAACCCATGAGTTTTTAGGAAGTTTTACGGCAAGATTTGGTAAAAATTATTTTTTCACAAAAATTTTGCGAATTGAATTCACATAATTTTGAAATAATTGCATTGACTAGGTCAAGGGTATAGCAGATAGGAAACAACCATAGACCATAAGTTCTTTGTACCAAAACCTTATCATAACCTCTGGTAGCGATTGACCAAACTAATTATATGAATATATGACAACTTGCCCCGTTCTCTCCGTGAAAGAATTTCGCAGCTTTTATCCACATGCCAGGAACACTGTGCTACAAAACCTATAGGAAGAACGTTGAAATTTTAGAACTACTTTCCAAAAAAAAAAAATGGCCGCTGAATCCGCATCTGCGGTCCATTTAACTCCATTACTCCAAGATTATTGATCTTGTGGTTATGGAATTTTCTAAGCATTTCTAAGGTAGTCCCTGAAGGTATGCTATGATTTTTGCAAAATCGGTTCATTTTTTGTTATAGATATACTCAGATATTTGTGATTTGATGATGGGAACTCAAACACACGGGAATTCAAATTTCTTTACATTCTTTATCTTTTATCTATTTGTCACTATCTATTATATTGATGTATGTATATCTTTTTTATATTTTGTATATGTTTTATAATGCAAATAATCAAATATATATAAATTTTTATGAATCGCAGTTTTCTAATTTTTGATCATAAAAGAGGCCACAGCAGTGTTCCCATCAGAAGGCCAAGTGGAGATTCAGTACATATCATATTGAATCAGGTTTTTAAAACTTCCTTTTTTAAGCCTTTTTATTGGATTCTTATTGGGGAGCCCTTTTGCCAGCCTATTACCGTGACTTTTGAGTCCTTCTCTGTAGTCACTAGTAGTTTATTGATCTATAGGTCAACGGTTTCCAGGTTGAGGTTATGGTGCAAGGTCGAATTTTTTTTTTTGAAACGTTTGGATACATAAGCGATTTGAGCGGCGGCTCAATCGATCTGAATGGCGCACTATAACGTTGTATAACGCCCTTTTGCAACGTAACTTAAGTGGGCTTCGAGAATTTATAAGCCAGAATATTTTGGCTAATTTGAGACGACAGCCTTTAAAAGTTATTCAAGATACGTCAAGTAAAAGATCAAGTTTTAGGCTGAAGGTTGAAGCCAATGATATTGTAGAATCTAACCAAATTTTGTAATTTGGTGCAAGGCCCATATGTCTCATGTAACTCAACACATCTAAAACAAATTTCAAGATCAAGCAGTTTTCTTAGAAATTTAGGCTTTGTAACTCTACAAAGGTTTATTTACAATAATACGATTTTCGTAAACTTGAATAACTGACAAGCGGAGATGAAAATAAAGTCTTAAAGTCTCCACTAAACACGAATAAGTCTTTAGGGCAAAATATTTTTTACCATAACATGATTTTAAGTTTTTTGATGGTCTTAAAGAGAGCTCAGATAGCGATTCAGCGATCCACAGATTTATATGATATAGTCAAACGGTTTTGATTAAAATTGCTACCGTGCTTGGGAACTCAGCTTACCAAAAAATTTGGGTACGATATCTTCATAAGCAACCGAATTATCTATCTAAAACTTTTGGTTTTTTCGAGATGTGTTCAAACAAGCCTATGGACACTAAATAATATAAGACTGATCTAATTTGAAGGTTTGGAAGCTCTAGCTCTTACTATCTCAGAGATCAATACGTTCATACAGACGGACTTAGGTATGGTATATCGACTTCTCTAGTCAACCTGTTCATACTTTAAGTGATTTTGTTTCGTCTCCGACGTTTATTTTTGTATGTTAAGACACAGTGTATAAGAAGGAAAGACGTTAACAAGTCTAATGGACTAATCGAAGAGACGCTCTATTATTAAGCTCCAAATATATAAGGGGTCATCAATCTTGAGGTTTTTTTTTCAACAAGGTTTTTTTGATGTGTTTTTTATTCAGTTTTCATTGCCATTTCATCATGTAAAAACTTACACCCGAACAACTTTTACAAATCGTACAATTATATTACGAAAATTCGCGTTCTGTAAAGAATGTTTTTTGCGCGCTTAGGCCAATTTATGGTCGCCATAATCGACCTACTGAGACCACTATTCGCCATACCATCAACAAATTTTAGACCCAATATTCATTATTGGATGACACTCGACCGAATAGACCTAGTCCAGCGAATTTGTAACATAGAGTAGGAGTCGTCGGAGAAACCCAAAATTTACCTCCGATCAGTACGACTAGAGTAGTCGATATAGACATTGCCTAGATGTCAGAGATGGCAAGAGAAACCAAGTTTTTTAGTTGGATGCCATACAATGTGACGGGAAACAATTATATATATTATATAGCATTCATAGCCCGACGAGAGGGGCGTGGGAAGGGGGTCCGGTTTAATAGAGGGGCCGGTACATTTTCTCCCCGGGCCCGGATTTTCTCTCTACGGCCCTGCATAGGGGTATTACAGAGCACCTTGACAAACATGAGACATAATTGACATAATTCGTTTGCTTATAAAGATATCGAAACCAAATTTAAACTTCCGATATTTTTTAAAGTATCCGAGAAGAGTCAAGTTAACGAACCGTTTTCAACAAAGTATATATTTTCTTCATGGTTTTTTGTCATCGTTATAATTTATTTATATAAAAAAAAACGATTTTTGGGCCATAGGTCAATAAAAAAAGAAGCTCTTCGTATATTTAACCAATATATATACAATTTGTGGCCGTCGGTGGCGTAGTGGTAGTGTACTCGCTTTACAAACCGAAGGTCGGTGGTTCGAATCCCCGCACTAGCACTGGTACATTTGCATAGCACTGGCATCGCTAGCTCAAAGACGCTATTTGCCTAAGAAAGTCTCTATTAATTCAAGACACCGCCGTTCGGATTTGACTATAAACTGTACGTCCCTGTTCTCTTCGAACAACTATTAATAGAGATTCCCAATGCTCCTCCCAGGAGCGACTGACTAAAATAGTCAGTCAGGGAAATTATTATTATATACAATTTGTAAAGTTCATGAACTCCCAAAAGTTTAGAAAGTAATATTGAAATGCCTAGGATACGAAATAGTCAAAACAGGTGGGCATGACACGCTGTAAGTTCCATAACCAAAATAATATGTACTGATAATTAAATCGTTACATCCTATTCGTATTAACCATTAGGGTTAGGTGTACAAAAATTTTGCCGAAAGATGCGCATGGAATTTTCCTAGTTAAGGTGTTTTGAGACTCAATAGAGCTATGGAAGCCATACTACCGAAATTTAACATAGCTACACATCTTCATCACAATCTTTAAGATTTCAAAGACGATTTAAAAAAAAAGAAAAGATTAACTGAAAAATTCTATAAGGGAATGGGAGGCTAATGTGAAAGAACTGCATGCAAGTGAAGTAGCAGAGCATGGAAGGCACTTACGCACAAGATTGCAGGATTCTAAATTTCTTAAAATTCGGAAACAGGCGCATTTGCCACACGCCTTAAAACCCGAAAACTGTTAAGCGGATCAGCTTCCAGCCAGGGATAGGAACGAAATGGAAACGGTTATTGTAAGGTGGGAGTTTTTGGATCAATCTGAAACTATTGTTGAGTCTCCAAAATTTAAAAAATTGGTCGGGAATTGCGACGTTCGGTATAGATTTAGAAATCCCCGGAAGGTGAAACTGAATGCCCGTTTTTGGGTCGGGATATCTTTACTTTTTTCGTTACCCAACTTAACAGCATAATGACTCAGCTAGGTTTTTTAGTTGTCCAGATTGGCATGAAAAAATCTTCAAAAATCTTCGTGAAGCTCAGCAATGTATACAATTTTCTTAGCCTTTCCCCAACTCTTGAACAAATAAAAACTTTACTCACTTGTTAAGTCTATCCGTATCATTATCGGCCAGATTCAGCAAATAGGCAACGAATTCCACATCATTCTTGAACTGCAGCCGCGTCCTCATATGCTCCCATTTCTCGGCATTTTTGGTGCCAATGTAGATGTTTTTACTATAGTTCTGATGTCGATATTTGCGACGATCGCTGGCAGCGCTGCTGCCGCCTCCAGTGCTGCCGCTGCCGCCCGCATGCTGCTGCTGCTGCTGATTGGAGCAGCTGCGCGTCGGCTGCTCGCCGCAAGAGGTGCCGCCACCTAGCGTCGAGCTGAGCGCATGATTGCTATTGTTGTTGGTGGAGAAGCTGGTGTTGCTGTTGCCACCGATAAGGCTGTTGGCAGCGGCTATGCTGCAACTGCCGCCGCCGCCTGCTGCAGTGCCCGCTGCATTGACCATGCTCAGTGCACCAGCATCTAGTAGGCTGTTGGAGCTGCCGGGCATGCCATTAGTGCCGCCACTGCCAACGCCACCGCCGGCAGCGCTGTTGTGTTCCAACTGTGCTGCATTGTTTACATTTAGCTTGGCTGCCGCTGCTGCGGCCGCGGCTGCTGCTGCTGCCGCTGCTGCAGCTGCTACAGCGCTCATATGCAAGCCGCTGGACTCGGCTGCAGCGGCTGAATTTAAATGTGCCGCTGTTAGTGCCGTATGACTGCCGCCTTCTTCATCGTCTTCATCCTCATCGTCATCATCGTCTACGCCATCATCATCGTAGTCGGCCTCAGCGTCGTGCTGCTGCTGCTGTTGCTGCAGCTTGGCATGTCTGGCCAGCAGCAGTTGTTCCGTGGGCGCTTCTCTGGCGTTCATATTATGCGCTGGCGCCAGCGCATTGTGTGATTCCTCCACATCCTCCTCCTCCTCCTCATCATCATCGTAGTCATCCTCATCTTCGTCCAGTTCCTCCTCCAGCTGTTCCTGCTGCTGCTGTTGCTGTTTGTTGTGATAATGCGTATTCTGCTCCTGCTGACTACTGCTGCTGCTAACTTTGCCATTGTGCAGCGCTGTTACAGCTGCTGCAACGGCCGCTGTGGTAGCTGCTGCGGCTGCTGCAGCGGCAGCTGCTACCGCTGCAGCGCTTGGCTCTTCCGCTTGATGTGCTGGAACGCTGTGGCCGCTGTCGCTGCTGCTGCTCGAATGCGAGCTTAGACTGCTGCTGTTGTTATTGTGATTGCTGCTGTGCAGCGAGTTGTTCGACAGTGAGTTGCTGCAGTTGTTGTTGTTGTTTGTTGCGTTTGCCGCATTGTTGTTGCTCGCCGTGTTGTTGCTATTGTTGTTAGCAGTTGCTGCACTGTTATTATTGTTATTGTTGTTGTTAGTGTCGCTGCTGCTGCTATTGCTGCTGCTGGCGCTGAGCGCTGCTGCTGCTGCTGCGGCCGCTGCTGCAGCGGCACGACTTAGAAAGGGCGCGCGCGGCACTAGGGGTGTATCGGAATTATCGGAACTGTCATTGAAATCGAAAGCGCTAAAATCGGCGGCTGTCGCTTTTGACATGTTCGCGTTGTTGTTGTTGTTACTACTATTGTTGTTGTTGTTGTTGACGCTTTGATTGCTGCTGCTGCTGCGACTGCAACTGCGGCTTGGCGCTGTGACGCTGCTGGCTTCACTGCTGCTGCTGCGGCTGCTTCGACTGCTGTTGCTACTGCTGCGACTGCTGCCGCCGCTTAGTGGCGTTGTTGTTGTTGTTGTTGTTGTTGTTGCACGCTTGCCGCGTTTCGTTTGTTTTGTTGTTGTTGTTATTGTTGTTGCTACTGCTGCTGCTTCTGTTGTCTTGGGCAGCGCTTTTGGCTGCGTCTTTGCTGCGCTTTGCCGCACGCTGCTCAGTTTTTGCTATTTGTTGTTATTGTTTGTTGTATTGTTGTTGTTGCTGCTGCTGCTGCGACGCGACGCGTTAACAATTTTGTTACTTTTGTTTATATTGTTATTGTTGTGGGTGTTGTTGTTGCTGCTAGTTTGTTGCTTAACACGCGCCGCGTCCAATGCTGCTGCCGTTTTGTTGCGCGTTGATGCTGTTGCTGTTGACTTGGCCTCTGCTACTGCTTCTGCTGCTGCTGCTGTTGGCGCACTTTGCCTCTGCTGCTGTTTCTGCTTCTTCTTCATTATTCACAAGCACGCACGCACACGCTCACACACACACACGCGAGCGCACTGCACACTACTACACTTGTTGTTGTTGTTGTTGTTGTGGTTGTGTTTGCTGCTGCTGCGGCTGCTGCTGGCGTTGCTGCTGCTGCTCTTGTGCTGTTTGTTGTTGCTTTTTTATAGACTGTTGCTTATGTTGTTGTTGTTGCAGTTGCATTGCTTTTTTTGCTCACAAAATTATGCTTTGCTTTTGTTGTTGTTAGTTAGTCTTGAGTTAGAAAACAAAATAAATAAATAAATAAATAGTTGGTTTTTTTTTTATGTACACCCGCAGCAGAGAGCGTGTCAGGACGCAACACTCGACGCAAGAGAACAGAGCTATACCGTTAGCGCTGTTGACGACGACGACGAAGATGATGACTGCGACGCACACGCACACACATGCGCAGCGTTCAAAGCAACGAGTAAAGCGCAAAAGAGCGAACGAGCGAGCGAACGTTATTAGCGAGCGCGAAAGCCGTTAGCTGCGCCACGCGAGCCTTTTAAGCAGGGTTGCCAAACTTTTCAAAGGTAAATAATAAGAAATGCTAAACGGCTACACTATATTTAAAAAATAAAAACCCATGTTGGTGGCAGGTAATCTCTCTTTTTAAAAATCTCATTATATTAACAAAATTAAAATTCAAATTCAGCTACTTACAATTTTTATAAAAATATTTAGTAATGCGGATCACTTTTTAAGTCAATCTCTTTAAATTTTTAGATTTTTACATACATATATATGGGATAGACGTACTGGCTTATTTCCGTTTTACTTTTTGCAAATCATATTTGTACTGTTTTGAATAGTACAAAATTGTAAAATTTGCTATAAAGTCGTTATAAAACAATATCTTCTGCTGATCAACACTTTGGTTGCATTTAGTTGCGAAAATGCCATAACAGGCGCATATGGGTTTTACTTTTAACGCTGTATCTTTTGAAGTACAAATTTTGAAGGATCACGACAGCGTCAAGGATGCTGTAGTCAAATTTTGTAGTTACCAATTTTTACTCAATGTTTTTCAAACTTAATAGTTTCGAAATTGAAAAATAGTAATAGTTTCCAAAAAATTTAAATATGGGCATTTACAGGATCGCGTACGCGACATTCGTACGCCTTTAAAGTGCAAAAAAGTAAAGAAAAAATACAACATTTTTTTTTTTCCTGTTTTTATTTTTTGACACTCTTTTTGAAGCTGTATATGTAGTGCAAAAGGTAGGATCTGTTAATTTAACGTTTCCTAGTGTGAAACGAAAAATGTATACGAGAAACCTAAACAAATTAGACTGAGAAAGAAAGCTGTTGACACTTTCACACAAAAAAATAATAATCTCGTTTAGATAAAAAATTTATAGAGAACTAGAGAAAGCCCTGTTTATATTGAAATATACTTTTCAAATTGTGGATTATAGTAAGTATTTTAAATCCGTCAGAAATTACGATATTGCGCTCAGAGATAGCCATATATTTGTATACACACTTTGACAAACATATTAAAGAGATATTCTTCTAAAGAAAATACTTGTATTATATAAACAAGCTAAAAAATGTTTTTAACAAACAAAATAAAAAGGCTTGCCTCTGAAACCAAAAACCTTTTTCTGATTTACCGAATGCACCGAGCTGTATTAAATGCAAAAAAAATTAAGAATTTCGCGCTTAAAACAAGATTCTTAGGAATCTTCTTAATTTGAGAATGCTTAGTATGATTAATTAAACGAAAAATTTTTTTTTAATTTACATTTTTCTTGATTATAGATAGTTTCGAAGTTCGAAATTCTTAATTTAAGAAGAAAACCTCTCAAAAATCAATTCGTGCTCATTGTTAGAATGTTGAGTCCTAATGCTGAAATCGATTTAGTATTATCTACTTCATTTAAGGAAAATAGAGAGCGTAAGTAATTTTTGTTATAACTCTTGCTGAAAAACTTCACTTTAATTGATTATTGTAGAGAGCTAGTGCATTGTTATTATTTCCAAAACTTTATTTTGAACTCTCTTGTTAACTGAAATGAACCTATAATTAAGCTAAGCCCTGTAAAACTTATAAAATAAAGCAAAAAAATATAATACAAATAATAATTAAATAAATTAAAAACATTATTAATCTTTTTGCTTACAAAAATAAAAAAAGGAGATAAAATTTTTAACATGTCCTTAAAAAAAAGAAACCAAGAATTCACGCTAGCCGCATTGAGACTTAAAAAAAATTAGCGGAATTGGCAACACTGCTGCCTAGTACCGTTACTCGTTGGGCTGCCTTTAACGGCAATATGTTGTTGTTGTTGTTGTGTCTATGAGCATGAGCCTTTAAGTGAGTCTATGTGCGTCTATGTGTGTGTGTGTGCCTACGAGTTGTGGCATGTGGCAACTCTGGGAGAGTTTTTTTTTTTATATAAATGTATTGCGCTGTTTTATTGTTGTTTACTAGTTCGCAGCTTAAATAGTAGACGCAAACAGACACACTAACGCACAAACACGCACACACACAAATGCAACAACATGCTGCCATTTTTGATGCAGCTGCTACGCCCAATGTGCGTGGGGAACACGCTACCCCCCGGCCCGCCTTGGAAAATTGCACTTCAAGGGTATATAACGAATGTTGCTGAATGTTGTTGTTGTTGTTGTGCTGTTTGTGAAAAAATGTTTGCCATACGCCAAACGCCATACACACATACACACACGCACACGCTGACAAAATAAAAACTAGAATTATTTTTTATTATATTTCAACAATAACAAAAAAGCAACTCGCTTGAAACTTTCTCTTTTGCTCAGTTGCTTTCTGCTTTATGCTATGTTATTTGTTGTTGCTCCTTTTGGGCATTTTCTTTTTGCTGTCGTGTGTGTGTGTGTGTGTGTGTGCGACATCCACCCACCGTGTTTGTGTATGACTGTGTGTGTGTGTGTCGGTGGGGGGCTAGACGCCTCGCCCTCACTGTTTTTTTTTTTCGTCGTCGCCGCCTGCGCCATTCGCCAAAAATTTTGCCGTTGCATTTTTTGCCTTATTTTCTACACTTTTCTTTCGTTTTTCTTTTGCCTTTTCTATTTGTCTGCTTTTTATTTTTTCATCACTTACTGCGTTTTTGCAGAAAACTTTCTTTTTTTTTGCTTTGTACGCTGCACTCAAAAAGAATTTATCAAAAAAATTGCGTTTGTTGTTGTTGTTACACTTTTGTTCTGCGTTTTTTGCTAGCTTGCTTTTTGTTTTGCTTTTTTTTTTTTTTTTTATTATATACACTGCTTGCAATAATTATTTTTAATTGCAATAACCACAACGATAACAAAAAAAACAAAAAGAAAAAAGAAAATATGTGCTCTGAACTATTGGAATTGTTGGATGTTCCTTTTATTCTCGAGTCCGTCCGCCGTTAGCTGTATGTTGACCGTTGCTCTCCGCAGCTTTCATATGCCGTTACTCGCTGGTCGCGACGGAATGAAAAACTTTTTATTTATGTGTACGTCCTCGTCCTCGTAGACAAAGTCGACGTCGTCGTCGGCGTCGCTGCCGTCTCTGTAGCTTTGTGTGTGTAGGAGTGCGAAAAAGTTTCAGTTAGCGCCACCAAACAGCAAATGCTGCGTTTACACTGCGACACGGACTAACACAACCGAGCTTCACAACACGGCACAATTCGGTGCAAGTAGCGAACTTAATTGATGTATAGTACTGACAAAACGTCACACAAATATATTCGTAGTAATAAAAACTAGAGATGTGCGTTAGTACATAAAAAAAAATTGTATAAAGTTAAAGTACTTTTAAAATCACGATAACGAATATAGAAACGAAGTATTGTGTACTTTAAAAACAAAAATAATGATTCGATACGTATTAAAGAACTGAGTATATATCTTAAAAACCACTATAACGATTTGATATTAACATTAAATCGAAGAATTGAGTACTTTAAATCATTATATTGATTGGATGCGATTATAGAAGCGAAGTATTGAGTACTTTAAAAACAATAATAATGATGCGATACGCATGTAGAATGGAAGTATTGAGTACTTTTAAAATCACGATAAGGAATCGATAAAAATATGGAAGCGAATTCTTAATAATGATTCGATACACATGTAGAATCGAAGTATTAAGTAATAGATTTTGAAAACCACCATTACGATTCGATACTAATTTAGAACCAAAGTATTGAGTTTTTCAAAAACCAGGTTGACATTGCGATGCGATACTTTAATAACACAAAAAAACAATGTCGACCATATCGGTATTGAAATTTGTTTTTATTTTAATATTATTTTAATAATATTTTATTAATTTGTATGTTCTATAAATTAAATTTAATATTTGCTCTAATAAAACTTAAATGAAATAATTTTTATTAACACATTATCGTTTCAAATGAGAGCAAGTTTTTATTTTTGAAAACAGCATGTATGCCTATTGGTGTAGCTTTTAGCACGAAAGGAACACATTTTTACAAGAAACTCAAACTTATTTAAACAAATCTAACTTTATTTTATCGCTAAATTGTATAGTATATATGTTTATACAATTGTGTGCAGCCCTGTAATATTTTGTAGCCCTCTGTCAACATGCATTTTTCTTTTTTTTGACACTGAAATATAAATTATTAACCTTGATACAAATGGCAAAACAAAAATGGTTGAAAGTTGAATCGCTCCTAGCTGGAGCACAGGGCGGAAATATAAATAGTAGACTTTAAACAATCAAGGCGTGGTTTCTACTTCATACCATACTTCTGCATTATTTATTATGAATTTGAAATATGATTAAAAATATGTCAAGTTCCAAGACTGCATTTCTTTTTAATAACGCCAAAAGCCGGCATTTTATTACACTCTGCAAATGTAAACAAGCCTTGGCCCAGTGTGTGCCGCAGTGTGAACTTAGCATACTGAGTCGCATACACACACGCACACATGCACTCGGCCAAGTCGTCGTCGTATCGTCGTTGGCTCGTTGTCGTCCTGTCGCTGCTTCTGACGCGGAAAGCCGCCAACAACGCTTTATCGCTTGTTTCTATGTGTGCGTGTGTGTTTTTGTGTGTGTGTGCACGCGAATTGAGATGACGACGGCAGCGACAATGGCAACGGTAACGGTACTTGATAGCGCAGTCGCTGCTATTTCTATCACACACACATACATACAGAGGCGGACAAACTCACACGCATACTTATATGTATGGAATCTCCATGGTCCTTTATGCCTGCTGTGGCTCATTCGCAATTTACTCAACGCGCGTGGCTACACTGCAACAAATTTGCCACACGTTTAAATTACAAATAAATAATGTAGTTTAATGTGTATTGATTTGGATTGTAAGCGGACATGCTGGTGACAAAAATGCCTGAAAAAGATAGATCTGCCAAACAGGATAAAATAATAAAGGATAAATAATAAAAATATAATAATCTACATAGAGGGTGTGCCCGAAAAGTATTTTGTGACTTTCGAAACAATAAAAAAAAATTTACAGGGACAATGCTCTTTGGCACTCGCTGAAAGCGTTCAAGTGTGTCCGGTAAGATTTCTCCGATGAACACCCCACAGTGAAAGCCCGTCAACCAGCATAAGCGACGAAATTATTTTAATTTTAACCATTATCCGTCAAATGCCCGTTTTGAAAATATTTGTTTAACAATGGTCAAATAACTTTTTCTAAGCTACTTTTCGGCTAAAAAATTATGTAGGATTGTTCGTTTACCTGTAAGGTGAGAAAATCTGAAAAAGATCCTAAGGATTTCTTTTTGAAAAATAAGTCGCTTAAGAAATTTTTATACTTTGATTTTATTTATTTATGAACAGCTCTTAAAGTACTAAAATATTCTGATTTTATTTCATGCAAGGGTATTGTAAAAAAAAATAGCTGTGCTTATCAAAAAAAGTACCTTTGAAGAGCTTTCAAATCTTTTATAACTTAGTTAGTGTGTTTATTAGGAGCTGCCGAAAAAATCCAAATGATGTAAAAGCTTGTACTTTTTTAAAGTAAGTTAAAACCGTTTTTATTCCGAAATTCTATTTAAGTTTTAACAAATTCGATTTATTTGTACAATTTTGGAATACCAACGAAATATGGCAGTGTCTAAATGTTTAAATATCTCAAGTTAACATTGCAGTTGAAATGGGTTTCTGGTGGTGTTTACTGCATATCAATCTATTGCTTAAACAGATTTCGTGGAGGCGCTACTTAGGAAGTTGTTCTACTAGTAAAGCATTTCGTAGCCGACTGCAATCGTTCTATTTGTTGTAATTTCTTCTAATCAAAAGATTAGATAATTTCATACAACAAGTACACAACGCATACTCGCTGCGCTTTACGCGCAGTGTATGCTCAATGCCAGCCAGCAGCTATACAGCTATACTCAGCAGTAGTCCCAGTCATCCTTGCCAGTTGCCAGCGCCATAGTCGCTGTTATCGTCCTCGTCGTCGTCGTTTTTGTCGTTATTTCTGCTGTCACAGTCAGCATAAAACTCAATGTGCGCCCAGCTAACGAACTGCAGAAGAAACAGAGCCGCGCATTGGCGCTCCACAAAGCGAATGCGGGACCACCCCCAAAAAAAGCAGGAAGAACAAAAAAAAAAGAAGGAAAATAGAATCAAGCAGAAATAGCAGTAGAAGTAGACGAGGCTGTGGATGGGGAGAGAGAGAGAGAGCAGAGAGCAAGCCGAAAAACTGCGGTGCTCAGCTGCCAACAGCATAAAGAGCTCCCAACCCCAGTGCTATGGTCATAAATTTGTAGTTTTGTTTATGTAGTGGTAGAAAGCTTCTGCTGCTGCTGCGCCCGTCAACCACCCTCAAGCCTTACATGCACACACACACACACGCACTGTGGCCATTCCAATAGTGCGCCTTGCGAGCGCCGCCAACGCCGCTGCTTACAGCGCTGCCAGCTGCGCTGCTGACGGCGACGCTGGGCGAATGCTTTACGGTTTGTTGTGTTTTCTGTCGGCTTTGCCAGCGTGTGTGTGTGAGCGAGTGGGGGTAGGTATGCTATCGCTGTCGTACTGCCAGCGGCGAGAGAGCAGCAGGCTCTGGGCGGCGTGGCGCCTGCGTTACAATTTTTACGCTCACACTCGCTCACGCTCTTGTGCTCTGGGAGGATACAGTAGACAGCAGTGCTAGAGAGCTCGTTGCTTTTGGCGCCCCTTGTGATATGCTGCGCTTTTTTTTTACTTTGTTGTTTTTTTTTTTTTTTTTGCTTTATTATTGTTGTTGTGCTGCGTTGCTGCTGAGGGTTGAACTATAACGTGTGTGCCTTTTTTTTCCAATCCTTCAATAGCGCGACGTTGTGTGTGTGTGGGAGCCTTATGCTGCGTCTACGAAGCTGTTGTGAAAACAAAATCAAGCACTCGTTAGTTTTGCTTACTCGCTGTTAGCAAATACTAGTTATATTTGTACAATAATCAAATAAATTTAGCTGAATATTCTTATGCATAAATAGAAACTTAAAAAAATATAAGATATATAAAACATAAATTAATAAATGCATGTATTTATATTAAATAAAATAAGGCAATTAATGCTTAGAACGCAAATATTGCAGCAGCTTGCGCAAGTTTAAATACAAATAAATAATTGTTATCGATAAGTGGGGTAGCAATACTGTTAAAAAATAATCAGGCCTTTAACGGATTTCGATGGTAGATCTTCTTGAAAAGTTCGATAATTATTTTATCTAATAGCAGACATACTAGCTCAAAACGATTTTTTTTTAACAGTGTCCTTCGTTTTGCGTCCGTAGGGGCATTATATAGCAACTCAAGAAGCCTAAAGTTTCAAGAAGATAATGCTTTTGTTGGTGTCTTGTATAGATAGATTTTAATCTCTTGTAAAGTACGAACGTAAAAACCAATTTTTTTTTAGATAATTTTTTTTTCACACTGGTTTGTGGAAAAGGTTTTTTTTCTATTGAAATATATATAACCTACCTTACAATTTTAAGAAATATTTAAAAATATATATAATCCCCCCGAGCCCGGATTTACGCTCTACGGCCCTGTATTCAGGGCATTTAATCTAAAAGTTTGAGGCCTTTTGCTCCAACAGGAGTCACACAGGACACTTACTAACTAACTAATCTAAAAATTTGGTGGCTCTAGCTAGTATTGAGATCACGGCGTTCATACAGACGGACTGACGTACATAGGTATATTATATTCTTCAAGCACCCTGATCATAATTTTGGAGGGGCTTCGTGTGCACAAACTTAATATCCCTTTGTGCAGAGTACAAAAATGCTTTCAGTTCCCGCTGCAGATTTTTGGGGATTCCCGTCCCGATTTCATTCTCGTATAATTTCAACAATAATTCAAAAGGGTTAGTTTTTCGTATGATTCACCATTTAATCTTGAATAGATTTACATCCAAAGAACGCTTCCAAATAATGGGAATTTTATTATCAAAATCAGTGGACTGTAAAAAATACGTTTGCACATTTACGTTTATTTTATGAGGAAGCGCATTTCACCCTCGCGGAATAATTAAAACTGGCGCATTTTGTGTGGCTTATGGAATCATTGGCTCGTAATTTAAGAAAAAAAAATTATGATAGGTTACGAAATTTAAGACTCCCTGCTTTGGTGCGAATCTTCTTCAATTTCACGTAAAGCTTCCAGAAAATCAATGTATACATTTTTCCGCCAATGTATATTATCCTGTACCAGCTCCACTAGACGTTTAAGCGTTATCTCCATGCCGTGCAGTTCCTTGAGGTTTTCTTCAAAAAGTTTACGTATAAACTTCAAGTCTACCTCGCTGGAAAACTCCTCTAGCAGTGGGCTTATAATACGCCCCAACAGTGTCGTCGAATTGTTGCAGCTGTTCCAAAAGTTTAGTCAACTAAGTCATATTTTGCTTACTCTGTACGCTGATACTTACAATTTAAGTATGCTTTGTATATGGGTGGCCAAATACTTCTGGGCAACTAAAGAACCCACGGGATTGCGAACCACGGCTTTGAACGTGCGCTGTGCACGCTCTAGACGCATATTCTTGCCGCTAAAAGCCCAACGGAGCACCTTCTCTAGCGCCCAGGTTTCACGACTGCAGCCCAAAGCACTGAGCAAATAAATCTGCTCACCCGGCATGTGTGAGCTCTGATAGAGTTTTCTCACCAGCAACCAGTCATCCTCCGTACCCCGGCGTATGGCCGTGCAATAGATCGCTTCACGTACATCCACGTGTATGGTATTATTTAGCGGATCCAAGGCGGCAAATCGCTCTACGGCCATTTTTGTACAGGATTCCAATTCGTAGATGCAGGCTAACTGCAGCACTATGCGCATTAGCGGTGTGGCTTCGCTTGTCTGCGAGTTGGATTGATTGTAGTTAGCATAGAACTCGTCGAACTTGGGCTTGAGTAGCTGACGCATGTAGTCCTGGAAGGGATTAATTGGCATTAATATGTTGAAAATCGAGGGTCAAGAGTTGTGCGGGGTAGTGCAAGGGTGCAGCTGAGTGGTGGATGCATGGGGGGTTTTCGGGTTCGGACCCCACCCCCCCAAAGTTGGAAAAATGGGTTGAAAGTCTTTTGCGAGCTCTGATATATATAGACTTCGAAGTGAAGAGCCCCCCAAGACCAAATACTAGATCCGCATCTGGTGCAGCTGCAACGAGAGGGAAAATTAGGGGGTGGGCGCTCTATACTGCTGTACATATTTAAATTTCTTTGGGCTCCAGGGTAAATGCCCGGAAGTCCCATGCCCACTCCTGTCGATAGGTCAAACAAAAGCATTTCATTATTAAAATTTAGGAGGAAAAGTTTCTCGAAGTTTCTGGTAAAGTGGCTGCAGTTGCAAAAGCTTAAGGACACGTAAAAGTTTAACAATATCGGACTTACTAGAACAAAGGATTCATTTCAAGCCTTAGGAAAACGGGAAAACGGAACCAGTTGTGAAAGTGATTACTTAGTCTTATACCCGACCTTGAATACTTTTTCATCTGTGGTTCGTTTGAGCAGATTGTCAATCTGACTAAGATTCTGCAGTGCTGCCTTCCAGACCACATACTCCTGCTCACGCCGCAGAAACTCCAGCATGGAGAGTGCTGTTTTATATGATAAGATGTCACTCCAAGCCAGATTCAGCGCATCATCCACAATCTGTGCGCGATTCAGCTTGTCTATGCTATTCAACTCTCCATTATCCAGCGCCTGCTTAATAAGCAGCCAGTTTAGCGCATCATAGTTGACTCTATAAGGTGCCGCTAGGCGTATATTAAAGATCACCCAATCCTCTGGCTGCGATAAGGATTTTAGGTGCAACTTAGCATGCGCATTTTTCTTATCACACTTGAGCCATGCCTTGGGCATGGAATGTGCAAAGTCCGCTTCCTCTCTGTTGGTATAGCTGAGTGGCACCCACCAACAGCGCTGCTTGGAATTCTGTGCCGCACTCTCATTCTGGGCCGTGCGCAGAAAACGCGTCTGTGTGATAAAAGCCGAGTTTTGCGTATAGTTACGTGCGACATGTATGAGCGGAAAGCCCTGCTGCTGTGACCAGGAGCCTATGAAAGGCATTAAATCAATATCCTGTCGTACGGACAACTCCTTCTTTGATTCGCTTTGAAAGATGCTCCAAAGCGCTTGCGGACTGGCCGTATCATGTGCGTTTACCGTCAAGTATAGCCGTAGTGATTTCAGAAACACTTTGCTGCCAAGCACATGATGCAGCATGCGCAAAAATACGGCGGACTTTCTTTGCGAGAACAGCTCCAGCTCATGCCATTTGGTATATGCCTCATTGTTGATGTTGTCCAGCGCGTTGGTATTTAGACGCGAGTCCTGCTGTAACATATCAAACATTTGTTGCAGCATATATTGTTCGTGATAACGCCAAGCTGGTTCGATTTCTTCCAGTCCAAAACCGGCCAGATAGCTGGCTATGCCATCCTTAAACCAGGCCTCACGCCAGTCCATAGTGGAGACCAGTATGCCAAACCACTGATGCACAAACTGCATTGCCATGTTGTGGGCCAGCTCTTGTTTGGACTTAAGCATCGAATATTGTGCATCATAGACAAAGGCGCTCTCCTTATGGCAGATTAGACCCCAGGCTGTGTTGCCAACAAAGGCAATGTCTGGCAAGATCAGCTGATCGATCTTGGGCAAGGGATAGGCATAAGCGAACAGCTGTGCATAGTAGTCGAGCAGTTTGGAGGAGATTTCGATGGTATACTGGCTCTGTTCAGCCGCTCCCGGTTGCATCCAGGTAGTAAATGCCGGCAACTTGTCACGTTTGTGAGTGTGATTGAGAAAACGGTTCAGTGTGAAACCCACCAGATACGTGGGCATCAATATGGACTCTGCAAAATACGTCCACACATAGTTGGGTAATCCTTGGCTGTCAAAATAAATGAGTTAGAATGAATTTTTATGGCGTTGCGATACTTAGGAACTATCCTGTGTGTTGGGCCTCCCAATTAGGGAGACTTCCTCGTCATGATCCAGGGGTTCCCACCTCCTAATATGACGAGAACCCAAGAAGGCGACTTGCGGCAATATCTCACTGGTCTACGATTTCGAATTTCGTAAAACCATCTTAGTGCTACTTTCTTCCGTTGACCTAGGCTGGCTAGGCGTTCCCACAACCCCAAGATACCAAAGCTGCTATATTAAAAACCAGGGCCGCATTTAGGTTTTATAATTGACGATAAAATTAATTTGAAAACTTTGATTGCTCCAAAATGATTTTCATTAAAATTTTGGTGGGGTTGACCCTTCATACAGAGTTATTTAATACGGTAAGAGAAAGATGGAAAAGAGCATTGAAAAGTTAAGAACTACCCTCGGACATGGAAGCCACATTATCAAATGAGCTTTTTTAAATTGAAGTCTAAGCGTCATTTCATGGAAGATTATTAGGCAAAGGTGACGTCACTCGCAATCTGCTAGAAGTTGGGGAACATATGATAAGCTCGGACTCGAAAAAAGTTTTTATGAGGTTATGTTAGAATCCTTATCCCATTCGGATTTCGCCCCGCCACAAAAACGTGTTTGTAATCACAGTCTGACCTTCGAATCCGAATATAATAATCGGCAGCCCCATATTTCGACTTGCCCTACGACCGCTACATGTTTGAGTCCGGCCCTGCACATAATGATGCGTATTTATCCATAATTCTAGACTACTTACTGCTTTAATCGTTGCACAACGGGCATATTACTTAGAGCGTGCAGCTCACTGGGATGCGCCAGTTGTATGGTGTACAAACTCTTGAATTGTGGATCATCGAAGCAGGGAAAAACCTGTCGCGCCTTGTTGGGCTCAAAGTGTGTCATCGTCAGCCAGCGCATCATATTCTCTCGATCCACATAGTTGCGACGGTAGTAACCATTGGCTTCGGTGCCCAGCTTACTGCTAAAATCTATTTGTAGTGTATAGTGCTCGCCCAGCCACAGTTGGTTGTTAAAGTGTAACGACAGCTGCTGCAGTTTGGGATTGGATGCGGTGCGATTCAGTGTTATGCGACGCTTGGTATTTCTGCGTATAAGCCAGATCTGTGGGTCGATCTGTAGCTCGTGGGCATTGAGAGTAATCTGACGCGTCTCTTTCAGCACCATAAGCTCGATCTGCACGCGACCCTTGAAAATACCTTTGGGATGCTGCTTGTTATAGTGCGTCTCAAGGCTTAGATTGTATTTCTTGGGCTGGATATAGTTGGGCAGTTCTAGTGTTTGTTTTTGCGCCTCAAGCAGAGCTAAGTATGCGTAGGAAAACAGTATAAGCCAAAGCAGAGGCATGGTCAAATGACGTTTAAATGCTGGATTGCTACTGATTACATGGTACATATAAGTTAATTTAGCTTGGCGTAAAAAATTTGAGAGCTACAAGCACTGCTTGTGCCCTGTTCACACTGCCTAGTCACTAGTAAAGACTGTGGTTCAAAAAGCAGTTTTAAATCTATTTAAAATAAAATCTATTTTAATAGACATACCTTTTATACCGCCTTTCAAAGAGCAGTACGAAATCGCTCTCTTTTGGATAGTTGGCCCTTCGGGCAAACTAGGTATCAAAGGAGTCGATAAGTAAGCACAGAATGCATGAGGCGGATGGGTGTGTCAGGAACGGTTCAGCACTGCCAGCTAACCTTGCGGTTACGGATATAAAATTACCCTTACAGGAGGACGTATCGCAAATTAAGGGGACGGTCAGAGCTCTGGCGGAAAGAGAATGGGATACTGCGTCCGTTTGACGCATATCTGGCCACGCTATAATTCAAAGCGAACATCTGAAATCCTACGTTTTCATAAGAACAGAGCCAGGATGGTGGAAGAAGTTGTAACAGGGCACTGCACCATAGGCCCAATGGCCGAGAGGATGCAAGTCCCCCATCATGACTGCGGAGATGAGGAGGAGACAGAAAGCATCCAACACCTGCTATGTGATTGCCCGGCGCTTCTTAGAATCCAGTTTCTGGGTAAACCATTCTTTGAAGACCTGGGTAGTCTGGCTTATGTGCCTATAGCGGATCTGGCCGCTTTTGTCGAATCCTCAAAATGGTTCTGCAAGGAAAGGGACTTAGGTGACTAGGAATGGCGCCCAGCTCTTTTTGACCCTCGAAATAATCTTACTCTATCTCTACCCCCTCCTTCCACTTTCACACTTCTTTCTTCCCTTACACAATTAGGCCTCATGGTATCTGGATGATCTCAGTTATTGATTGAGCAGCCTAATCAACCTAACCTATAGAATGCATCAGCGCTACCAGATATACAAAGACCTCTTTAGGGTATCCTAATGATATGATGATAGGACGATAATTAAAAGTAGTGCAAGATCATGCGCCAAGGCCCGTGTTTCGAATTGTGATCTAAAAACGTTTAGTTTATGTTGAGGTGCTACATGATACCACTATGGGAGCTATACAATACAAAGGTGATATAAAAAAAAAAAGAAAATATGTTCGTTCCATGACATAAAAAGGAGTCCAACCTGGAAATTTGGTTTCTCTAGCTCTTATCATCTCTGGGATCTGTGCGTTCATATGAACAGACAGATTCGTCTATATCGACTTTCCTAACTTTGGTGCGTCTCCGATGTCTTCATCCCTGTGTGACACCATTTGTTCCAGAAGGCACTGGGTATGTCAGCTAACGCGCTCTCCTTTCCCTAGCCCATCACAAACTAGTTGACTATTACTTTTTTGTTTAAATCTAGCTTTTGCTGCTCCAGTTGGCCACATTTGCTAAAACTATCGTTAAAGCTTAAAGCTGCTTTAAAGTTAAGACAGCAACCTAGCTTAAAGCTTTAAACAGCTGTTACATACAAGATAGCCAGCTAGCGCGCTGTAGCGTTCAATATCAGCAAAAGCTTTGGTCAAAGCTTCATAAGGGGTTGTTGCTGGTGCGTGCTTTATACGGGTGGTGTGCGCTCTCTTGTGGGGTGTGCGCTCTCTTGTTTTGTGGTCGTGGCAGCTCGTTTTGAGGTTAAAACATTGCAAATGTCAAAGGCATGACTTCAGTGCGTTCTCGAACACTTTGAAGCGCATAGAAAATTGAACGGTACGCCTCAAACAAAAATTATAAAATATCTTACAAAATACCAAAAAAAAAAATAGGTAACAAAAAACGTGTGTGTAAAATACTAAAATCGAAAAATAAGATATATTTTGTTGCATTATGTATTTATTTTTTTTTAAGAGTTGAGTTAATTTTTTTTAAAAAAAGTAAAACTGTGTGAAAATTGCCTTAAATTGAATTTCCATGCCGACGGCCTATAAACGCGCGCGTGTTCTCCACATGTCCCAGTGTTTTGTTGTGTCTATGTGGGGGTACTTTCGCATATGTGTGTATGTGTGTGTGCTTTGTATTGACAGCGTACTTATTATATAAAGTGTATTGGCAATTGACAGTTCCGTCGTTGTTTCATTTGGTCAATTGGCAAATGTTGTTGCCTGCTTTTGGGCGCCGGAAATTATTGTAAGCCAAAGAAAATATTTAATTAAATAAATGCTGGCGCAAAAGTATGCTACAACACTATGCTGCAACATTCGCACACTTACCAACATTTGTATGGGAAAGCGCGCACGCACACACGCACATGTACGGGCAGCTCTGTGACGGCAACGACGACGCAATGACGTAGAAATACACGATTTCCATGCTCTTTCGTAGCAACATGTCTTTGAGTCAGCTACTTTTTCCAAGCAGTTACACACACGCACGCACTCACACACACACACACACACACTCACATGGTATAAATTTATTATTTTGACTGTGTCGTTTACACACACATCCAACACTCGCTACGCTACGTTCGGCTCTCTTTCAATCTCTCAATCTCGGAAATTTGATATCGAGCTTGTGCGCTCGCTCTCATTGGGAGAGCATTGTCTTTGTATCGTTAGCGCTTTTTTGGTCACTCTCTTGCCCTTCGAAATGTCAAAATATTGCAGACAAATTTATGCGCTACAACATTGCCAGCCTAAAGTTTTTTTTTTACAAAAAACAGGAAGCTACTAGAATTATTTTGCAACCAGTAAAAATATATACCTATATACAATTTCTTGACTTGACTTGGGGATCTCTATCAATAACAGGCTTGTTTATAGCCGAATCCGAACGGAGCTGTATGTGCACATACATGAACACATGACAGTAAGTGCGACAGAGTTGCCGCGTTACACAAAGAAAATTTCGCTTGTAACAAAAATAGCTAAGTCGTGTTTAATTTCAATAAATATTGTTGCTCAAGTAATATTTTTATGTAATTTTATTTAAAAGATAGAATAATAGGGTACTGGCAATATTTAAAAGAAAATTAAATGCGAACAACATATAGTAATAAAAAGGTTGCAGAGCAGCGGTAAGCATGTCAGCTGTTTTGTAGCAAACAAAAATATTTCGCGCCAACCCCACATGAAATACACACACAGGAAATATACGCATTTAAAAAAAATAAAAAGGAAAATATGGACAAAAAGATGCGCTAAAACGAATTCGAATAAAATTGTTCGGTTTGGTTTTTTTTTGTTTAAAAACGATACCAAATACCAAGTTCCGAATTAGTCTACCCGCAGCACTGTACGAAGCACATATTATGATAATCACTATGTTTTTTTTTTTTGGAAAGCTTTCAGACCTAAAAAGGAATGTGTGCTCTTATTGCTTATTAAAAAAAAATGCCAAAATTCCTGGTTGGGAAATACTTACTATTTTGATAGAATGTACATAAAACTTTAAATGCTTGCACTTCTTTGTAGATTTGCTAGCAAACTATTTTTCGAAAAAGGTTTTTCAGTTTTGTGTAATTTTAAGAGCTAGTAAGCAAATAAGACAATTATATCCCCAACTAAATTAATTAGAATACCATAAGCGCCAAAAATATATAAGCAACAAATTTTGCAATTTTGCTTGCTGCGTACAGAACTTAAACTTCAACACAAACAGCTGTTTGCTTGTGTACAACATTTGCTTTGATATCGATAAATCGCCAAAACGCTGACAAAATAAATTGAGTACAAAGCAGGGTATTATTATGCTGCTTAAACTTATACCATATTTAAATTTAGCGCTAAGAGAAAGTAAACGCGAGAGAGAGAGAGAGTGAGCGAGCGAGCGCAGTGGCACAGCTGGCAATGCTGCACGAAAGCTTGCGCTTGGCACTCGCATTGAGTTAAGGCGCTCTCGGCTTTGCTCGCGTGTCCTGTTACGCACACATGCACACACACACGCACGCACGCAGCACAAACGAAGCCTTCAATTGGCCATTGGCTGCCGTTGTCCCGTTTAGTTCGACTTTGTACGCGCTGCTAACAAGTTCCAAAAAAAATCGCTGCGACTTTGCGCTGCGCCCACGCTGTTTACCCCCCCGCGTTCAAAGTGACAACATTAAACGTTTATTTGTTTTTTTTTTTTGTGCGTGCAGTGTAAAACTGACAACAACAAACAGTAACAGTAACAACAGCACAGTGTTAAGAAACGCCAAAAGCAAAACGCGTGCAAAGTTTAATTGGTAAAAAGATGAAATGTTTAGATAGTATATAAAGAGATAAAGTTGAAGTTTAAAGCAACGTGCAACAACAAAGACAGCAACAACAACAACAACAACGACAACAAGAACAACATTAATTAACATATTGTTAATAAATAAATACAAACTATGACTGTGTGTGTGTGTGTGTGTGTAAAGTTCTTGTAGTTTTTGTGCTCGCCGTCGCCGCCGTCAACTGAGTCAGCAACTGAGTTGGCGTCTGAGTTGACTTTGGAGGGTTGTTTTTGCTGCTTTCTTTTTATGTTATTTCATATGTTTAGCTCATGGTTGTTGTTGTTGTTGTTTTTGCAGTTGTTGTTGTTGCTGTTGTTATTGCCTTCAACTTCAACCACTTGCCGTCATCGACAGCCGCCCGCGCCCTTGTAACCCAAGCCACAGCAACTTGCTCGTAGTGTCATTGGCACTCTTTTTTTTTTTTTTTTTGCCTTTATTTTTTTGTTTAAACTTTTGCCCTTGCTCTGCAATTCGATTTCCAATTCCCTACTACCCATAACCACTTCCATTTTAAGAGTCTACAAACCGGAAAAGTCACGGCGCGTGTTATGTTATGCTCAAAATAGAGTACTACGTCGCGTGTTAGCGCCGCATAACAATTTCACAATTGAATAACTAACAATGAACTAACGTTTAATAACTATAGCTAAAAGCCGTTAAAATCAAAATCAAAATCAACTTGTTTTGGCTTTTTATAAGAAGTTTTTATTTGCGTTTTTCATTTGCCGCTCAGCTACGCCAAACTTCAGCAAAACTAAAAAAATAACAATACCAGCTCTATAAAGTAAAAACTTTTGCACCTGTATGCTCTATGTACAATATCAAGCACCTTAACAAAATCTGCGACAAGTTTTAACAGCGTACTAAGAGCGCGCAAAAAAAAAAAAACAAAAAACTTAAGTTGCACTCACCACCAACGCCACCACCAACGCCACAACCACCGCCACCGCCACCACAACCACCACTACTACTACTAGCTACTACCACAATATATATCACCAAGTACCAAAAAAAAAGAAAAGAAAATCAAAAGAAAATTTCAAGCAGTTTCATAGTGAGCCAGATAATTTCGTTAACGTTTTCACAATGTCGTCAAAAAGTGAGCGCTCTCTTAACTGTTCTTATTTGATATGATATCTATATATACATATATATATATAACCATATATCTTATATAGTACATATATAGTGTTTCCCATAAGTACGCCTAGCGGCATTCGTTCATGTTCTCTTCCTTCTTTACTTAGCCTGCTGACTTTTGACAAAAAAAAAAAATTAGTTCAACAAAATACTATCAAAACAAAAACTCTACTGTTTCACTTAACTTTCTAACATATTACCAACTTTACTCTGCTCATTGTAGTTTACCAAACTCTCTACACAAAACAAAAAATTCTACAGCTAACTTCGGAACATCGAAGTTTTTATACTCTTTACTATACTTAAGTCAGCACCTTAGGTGCTTCTTAGAGTAGAGCTCAAGTTCAAATTTGAGAGTTTTTCACAAGTTCTCTCGGCCGCCAGAAATATCAAAGTGTTAAATCCTAGCTAATAGATAGCGTTTTCTAAATGTGAGCATAAGAATTTTTAGAAATATTATAATTCATATACCAACTATAATATTTTTGCACAGCATAAGGCTATTTCTAATAGAAATCTTAAGTTTTCTTAATGGGTAGGCACAAACATGAGATTTATTTCGAAAAAAATTATTTCGTATTGAAATTAAAGACAATAGCGATGAAGCCATTACTAGAAGAACCAACTTTTTTGAGTGGACCTAAAGTTCCAGCATGGGATTTATTCCGGAAAAATTGATATATGACTCATTTTTATGTATGATATTTTTGCACAATTGCGAGTTCTCTTAGTCGCCGAAAAAAAAAAATTGTGATAATGCCATTTCTAAGTAGACCTTATATTCACGCATGAAGGCCCCTACGCAGTTCGAAAATTTTCGCATGGTATGACAAAACGTCATATAAAAAAAAATCCCATTTGGAATATCCCATTTCCATGCGAAATTTTTCGAACTGCGTATGGGCCTTAAAATATCAAACTTCTGCACAAGTTTTCTTGGCAGCCAAATGCTAAATGCTAAATTTTCGAAGTGGACCTAATGTTCAAGCATGAGATTTATTCCAATAGAACATATTCATATTAAGTGGGTACAAGGCAGAACTGAACTAAAGAAATGCTAACTTTTCTATATGCACCTAATGCTCAAGCCCAGGAGTCACTATCTCTTAAATTAGGCCTTATATGCAAACATGAGATTTTTATATAATTGCAAGATCTCTAAGGTTTCACAGTGGTAACGCCATTGCTATTAGAAATGCAAACTGCACATAGACATAGGTCAAAACCAGTGGCTGATCCACGGGGGCTTTTCTGGTCTAGACCCCTTCACCAAAAGTTGGAAAAATGTGTAGAATTGTTTTTGCGAGCTCTGATATATATCCTGTATCCACACCTGGTCAAAACTGAACCCAAGAAATGCCAACTTTTTTTTTGTGGACCTCATGTTCAAGCATGAGATATATTTCTAAGCCAGTAATAACTGAATACATTTCCATGTATAAATTAGACAAAGCGCAGAACTGAACTTGTTAGGCTCTCTCTACTCGCTTGTGCTGCGCTTGGACAGCAGGTTGGCAGCTCTGCGCCGCGCCTGACTGAGCTGATTAAAAGCTTACAACAGCTTTGCTAATTATTTAAAATGCGCTTGGTGCCTTTACTTTGCTTTTGCCCTAAAATTGACAGCAATGACAAAATATATTTTAAATTCCAAGTTTTATCTAATAAATCTAATAGATTTTTTTTATATGGCACACAGGCAGTTACTTTTAGGGTCTAATGTTCTACCATGAAATACGACATAGTACAAATAATGCCGTTTAACTTATGTTTTTGTTAAAAAACAACATAGAGACCTTTATTTTTTATGCAAGTAAGCTCCTTAACTTCTCTAAAAGATTAAGCCTTGAGCAAAACTAAATGATGTAATAAATTTCACAAGGTAGCGCAAAAATGATGGCTCAATTTCGATCAAAATTGCTCCACTATTTCATATAGCTACCATAGAAAACTTGAACCTGCGCTCTCTTTTTTCAGAGAGACACGACACGTATAACAGAACTGCACAAAGCGTTACCTTCGAATTGTTGGATTAGAAGGATAGCCTTTTAGAAAACGAATCCCATTTTGCTTAAAACGCAACAGTATCTGCCATAGCTGGACTCTACAGAAGCACCCTAAGGCTGTTCCTTAAGTGAACTTGAAGGGTCTTATAATAAGGGAAGGCTGCCGAATTTCCTATCAATAAATTTTTTTTGTCCATGCAGACTACTGTACCAAGATAGAGGCAGGACAGACCATGATGCAATGGATTTTACGTAGTACCGTAGAAAACTGGTTCAATTTTGTATGGTAGCTATATGAAATAGTGCATCAATTTTGATCATACTTCACAAAAATTTGAAAACTAAAACAAAATATAACTGACATAAATTAGGTCGCTATATTTTGAAAAATAATAAATTTTTCCAACATATGTCGTATTTGAGGGAAGTTTGATTAAAATTGGTTTACCATTTCATATAGTTACCATAGAGCCGTTGAAATTGCACTCTCTTTTTTCAGAACTGCGCATTGCGTCACCTTCTAACTGTTGGATCATGAGGATAGCCTTTTTGAAAACGAATCTGCCATAGCTAGATTCTACAGAGGCAGCCTAACGCTGTTCCTTTACTGGTCTTAAAGGGCCCAATGTTAAGCCAAGAGATTAGAAGAAACAACAAGGACGACTGCCAAAGATTCCTGTTAATAGATTTTGCAGCTTATTGGGTACTTAAGTTGTTACCAAGTTAGAGGTAGTCTTTACAAATGCATCCAAATTGGCTTAAAACGCAGAAGTTCCTACGTTCTACCGAACTAGAATGTAGTAGTAGTAAAAAACAAAGAGAAAGACATACGTAGCGAAAACTTACAAATATTAAAATAAAAATATATGTACATTCTGTCGCACGTTCTAATCCGATTCCGACAAATGTTGACTGTCTCAAACTGCTCGATAGATCCTAAATAGTCTGCATTAAGTAAAGAGTATAAAATCATAATAATATTAAAATCAATCTGGTTTTCTTTTATCCTTTCTATTTTATGCAAAACCAAATAACAAAGCATTAAAAATTACTTTCCCCCAAAAAGTTTATCCCTAAAAGTTTGGTATTGAATGTTTTACTGTAGTTGTTTATACTTCAATTAGCAAGCTCGTACAACTGTGCGCAAAATTTCCTATCCTACAAAGTGTCTACATCTCATCTTTCTAAGCAAATTTGTAAATGTTCTAAAAGTTAACTAAAATTATTTTCTAGTGCTATAAATACTTTTTCTTAAACTAATCAGGTGCTAAGTTTGCCCTCATGCTTGTTATTAAGTCTTTAAGTAGTTTTTCCAAAGAAACCTACAAAATTCCCGGAACCTGCATGCTCGAGTAAAATTCCAGACAATTTTCACATATTATTATTATCTTTTGTGAATGCTTCTTAACTGCGTGTTGCATTAACTTATAAAACCAAACCAAGTTCATAAGTAATAATATTAAAAAAAAAACAACATAAATCAATTGGATATAAAATCAAAAAAAATTGTTTTAAAATTTTGTTTTTTTTTTTAAAATTTTGATTTTAAACCCATAAATGTTTCTAAAACTAAATTTAAAACACTCGTATTCGTTATCGTTATCGTAGTTCCCACGTTTCTTCGTTACTACGTTCGTTTGATGCGTTCGTTTAATTAAAGTTTATTGTAAGCAGTATAAAACAAAGACCCAAAAAAAAAAAAACAAAAAGCATCTCTGCAATTGTTGTAAACTCATTTTCAAGTGTTTCTAATCTTAACATTTTCAACAATTCTCTCTAATAATTAAACTAACCAAAACCAAAACGAAAACGAAAATTAAAATACAAACCCCACACATATAATACCCACTCAAAAAAAAAAAAAAAAAAAAAAAAACAAAAAAAAAAACCTACAACTAAAACCAAAATTTTGATAGTCCTTAAAACACTGCGCACGCATGTGGCAAAAGGTAAGTTTATTTGTTTTCTAAAGTTATTAATTTAAGCGTTTTCAAAATAACCAAGTTTGTTATAAAGAAAAGTTGCGAACTAAAATTTTCGTGAGTTTTAAGTTGAGAATTTCATCTTTTGGTAACTTGCTGTATTTGTTAGTGTAAGGAATTTTTTATAATAAAAGTAATCGTATGCTAGCAGTCGGGGCCGTTGATCACATCCTTAAAAGATCAGAAATCAGTGCTGCTCAATAATCTCTTTCTATCTATCTATAATCGTTCTAAGCACTATACCTGGAGCGCTCCTTAGCCGAGAATGTACTAAATCTATACTCGATTCCTTGCGTGTTTTTTGTTAGGTATTTTCCCCATTTTTTCTTTATTCCCCAATCCCCTACAAACTTTGATCTGCCACTTTTTTTCACAATTTTTCAAAATTCTAACTCAGTCCAGTGCTCCTAACGTTCCTAGCGCCAATTAAGTTTTCAGCGTTCTAGAAAGTTCTACTATAGATGACGAGAACACAACCTTAAACAAATTCGGCAATGTACATATGTTTATATGTATCGTCCACTAGCTGCTTCATCTTACAGAGGCACGGTCGCCTTTTTAACACACACGCTTTGAACACTTGTCTTCTTGTTACCGAGCCGAAGTACGCGCTGTGGGTCTAATGGTCTTTATTCCTCAATTGATGTCACTGATCGTACAGGTTATCTTCGTTTCAAACACTCCATACAGTAAAATGGGAATGATGTTTAGTGCTAGATTTTTGTACGAGAGTAAGCTTTTCTCCCCAATAGACTACGCTGTATGCTAATCTTCTGAAGTGAAGACAACGCTCCTAGAGCCAACAATCCGGGAAGTAAAACGTGTATGATATGAGCCGTTCATTAGTGTTTGATTCTTCTGCGAGAGTGGTCTTTACTCCTCACTAGCCTACGCTCTATGCTAATCTTCTGGAGAAAAGACAACGCGCCAACTAACTACAACTAAAACATGGTTGTTGTGAGACGGTCATTAGTGTTAGATTCTTCTGCGAGAGTGGTATTCCCTTGCGAATTCGGTAAATGGAAGTTCGACTGTATAGTATTGTTGGGAAAACTGTACTGCCAACCTACTGTTCATAAAACATCAATGTTTTCGCTGCTTTTAATTTGTTTTTTTCTTTTAAAACTGTGAGATGAAAATTCTGGCCGGAACTGCATATTTATTCCTTATATTATTTTAAGCCTAGACTTGTCTTCATCTTACCCACGTAGTGTATTTTGTATGGAAAAAATAATTAAATTTGAAATTCAGCTGGAGCTGCCCCAAGGACAGGTCTAGGGTTAATATAAACTTCGATATATCGATACATCGATGTTTTGCAGTTAAAAGCATTAGAAACAACAATGTTTTTCCAGAACTGCTGCGAACCTAGGGATCTATTGCGCTCGCTACTAGTCTTGGATCTTCTCAGCTAATCCACTTCCCGAATTACTTGCGATGGTGCTAGCCGATTGACATTGTGCATCAAGATTCCATATAAGTCAAAGAAAGATTTAACCTCTTCAGGCCAAAATACTATTGGAAAGGCTTGCAGCTCAAGCTCGCAGCACCTACAGGTGTTAAAATCCATGCTGCCCAACTTGCACAAGTGTTTCATGAACCTGTGCTGACGCGGAAGTCAGCTAGAGGAACTTCCGGCAAGCAACCAAGGAGGTTTGGTTAGGCTGCCATATTTGATTTGAGCTTCAACTCGTTCTGACAAGCCATTGAAGTTTATGACTCACACATGGATTCAGGCTGCGGTGTTTAGGTATCCAAACACCCCCCAAGTATCTGTGTTTGTTACAGAACTTACACTACTCCACACTCCGAACTTTTTTCAGCATTCAGCTTTGACACTAGCTTTAATATAAGCTTTTATTATTTTTCACTGTTTTGAATTAATTGTACGTTAACCCCTAATACCTGTAACCAGTACACCCCACACTTTTTTTTAGTTTTACAGTTCAGTGCTTTGTTTTAGTTGTTGGAGGCACTTTACATGTGCAGACGACATTTGGCTGTAAAATATTGGTTATTAAAATAGCTGCAGCTCTGGATAAAATCCTAGCCATAAACCCAAAACTCAAACCCGCAGCTTAATGCTGCTGACAAAGCAGCAGAAAGGAAGCAGAAAATGCTTTTCATTATTGCGTACTCTACTCTTGGTTTCTTCTTCGTCCATGTTGTCGTCATCATCATCATCATCATCATCTTTGTCGTCGTCGTCGATGTTGTTGTTATTCTTATTGCTTGCTCTGTTTTTGGGGTCAGGGACTTGTTTTGTCAGCTTTGCCTAGAAAATTATCATAGCCAGACATATACACACATACAGACTCTACCGCATACATATACATATGTAAAAGGGGTGATTTTTTTTTTTAAATTTAAATTTAGAATTTAAGGAAAGTCACAGATTTAAGAGCAATCGAAAAACGAATGTGAACATTTTATTCGGATTGGTTTTGAAACCGCATGTTTGGTGCTCCCAATTTTACAAACCGAATTTTTCATGTGGTTTGAAACCAAATGTTTTGTTGCAAGAGCAATTAAAACGAATCGGCAATATAGGTTTAAAAAAGTACTTTTTAAGTATTCTTTGATATTCGTAGATTATATTTATGCCAACTTTAAGTTAGATATTTACTGACAAATATTTTTAATTATTTTTTTTTCTGACTCAACCCAAAAAATGGCATGCACAGCCAAAACGAATTTTTTTTGTGTTCGCTTTTTGCAACCCACCAGAATGACGCTACTACGTTTCGAAAAAGTCGATTTGGGGTGAATCCGGAAGCTCGATTCACCCCAAACAAATCGAAAATCGCGAATTTGGCATTTTTTGCTCAGAGATCAATCTACTTGACAAAAAATCTTCGTATCGATCTGGAATTTTGACACAATGTAGCTTATTCAATGCCCTGAACAACACAACTTTCAATTTTGAAAAAAAATATTTTTTGTCACTCCAAAAAATCTGCGAAAAAATTCTTCCGAATTCACCCCACTTCATAGAATGTAAATAAAACCTAAAATGCTTGCACTGCTTTTTAGATCTGCTAGCAAACCTATTTTCTCAAAAGGTTTTTTAATTTTGTCGAGTTTCAAGACTTAGAAAGCAAATAAATATACTTTAACTGCAAGGCCGTTACTAAATTGAAGGAGCTTTCGACCCTTAATACAATAAGCTGCATCTAGGTATATTTGACAACATTTGGCTTCAATGACCTTAATTCCTTTTAGTAATAAATCAACACGAATTTTTTTTTTATTACTTTTTAATGTGCCTCTATCATATCTATTAATAAGACAGTACGTCCCATCACTGTTGGGTCTCCTGGCAATAAAAAGCACCCTGTACACTTGTGTGACATCGTATACCAACTACATATAAGCTTATGACCAACCGCCCCCACAAGTCACAATGGAATTTTTATCATCGCCTATTGCCAGTCGCCGGCTGGACTAGCCCAGGCTGGGCTATGATCTGGCACTGGGCTGCATCTTTTGTATTGTGAATCATGGCAGTGCATAGCACTAAGATAAGTGGTGCAACTCACTGGATGCTGGGTGATGACACCACAACAGCGTCATTGCTGTCGTCATTGGCAGCTTCATCAATAGCTGCGTCAACGACAGTCAGCTCTTTGGGAGTATTATATACACTGTACCCTGCACGTAATTTGGGTAATATATGTGAGTGATAGAAGCAGGTGTGGCAGATCAGAAGTTGTTGTCATAATCACAGTTGTTGTCGTAGATCTCAGTTGATGCTCACGTTGTTGGTAGTCTGGCATTTTTGCCTTTATACCACGTTGTTCCTCGGTCACTCTTGCCTTTAGGCAGTTATGCACGACAAAGTGATCACCCCTATTTTCAAATTGAAAACTGCTTGCATGCTACATTCAAGCAGTTTGCATACTACATTCAAGTAGTTTACCATTAGTTTGGTATTTATGCTGGTAAGCCTAAAGGGTATTCCACTGTCGGCTAACGCCTTGACTATACATTTTTGGTTGTTTTTGTTGCATGCATATTCCCACAGTGCAGCTAATTTAGTGTTAATCAAGCACGCACACATACACACAACTGATTTAAACAGATACTCACAGTGACACGTACAACATGTTGTATACATATGCCATTACGGCTTGTCACTAATTACTTTTCAATTCCAAAAATCAAGACACATTACAGCAATTTTTACATGTAATATGACTTTTATGTATTGCGTAGAAATAGAGACAGAGAGAGAGGGAAAAATTTTGATTGATAACTAATTAATTAAGTCTGCTTGATAATAACATTTTAAACTTACTCTGCTTCTCCCGAATACGTTATGGATATGTTTTTTATTTGCGCTATTTTTTTTTGACAAAGCTTTATCACCTATAGAGTAGGATCCAAAATAAGATGAATTGAATTTGTCCGAGTTCTGACATAAACTCAAAAACAATTTTTTTTGTAGTTTACCTTAGAACCCTGAAGTGCTATGGATTTTAAGGCCTCGGCTTTACATTCAACGAACCAAAAAAAATTTAAAAAACATTCATGAATAGCCTAATAGCCTTCCCGAATAGGAAAAAAATTGTATGTAGCTTTTGAGTTTTTTTGGATCTCGAATTTGAATTCAGCGGCTCAAAATCCATATCGGTTGTCTACAGTGGCGCATCCACGGGAGGGATTTTCAGGCTCGGACCCCCCCAAAAGATGGAAAAATGGGTTAAGAGTTTTCTGCGGGCTCTAATATATATACACTTCGAAAACTTTGAAAAACCCCCATGGTTTTTAAAGCTCTTTTTTCAATTTTTTTTTAAAGAAACTCTATTTTATATTCCAAATCCAAATAGTTCACGATATTATATATATTTTGAGCTACAAAATTAATTTTTCCAAAGTAGTTGCTGTAGCTTTTTGACGTCACCATTGATCTGAAACATTAAAAAAATGTTCGGATTCGTTTCGCGAAGCACGGCCGATTATTTACTTTTTTAAATTTATATATATTGATCTTCACCATTCGTACACATGGTTCCTTGAGTTTTATTTTAATCTATACATTCGTGTAAAGTTTGATCAAAATTGGTTCATTATTTCATATAGCTCAAAATTGAGCTAGTTTGTGCGCAGCCAAACTCGCGTATCTTTTTGCGCCACCTTGTAAAATTCTCTGCATCAGGATACGTACATGTGTGGTGAATGGTGAGTTACACAATTCTGCGCATTTTTAAATCTTATTCCGCTCCAATCATCTTGCAGATGTCTGTCACCGAGCCCTGCTCTAGTTAACGGTTCAGTTAAATATACCTTTTAGAAATAGTTATATTCTCTACTTCTGGCCCGATCATAACATTTCGTATTCGGCTTGAGTCCAGGGCTATCTTATACATGCAAACTCCTAGCTAGTATGCTGTCCTACCGGTGCTGTCCATCGACATATATCTCAAGGAGTATTTTGTTCTTAAACACAACAAGAGAGAGCTTTACAAATCTGACATAGATAAAATTTTCAACAAAACCCGGCTTGAGATTTTTGAGTGCCCCTGTTAATGCAACTTTGAAGTAGCCTTGTACGATAATTCACATAAATCTCGATCTGTAGAATCTGCGCTCACATTCTTCTAGCTGAAATATTAGTGACAGTGCGATCCAAGAAAAAATGGCAATGAGTCAATGCGTCTAGTTGTTACATCTGGAAAGCTGCTTAGTTGAGATTCAAACCTATAGAAGCATTCGAACTCCTAGACTTCCAGAAGAATATGATAGGAATCCCAAAGGGAAACTGCATTACTGACCAAAGAAAGCTAGAAATCATTGAGTGCCTATTATGTATATGTCCTTAACTATGTAGGAAATATTTTTCCTAGTACCTGGAAAAACTATTCCATAAAACCTGGTTCATTTTGTTGGCGCTGCAACTTTGTTCATGAAGCACAAGGCATAGATCTTAGCTGCCTTAATACTCAGCCTTTTAAGTTACAAGTATTCTATATTTTTGTTTATATAATTTGGATGGTCTATATCAAAAATATTCCAAACCGCTGTCATCTTATAAGCGCAACCTTCATGAACCATGGTCAAAAGCAGAAATGAGCATTTAGAACAATTTTTCGAGAGTAGCACAAAATTACGCCCTGAGCTTGTGTGCTCACAAAATTGTATTTGGTGACAACTTGAAACCTTTAGGAGAAGAAAAGAATAAACAAGTTTAGAACAGAGAAAACAAACTTGTAAATGTATACTTGGAGAAAAAAACAATATATATATAGAGCGATATAGAGAGAGTGAGAGAATTTTGACCATGATGCCATTGCCTTGTCAGCCTTAAAGTATGCACTATAAAAAACTAACAACACACACATATTATATTTATATATTTGTATATTGTACACATCTATAAGATATGTGTACTATGTATAGCCAAACATATGTATGTATTTGTATATGCTTGTCATTGATTTTGGGCCAAGCTGTAAGCTTGTCAAATGACAGGCTGCTAAGAGCAGCCACCCCTTGCACCTCTCCTACCCCAAGCTGAACACCCAACTAGCCGTATACTGTACACTCTACCCCTGTTCAAATTACTTTTATTTTATAGCACTATGTGGCATGATTCAAGTTTTTGTTGTTGCCGCTGCCGCCTTTGTTTTTGCCCATGCTCAAGGATATCAAATTTTAACCACGCGTCACACATGGCAGCACAAAGCCGACGCCAACTGCAACGCCGGCAGCATTTACAGCCAACAGGCAACGGAGACAACAAACAAATAGTGTTGGAAAATGTTACCTTTTTGTGACATAACAAATTGTGAATACCCTTAAAAGGCAGTATGGTAATAAAGTTTGTTTTTTGATGTGGTTGATGGTAAAAGATATCTTACTAAGCTTATAAAAAATCTAATGAGAATATAAATAGTGTCCTTAGCAATTCGAAAACCTTGTGTTGAATATCGAATTTATACTTTTTAGGTCGACCTCTTTGATTTTGAGGATTTTTGTTATAAAGATACTAGCCAATATGTACATTTCTTTTCGCTTTATACCGCTTATTTATCGAAGTTTCTAAAAATTTTAGCATTTTGGTCATACTGGAACTTTCGTTGGAAATGCGCATACCTACACAAATATATAATTTGTATACATAATGGAACATACATTTTTATTTTTATTCATATTCGTAATTTTCGAATTAACGGAATTTACAAAAAAAAAAAAGAAACCTGGTTCGCCGTAGTAAATATACTCAGGTAGGGTATATTTAAGCCAAGAGCATTAATTTAAGAGTAATTTGGTTGCCTAGTGTTATCTGTGTGTAACCTAACTGAAAGCATTTAGAAGCATTGGATTGGTACATATATATGTATGTACACATTGTTTATGTTTGTAGTATGTACACACTGATACGTGTACTAATGTAGTTAGCCTTCATATACAGAATAAAGTCAAGGGTGGAGTAGGTGCTCAGCAACGGAGTAGCCTCTGCGCTATTTCTTGGAAATTTTAAATTCTAGGAAAAGAGAAATTTCGGTCTAGTTTTTTTTAAAGTCCTAACAGCTGTGTTCAGTTGAAGAGTTTAGTTTTTTGGGCCCCAATGCTGTAGCTGGAAGTTCCTTACATTTTAAAATATTTTACTGTAGTTCGAGTGTTAAAGGCTTTTTAGAATAGGAAACTGCTTGCTGGGGTTGGTAGGTTTGGATCGGTATAAAAAAAAAAAAAAAACGATGAGACAATCAGAATGCCAGACGGTCAAAGCGAAAAAGCTGACGCATTTCCAATCGTCAAAATGTCGAGTCAGTTCAAAATTTGATGCTGAAGGGGTAACACCAGTGTGGTGCATGGTTTTTTAAGGTCTTTTTCCCATTTTTTCAAAGAAAATTTATATTATGCTCAAAATCCAAATATGGGACGATATTATACATATTTTGAGCTACAAAAATTAATTTTTCCAAAGTTATGAGAAACAAAATGGCGCCTGTAGAGAGCTAAGAATGCCAAGAATTTTTTTTTTTTATTTTGACAAAATCCTAGGAAATTCACTAGAAAACGATGTTATAAAAATTTTGTAAAAATTTCAAACCGATCGTATAAAAATTGACTAAGCTATTAGCAAAACCATTTGAAAAAAGGTGATTTCCAGAAAAACGCGTTCAAAGTTTTAAAACTAGCCTGATTGTAAAAAAAAAATAAATAAAGGTTGTGTCAAAATTTCAAATCGACTCGATTAATTCCGCTTAGGAGACATTTTTTTAAAGCACTTAACGAAATTTACCATTTCCAATCAAAGAAGTCATAGGAGGAAGGCATTTGGGTGTTACTTTAAAAGTGACGCAATTGATTTGATGGTTTATTTCAAATACACCTAATACGTTCCAGAAAAAAACGTGAAAAAAAAGTTTAAAAAAAGACATGAAGTAAATCCTTAGGCTGCTATGAAAATAAATTAGAAAGGGGAATTCCCTAACTAAACTTCTAAAAGATTAGGTTTATAAAAATATTTTTCTCTAAAATTTCAATCAAATAGCTTTTTTTAATCGTGCTACATCGAATGAAATTGTGTAAAAAAGTTTTTATCCAGACAGCAGACAGTCTTATTTTAAAACCGTGTAAAAAAAGACCGTATAAAAAGAGAATTGGGTGTACTTAAATTTTATACCAATTCCTGAATATATATTCTGTGGTTATCAGGCAGAACCAATTAAGCAAAAGCTCGAAAATGGGCTTACTTTTTTAGTCTTAATTAAAATCTTTTCTCATAATTTAAGAATTTGCAACTTATTTTGAAAATTCAGAATTATGTTTTTTGATCTTAACTGAAGAATTGAAATCCATATACTATTTGTATCAGTTTTATAAAAACCTTTTTTTAAGCATTGCCATAGCCTAACAAATTACCTTCTTGTAAGAGTATATACCAGCACAAGACCAGGAACGTGGCCAAGTATGAAGCGTCTCTGTTGGCGACGTGGCATACAACACTTTTATCGAATATATATAAATACATACATATGTACGCATTTAAGAAAGAAAGATTCAAGTGTACTTTGTTGAGGCTTACTGTCTGCCATGGGGCTGACTCAAAAGAACACATGGAGACAGTAGACTTTACGCTGGGGTTGCAGGAAACTGTCAGAACCCCTCCCCCCCCCAAAAAAAAAAAAAAAACAACAAAAACAGCATTCGCTTAAAACCTGCGCGCAGTTGATCATATTGAAGTACGGGCTGCTTTATAGGGTTGCTCATACGCACTGGTGGCCAATCATGTGCAAATGATTTGTTATTTGTTGTTGTTTGTGTTGTTTGTAATTTCTGTTTAATTTCAGGCCGCGATTCGGGCTGGAAATCTTAACGATTTATATGCAATACACGCGGCGCACAGTGCGACTAAATGGTCAGGTGGGGGAGAGGAGCATGCGGCATGTGACAGGTGTAAAGAGGGCAGCATATAAATAATATTTTTTGTGCTCTGCAAAAGTTTTGTGACCAAACAGGCCTCTGCGTATTGTTGTTGTGCGACATTTTTATGGCCAAATGCAGTGGCATGTTTCACATAGCATGTGCAACATAAATTCACTTACCTGTCACACACACACATACGTGTACGCCTCTACCTGTGTGTACGTGTAGGAGTGAAAGCGGGCAGCAAGCTTCCGGCCATGTGCTATATGTGGCTAAAACAGTTTTTTGCTCTTTTGTTTGCAAGCAGAGTCTTAACATTTTGTGCTCATATGTGTAACCAGTGTTGCATAGTGCCTAAATTATGGAACTTGCGAGGAGCGCAACTATTCAGAGCACTCATTAAACAAGTTCTTAGTACTTTAATAGTTCGAACCAGTGGCGGATCCACGGAGGGTTTTCGGGTCCGCATCCCCCAAAAGTTGGAAAAATGGGTTGACAGTTTTTTGCTTGCTCTGATATATATATACACTTCGAAGTAAGAAACCTTCCCTAACACCAAATCCTGAATCCGCACCTGGCTTAAACCGAGTTCTAAAACGAAGTTTCGGTTCAAGTAAACCATTTTTTTTTTTTATAAGAGCTAAAATTTTGCGCAGTAAAAAAAAATATATATGTAAATATAAAAGTGTCAGGGGTATAAGAGTATGCTTAGGAAACATACGATCTGAGTGTGAAACTTTTGGGCTTTTGGAGCTTATCTCGGAATCTTTGGGTGTTGGGTTTTTTTTACCTCGAATTCGGAATCAGCGAATCCAATTCCATATGGGTAGTCAAATGTAAAGTTCATAACATTCTTTTTTGTTAGGGTGGCACAGCAATCCCTCTCGCCCGATTTTACGTTGACATAGACATCCCTCGTGGTATAAAATTAATGTTCCCCCAAAAACATATGTACATCTTCCATTAAGTTCTGTAAGGGTATAAAAATTTCGTCTTATGATGACTCACCTTTTTTTGCCCGTGCGTGATTCTGTATTCCTTTGGTTTTAATACGCGAACCACTTCCCTTTCCCTTGGCTTATGTCGTTTATGTAAAATAAGCGATTTTCAGTTATCTACCCCGCTGCTGCTCCTCTCTCGCTCCCTTGACAGTTTGCTTGCCTTGCCACAACAAACATTTATTGCTGGTTGGTTCCTCGAAAAAAAAGGTATCACAATACAAATGTTACAATGACAACAACAACAATAACAAAAACAGTGTTGGTAACAATGCCAACGACAATTGCAACGTGTCAAAGCGCTGCTGCCAGCATATTAGTTAAACACATACACACACACACGCGCAATTGTGTGCTGTTGCAACTCTATGGAAATATAATGCGTATGGCAACGTTGTGCAATACAAACAAAGCCAAAAGCATTGAACAATATGGCAACATCCGTTTTTAACACTCAAACAAAACACATAAACAGTGTTGCAAACATAACACACACGCACACATATGCAAACATGTGTGTTATTGAAAAACTCACGCACACGCACAAACACATTTTCCTCATCACTGTTGACAAATTTTAATCTAAGCATTAAAGCTGTCGAGAATTAGGAAAAACATCAGCATTACATTCGTAAACCCAGAGTTGCCATATCAAAATAATGCATATAGTATATAAGCCGTAGTTCGGAGACCACAAAATTTTAATTTCATTTGATCAAAACTTCAAAAAGCGCAGTTTGATAGATTAGTGACCACCAACTTATAGTTATTGAAAATAGACCACATCGAGAAATTCTGCTTAAAGCGTATGAGTTGGCGATTACATCTTAACTAAACGTCTATATCATATGAATATTTGGGAATATCATAGCGATTGGTGAAACTCGACCATAGTCACCATGTCAAAACTCATGAAACGAGCTACAAATTTCTTTTTCATCTATCCCACATTCGGGTCGAATGAAGACCTCATCATTGTAACATACGCCTATTTTTAAGACCTTCTGAAAGTCTATTATTTGCTTCCAATAATAAAATTGGACTAACGTTAGACTGAGTGTATCGAGGTAAAAGAAGCCCATGATTAGATACATTTTACAAGCTGCTGCAAAAAAGTGTTTCAATTTTTGTATGGTAGCTATACAAAATATTGAACCAATTTTGATCAAACTTCACACAAATGTTTAGCCTAAAACGAAATACAACTTGTTCTCAATATTTAAAAAAAAAAAAAAAATTTAACATGGTTTTACGTGTTTTGAACCAATGCGTGTCCTTCCAATGGTTGATCATAAAGGGAGACTTATTAAACTGTCTTATATATTTTTGCAAGCTAGCTACAAAAGTACAATTGTTGATGGAATTTTTAAGGCCCTTTTTATTGAAAGTACTAAAAAACGTTAGATCTCAATCCTCTTTCATATTGTGGTCGCGAATATCTGGTACTGGGGAATAGTTCATGACATAAATCGACAAATTGATTCCTGCAGATAGTGAGCCTTGAAAATGAAGAGTTTTGAGGGTAATTTTGGTTTGAGAAACACGAAAAACAATATTAAATTCTTTTTTTTCTTAAGAACCGTAAACTAGTGTAATTGATGATACTATACATTTTTTTTCAAGTAAACTTCTCTTTGTAGCTCTTTTAATTCGGTTCAAAGAGATTTCTCTGAAACAACGTTTGTAAGTGAATAAAATTTTGACGCGCTAAAAAGTTTTTTTTTGAATCTGCCCCTGTCCTTGTTTATTCTACTTACTTACTGAGCTCATTCTAAGCCCATAGTTGTCTGGATTGTGTCCAAGAGAGTATGCTCAATATCAATGCTCTACGACATGGTTCTTTATAACCATATGGCCTCTGTTCTATAGCCTCTGCTTGTTTTCAAAGATTTAACATTATTGCTCTTTCAGCATTGGCGTATCTACGGGGGGTTTTCTGGTCCGGACCCCCCTCCCTGAAAGTTGGACAAATAAGTTGACAGTTTTTTGCGAGCTCTGATATACAATATAAAAAAACCCCTCTAAGACAAATTCCTGCATACGCCACTGGTTTTCAGTTCACAACGAAATATATTTTAACGTATTAACGGTGAATAATTTTTACAATTTTTATTTTTGGCTCATTCTGAGTTATGGCTAACTCTTCCTGGGCTGGCATCTGCTCTTGAAAAATATTTACTGTAGCTTCTAACTCGCTCTGTGCTGCCTTTGGCGTTTCTTTGGGTAACTGAATAATTTTTTTAACAATTGGCAACTTTGTGGGTTTTTCACGTTTTTCCGCAACGCCAACTAGTTTGTGCGATAGTTCTGTAAAATTTTCAAATACGTCTGCGAACTAAGAAAATACAGTTAATACACGATACAACCAAAAAAGAGCGTTGCCAGACCTGTGTTTTTAATTCTTGATGTAGCTGCAGTGTTGCCTGACTTTGCTTAACCAGTTCATCCGTTTCCTTTTTTAGCAAGTCAAAGCTTTTACCGCTCTTACGTGGTTTGGCCATTTTGTCAACTATCAGACGAAATATATTTATATTTAACAATTTTTAAAGCTGTCAATGATTTATTTAAATGTAAGTTTGCTTGACTTTTTAACCGATTGTCATCTTTAGCCCAAAAAGTTGCTTAGTTTATTTCGGTTTTCTGTTTGTAGTTGTCTCTGTTCTCAGTTCTATTTTTGTTTTTCGGATTCTTTGTTGTCTGGCAGTTTCACACAAAAGTTGTCTTAGTCGCTTTTGCATATGACAGCGACACATACTATATTCATTTATTACCCCCGACCCAGCGTCAAGAGTTTCCAGAGTTTTCACAGTTTTCCCATTTTCATGCTCAGCGACTTGCTGGCTTTGCTTCTGTTTGTTTTCTGGGCTACATACAAACAGCTTCCCAAAAAAAAGTTGAACCCTTTTTTGTTCCCAAAACTCTTGCTATCTTACTCACTCGGCAGTGTTGTGTTTGCTTAATGTTAAGTTCTCACTTTCACGCAATGTTTTCATTAGAATGCCAGTCAAAGGAATATATAAAAATAAAACAAGTGGGCAGAGTACATACGAAAAATATCGACTTTTATATACGCTACACTGCTTGCTATAACTTTGTTGTCATATTTTTTTGCGTTTTATAAATTTTCAATAAAAAATTTAATTTTCTTCTTTAAAAGAGTACGCTGAAATTTTGTAATTTCTCATTCGTTGTGTGATTCTTGGCTTAATAGAATTTAAAGGAAACTTTTTTATTTCGGGGAGCAGTTTGCCGAAACATGAGAACTAGGACGCGGAGAACTTATAGTTTGGATTCTTTCGCTTTTTATTACCAAGAGATTTTGTAGCTGAGCTTTTAGGTGCAACTTTCTTAAAAAAGGCTTTATTTTCGAACAGCTGTTTTGCAATTTAAGAGAGCAGGTACGGAAAAAATTCGTACTCAAATTTAATTTCCTATTTGATTCAAGACTTAGAAAAATGGAAATGTGTTGAAATTGGAAGGCCCTTTCGAACCCTCAGAACCAGCCCCGTAGGCTTAATTGAAAACAGTGATGATCTGCTTTTAGGCGAAATCTTCTGAAATATGAACTTTTCGTGGTCTAATTTCAGTTCCCAGTGTACTTCCTGACAACACTATAGCACATTTCTAAAATTTTAAAAGAAAAACTTTTGGTTTTGTAGAGAGGGCTAAAGCATAAACGGAACTCGCCCCAAAGCTTTGCTAGTAAAGAGAAAAAATGTGCTTCCAGGCGAAATTTTCTAAAATATTTTCGCATATTATGTGATTGATTTTCGTTTCCCGTGTGATTTCTAAAATTTGAATACAATTCTTCGCTCCAAAGGCTTAGTATTAAACAAGCAAGATTTGCTTTTAGATGAAATCTTTTGAAATATAGGCATTTTCTAATATTTCTTCATCAAAATTTTACTCCGCGTGCGTGTTGACTTAGCAATTCAGTTTATACAAATTGAAAGAAACTTTGGTGTTTTGGGGAATGGGTTTTCGAAGCTCCAGGACGAGCCCCATGGGCTTGAAGGTAAACTGTAAAGAAATACTTCCAAATGGTTTAAGTAAAGCTTCATGTCCAAATCTTCTAAAATAGGAAAAGTTTTGAAAATAACTCTTCAAATGGTTTAAGTAAAGATTCTATGCAAAATTTTTTAAAATAGCAAAGTTTTGAATATAAATCTCCAAATGGTTTAAGTCAAGCTTCTAGGCCAAATCTTCTAAAATAGGAAAATTTTGAATATAACTCTTCCAATGGTTTAAGGAAAGCTTCTAGGCCAAACAAGTCGAGTTTCAATATTGTGACCTCAAAAAAGCAATATTGTGGGGAAACGGAAATCCATATAAGTTTGTACAAAAATATGCATCATTGATTCCCCATAGTTACCTTAAATATGGTTAGAAGGAGAATAACAATCGATTTAGACGTGCTTGTTTGTCTGAACGTCTGTATCTTGGAGATTATGAGGACTAGGATAACCAAACTTGAGATTTGAACTACCTTTATGTTCCGTCAGACGCTTCAAATAACTACTTGATATATCTTTTTTAATTTCAAAGTTACGGCTTTAGTTTGTATGAGTAAAATGCGAGAGATAAAAATATCTTTCGATTAATGCCAAACATCATAATAATCGGATAAAAAATTTGGGAGATAATCGCAATATATTATATTGCAGATCAAATCCCTCAGGTAAGAAGAGGCCTTAGAACTGAACGTCATCACGTTTCGATTTCGATTTTTCTTTTTTATTATTTTATATGTTGTTTCCATGGTATGTTCGTCACGATCGTTCCACTTTATGTCCTTAGACTTTTTATTACGGGGCTACGTTAATAAAATATAACAAGGATTATAACAATAACATACAACAAGAACTATGTGCCAACTGGAAAGCAATTTATTTATACAAATGCTGAGGTTCGCTTGACCTCTCGATACTGGTCTTTTTCAAAGCACCTTGCTGTTGAATTTCTTTTGGTCTACAATGAAAGTTCGAGCCACATCTCATATGCTCTCTCTTCTTATCAAAATGAAAAATTTGAACACCCCGTACCTTTTGGCATCTTAATTGTTTTCTTCTAGATGTGGCACGCAACATTTTTTTTTTTTGCACGAACCTTATATAACCCACGCCTCTAAAAAGCTATAGGGTATAAAAAAAAATACTAAGCCAACAACAACTTACTGAAAAAAAAGTAAAAGTCAAGCGGCCGCAACAAACACTAAAAAAAAAGCTGTAAAAAATCGAGGGAGCTAGCGAGGCTTGCAGCGGTTGGGGGCTGGTTTTGGGTCGCTTATGTTTTCATTTTTGTGTCCGGCGACTTCCAACTTTATCAACAACACACATTGTTTGAACGGGAGAGAGAGCGTGTGCAACAGCGGGTTAAAGCGCGCTGCTTTAGCTTGGCTTAAGGTGCGCCTTAACCCTTGTTAGGCGCTGTGCACATTTTGAGACTGGCTTTGTTTGCACGCGCCGTTGACTTTTGCGGCGCACAAAATCGACTGACCCCGCTCTCAGTGCCCAAAAAACTCTTCTAATTCGTCTTCGCGCCTTTTGTTTATTTTTGGAAACAATAAACCAAAACTTAAATCGTGCGCCGTGTGCATTATCTTCTTTTGAGCAGCAATATGGCTAACAATGGCCAACAAACCAGGCCAAGTAAAGGTCCAGCTTTGCGAAGCTGACTTACAATTCAGCCAGCCAGCTACTATAGAAGCTAAACTTTGCCTTGCCGTTGAAAATTCGCTGTCGCCATTTTGTTTAACTCAATACAAACACACACACACACACAATCATGCACACACTGTCCCTTTGCCAACCAGCCCCACACCTTAAACTTCAAATCAGCCTGCTTATAAATTTACCTCGATATTTATGCGTCTTTTTTTTATATGCTGCAAATTTTTCGTTTATCGATTTTCTTATTTGTTTTATTTTGTGTTTGTTTTTTTTGAGTACACTTGGTTGAGTTTGTGTTTAGAAAGCATATGAAAGTACAGTAAACACTCGCTTGCAGGGTTTACGAATTCAGGGATGTAAGAATTTGTCAACATTAGATATAATTTCTTGAAAAAATTTGCTTTTATTTCTGTATTTATGAATTTTACAAATTTTTAGAGAAAACAAATGTTTTCCCCAATTTTAAGTAAAAATTATTCCCGAAGTTGAAGAATACAATTTTATCCGTATTTTTAGAGTATATTTTTTCCCATTATTTTGGAATAAATTCTTTTCCCAATTTTTAGAGTAAAAATGGTTACCCAATTATAAGTACATATTTTTCCCAAATTTGTTAAGTAAGATTTTTTCCCGAATTTGCATAACTCTTTTTTCCGTATTTTTTTGAATATTTTTCATGCATTTTTAGAGCAAACATTTTTTTTAGAAAGTTTTTTTCCCGAATTTTTTGGGTAAGATTTTTTTTGCGTATTTTTCGGAATATTTTTCTCAAACATTGTTTTTTGCCGAATTTTGTGAGTAAGTTTTTTTTTTCCCGAATTTGCTAAAATTTTATTCCGTTATTTTTTTTGAATATTTTTCATGCACTTTTAGAAGAAACATTTTTTTAGCAAATTTTTAACATTGTTGAGTATAGAAGCCTATGTAATTTGAACTATGCATTTTGGACAAAAATACTTAAGGATGAACTTTATCGAAAAATATTAGAAAATAAAAATGGATGTTTTTTTAATTTTATAACTTTGTCGCCAAATTTCCCCTGACCTATTATTGGACAAATTTGTAGACTTTCAATATAAATACGCATATTATTTAAGCTAATACTTTTGGATACAAATATTAAAGTCCCAATCTTTTATATATTTGATTATACTACTCTCAATATAAGCTTAAATTGAAAGTGAAATATGTAGGGCCCATTTTTTCGCAAATTATTCAAAAATAAGAAAAGAAGCCAAAGAAAGTTGTAGTCTTTGAAGACGAGCTGAACATCTTTTTCGTAAAAGCAATGTTGCCATATTTCACTTTTTTTTCAGTTTTCATGGTACAGTAAGCTTCTTCTCTACTTAGTACAGTTGACTGTACCTGTATGTATACGTGAACATGCACTTGTGTGCGTGTATACGTGTAACTAACTGCCTGTCCTTGTCGTTTTGAAAAGATAAGCAGATGCTAAGTCCTTGTTGCCATTGACAGCGCTTTTTATCTGTACACTGCAAGTTGAGCGCACTTAGTCCTTAGCTAGTGGGAACCAGGGGAAATTAAAAACAAAACAAAAAACGTGTTCGTAACTAAAGCTGGTGTCCGAAATTAGAATGCCCTGTACTCTTTTGGCCTAAATTAATTAGTTATTGCACGCAAAGCAGTCAAACAAGCAGTTTACAATGAAAAAAATTAATTTTTATGGGGGATAAATTATAATTAATGTCATAAATTTCGTAAGTTTCTTACTTGTATTCTATTAAATGTTATAAATATTTATTATAATTTTTGAAATCTTTATTATTAGATTTTTATACCTTTTCACTTAATTCCCTTTTCCGCAAATTATGTTTGTGCGAATGTATGTAACATAGAGAGGTAGACACCGAGAGTAATCTATAGTATAGTCAGGAGGACGAAATAGGTAGATGTAGTGTTCGTAGTATGTTAGTAGTATGTTCGTTTATGTAGTATGTTCGTTCGTAGTATGTAGTATGTTCGTTCGCCTGTCTGAACGCCTGTAAGAGCTAGGATAACCTGCGCGTGCTGGGCTGTGCAGAAAACTGGTTCAATTTTTCTATGGTAGCTATAAGAAATAGTGGACCAATTTTGATCAAACTTTGCACAAATGTTAAGTCTAAAATAAAATACAAGTGACATAAATTTGGAGAAAATTGATGCACTATTTCATATAGCTACCATCTAAAAGTTGAACCTGCGCTCTCTTTTTCAGAGAGATGCGAATAACGAATCTGTGCATTGAATGACCTGCTAATTGTTGAATCATGGGCAGAACTGGTTATGGTTGTTCATACGCAAACGGACAAGGGCGGGTTTCTAGGAATAGTTTTCTGATGAAGCTTGCTATAGAGCGTGACGTGCTTCATTTGGGGGAAACAAGTACAGCCTTGACCCAACGCCTGTAAAAACAAATTTGCAACTAGATTATTTCATTCACTTCAGTAATACCTTTACAAATTTGCGTGCTCTTTGGTTGCTGTCTGTGTTAGATATCCGGAAAATTTTGGTACAAACCTGTCATAGCTGGGCAACGCAGTACGTCAGAAACGTCCCTTGGCAATTTCCGCCCTAACCTTCGGTCATTTCCAGCTTAACAACTATTTACTTTAAAGGCCAGGGGCATATCAATTTGCCATTGACTAGCGCTTTTGTTGCGCATTGTTACCAACATCCGGACGAGGGGCGCCAATTGTACGGGTTGGGTAACAGGCACAGCAGCCTTCCCAACCCCGTCCAGCCACATTGCAGCATTCGCCAGCTCGACGATTCCAACGTTTGCTCGGCTTTGACTTTGTGGTTGTGAAATTGCTTATTTGCCGAGCATGGAGTGTTTTAAAATGGCTACTACTCAGAAATGTTCAGACCGCAAGCAATATTCATTCAAACAGTTTAATAACCTGAACTGCAATTTGTAAACAGACAGTGACAAAATGAGCTGCTTGTTGGTCCTTGTTAGTTGTTGTCGTTACCAGGAATTGATGAGCTGCATGTGACAAATGAAATGGCTTGTTCCATGGCTAACCACATTGTTTGCTTATGTACTTCTTGTTGTGTGGCTTTGTATGCCTTCATGGCTATTTCGTGCGCTTCTTCTACAATATCCGTTTGGTGCGGTACAGTGGCGTAGATATGTTGGGGTGGAGCGAACCATGAGACCCCTTTGGACACAAGGCTAAAGAGATTTAGTGTGAAATACCAACACAACCTTTGTAAATACGTCGAAGCGGTGCGCGACTGTGAAATGCACCAGGATTGTAGGCATATTCAAGGAGATGAGCACATGGCGTCGGGATAATTTGGACAGCCACACACGTATGGATTCTAATTGGAAACTTGGAATTGGCCCAACGGGTCAAAAAATCATATATCATATTTTGTCCAAAAATTAGTGCAATAAATATTTTGCAGTTTTCTTCGAATCTTTTCAGAACTTTCAACAAAACTACCGTACGAGATAAACACAAACATTTTTCCTAGCCTAGTGACGTCATGCATTTTCCCATTGAATTTTCCATATTAAGGTAGACAATAACAAAAATGGAAAGTTGTTTGTGAAAGGTCAAGCCAAATGCAATGAAGTCAGTAGAGAAAGCTTAATTGGACACATAGATGCACACACAGCTACACTCACACACACACACACACCCAGCTTTAAATCCATAAAATTGCAAATGTTATTACGTGCTACTCTCTGTGAGAGGAATTTAGAGAACATAAGGGAACGGCATACGAAATGATAACTGTAAGCTCTTTTTACAGCAAAGTCATTCCAAAAAGCAATCGCTTCGCATGCCTGTCCAGCCCTTGGGCAACATTTTCGTGTCGTTCCCTTGAAAGCAACCTGTGCAACATGCCTCAGTACATTCTGCTTGCCACCTTAATGTTGCCTGCAAATTTGGGTCACTTCAAGTTGACCAAAAATTCCAAGACATGCTTTAAATTTGTCTCTCAAAATATTTTTATATTAAAACATTTTGCTTATGTTTCTAGCTGGGATTATGCTTGGAATATGAAATATAGTTCCATGCATTATTTTTATAGCCTGCATAGAAGGTACAAAGGCATAACCTGTCTGTGTAAATGTAGATAAGCCGGAAGAAGGCATCTCCGACACTTGGCCATTGAACCACTTTTTGAAGAAAGCTAAAGAAAAAGATTGTGTTGATGTCTTAGACGCCGAGGCCCCGTGGCCATTGAACCTGCCTTCTCTATTTTCAATTTCTTTAAATCTCTTCGAAAAAATCACAATAATTTTTCTAATCTTTATAGGTGCAGCATTTAGGATGCATGTTGATCATCTTGATGACGGGGCTCTCTTTAGAAGATCTTGTGCTCTGTGGTTGTTAGCTATCTATCATACTTTTACATATGCAAAACATTTTCTTGTTGCTCTATCAGTTTTTGTAGAAAGCTGCAAAAAGATTAAATTATTGTCTTAGAAGACAGAACCCATTGGGAAGACCTTCTCTGGTGGTCTGCCTTTTTGCTAACTAATTCTTTAAATCACTTGAAAATACATGCATTTAAATATTTACCTTAATGTTTAGAACATACTGTCAGTGTTGTAGAAAGCTGAAAAAAAGGATTAAATTGATGTCTTTGGGTAGAGCTCTTTTGGTGGTCTGCACTCTATCTAACTAATTCCTCAAATCTCTTGAAAATACACGCATTTAAATATTTACTCATAGTTTTTGTAGAAAGCTGGAAAAAAATATTTTGTTGATGACATAGATGACGGAGACCATGTCCAGTTGCTTCTGAGTTATCTATTATATCTCTGTCAGTTTTTATAGAAAGTTGCAAAAAACGAAAGTGTTGATGGCTTTTGGAACACAATTTTTCCCTTCTGTAATTTTTTTTTCTTATTTTAGCATTTTCTCCACCCTTCCCATCTCCTCTCATAAGCTCTGAACATTTTTGATGAACACTTCTCTTATTATAAGCATCTCTCTAACGTACAGTCTCTAATAAAACACTTGATTACAAAGCAGTTCTTTCAACTGCTTTTATAGGGATCTTTTTTTTGCTAGCTTAACACTTATTTCTACACTAAGCAAATTTCCTGTGCAACTCTGTAGCTCTATAGGTGCGAGTGCGTGCGTGTGTGCGTGCACAGTGTGCCTTATCATTGTTTTTTGTTTAAAATTTTGTACATTGTAAGCTTAACGCTTCGGTTGTTAGCCTTCTTTGCAACTTGCCAACACTGGCAGCTTATGGAGTGGCTCATCTTGAACTTGAAGAGAGTAGTAAAGTTGCTTTTTTTATTTTCTCTTTTTTTTTTTTTTTTGGTTATATGTGGGTGTAATGATGAGATGTTTATTATGTGTACACATTCTGCAACGATGACGACGATGACGAGGCTAACGCAAATGCGACACGGAGAACTTTGGCGACTTTGGCGACCTTTGTGTGTGTGTGTTTTTCACTCATTTTTTTGTTGCTGTCAAACACACGCTCTGACATTTTATATGCAAATTTTTAATGGCCTTGTGGGCCAAAAAAAAAAAAAAATGTTTGGAATGAGCCAGCTGTCAGCTTTTTGTCGCGCTTACCTGCTAGACATTGTGTAGTGCCAGTGTGTACTTATTACTTCTAGATTGGGCAATGGCTTTTTGTGACATAAAATATAATAAGTTGATGGCTTTGGCTTGTTTAGCGTTATCAATTGGACAAATTGCAACACTTAGAGCTTAATATTAAGCCCTGGTGCTATAAATATGTACTAGACTGTAAACAATTGCTTATGTACTTGGTATTATATTTATACGCTGTATGCACAGCGTAAAGCATATTAAAGATTTGTGCATTTTGTGATTTATTTTAAGTTGTTTGTACCAAAATAATCCAAATCTACTCTGTAAGCGTCTGAGCTTGACTTTGGAGACCATAAGGCTAAATTTTGGCAAATGCTGTGAAACATTTTTAGAAAAGTTTTTTTTTAGTGAATGATAGTGCATTTAATAACTTAAATTATCGGCCGTGCTCTGGAAAACGATTCCGAACAATTTATTCGGATTCGTTTTGAAACCAAATGTTTGGTGCACCCAATTTCAACAAAACGAATTTGTCATGTGGTTTAAAAACGAATGTTTTGTTGCGAGAGAAATTAAAACGAATCGGCAAAACTGATTTAAGACAGTACGAATTTTATACTTAAAATTCCTTGATATTCTTACATTATATTTATGCCAACTTTAAGTTAGATATTTACTGACAATTATTTTTAATTATTTTTTTTCTGACTCAACTCAAAAAATGGCATTTCCAGCCAAAACGAATTTTTATATGATACACGAACACATGACGATAAGTGAGTTGATATTTGATGCTTAGAGCTAAAGATGCTTAGCGCAACGAATATCGACATCTTTGTGAGCCATCAACTTTGTGACTGCAATTTAAACGCTTTATTAGCTCTTACTTGAACGAATGAGCAAAAATTACGCATACGCCAAGTATGCCAAGTATGTAGCTGTGACATTTACATTTCCACTTCATTCAATTCGTTTTTACAAGGCTCCAAAGACACATTTTCCTGTTTGTTCCCAAGCAAAAGATAATTTCCACTTTGAGCAGCCAATTTGGCCCATGAATCCATAATGTGCCTTAACTTGCGTGTTGGCCAAAAGTTGACAAAACTTTGTAAAGCCTAAGAAAAAAAACCATGCACAAAGCAACTAATTTTTTATGCCCTACCTTTGGGATACAGTAAAAAGCCGTAGATATATGATCAGCACTATATGCAGTCCCCGATAGATGTCCATCTTCAATTGAAGCTGCTGCTACTCCACATACACCCACCTCCCCAGGCACCAAGCTCAAAGTTATAGAAACTAAAAAAAAAAGAAAATAATCAAACTTTGCATAATGCACGTCACTTTAAATGGCTTCATTTCTGTCAAGGGGCTCAACCCCTGGGATGTTTCTAGTGTAAATTTAATTTTATTTTACATAATTTTCAAGGCAAAAACCTGACCTAAGCTACGGAAAACTCATTTCCCGACCAAACCAAAGCAACGCAAAGAAAAGCGAAGCAAAGCAAAGCGTAGTAAACCAAAAAGAAAGCACGGCAAAATGCGCTGCATACATCGGAAAGGAGCGCACTCGTGCGGGACGGAGCACTTGCCTTAAGGTTGCCACACAAATTTATTTAACCTGCGGCGGCACAGTGCGCATATTTGAATTTATTTTTGCGGGACACTGTGCAGAGTGCATGAGGGCAGTGTCCGCCAGGGTGCTAAAGTAATGCCAAAAAGTGTGCGCCGGAGTGGATGAAAAAACGGCAAATTTTAAGCGAGGCGCAGGCACAAGAGCGAGGAACACTGAAAAAAACAAAATCGAGTGCGGAACTAAGCATTCAACAAAAATGTTAAAGTAAAGCTACAGAAGATGAAGATTGAAGGTATAGTGCACATGGATGATATGGAATATATAGATGATATAGAAGATTTTGAAGAATATAAAAGATAAAGAAGATTTTAAAAATCTAGGAGATGTAGAAGATATAAAAGATAAAGAAGATATAGAAAATATAGATGATAAAGATGACATAGGTGATATAGATGATGTAGATGATAGAGATAATTTAGAAAATATAGAGATACAGAGTAGAAGATATAAAAGATAAAGAAGATATCTTTAATAAAGGAGATAAAAAAGCCATAAAAAAAAGTGGAAAGTATAGAAGCTTTAAAAGATATAAAAGTAGTTGGAGATACAGAAGATAAATTCTAGATAGATACAATTAAGATACAAAATAGATACAGCATAGACACAAAGTAGATATAAGATAGATAAAAGACAGATAGAAGATGCAAAATAAATGCAAGATATATACAAGATAGATACGAGATAGATACAAGATAGATACAAGATAATTACAAGAAAGATACAAGAGAGATACAAGATAGATACAAGATAGATACAAAATGGATAGAAGCTTTCTGAACACAAAATTGACCAGATCTTTAAAACATAGAACGAGAAGATTGTTCCCTATATAAAAATCATAGATACAATGAAAAATCTCAACACTGCAACAAAAGCATACAGTTTCGCTCAGTGTACGGCACGGGAGCCCCGACTGGGAACTGATGTTGCAGCTGAAACTTTTATCCAAGTTGTTGCAGGCGCCTGGGCGAGTCAGAAACAAACACACGCCTACAAAGCGCAAAGAGAGTGTGCCGGGAACAAGAGCGCAGGAGGCACAAGAGGAATCCTCGCTTGGTATAAAGCTGGCTGGAAATGAGCCGCGTGCCGTTTGACACATGCAGCGCCACCTGCCGGGCGTTGCCCATGAATTTGAATTTGAATCTGAATTTGAATACATGCAGACAGCTGTGCAACGGGGCTGTAACTGTAAACTTTGTCGTTATAACTGTTGTTGTAACAGTTGTTGTTGCTGTTAGCGTCCTGCTTGCACTTATGTGTGGCATGGTGTGCCAGCGCAGCTAGAGGGAGGCAGCGCGCATATGCATCATGTCATTTGTTTTTGTAGCATACTTTTGTGCGAATTTGAAATTCATTTTATGCATAATTTCGTTTGCTCTTATTTCGTACTAGAGCTATAACAAAAGCTTGCAAATTAGCGTTTAACTTTGCGCCCGCCACGCCTCCAGCGCCCACTTTGTATGTTTGTGTGTGTGTGTGTGTTGCTTAATTAGCGGATTTTGCAGCATCGTGTCTTCATTAGAATGCAACTGTTCTATCATCATTTGATTTCTTTATCATTACTTATCGCTCTCTCGTTCGCTGTCTGTACTGTTACTGTTGACCCATTTCTTGCTTGGATGCAGCTGCAGCTGCTCATTAATGACTCCTTGTTGTAGTTGCTTTCGACTTGATTTCTAGCGACTATTAGCGCTGTCTCTCTTTGGCTTTATCCCGCTTATTGCAAGCCATCTTGAAGCTTATCCTGCCATAATTATGCCAACAACATTGCAAAAGTCCTTGTCGCTTTTAACCGCTGATTACATGAGTCACACTTGAGTTTAAGCCAGAGCTTTAACCCGTCATTCGCGACAAAGATGACGTTGTCAACGACAACGACGACGACGAAGATGACGATGACGATGACGACATGGTAATGCATAAATCTTATGAAGATGCAACCAAAATGCAACCTACTGACATACTTAGTGTAGTACTGTATACACTTTAAAGGGTCTCAGAGAGCCAGCTGCTGAGTGGCTTAACGATCCGTTAATGCGAGCTATGGTATATATGTATGTAAACAGAATTTATTGTAGTTACATAGATACAATGTATAAAAAATTGGTAGAAAAAGTAATTAGTCGAAACAATTAATGCAATAAAATCTGGCTGTCAACCACTGCTTCAACGACTTGTGAATTATAAGCAGGCAAACAGCAAAAGGCAAGCAGTTCCATTTATGTAGAAGACCTTCTTCTATTCTTCTATCAAAAAATCTGTTAAGAGATTTTACAATAAGTAAATAAAAATCTCTTTGAGAGATACAAGCTCTTCTTAGAAGGAGCAGAAGATGTCAATAGCGAACACTGTGATGAAAACGTTGAGGGAGTACAGAAAATTATGTTGAAAAATTGACTTAAGTTTAACTTCGTGAGTTCCCAGTTAAGACTACCAGAGCATAAAATAATATGAAGCAAAGAGAGATTAAAGTCTATAAGAATAAAACAAGATGTACTGATGTCATTGTTAAGCAAGAAAGAAGAAAATCATGGTCAAGTTGTGCAGGCTTTACAAAAGACACGCACATTTCGACACTCAAATTGCACACTTACACTCACATTTATACACGCTGACACAGACAAAGGATAAAGAAGTGCTTTCATTCCGTTTACACAGTTATGCTTAAAACAGAGAATTAATTTTTTTTTCTTCTCTTTTATTTTTTTGTTAATTAAATTGGGTCAAGCACTGAGAAACTGTTTGTAGTAGCGTCTAAGTGTGTGTAATCTGCGGAATACTGTACTAGCTCGGAACTAGTTCCTCATCACCTGACTGCCAATCTGACAACTGTCAGGTGTTCTTTTTCTTCAGCTCTCCTTGGCTTCCAGTGGAGCATAGGGCCTCGACCGCAGGTGTTAATGGTATCGTAACTTCGCGAACCAAGCCATGAGCCATGTTCGTATGAACACCTAGATTTTGCAGACCACAAGTGCTAGAAAGCCAATGGATGCGCAAAATACCTTTTTATTGAAAGTTTGTTGGTTTGATTTAATATTCTTTCCACCCAACAGAATATCTATATGATTAAATATAAATATTTTAAAACCTGACGTGTTCACTAATGTAGTGCGTGAAAAAATTGTGGTCACACGCTCTCAAGTAAGCAACAACAAGTTGGCTGTGAATGCATTGAGCAACTTTTTCTATGCCACGACTGTACTTTTTTGAACCAGTTTGCAACTACTTGTTTGTGATGTAGTTTCTGGCAGGGTAGCGCTGCCTTGTTGGGCACTGCTTGCCGGCTAAAACAAAGATAAACTTTTTTTTTTGTTTTTGCAGTGCACACACACTCACACACACACACACACACACCAACCATATATGCGCATAATATTTACAGTTCTTGCAACTTTCAACAAATTAATGCAGCGGTTGTTTTTGGTCTGTTTGACTTGAGTCTCGGATTGATTGTGGTTGCTAAGGTAGCGGCAAGGAGCGTTAGGGGCATGCTGGGTTTGTGGCAAGTGAGCAATTGGTGAGCTCATTGTTGTCAAAGAGTTGATGATTAGGTTTGTTAGGCTGCAGTCAAGATGAGCCAAGAGAGTGGCAGCAATGTCTGACAATATTGGTGTAGTTGGAATTCACTCGAAATTTACAAATTCCTAGAAATGCATGGAATACATTCGCAAGTACCGAGAATGACAATATATATGTATAGATCATTCTTAGAAAAGTCCAATTCAACAAACTTGATGCGAATAGCCTAAAATTTTCGGTCTTGCTGGTTCCCTGCATTTTGGTATAAAGCACTTATGGTCTGTCACGCCTCCCTCTGACTCTATGAACTATTGATACGAGAGGTACCTAAGCTGCTGCTGCACATTAGTTTTGGCACACGATGGCCTTGCTTTCAAGGACATGGATTGTTTATAAACTGCATTTGTATGCATTCCATGCACTTTTATTGCTATGCAACACTAAAATCTCATATGAATGCCATACTTAAAAAACAAAAATCCTGGCTAATTATGACTTTAATGGACATTTTACAGCTTCACATTTGAATATATTTAATTTTTTTTTTTAGGTACGTTATTCAGCATTTTTATTATTATTTTTTTTTTGCTTATATAATGGCCTTTAGCTATTGCTTGTTGACTTTCATGTGACGTAGTCGGGCCACTTAGTTGGCGGGAAACACAAACATATGTACTTACAATACATACAAACAAGCATACATAGATTTAAAGCATACTTTTGAGCGCAACAAGCATTAATGCGCACTCACACACATACATAGATTTACACTGCGGCACAGAGACGTGCAACATGCGGCAGCGTTTTTGTGCAGCCGCAGACAAGCGTGCATTTTAGCACAGTAATTAAAGCGTAATGGTTAAATGAAGCCGCCGCAGGTGGGCAACACTTTTACACATATACCCGAAACAAAAGATGTCGGCGTTGACCAACACTTGGATACCCTATGCATTTTTAGCGTGTTTTCCAAATTGGAACTGCTTCTTTAAACTGCAACAAGCAGTGTTACGCTGGCGTATTTTTGAACACTGTTTACCTTTTTTGAAAGCAACTTTTTCTTTCTTATTGCAAATATGATTTTTTTTCCAAAACGAAACTGCTTCTCTATTTGTCTAAGAAGCAGTTTTTATGGGAATATTTTTGCATACCGTACTTCTTACCTTTAGTAAAATGAAATTAAAATCGTTGTTTTCAAACCCAAACTGCTTCTTTACTCTCCAACAAGCAGTGTTCAGCTGGCATATTTTTCAATACTGTTCACCTTTTTTGGAAACACCTTTTCTTGCTTATTGCAAAATTGAATAAAATTTGTTTTCAAAACTAAACTATTTGTTCACTTGTCTAACAAGCAGTTTTTAATGCGAATATTTTTGCACACCGTAAAAAAATGTATTCTCACTTTAAGTGAAATTCAATAACATTTTTTTTTTCAAACCCAAACTGCTTGTTTACTCTCTAATAAGCAGTTTTCAACTGCAAATTTTTCTGTACTTGAAAATTGCTGCACACGAATTTGAATGGATCGCGAAAGCATATTTTTTTTCGTACCGCTTATCTCGAAGCAGTATTTAGTATTCCATTCTGCTACGGGTTTTTTTTTCCTAGTTTATTCCTATCCTGCGTTAAATATTTTTAATTAAATAAATTCCGCATTTTTTCTAAGTTTTGTGGGACCCGAGGATCCTACCTATTTTTTCTCTAGTGGGTAAAACTAGAAGATGAATCTAGAATTCTCTATGTACCCTTTTGGTACAGAGTATGAGCACACAAACTAACCCACACACACATACAGAGTGAGAAAGAGTGATGTAGAAAGAGAGGCCAAGTGCAGGCAAGCGGAGTTAACCATACGCAACGTTGGCCTTTAATTAATGTCAATGCTTGTTGACAACAACATCAACAGCAACAAGAACAACAACAACGAACAATGAATAACGACAACAACAATAGCAGCAGTTACAATTGCAACATACAATGGCAACAGCAACAAGAACTTTGCAGTTGTTGCAAAAAAAAAATACTATAGGCAACAACCAAAGAAAATGCACCACAAAAGTTTTTTCTTTGCAGCATAACGCATTACAGTGGAACTTGCTTTGGAGCGAACGCACATGGCACTTAGAAGAGCGACTGGTTAAGCACAGTGGAAGGAATTGACAAATAATTAAAAGCTTTCAAAGAAAAGAGACTGTGAGAGAGACCGATAATTAGTATTTGAAAAGTTAACTATTCAGCATCAATTTTTTTCAAGGAAAATAATTATTTATATAGAGTGGGCTATCTGTTGGTTTGTATCGATTTGGTAATCATGGGTGTTTCCCAGCATCGTAATGATAGACTTGTCAGATCTGAAGGCCCGTTAATAGTCTCTTACACAACCCGTTCGATAGTTTCTCGTATGCGATGGAGAAAAGACTGTTACCACGATACTTTGGGGTCACTGTTCTTAAGGATGCGATAAAGCAAATCCAATTTACAATCATAGACCTTTTCACCATATTCTGCAAAAACGGTAGGCACCCTATCAGCTAGATCCCGCCAGTCTTGAATAACTCTGCAGGCAAGCTTTGTTATTCTTGCAAAAATAAATATAGCTCTTCAATTAGGCGTTGCCATGTTTCTAGCTCTTTTGGATAGACAGATAGAGGGACATGGTTTTATCGATTTCTTTTGTCGCACTGATCCTTTCGATAAAACTGCTTTGGGAGTCTTACTGCTTTCCTTATAGGGGTTGCACACAATCTTATCTGTGATACTGAGCATAAACACATTTCTGCAAGGGCTCCAGCGATCGTATGTCGACCAAACATCGAAACCTTTCAATCGGAATAACTATGACGTAATCGTAGTAGTCTGCCTCTCTCTCAGTCTCTTCTCTTTATGTTCATCTCTTATTTACACTTGAAAGTTTTCGCTATTGCTTTCTTGCTTGTTCTTCATAACCCTCTGATTATCATAATTAAACAATTTACTTTCAAGTGTTGCTGCCATTTGTTGCACTTGCAGTTCATTGTTCAGCTCTGTTGCAAGTTGCTGTTGTTGTTGTTGCTGCTGCTGTTGCCGTTTCCTGGTCTTTGTTGTGCGGCAGTTCTTAAATGTAAATTACGCGCTTTGTTGACTTTGCCGTTAGCTCTAAAAAGCGACCAAGTTGCAAGTACACACACATACACACACACACACACACACACATAAACACACACAGCAACATTGACGGACAGCTGGGACGCAGATGGAGACGCAGACGTTGACTTGGCACTCTCTTATTGTTGTTGTTGTTGCTGTTGTGTAATTGTGTGCGCCAGTGTGGCCATAATGCCTGCTAGTCGGAAGGACCCAACAAGCCGGGAGAACGTAGCTCTATTTTTTTTTTTTTTGCAATGTTTGTTGCTTAAGCAAAGTGTATAAGGTAGAGTGCAAGGTAGCGCTGTCAAAATGTATGCCACCCTTCAGTTCTAGGGATTCAAGCGTCCTCTTTATTTGTCTGCCTAAACGTTGAGCAGGTAAGCAAGTATTTAGGGTGTTTCTCCCCCTTTGGAGTGAAGCTAAGCGTGTTAGGGGCGGACGCAACTTTATTTGACGTAGCCTTGCTGCGCGTGTCCTTGATGGGTTTTCCCCTAAGTAATAATAGTTTTTCAATTGATTTTCTCTCTTTTCATCAATTTGTGTACTTTGGCCGGCCACGTGGCGTATACGTTACAATTATTTTATATACCATGGATATTCGTAACTCATCTTCAGCGATTAGACAATAGTGACGTCGACGTTAACTGCGACTGCGACTGTGACTTTTCCATTGTTACGGGAATATGTGCCAGAACTTAAATCTAGAGTTACAAACGAGGTGTAAGCCTTATATTTATTTATTTATTATACACTGTATGCTTAAAGTTAAAAACTAAAGCTACAGAGAGGGGGACAGCCATAGCTACTAAGCCTTATATAAAATTAAGTCTTATATAGAAACAGCAAAATATATAATTGATGACTTTCTGGAGCACTACCTGGTTCTTCCAACGTAGACTTCTTCTTAGAGCTCATACAGATACTCACGCTCAAGATCTTACAGATCAAAGTCTCAAGATTTAAACTCTAAGAGTATTTGCATCAAAATGTCAATAATGGATAATCGTCTTTTTCAGTTCTCTAGATTAAATCTCTCAAATAATCCTAAAGTATTTGCATCAGATGATAGTCATCTTTACAATTGTCTAATAAATCCCATGGAGCTTTGATTAGCAAAAGTTATTCGCCGCTTTATCTCTATGTCGTTTTCTTTCTTCTTCTTCACAATCGTCTGCTAAAACCAAAGAAGCCTTAATTCTCAAGATTGTTTCCCTCATACATTCCATGCGTACTATATTTGCATCAAAATAAGTCTTCAACAATTGATGGATTCTTCGGTGTATCTCTTAGCTTCCAAAATGTATAAGTTTCAAGGTCGCTACAAGCGAAATTTTTTTCAGAAATGAAGAAAATTACTTTCCCTCAAGCTCTTTTTTCAAGTTACGAATCCGAACCACCTTTTTCCGTGAGTCATCATTAATTAATTAATCAGCTTTTTATTTTTAAACTAAGGTAAAGTCAGCTAAAATTCTTGTCATGAAAATTCTCTACACGTAACACAAGAATTTGATTAATCTTAAAAAATTTTAATCATATCTCACACTTAAATATCTTAAGTGCGAAGCGATTTATTTTTCACAGCTATAGATTATAATCAAATTTGCTTAACAGAACAAAACAAAATAAAATTTTAAAATTATCTAGTTACAAGCTACAACAATTTTACAACCAATGTTTTTTGCAGTCTAGTCCAAGTGCTAATATTGCACTTAAGAAATATTTTTTTATTTTTAAATAAATTAAGTTGATTTTTTTGCGTATTGAAATATTAGTATTAGGTATCCTGTCTTAATTTTTAAGAATTATTAAAATTCACAAAAAAATATTTTATTTTTTTACAAGCTATAACCAGTCCAAGTATTTATTTGACTTTTTAATAAATATTTTTAATTAATTGTTTTTTTATGTTTAAAATTATTTACTTTAATAATAAAAATTTAATAAGCTCATTTAATTAGTTTTAAAAATATTAAAATTATTTATTAACAAAAAATTTAACTATTTTTGTTGGTTTTTAGTTTAGCACTATCAGTCCAAGTATTTATTTTATATTTTAAAAATATATTTATTCGTATGATTTTTTTATATAACTATATATTTTTTTTTTATAAATATTTTTTTGTTTGATTAAAGTTAACAGACCAAGTATTTATTTTACTTTTTAAAAATATTTTTATTTTTAGACTGAAAGTTTTTTTTTTTGATGTTGCAAACTATTTACTTTAAAAATAAGAATTAAATAAGTTGATTTAATTAGATTAAAAACAAATATTAAAATCAGCTATTCAAGTAAATTTATAACCAAGTATTTATTTTACCTTTCAAAAAATATGTTTAATTAATTGTTTTTTTATGTTTAAAATTATTTACTTTAAAAATAAGAATTTAATAAGTCAATTTTATTAGTTTTAAAAATATCACTATTATCTATTTACAAAAAATATAACTCTTTTTGTTGGTTTTTAGTTTAGCACTATCAGTCCAAGTATTTATTTTATATTTTAAAAATATTTTTATTTTTAGACAAAATTTTTTTTTATTTTTTAAAATTTTTTTAAAATTATTTACTCTAAAAATAAGTATTTAATAATAAGTTTATTTAATTTGTTAAAAAAAATAGCTATTAAATATTAGTTTAAAAGTCAAAATCAATGCAAGCGTTAATTTTCGAAATATTTTTTATTTTTCAACTTAATAATTTTTGTGTATTTAAAAAAAATTAATTTGCCTCAAAAACATGATTTAAATTAGTAACACCACTTAGTTTTGAAAATATTATACGTAGCATAAAATTAAGCTGCTCTAATCCTTTGTTGACTACTACAACATATTACATATCTATAAGTTATACATATACATATACATATATGTGTATATGAGTATGTATTTATGAGTGTGTGTTTAACGGTATATTTCATAGCAATTTGCAGTTATTTAACATTAACATGCCATCAATTTTATTCGAATGCCTTTTCATATCATTTTTAGCTCTTTCTTTTATTATATTTAGAATATTTTGAAATACATTTATTACTGACCATAGAAAATGTTGTATTTGTTATTGGTGTTGTTGTTGTTGTTGTTATTGATTCATATGCTCATTTAGAGAATTAATATTGTTCTGAGGCACTGGTAAGTATGTAATATGTGTGAAAAGCAGTGCAATATCGATTTTTGTAATTTGTAATTTAAATTTTGCAAATTCATTTTCAAATGTTTAACATCAATTATTTTTGTCTTTCTTTTTAGGTAAGTGCCAGAAATATACTCGTAGTTTTTAGAGCTATTTATGGGGTAAGCTAAAAATTATTTAATTTTAAATTACTGTATGCATAAAGCGTTCCAAAATAAGTTTTAATTTTATATTGCAACAAGGCATAAATAGATAAGCAATAGTTATAACCAAGTTCGTCTCAATTTGCTCTTTGGCGGCTTATAATGCACAAGTGGTTAAATCAGAGGTTGACGTAGGGAATTTGGCATTAGACTGCTTATAATTCACAAGTGGTTAAAGCAGAGGTTAACGTAGGTTGCAGCTTTTTCTTATACATTTATAATTGTTTTAATTGCATACAAGCCCTTTACTATTGTGCTAAGTTTTATCTCTCCTAGAATATAAGCAACTATTAAATTTTAATTATTTTTGCATACCGAATATTTTGGCACGTTAAATTTCTCGACCATATCACCTAGACGGTTAATAAGAAGGTTTTCAAGATTCTTATTTGTAGAAAATTAAAGACTTTAAAAAATGGTATTAACTGGTGATAAATATTAAAGAACTAAATAAAAATGAAGAGCAGGACCATAAACTTTTTGATTTTGGATATATAAGCAACTAGTCAGTCACGTGTGTGAGTAATATGTGGGGAGCTCGACTTTATATGACAATCTTAGGCTGAAGGCCACATTGGGTCTTGTCAGTCTCATAAGCTGTAGATGCTCCAGAAACCTTTTTCACGCAGACGAACTGCCCTCTAAATTATAGAACAATAATTTGGGCGGCATTGGGAAGGATCGGTATGCCAAACAATTCTATCGGAACTCTTTCCTATATCATCTCTGATCATATTGGTAGTATGCTTAGCCACATCTTAGCTGCAGCAGCTTAAGATATAAAAACCCTATTAAATCCTTAATAACCGTTTTACAGATGGTTGGTGTAAGAAAAAGAAGCACCGAAGCAATGAAGAAAGCGAATAAAAGTTTGACGTTTAGTTAATTAGCAAAACAAAATGGCGAAATGGAAAACAGTCCCCTGGGAGTATGAGAGAGGGAGTAAGCAGCAGAACAAGATTTTATGGCTCAAGAATTTTGCTGTTGTTTTGAAGGCCCATGGCAACTCTGACCCAATGGCCTTCATAATGGCCTGTGGCAGCTTGTTGACGCAAGTTGTTGTTGTTGTCGTTGTTGTTGCTGTTGCAACGCTGCAATGCATCAGCTGATTTATGTTCAGGGTTGCAGGTTGCAGTTTGCTGTCAGTGTATTTTGTTTGCTGCATTATCAAGGAATACTTTGTGGCACGTTGTTGTTGTTGTTGTTATTGCTCTTTGCTTTTAATTTGTTTTAATGAACTTTCATGCCATTTCATTGGAGGTTGCATGCCACGCTGTTGCAATATGTTTGCTCACTTGTATAATTACAGGCGCCATCATTGCGTCGTCAGCCCGTACCCCAGTTCCGATCTCGACAACCTACTCGCGCACCCATACAAGCTTCGCTGCACGTGAAGTGCGTGGCTTTCATTAATTTTAATGAGTTTTAAAAGTTGTTGCCATTTTTTTATTTCAACATTTTATTTTTATTTTCATTTTTTTTTTTTTTCTTCTTTTTAGCATTTTCATTTTCTTCTGCTGGCGAATCCTTCATAATGGCCGAGATGTGTTAGTGCAGGCATGGGCATAGTAGTGGGGCCATAGGGCTTGAGAAAACACCCGCCCGCATCATCAGCCACATTGCTTACAGCACTTTGCCTTTGGCTGTTGCTTTTTATTTAATTTTATTTCAATTTCTTTTTTTTTTGTGCATTTTTTCTACATTTTTATACACTGTAACCAGTGGGTCGGCAGTGTGCTAGGCTTGCCCACTGTTTGCACTAGACAGTAGGAGGCGTGCCAGACCATCAGTTTTTTACATCAAACTGCTTGTCATTAGCTCGAATAGTGATTGAGCCTTGTCTGACCTACTCTCTGGCCAAATGTACGTCTGAACACCTAGATTTTAGAGACCACAGCAGCTAGAGAGCCAAGATTTAAACAACAGCTGTGCATAGTCTGTCTTAAGGATTTAGTGAAATTGTGTCTATATCTGCTGCACTCTTGCTCTAGCAGAATTTCTTTGCTTTTAGCTAAATTTTGAAATATTTTGCGCTGAAACTTAACAGAGCAGTGTCTCGTGGTTTTATGCAACAAAATCGTCTAGTCATAAATGTGCTAAAATTCAAACCGCACTCGTATACATTTAAAACTGGCACAACTACATTTTTTCATTGGAAACTGCTTGCACACTGCTTTCAAGTAGTTTTCAGTTTTCGAAATAATGTGGCGCAGTGCATGCCGCAGTCAGTCATCGCCGCAACTGTACTTCTTTTTTTTTAAGTAAGTTTTCCATTTTGTCCATTGCGTTTTGTTGTGAAGTTTCTTTGTCGGTTACTTGTTCTTGTTGTGCGCCTTTGCTGTCATCATTTGTCGACAACGACGACTGAGTTTTATCTATTGAGTGCACAGACATTCAAACACTCACACACTCAAATACATACACACATACTTCAACTCTCGCAGTCAGTTGCATTCACATTACACATTGCGTATACGTACTGTTGTGCAATGTTTTGTGCCTGCTGTGTAGTTTTCGCGCTTAAATAACTCACAGCTGCGCATAATTCAGTGTAACTTGCTTTGGAGTTGCCCAACACTACCCAACACTTTTTACCGCCCACCACCGCACCCAAACAAGAAACATTCCGAGTCTCTTATAGCTTTTTCAATTTCTAGAATTTGCTTTCTATTTAAATGTGCTTTGAAAAGTTGTTTGGCAAGGTTTGGAAGTTAAATGTATTTCATAAAAATATATTTATTCGTTAAGAAGCTAAAATTTGGCCAACTGTATATCGTCCCCGTCATCATTTATTGTTCTGTTTAGTGCAGCCGCTAGATGGCGCCAGCAAGTTGTTTCACGTTGGTGTTCACAATAATACAAATATATAATGTACTTGACATATATAGCATATATTTAGTATGTACAATTATGTTTTTATATACATATGCAGTTTTTATAGTCGTATATAGTACTATATATAATTTCCTTTCCATAGCAGAGCTTACAAGCTGCCAAGCAAGTTGCCCAATGCGCTCTGAAATTTAAAGTTTGAGTATTTCTTTGGTGTGGATTTACTTTTTGGCATGTCCGAGTACTTACAGCTCCTGCGCCTAAAGCCTTATCGACCTGCTTGTCGTAGGGTGCAGATGCAGAAGCCAGACCACCCTGTAAATATATTTTATATCAATTAAACAAAAACCGCAAGAATATGTGGAAAATGTATTTAGATAGATAGATAGTTAGATAGATAAATGCACTGGTATGTTAAGCAATTAAGTCGTTTCTATGGGAAAAAATACGATAGAAATGTTGAATGAATGAATGAATGAATGAATGTGGTGTACAAGGTTAAATGATTCTAAGTGAATGCATGTCTGGATAAAAAAAATGTGGTAAAAATAAATTGAGTTAATATTTGCATATTCTTAAGAAAATTCTGGTAAAGATACAAGCATTCAAGCAGCGACCCTTTTTAGACAAAGCCCACACTGAGTTCACTGAATACTGAAAATCCATTTAGACGCATTTCCTCAAGAGCTCCGATAGTATGATGCTATTTTTAATCCGCCCATATTGCAACTCTGTGTGGCTCAAAAAAAATGCAAAACTGTATATCTATTTATCAGGTTGACTGAATCCCTGAGGGAAGTTCTCCAGGATTTGCAATCTTTCTGCGTCATCATGTCAACAAAGCTTATTACATCTCTGCCTGAACCACTACCTGAAGATCTGAATTTGGTTTTATATTCCATACTGGGAATCGAACTTTAAAAAATAATATAACGATTTATTTTCTATTTTCTTTCTTGGGGAATTAAATTTCACTTTGGTGTAATTTAAAAATTACTCTAATCTAAACCTCACCTAAAGAATGCACTATCTTTTGTTGTTAACTTGGCAGCTTTAGCCAATAAACTCTTTTTCAGAGCATAGACGTTAATAACAACTTACCAAGATCTTGGCTCCCTCGTTCTGTGCCAATGAAAATGGAAAAAATTTTAGAGTTACTCTATGTACATTCGAACTAAATCCCATTTAGACTTACGCCCATTTCGGCAACTATTTTCGATCCGGCAACGCCCACAGAGCTCTCTACGCTATTGGCCGCCTGGGTTTCAGCTGAAGTGTTGCCATCTTGCAATTCTTTAGCAATCTCCTTGGCCACACTGGCAGTCTGTTGGCCAATTCTAGAGGCAGTGCTATTAATATTCTTGTCCACAGTTTGCTACAGAAAAACTTTAGAGAGTAAGAACTCCATTTTTTTTCGCCGTAGTGACTTTACTTACAGTCTGAGCCACTGCAGCGCCATCTGTAGGGTTGTCAATAACTTGGTTTGTTACATCTTGCTATTGTTTTAAATGGGAGTGTTGCTCAGTTTTAGGGCGGTTTGCTATGGATCTTACTTACTGCAGCGCTGGAAACCGCATTGGTAACATTGACGGCATTACTAGACACAGCATTGGCCAACTGGGAGAGGGCATTATCAATATCTGCATTCGTTATAAGTGTCTTGGCCTCCAGTTGCTGCTGGGCCAAGATTATGACAAACAAAGCGTATAAGAATTTCATATTGAAGTACTTTTTAAATCGTTGTTTAGTTCGGAACTAATGGGCTAGCGTAAATTTCAGGCTGTATTTATAGACAAGCTTGTGGAACTTATGGTATGCGATATCTTTTACAAACATACGACTGATATCTCGATATCTAGTGAAATTGTTAAGCTTTATCTAAAGCCTGATGTATCGATAGAATCAAACAAGTTTGTTTGGGTGCAAAGGTTTTGGTCTAAAGATAGTCGTTATATCTTATATTATTACTAATTACACTAGTTTACAAAATTTAAGAGTCATCGAGTGAACCTTCGTAAATAAGTTTTTAAGGGTAATTTAGGATCGAGAAACACGAAAATGGCATTAATTTTTTTTCTTAAGAACTGTTTTCGAGATTTTTTCGAAAAACATGTTTTTGTGCACTTTTTTCAGTTATTCGTCAATATCTCGTGAACAAAATTTTCTATTGATATGAAAGGCCATTATAATTTTTTTAAGCGGTAAGCTGAAAAAGAATTCTTTTTAGAACATTTCGAGTCTAAGATCGTAAAAATCGGATAAGAACTGGAGATGCTATAGAAGCATGTACGGAAGTTCCAATTTTCACTCAATCACACTTTTGTTCGAAAACAAAATTTTTCACTCAAAGTTGTTCGTTTGGATTCAGTTACGTCTTCACGAATTTGTATGCAGCAGTAGTCGATATTTTTCGTTCATGGTTCCATAACATCTACAGTTGCTATCCGATTTCGAAGATCTTAGGCTCGAAATGTTTGTAAAAGAATTCTCTTTTAACATAATTTTTAAAAATTTCTTCTCGTTAATAAAAAGCAAACCGAAAATTTGTAATTTTAAAAAATATTTGAAATATTTGACAATTTTTTCGACTTTGGTTGCTTGCAACTTCAACAATTTGAATCTGTATAACGCCTTTCGATCTAATCGTCTCTCATGTCGATACAATATTTTGTTCACGAGATATTTACGAATAAATGAAAAAAGTACGAAAAAAAAATGAATGTGATTTTCGTGTTTCTCGATCCAAAATTAACCTAAAAAAAACTTTTTTACGAAGTTTCATTTTTCGTGTAAACTAGTGTTATTATTATTGACTGTACGTTTGTTTATCGTTGTTATGAGATTGTCTGGAAATATGCAAAATTTTTTAATAAATGTTTGACCGAGTAATTTTTCATGCATTATAAATATATATGTATGTATATTATGAAAAAAAATTATAGTTTAAAAAAACTAAAAAAACGCGCTTTAATAGTAAACCAAACTAAAAAGTAGAAAATAATTTTGATGTATCAAGAGTTTGTATTACAGCTATAGAAAATTCCGACAATCAATTACGACTAATTAATTTGGAAAAGTTTAAATTAGAAATTAAATTATTAATAAAATAATTGAATTATAGTAAAAAAAGCGTGGGGTGCTTGATATTAAATGTTACAACTATTTCAGTAGTAGCTATTTATAAAATTAAAGTCATTATGAAAATATGTATAGTAAACATGCGGTTTCGAAACGAATCCGAATAAAATGTTCGGATTCGTTTTTCGGAGCACGACTGATGTTTTGCTGATATTTGGCTTAACTGCTTGAACTGCTTTGGTACAGGGCAAAAGAAAAAAAAATTGGCTTGATCTGCCTGCACATATACGGAGTCTAAGTCTTAAGTTTGCATCAGAAGCTTTTGAACCCACTACCTTGTGCTTCCAATGGAGGCATGCTCGTATCCCTTCTCCGAGTTCCCACAACATGCACAGGACTTACTTTTTCCGTAAGAGTATTAAAAAGCCATTAATTCGATATTTATGCTGTTAAATGAATAATGATAAGGTACAGACCATGTTGGCCAAAAATATGATGCACTTTAGACATTTTATTTGTTTTTTTTTTTTGGCCAATATTGATTAAGTTCTCGAATTTTTGGGCATACAACAAGCTGACAAATTTTGTTTACTCTACTTGGTTTACTTTATGTCCAGGCAGTAATAATTTTTGAAGAATCAATTTCGTTATAATCTGTGTATAAATTTTAAGGCTTCTTGTGACACAAGTTTGTTGTCTCAAAAGCACTTTGAGCACTATAACAAATTAGATTATAGTCGCAAGTTGTCAAAAAAAAAACCAAAAACAAAAACAAAAAAAAAAGGACAATGGAAATGTTGTGATGATTCAATTTGTGGTCACATCAAAATCAAAGCCAAACATTTGCCATGCTGTGCGTGTTAGTAGATTAGGGATTCACACTCACACACACACACACACACTCACGTCAGAAAGTGTCTCAGTTCCGGTCTGGCACTGGAGTCATTTGGAAACTCCCACTCGTTGGCGCCTTTTTATGATTTTGCATTCGTCAACATGAACATTAGTCACACTGTGCGTATACACACACACGCACTCATCCACACACATTCTGATCCTTTATGGGCCATGGTAGCTACAAAAACAATATGCAACAAGAGCAAACAAAGTTTACACCCAACCGGACAGAGCCGTAGAACCCGGACTAGGCCCGGTCTTGGGCTGGCTGTCTGGCAGGCTGGTTGGGTTTTTTGTTTTGTTGCTCGGTTTCCCGGCTCGGTTGTCGGCTCGTCCTTTGTCTAACTGCTTATGGCGGTTTCGCAATTTGATTTATGTGTTTCATAACATTCATTAAGATATAATCATAACGCATAGAAAGCGCCAAACACACACACACACGCATGGAAATGCCATTAGGCTTGTGTGCGTTTCATATTTCAAAGCACGCAAAACCCAACCAACTATTTGCAGTCTGTTAGTTATTTGGCACACACACACAGATACTCACACACACACACACACATAGACCGTCTACAAATTTTGTCACTTTGCCATAGAATATGCCCAAAAAAAAACATAGAAAAAGGGAAAAATGTGATATAGTCCTGGCGTTGCCTGACAGTGTGATACCCTTTCCCCTTTTTTTCAGCAAAAAATTGTTTACTGCATCATTATATTGCGTACTTACGCCTACGTATAATTTGTTTGCCAATGTAAGCTGCTTGCATGCAGTACAACAAGCAGTTTTCATTGCTAGTGTGACCAACTAACTTTTGCGATGTTCGCGGTTATGTGGCCTTAAATTAAAAGCATATCGGAGATTCTCAGTTAATTGCAATTTGGTCAAGCACCAAAAATTGACCGAGACATTTTCTTTTATTTGGAATATTCAGATTTGAGATTTGGACACAGCTGCAGCCTTTGATGATGAGAAAGATGCTGTAAAGAGTTTCTGTATACCAATGAAAGAAGACGATTCTGATTATTTTTCATAAATTATTTAAAGGCTATGATATAAATTGTGGGAGTTAAGGGTGGTTGTGGTCTGATCGAAATTCAAGCCAGTTACATTCTGCGCTGTGAGAAACTGGAACAAAAATATCCATAGAGGCTGACATTCGGATACGCAAAAAAAAAAAAAAAATTAAAACGATATTGCTTTTACCATAATCACCCAGCAGCCATATTGGAAATTATTCTATGTCCCTTGCTAGCGTTATATAACTATTTAATTGTGAGTAACTTAACTTATTTTTGTAATTCCATGCTTTGTTACTCCTCTTGGGAGCTTAGGGCCTCTTCAAGAGCCTTCCATCTGATTCTCCTGTAGTGGTTTCAATAATCGTGGTTTTTTTCGTTCGATCCGGTGATTGGCCAGATTGGGCGTGGCGTTCCTTAATGCTGTGGCTACCATTAAAGGTTCCAAGGGGAAAATTTCATCTTATTAGATTAGTTAGCACGCTTTTGCTCGCCGCGCCATCTATTGTCAAAGACGAAAACCAAGATGACGACGGTTTGTGTCCTTGTTGATCGCATTGAGCTTGATCGAGCTTTCCGAATTTTTTTATAAGATCACCTTGTTTTCTTCCTTGTAAAGCTGTGTGCTGAAGTGATGCTTGTTGGTGGAATAGCGGTGTTGAGGTGGGTTTGCCAAGCGTAGAAACTATAGGAAAAACAGGAATAATTTAGTTATGGGCTGGGCGGCTCGCGGGTTCGAACCAAGACCTCTGAGATGGGAGTGCAGCCATTGCAACACCGATGCTTATATAATATTATGTCTCAAGCGGAATTAATTCATTAAAATTAAGCTCGATAGCGATATTAGACAAATTGGTCGATATATCGAGTCAGTAGCGCACATCCCTACAACAGAAAATATTAATGTTGTTTGGGAATTGATAAAGATAGATTTGTCATGTGTGACCATACCATGAGATTGGGACATTTTTGGGAATTAGCTGCAGGCTCTTTCGCCCTAATTGATATATGAAAATTGGAGTAAAAATCTGCATCCTTATATATCGTGACATTCGTGACTATTTTACCCTTAATTTTTGAAGAGCTCAGGCAGCAAAATGCAAAGTGCATTGACGATCACCATGTAACTTTATATAACGTGTTGGCGTTAGTTTACTCACGGTGCTGTTTTACTCGAACTCGTAATCAAACAAAAACTGCACTTTAATTGTTCATAGCCGGAAACTTACTTAATTTGGAAAACAAAGGAGTACAGGCTATAAATATGGCGGATGTAAAAATGGGTCAAGTCTATTGTCTATTTCTTATTATTTTTCCAATAATGCGCATCTTTCAGATACTTTTACTATGACTAGCACTTAAGCTTTCTGAGATATAGATATCTATAAAAAAAAAATGTACAAAAAAAATTCAAAAACAAAAGCAAAAGTATGATTATGGATAAAAACGTACATTGCACAAACATTGATTTTAGCTTGCCTAGCAACTACTGTTTAAAGTAGTTGCGAACTATAAGCAAGAGCTTCAGGTTAGAAGAGTTTCTTTGGCTTGACAGCAACTGCAGCTTAAGCTAGTTGTGAACTATAAGCAATAGGCAATAAAATGCTGTCAAGTATGGCCAAATTTTTAAAAGCAAAAGCTAGTCGGGCCAATTGCGAATTAAGAATTAAGTTAAAAACATCGTTGTAGAGAAAAGATTTTGATAATTATCTAAAAAATGGTATTTGTCTATTTCTGCAAGGACATTTTTAATGATTATCATCTAGGTAGCTCAAAACACTTGTATGACATCGTAAAAGGTGACGCATCAGGAATCGCATAGATATGAGTTCTAATCAAAACAACAATCGACCATATTGATGCGTTAAGAAAAAGTTCTAGTAGCAACTGTTGCGCTGGAGCAATTTAGGACGAAGAATTTTGGATGATAAGCAACCATGCGTTTTTTTTTTTCATAAGTTTTCAGAGCATTGAGAAAAACGAATTGCTGAAGACTGCTCTCACACATCGAATAAATGCAAGCCTGACTGGCACCTAAGGACTTATTATACCCTGTACCTATAGGTACAAAGGGTATACTAGATTTGTGCAATGTATGTAACGGACAGAAGGAGGCGTGGCAGACCCCAAGTCCTTTATACCAAAATGCTTATCATAACCTCGGGTAGCGATTGAGCCATGTCCGTCCGTCCGTCCGTCCGTCCGTCCGTCCGTCCGTCCGTCTGTCCGTCCGTATGAACGCCTAGATCTCGGAGACTATAAGAGCTAGAGACACGGAACTTTACCTGCTGGTGCGCATATTTCCTAAGCAGATGAAGTTTGTTGAATCATGTCAATATCTTCCCCCGTTCCCCCATAGTAGAGTTTCGCGGTTTTTAGCCACACCGTTTAATATTTTCATCTGAAATTTAACAGAGCGATGCGTTGTGGTTACATGCACCTGTGTGTAAAAAATGAACAAAATCGGACAAATACAACAGAAGTTATAGTCAAAAATGTGCAAATTTCACCTCCCCTTGCCAATAAAGTGCATCAATATTTGACTCTACGCAATTATGGCTACAAGTGACCTAGAATCACAATTTTTGGTAAGCTCATTCATGTGGCTCTAATGAACAAATCCACATCCAAATTTTATCGATGCGGTCCCCCCACCCCCCGCAATCCATTTACCGTGTTTTCTCCCAAACCCCTAAACATACCAACTTGAAACTTACCCCGTGTACTTTTAATAAATTCTTTGTTGTAACATTCGAGTTTCATCAAAATGGGTAAAAATTTAGGGAACTTATAGGTATAAATATCGAGTTTCACCAAAAAAAAATAAATTCCAATTGGAAAGTTCTTAGATGGAATATGCAGGAAAAATTTTTTTGACACAAAAGGTACAGGGTATTCCACTGTCGGGCACCGCCTCGACTGTACCACATTTTTTTTAGTCTCAAATAGTATAAAGAATAAGCTGCGAGACAAACATTTTTCGATTTCGCCAAAAATTTCTATAACTCGTATATTGTATAATAGTTATTCTATCTTCTTGGATTTGTATTGACGCCAAAATTACATATCTAGAAGAGAGGTTATTAAAGCGTTCACAAGATAGAGTGTCAAAAGTGCATTGAGAATATTTTTATCTTGCATTATCGCACTTTCACTATTAGATTAGACTTTTTAATATGAACCCTCGAAGTAAGCATAACAAACCGTCCATGTGAATCCAGCTCTTTGTCTTCTATAAAGTTGAATAAACTTAAGATGAAGTAAATTTTTTACTCTTATTTGACAACAACTGCACGTACAATGCTTTTCTAATGTAAAAGCTGTATTTTGTCTCTTAATATATATTAGGAACGTGAGTAAATGCATTAAAGAGGTTAAAAAAAGAGAATTGCGGAGAGAGAGAGCTCTCCTCCCAACAAATATCTTATACCTTAATAAAAGTAGACAAGCACGGGAAAAATTTAATGCGAGCGCAAACTCACTCTTTGAACGCAAACTTGAAATGATACTGAAATACACTACGATAAAGCCAGCAACAGTTGAAAGATGAAGAAGAAAAAGAGATGAAGCGGCACGAGAATTGCGCATAAGTGCGAAGAAGCCAGTGATAGGGTTGGAAAATTAGGCAAAGCTAAAGCATGACAAAAGTAAGTCATTCGTGTTCAAGTAGCTTGGTTTCCAAAGATAAAAGGTGTAATATCTTCATTAATTCTTTAAACAAGAGGCGATATCTTGCTACCACAGTATACTCTATGGGTACAGGGTATAAAAATGTTCACCAATTGTGAAAGCACAGCCACAGCTCCCCTATTTGCAATGATAAGAAACTGAGTCCCACTGCCGCATACCGACTCAACTTAAAAAACTTGTGATGTCATGTCAGATAGTATGTTATTTCTTAAGGATTGAAGAGTACTTCCTGCAAAATACCAAACTCTTTGACAGGCTTAAAGCACTTCAGCTAAGAGTATAAAAATAGAAAACGAGTAAACTAAAAATATATTTTTATTTTTTTTTTTTTTGCATTTTTATACGTTTTAATTTCCTGTCTTTCTCTCAGACAGGCACTGACTTGTCACAGCTCATGTATTTCCCATAGAATGTCTCATTCATTTATTTACACAGAGATGCACATGGATACACACACACACACAGAGACATTTATAAATGAAAAATAATTATAACTAACATTTTAATGTCAGTTCCATAGTCAAAAGTTAGCTGAGCAAATGCAGTAAAACATATGAGAATATGCCTACACTGCTGGCCACGTGCATAGGCACGACTACACTAGGCTATAAAATTGAAAGTTAAATAAAAATATTTTTTTATTCTTATTTGTTAACTTAAGTTTAAATATTCAAAAGTTCTTTATAAGAAGGCAAGAAATCTGGAATTTGGAAAACGAAAAAACCAAACCGAACACTTTTATTCGGAATCGATTTTGCGTGCTGCGGAAAAAAAAATTTTTTTTGTCGATATTTCCCAACAAAAAAAAAAATCGTTTTGGCTGTGCTTGCTATTTTTTGGGTTGATTCAGAAAAAAAATAATTAAAAATAATAGTTAGTACATATCTAACTTGAAGTTGGCATAAATATAATCAAAGAATATAAAAAAAAATTATTCCAGTATAAAACTTGTACTTTTTTAAACCTATTTTACCGATTCGTTTGAATTCCTCTTGCAACGAAACAATCAGTTTCTAACCACATGATAAATTCGGTTTGGGAAATTGCAAACACCAAACATGCGGTTTCAAAACGAATTCGAATAAAATGTTCGGATTCGTTTAACGAAGCACGGCCGAATAATAATGTTTTGCTTTAGAAAATGATTTTAAACAAATTTTTGAAATTTATATTTGAGTAAAGTCACGCCGAAACCAAACGTAAATAAAAAAGCGAACTGTTTTTTATTTTTTATTTATAACCTTACAAAATTAACTAACATTATTTCAAATTATAGTAAACAAAGTTTAATACCAAAAGACTAACCCAATCTAATTCTAATTTTTGTAACGTTACGCCAAGAGTATTTTTACTTAGATCTTTTTATTGGTGAATATTTATATTGCTACGTTAGATTAAAAAAAAACTTTTTCCTTTTTTTGTCTCACAAACGTAACGTCACGCCAAAATGCAAATCCATTATACATCTCAGTTATATTTTGAAAAATATTTTGTATTTTATTAAAATATTTGCCATAAAATTTAATAATATATTTAAAAATATCTTTTATATTATTATTTATTAAAACATTATCCATAAAGTATGGCTATTATTCTTTTAAAAAGCCATCAAAATGCGATCCAATAAGTTTGAATTTTCGGGGAAGTGTTGCTAAACAAATTCTTTTGTTTAAATTCTTATCTTTTAAAGTCATTATCAAGTTAAATTCAATATTTGGAAACAAATTCGCCTTGTAAAAAAAAAAATATAAGTAGTTCTATTTAAATGGCCTCCGCTGTATGTAGTACAGTAGCAAATCAACAAATCACATAATATTTTAAACACATATGTCTGCACACATATATGTATGCGTGTTTGTGTGCTGTCTGCATATAACTGTATATTTTGATAGCAATTTACAGTTAGTATTTAATATTTAACTGTCAACCATTTTACCTTTATGAAATTTTATTTAATTTTCAACTCTTTCTATTACGTTTTTACTATGAAATATTTTGAATTGCATTCATTTCTGACCATAGAAAATGTCCGATTTGTTTTTATTGTAGTTGTTCTTGATGAATATTCTCATTTAGATAAATAATATTATATTGGGGGCGCCTGTAAGCATGCAATATATTTTGCACATTCCCCAAATGTGTTTTTAAAATCTGTGCAATTTAGAATTCAAATTTTACAAATTCATTTTCAAATGTTTAACAACAATTATATTTGTATCTTTCTTTTTAGGTAAGTGCTAGAAATATTGTATTTTAAACGATTTGAGGGGTAAGCTAAAAATTATTTAATTTGAAATTAATGGATGCTTAAAGCGCTGCAATAATTTGCTTTAAAAATAGTCAATATTTTGTTTCTTAAATAAATTGGTTTATTAATTACGAAGTGCCTTGTTTGAATGGCTTCTAAACGGGCTTTAAACAGACTTTTAGAGGTTTATATTATGAGATTTTTATATAGTGAACACTGGTTCCTTTTACAAATTGTTTTGTCAGAAGTTCAAAAAATTAAAATACGAATTATTCAGCCATGCTCTAAATCATATTCCCATAAATTTTATTCGTTTTTAATAGGATATATTTAGTTCGTTTTTAATCGAATATATTTTGTTGGTTTTTTTTTCGAATTTATTTTATTCGCTTTTGTTTTTGGGTTTTTGCGATTTCACATTGGGATCAAATTGGGATGTGGGGTTTTGAAATTTTTACATTTTCGACCATAACTTTTGTTGTGTTTGTCCGATTTTGTTCATTTTTGCCACACAAAAATCTGTTAAGTTTCAGATAAAAATATAAAAGGGTGTAGTTAAGTAGTGCGAAATTCTAATAGGGGGAAACGGGTTAAGATATTGACATAATTTAAAATACTTTATCTTCTGAGGAAATATGCGCAACAGCTGGTAAACTTTCGTGTCTCTAGCTCTTATAGTCTCCTAGTCAATCGCTATTTGATATTATGATAAACATTTTGGTATAAAGAACTAGGGGTCTGCCACGCCTTCTTCTGTCCGTTACAAATCTAGTATACCCTTTGTACCTATAGATAGGGGGGTGGAGGGTCCGGACCCGAAAACCCCCCCTCGGATACGGTATAAAAAAACCCTGCACATGTAATTTTTTAAATTATCTCCAAAATAGCTCGTTTTTAGGGAATTTTAGAGCTTATTTCAGAATCGTAGGATGCTGGCTGTTATCGGGCCTCTTATTCGGTTTAAGCACAAGTAAAGTTTAGTTTTAAAGCAAGCAAATCGGATGCTCCATTCTCGAATTAATTTCAAAGCTTATTTATTTATTTATTTATTATGCATAGTATAGGCTTTAAGTAAACTTAAAACTAATACAGGAGCTTGAGGCGCTGGCGGCTGAGACCTTAGGGTTCTTGGGCTTAAAATATAGTTATTTTACTAAAAATTACAAAGTAAAGAATAATAGAATGTATTTCAATATATCAGTATAACTAACTAATTGACTAATTTATTTACAGAGTTTGTAGTACAAAGGAAAGCTTACTTTTTAAATTTTATTATAAATTTTTGCCTGCTTTAGAAATTTTAACAATAATTGCGCGTTTTCTTTGTTAAGGTTACATAAAGTTGATGACGGAATACTGTTCTTAAATAAATTTCATAACTTACTTTGAAGATTTCCATGACTTCTAATAATAGCAGAGTTTTTCTCTACCAAGTTAAAAGAATAAGCCCAAACCTACAGCAATAATAACCAATCTCCTAAAAGTAGCATCAAATCTTTGAAAAAAAAACTTAAGATTTAGAAAAACCCTTTTGAGCACTTGGGGAAATCTTGAGTAAATTGTTAAACATTTTTTTATTTGCAAGTACTCAAGAATTCATTTATTTTTATAAATTGCATGGAGCCATCATTGGGCATAAACTGTCATAAGGCCAAATTAGGCCCTTATGTTAACTTATTCTATTTATGAAGTTAAATTTTTAAGTGATCGTCTTTGTAACCTCATTACTGGCGTCTCATTGTGAAGATTTTTCGCCAAAAAAAATTTCTGTCACAGCTTGGATCAACAAAAGTGCCTGACTCTCTGTTTATTTTCTTTCCTCATTACAACTTACCTGCCTAAAAGTGACCCGCTTTTGGCAGCTGCTCTGCCCACCATAATTATTACACTTCACCTTTCATCAATCTGTTCGATAATTGTGCTGCCATTTCTTTCGCTCTCTCTCATCTTAAATTGGCCTGTTGCCTGCGCTAACTGTTGGCCCCTTTCTGGCGACCGCTGCGCCATATGCTCATCGTCGCCATTGCCATACGAACAGTCCGCTATTCCTTTACATTTTATGCAAGTGCCGTTTGTTGCATGGTTGCCATATCTTTGTATTCTGTTGCAGGGCATTGTTGCCGCGCGTGCCTCATACAATTTATGTGGCAGGCAGTCAGTGAACGCTGCCTGCCTCCCTGCTGCAAAAATTGAACCAATATTATTTCTGGCTTTTTCTTTCACCTTATACTTTAGCTGTGGTTCCTGCTGCTCCTTGTACATTTTGCTTGCTGCACTTTGTCTTTACCATTTGCCATTTGTGCTGTTTTTGCTGCTCTCTGCGCTCCTCTCTTCTCTCTTTTTGGTTTTTTTTTTTGATTTTTCGGTCAGTGGCAATTGGCCCAACGGAAGCATTCCCGTCACGCTGCCCCCATGCAGCCGGGCTTCCTACTTGCCCCCTTCGGCTGTCAGCCAGCATATAATTTTCCGGCAAAGGAAGTACAGGAAGCTCGTGAAATTTGGCGTCATTCGTTGGGTTGTTCGCCTTTTGTGCACGTTCGCAGCATGAAAATTAATGTCGTATTTATTTTTGTCAATTTGCTGCTCAGTTTTTTTATTTTTTTTTGTGCTAATTTCTGCTCCAGTTCTTGCCAGGGCCGCGGCACAAGGCTCCATGGCTGAGTGTGGAGGGCAGTGGGTCGAGCACTTTTGTATTAACCAACAACTGGCTGGCTGAACCTATTAAACATAATTCATATGGCGCAGCCAACGACCGCAACGAGTTAATTAAGTGGCCAAAAGAAAAACACTTGGCCCACACAGACACACACACCACACACACACACAATCATAGAGAAAGTAGCGGTTTTCGTTTTCTTTTAGCTTAAATTCTAAGCACACACATTCATTGTGCGTGGCCAATTTGCACCCAAGCATAAAAGCCATTTGACCAGAGCCCCCCGCTCCACCACTACTCGCAAGATAATACGCAAATGCATTTGCCACCGCCATACACACACACAGATACACACACTCACGCATACATAAACAGTACAAAGTGGCAGCCACAAGGCAAGTGCAATCATTGCGGCTGCTGCGCGGTTAGCAGCACGCCCTTTCACACCACCCATCGATACACCGCAAAAAAACTAGTGCAGCCATACATATAGGGTGTTCAGTTGAGTGGTATGGTAGATAGCAAAGAATATTTCAATAGAGGGAGTTGATGATGCTGGCCATTATGCATGGAGTAATTGCCTGAGATGAATTTCTGCACAACGTTGCTTTGTCTGTGCTATCTCAGAGCTACGTAGGTCCAAATCCAACCTCAATGTAAGTTGGGTCATCTTTGATACTGTGCGTTATTTTGGCAACGTTTTCTTCACTTTCCATCAATGCCTTTCTACTTTGTGGCTCAAGCTTCAAAAGAGTGCGCCTCCGCTCATATTTTTTCAAGCTATGATGTCTTTGTTAGCTTTGACAGCTTCTGGAAACATAACAAGCGGAAAAACTTTGAAAAAAAATATGACACAGTCATTGCAGTGGCTGATAGTGGCATCAGTGTCGACGAGTTTTCAGCAGTAAAACTAGGAAGCTTCACCCCCTACGTGCTTCATACGCGCAATCCCGTACGACAAGCTGCACTTTTCTTACTGTGCTAAATGGAGAGCATCGGATGGATAATGCCCGACTCTAAAATACTCTGTAGCCGCTAGAATTCGAGATCGATTAAATTATTAGAGGAACGGAGACGGATAGACAGTAGCTTTTTTGCAATAGGTTTTAGGAATCGATTTTTTTAAAGTATCTTCTAAGCAGTGGCGGATCCACGGAGGGTTTTCGGGTCCGGACTCCCCACCCCAAAGTTGGAAAAGTGGGTTGAAAGTCTTTTGCGAACTCTACACATCGAAGTGTCTTCACTTACCAATATTTTTGATACCATATTTTAATATTTCCACACATTTTATTCCACATTTTTTTTTATTTTAAAAATCTCCTTCTTCTCAAGATTTGAACTTATGAAGGGTTACGAAGTTAGAAACAAAAAAAAAACAAACAAATTGAAGACCGCTTATTTATAAAAGATATAGGATTCCATATTAAAATTGGTGGAATTTACTATAAGTTCTATTTGACTTGAATACAAATTTTTCCAAGTGTTAAGTGTTACTACACTCTCTTTACTCTAGCTTCCTACTCTCTCTCTCTCTCTCTCCCTGTCTCTTCCACTCTCTCTCTCTTTGCTGTTTATGCATTTGCATCTGCAGCTGCATTGATAAGCCAAAGGAGCGCACCCAACACCAATGGCTTTTGCCTCTTCTGACTTCTGTCTTTGCTGTTTTTTTTTCCTGTTTTGTCTTGTCTTAGCTATGCAGCTGTCCTGGCTCACACACACATAGCTATACACTCACATACACAGACTAACACTTAAAACTTTGTCTCTTGTTTATTGCTCTCGTTGTTATTGGTGTTTTTTATACACTAACTTATTCTCTCGGTTAGAATAAGGCGTATATTAAGTTAATGCAAAATCTATAAAATATATCCTATATACAAAAAAAAAAAAAAAATCGATTTAGACTCTTTCTGTGTATTGCCGCATCATATTGCTTTATCAGAAAACACATCTTAAGTTCTGAGGAATTTATACTAGTTTTAAAGCGTTTACTAAATAACAATTGACACGGGTCTGTTTTTTTTTTTTTCTAAATTTATGAATATCGTTTTGAAACTTCGTGAATTATGCACAAAATTGTTCTTCAAGGTCCTTGAAAATCAACCAACCCATTGTGAACAGCTTTCGAGAGAATTTTATGCTCTACACTTTGGAATATTTCGAATTTTTATTATAGTTCGTCAAAAAATGTATTTGAAAAAAACCGATTTGACATTTGACCTTGAATATCTTGAGACGTGGTCAGTTGCTTTGTATCAAATAAAAATAATTTCGCGCCAACACAACATAAGTAATTATCGGAAAATTATGGGAAATATACGAATTTATCGAAAATAAAAAGGGAAATATCGACAAAAAAAATTCGTTATCCGGAGCACGCAAAACCGAATCCGAATAAAATGGTTCGGTTTGGTTTTTTCGTTTTCCGCAGCACGGCTGAATATAAACTTTTATAAATACAGAGCACAGTGTTATTAAGAGAGTTATGTTACCACAGAAAATGATTTTTAAATTCGCTGAAGAACTTTTTTAATTTTTTTATAAATTCGTATAAATTGTTTTTTTTTGTTGCATTATTAAGAAATCAAAGAGGTAGGGTATACAATAGTTGGTATGGAAGCGAAATACTTGTGTTTCTTTTGCTGTTGCCTTCTTATTTTTTTTTTATTAGATCATTTGAAATTCTATGCCAAGCAGACGTTCTCTCTTATTTGCATACAGACACATACACACACAGTCAGTCACACTCACAGACGAAAGCTGCAGCTCGCAAAGTCCTTTATATGTGCATGTGTGTGTGTGTGTGTGTTTGTGTGTATGATTGTGAGTGTTTCTGAAGAACTTGGCTTAATAGTTGGTTGCATTTGCTAGTCCGCCATATTTCAACACGTTGCCAACAGTTGGAACCCAACTAAGTCAATGTGGGCTTTAGGGGCGACACAGGGACGTGGCATGTAGAAACAAGCTTTAACAATGCATTGCAATACTCTGAGCTAAAGTAGAGTGGGTCAATCTTGATATTAACAATGATTTACTATAAAAATAATGGTAGAATGCTCTAATACTAAATAATCCTGTTCAGGAAAAAAACTGAAAATCAAAATACTGGTTGCAAGCTAAATTTGTTTCTGTCAGAAATTCGAAGAATGAAGATACGAAGCTGAAACTTGGCACAGACGCGTGTTTTTTGGCTTTAAGAACATTTTTCAAGTTCGGATCACTATCATATAGCTGCCAAAAATGGAGTCTTTGTACAGAAAATTGTTGGTTTCTTAAGATATCGTAAAGTTTTTCAAATTGGTATAGTCAACACAATTTTGTAACTTTTTATTAATATACCATACTGCACTGCACCTTTCCTTCTACTATTTTATATGGTGTGTTCAAAAACAGTTATTTTTCAAATTTCTTGGTCTGGTACTAATCGATTTTTAATTTTATCCCAATTTTTTTAAAATATATGTTGACACGATCAGCCTCGTTTGAATTTTTTGCTTTGCTTTTAAAAATTTCCATTAGGATTAGCTCACTAATTTCGATGACTTAAGTATATACGCCATACGATGTTTATCGATCAGTTTGTACAATCGATGCATAAAATTTAGTACGGTTTTAACACAAACCAAAATATTTAATTTATGGCTTGAGTTAAGTCGATCTTTTCGATTTTGATGATCTTAACATATTCGATAGAAATTCCGATTACTCATCGAGTTATAGATGGTTACATTTTTTTTGGTAGACTTTTACTATAGTTCAAAAGTTACACTTTTAGATAAAAATCAACGCGATCCATTTAAAAAGTAATCGATTTTAAAATTATTTGACTAAAAAGTAATCGATTTCAGAAGCAATCGATTTGAGAAGTAATCCATTTAATATTGACTATAATATATAGAATGCGGCATAGACAAAAATTTACCCGCAATAAGATCAAGGAAGCTGGCCAATCACCGGATCGAATGATAGATAGAGTCTCTAAGCTCCCAAGAGAAGTAATAAAGGGAAAAATAAAAAACAAAAAAAGATCAACGAATTTATTTCTACAGTTTTAGCTGCAGCCTAGAGATTTGCCGGAGCGCTTTTGATTTTCGACTTGAGCTTTAGGCATACAAAAAAGTAATCGATTTAAAAAGTAATTTATTTAGACAAAAATTTACCCACAATTAGATCATGGGTCTAGCTGCAGCCTATGGATTTGCCAGAGGGCTTTGGTTTTCGACTTGAGCTTTATTTTTCGAAATTACGGAAACACTTAAATTTCAAATATCAAATTGTAGTAAATGACTGCAACCCAATATACTTTTACTGTTTATTCAAGAAATTCGTATAAAAGTTTATATAGACATTACTTATGCATGCTACAACTAGCAACAACCTCGAACAACACCATTCAAGTCAAAGTACCAAAGTACCAGTCAATTCTACATGCTGGCCTCCACCCAGTTGGCAGTGCATGAAAAATGCATGGGCAACAATGAGTGTCCTGAATGCAGCGTTGGCGTTGCCCAAAAACTCATAAAAGTTTGCAATTGTTTAAACGTGCCATACGGGCTTAACGGCCAACTCTAGTCCCAGCTCCCAAGGCCCATAAAACAGCGAAAGTTAGAGCCGCTTTGGGAGTACGATATACCGGGAAACTACTTTTCAGAATTTCACTGCAATGCTTGCACGTGTATGAAATGCAAGTCTTGAATTTTACAAAGCAAAATAAAAAACACGAATAATTTACAATTCGTAATACAGGCCCCCACATTTGTGTGGCCCCAAAACAGCGCGCTAATAATAAACTTGCAATATTTGAGTGCAGCGAATTGACAGGCCACAATAAAAACTCTGGCAATGTGGCAACACTGCGCACAGCTGACTTTGATGCTGGCCGCATTGGTCTGGCAATGCTGTTGAGAATGTTGAGCATCAGAACTTACTATGTTAATAAAAAATGTAATCTATGAAGCGGGTGCTGGAAGGTGGAATAACCTGCAAGTATCCTAGCATTAACAAATTAATTTATTTATCTCATCAGCATTTTGGGTACCACTATAAAGAACGGGGCCCTTGGACGGCCGCCATTTTCGTTAAAACGGTACTGATTTTTTCGCCTGTGATTATTAAATTGCTTGATGCAAAGAGATTTCCAGCAGCTGTAACACATATGCCTCGTTGAGCTTGAAAAATGATATAGTACCGCTGTAGTCAGTGTTGCCTTACCCTCAATTTTATTGATAACTTTTCAAGCTACCCTCATAGCTTCTTACGCTTCTCAGTTACCACAATTATGCAGTTATTATTTTGTAGAGCTCTAAATCTTAACTTTGGGCCCATTTCGTAAGAAGCAGGCAATGGCGGCAAAGTTTTGCCAACTTATTTCAACAATTTCATTATGCACGACAAATGACATAATTTATGTCAACTAACAAATAATTGCCACAAAAACAAGCAGCCATAATAATTAAAACAACAATCACACGGAAATGTGACCATTAAATGGCAATAGCAAAAACAAAAAAAAAAACAAAAACAAAGTCATGTTCGAAATGAAATCCTCAGAATGGGAATTAAAATAATAATTGTCAATTGATTTTGTAGTTGTAGTTGGAGATATTTTGCTGTACATTTAATTGCATTGATGTAAATGGTTCTGGGGGGTAAGTGCAGAGCGGCTCGGGCAATGAATATAATGGAGGAAATGATTTATTATTTATGATATAAACCATAGGGTAAATAGCAGCGACAATGGCAACAATTAAATGCAAGTCATTAGACCATTGAGCTTCGCGTCAAGCATTAGTCAAAAAGGGCGGGGTCGTGGTGGCGTGTGCCACGGGGCGTATGTGCCATGTCAAAACGCAACTGAGTATTGGTTTGTTGAACTGGGTTAAGTAAGATCCTGGGCAGTGGGCAAATAATTGGCGCAAGGCATCGTGTAGTTAAATGTGTTAGTACTGAGAAATGTTAGCGGTTTGGCAGCAGTTGTGAGGGAAAGCTTTGAAGGGAGGGTGAGCAAGAGTGGGAGAGAGCAAGCGGGAGAGAGACAGACCTTTCCCAAGATACTTTATTTTTTTTGTATGAGTTAAGTAATTTAAATTCTTCGAAAAGAGCCTAAGGCCTTTAGCTGCCAGTGCTTCCTATTAGTTAAGTTAGTTTTGTAAACTTACTTAATCTTTATTAAATAAATAAATAAATAAATTCTTCGAAAAAGCGAAGTGCGCTTAGGGCTCGTCTTTGGTCCCTAACGGAATGGAAGACTTGCACCGATTCGGTTTGTTCTTTTCATATATCTGCTCTGGAAAGGAAGCAGAACACCCTTTTCCGCCCTAGCACCAGATTACAAGTACTTTAAAGCTTTTGTTCGTATCTGAAATGAAAGACTTTTATATCAGCCTAAAATCTCTCTATCTTCTCCACAATATAGGGTCCTTACGTCTTACTAGGCAAAAAAAAACCACAAAAAACAGTGTTGTCCTATAATTTTGTGGAAATGCAATGAAAATATAAACAGCTGTTTAGCAAAAAAAAAAAAAAAAAATTGTCTGAATACCGCAAATGCAAAAAAAAAAACACATTACGTTAATAGGCACACACTGGTTTGGTTGATGAAGCAATAAAGTATCAGTTATTGTTCGGAAGCCCTTCGGACTGCTGCGTATAGGGGTTAATCGCAATTTTCTACCTTTAAAAGGATGCAGCACATGAATCGGAATATTTAATTTTTTTTGTTTGTCGCAATGATGTGTGCCTTGAGTATAAGCTTTTTATCTAGATTAATTCCCAGATATTTAACAATTTGTACAAACTTATGTCTCTACGCAGATGAGTTTCTTAACGTTTCGTGGTAAAAAATATTGCAAACAAAAAAACACTCAATATTTTTAACTATAAAATCACTTAATTTTTTCCACGATGTCTAGCTGGATGAGGTGCTGAAAACTGCCCCAAAGATTTTTGAAAAGTACTTCATAGGGCAAAAAAAAATTTTTTCGCAAAATTTCAGTTTTTCAATTAAATGCGTTACGGCTTAATTTAAAAAAAAAACGTGTTTTTATTCAATTGTGACTAAACTACTGAATATTTTTGAACCAATTTTTTTCTTAATCTAAGTTGGCAATAGGGCTCTTTAAAAAATAGAAGGTTTTTTAAACCAACACATTTTCTATAAATAAAATATTGTATTCTATTAAATATTATAAAAATGTTTTATATTATAATATTTGACATCTTTTGATTTTTCAATTTTTTTTATACATTTAAAAAAAAACATTAAAAAATGTTCTCTTTTTTTAACATTGTTCCACCAAAACGATTTGAAACATATTCACACCAAATAAAGAACGTAAAAAACACAAATAATGATTGACATAATAAAGGAATAAACTAAAATAAAAAAAAAAAAATATTTTTTTTCAAATAGCTCTTAGATTCAAAAAAAAATTGGTTCAAAAATATTAAATAGTTTAGTCACAATAAAATAAAAACGAAAAACAGGTTTTTTTAAATTAAGCCGTAACGTGTTTTGTTTAAAAACTGAAATTTTGCGAACATTTGTTTTTTTTTTTGCCGTAAGAATCAAACTGCATCATTAGTTTTGAAAATTCACTGGGGGCAGTTTCCAGTATCTTATTCAGCTAGAACCTTTATATTAAAAGCGAAAAATATTTACATTGCTTATTTTTGACATTGCATTAAAAAATCTTCAATAATCTCTGAAAAATTAAAATTAATTAATTATTTCTATGTCACTTCATTACACTTTTTATAAGAAATAAAAATTTACTGTGCATAAATCAAAAACACTTCCAGCGAATAACTAAAAATAGTTGCACTAATTTGCATTTCCAACCAAATTTTTAAAGTGCAATGACAGCGCTCAAAAGTAGGCAACAAAAAATAATAATGACATTGATAAAATGGCTGCATAAATGACTTGTGTGCGGATGTGTGTATATGTGTGCGCTGAAGCAAGCTTAAAGCAATGAGTCAGGCGAGTGCATTCACCTGTACACACATACACATTGGCGCAGATACACAGCTACACACAGACACACACAGATACACTTGCATATTTAGTGTTTGTCTTTTTGCTTCAACATGTTGCCGTTTTGTATTTATAGTATCATTATTGTTGTCGTTGTTGTTTGTGTAGTTGTGGTTGTAAATTTTAATGCAAAGCTCGTTTTTATATAAGTATTAAACAAAGCGTTGTCTTATTGTTTTTGTAGCAGCGAGTGTAAAAGAGTGAGCCGTAGACGCGGCTCTCAGAGAGACAGGCACACAGCGTCTGCGACAGGGACAAAAGTTGACACGCCAGCACGCTGCTCTTAAACATTTGCGTGACAGCCAGTCAGCCATTTCAGTTGCCCGCTCCCCCTTCCCACAGTTCACTCTTACTCATGCCACTTCCTTCCTGCTCTTATGACTGTCATTTTGACAGATGCCAAATGCAAACGAGAGAAAAAATATCAAAATAAAAGCAAGAAAAAAAAACGCATATTGCGAAACGTATAGCTAGCAAATTTTATTTGTTTTTTTTTTTTTCTGTTGTTGTCACCGTCACTCTCTCTCCCGCACTCTTCCGCTTCAAACAAGTGCCCACTCCATTAAATAACATGTACTTAAACAAATGCACATAAAAAAAGAGCACAAAACAAGAGCGTCAGCAGAGAGCGGTTGAGTTTAAGAGGAGGGTAGAGGGTGTGTTTGTTGTTGTTGCTACTGTTGTCAACGCAACCGTTAGTTAGTTTTTACGATTTCTCTAATAATAAAAATTAATATTTTCTGCAGGCAGCTTTACCACTAGCACAGACTCTGCCCTTTACCGCACTTGTTGGCCATAAGAGAGTGCTCTCTGTTAGAAGAGTAATTAGAGTTGGGCAAACATTACATTGACTCTTAAACTTTGTCTATGTGCTGGCTCTTAAAGTAATAGATATGATGTGATAAGGTTAGCTGGAGCGGTTTTCTAGAATCTAATACTATGGCTGGGGTAATGAGCATAAGGTCGCACTTGTGTGAAGACAACTACTACGTCACTGCAATCGTTTTGCCATGGTGAATATAAGGATTTGAATTTGGCTTCGAGAGAAAAGTCGAAGCCTGAGCTTACGCCCTCTTTCCAAAGCATTTAGATATCTGAATTTCTACACAAATCAAATGGGCAAAAGTAAGTGAAGCGGGCCACTACATATGTGATAGAGCTAACCACGTAAATTTTTATTGCAAAATTTCGATTATATATCGAGTTATCGATAACTGAATATTGCATTTTTTATTTTTAGACTTTTCTTTGACTAGCCATATTTCCTAAACGAATAAAGATATCAAGGCAAAATTGTTTTTCCATGAAAGATAAAATTTTGAATTTGTAAAAAAATGTTGATTTTTTTTAAAGATTTTTTTTTTTAATTTTAAAATTCAAAATTGATCTCCCACTTTTAATTGCATGTTTGGCATAGTAAACAGTATCTCCAAAAATTACAAATAAGCATAACTCCGCGGAATTAAAAGATCTTATCATCTTCAAACTTGACATGAATGTTCGTTTTGACATTTTAAGATCAATTTTAAAAGTAACAATGAATACCATGACCCCCCATCTTCAGATATGTAAAGTTAAAGATCACTAAAATCGATTTATCAATGAATTTAAAAATCGAATGCACTTTTTTTTCTACAGATATCAGAAATAAGTAGGACCTATTGTTAATTGGCGTCACTCATTGGAGCACAGTCAATTCTGATACTTTTATTAAGATGTTCTAAAATTGCTTTCATTTTATAGAAATATTTCATATATTCATTTTTATATTCTAAGTATCTCTTAAATAAGCAACAACTTTTTAAGCAACTTTGTAACAGAACTCAGTACTAAAAGTTGCCTTTAAGCCACTTTTAAAGTACAAAGCAAACGAAAAAAAAGACAGCAAGTACTTGCATGCATCTAGATAACTAGTTGCCACAAAGCTTGCTACAAACTCACACACACACAGATGCACACACAAATAGATACATCCCAACTAAAGTTAGTAGTTACAGCTAAAGATATGCACAATGATCATTGCTTTTTATACAATACGAAAATTCTACTTAATTTTCCAATAACTTTTGTTCAGAATTGACTGAAAAATCGACTTGAACTATTGGACCATGCATTTTGCATTGGTGCTGGTCAGTACAAGGTGGTCTTGGTTGGTAGTGATGGGGCATGGGACAGTGGGCAGTAAGTCTGACGTTGTGGCGCCTTAGCCCGCTGCTAAGTTATTTTGTTTGAAAAATTTATATCCCCTGAGGCATACCATATGTATGTATGTGTGTTTATAACTGTCTGTGTGTGTGTGTTTGTGCGTGTGCATTGATGTTTTATGGCATTTGGGGGTTCTGTGGCAACAAATTCAGTTGGCAGCCAACAGCCGGCACTGCATGTTGTGCCCCATAAATCATTTATTTGAAAATTGCTATTGTATTGCGGTTTAATAGCATGTGATCATCATCAGCAGCAACGCGCGCACACACACAGGACACGCACACAGCACTATTCACCAATGTTTTGGTGTATAAACATTCAAACTGTCAGAGAGTAAGAGCGACTCCTGCCAGCTCATGCCATATTCATAGTGCTCTGATGTGTCTGTCGCCCCTAGTTCGTCTCTCTGCTGCCGACATCGTTACATTTAATATCCCAAATCGCACGGCAGCCGGTAGCCTGTAGCGGCCGAGGGTAACCTGCCGCATGCCCCAATACGCCCATTAATTATACTGCCGCACTCTGCAACACTCAACAAGAGAGAGAAAGAGAGAAAGAGAGAGAGCGCGGAGCGAGTAAAGCACAAACTAACTTCCGTTTTGGCCCCGAAAACTCTGTTTTCCAAAACCTCAAATTATTGCACTGTGGGCGCAGATTGTCATATTTTTCACAAAATTCTGACATTACCATAAATCACTTCTTTTTTTTTTGAAAGTTGAAACGTTGCGGACATGAAAAAGGTGAAATTAAAAAAAAATGTTAGCTATATTTTTTTTAGGTATAGAAAAATCAGAACAACAGTAAAGAAGTTCTAAAAACTATTTTTAGTTTTTAGATAATTCGAAAAAAAAAAAAAACGATCAATGCTAATCTTAATCTATAATAATTTTTTTAGAAAGTTGAAATTTTTGGCATGGATCAATGGAAATGAAAACAATTTTTTGCAATATTTCTTTTAGAACAAGAGTGGATTTTTCATATTTTTGTTTTTAACTAATTTAAAAAAAAAAAAACCTGTGCAATATTAATCGTACCAAATAACTATCTTTTTGATCATTTTTTTAGAAAGTTGAAATATTCAGTATGGAAAAATGGAAATGGAAAAAAATTAAAAAAAAATTTTGTGTCCCAAATACCAAAGTTTTAGTTCTCGAGGCCAAAAAAAGCTGAAACCTTCAATTGATCTTATATACTTTTAAAAATCTACAATTTTTTTGGAGTGTTTTTACCGAACAACATCATATAAAAATGCGTTTAATAATTTTTAATTAAGTAGTAAATAGTAAAATTTTTAATTTTTACGATATTTTTTTTTAAATGTATAATTTGTGTAATTTTCGCAGAAATTGATTATGTCAGCATTTTTAAACTTTGTGAAAAAGTAATTCGAAATTTTGAGTATATTTTGGTGATTTACCAGAACGGCTATTTTATTTGACGTATAATCAGGTTTCTAATTTCCGTATATAAATATACCTTTTGATTGAAATCATAAGTTAAAAAAAAAAAACCTAAGCGTCTCGTTAAAATAAATCACAATGCTATTTAACGAGTTTCGTAGAACCTATCTTTTATTTTTGCATTTTTATTGTCATCTAATGTGTAACAACTTCAATTGATTAAAAGGTTCTTCTCCTGAACTTTTGAATAGTAAATTGAATTTGCTTTTCGTAACTGCCTTTTTTTTTCTTTACCAACTGTGATTGGCAAATACACCTAATTCTATAAATACGTTTCAGAAAAAACCGTGTAAAAAAGGACATGAAGATAGGTGCTATAAAAAAAATAAATTAGAAAGGGGAATTCGCTAACTAGATTTCTAAAAAATTAAGTTAGTAAAAATATTTTTCTTTAAAATTTCAAGTAAATAGCTTTTTTTAATCGTGCTAAATCGAATGAAATTGTATAAAAAAAAATTTTTATAGACTGTGCTATGTCACGGTGAAGACAGAACAACAGAATTATGTGTATTTAAAAAAAAAAACACTAAATGCCATTTAATAATTTTTTGGCACAGAATTCAACATAAATTTTTTGGCGGTGCAACTAAAATTAAGATTAGTGTCTAATAAGTGAGCTGTTCATATTTTTGATTGATTTTGTGTTTTGACTAAAATGTTTTCATTCGTGCCCATAGTGCGTTGGCCAGCTACAAAAACTGACAGCGACATATGCCGCATGTTTTGGCTGCGCCTCTGTCGTCATTTTGTTTTTGTTTCTCGTTTTGCATTTTCACTGTGATTTGCCTCTCTCTCTCTTTGTATTTGTGTGTGCGCGCGTGTATGTGTGTGTACATTTAACGAGGTCATTTGGCAATACATGCAAACAGAAAATTATGTTATTGGTCAATGTTTTTACGAGTGTATTTGTGTTTGTATCGGTGTGTGAGTAGCCAAACTTGGCCCCTCTGCTGCATAGACAGCGAAAATTGCACAAAAATTGCAAATTTATTGCTTCAGTCATTTTTGACAATAGAGATGAACGCGTGACTGTCACGCGATGCATGCTCACGAGAAAGACAAAAGCTAAAATAGCTAAAGAATGCTGATGTTTTTGGGGCTCAACCAGGGTTGCTGCATCAAACCTAGATGGCTGCACTGCCTCAATATGCGCTGACGATGCAGTTTAATTCCCAAACTACTCCAGAAAAAAATTGAAATTTGACTCTCGTCAATGCATAATTCAGTTTATCGTTAAAGAATCGACATTTCTGGATCTTTTTCGATACAGCCTGCTTCTACGCCTATGGTAAAATATCATTGGCAATTTTGACAGCTTCTAAAAATTAAAAATTGGTAAAACTATTATTGCTATCTGGTCACTCTATCTATAAGGGGGTAAGGGTAGTCTTTTCCATCATTTGTGAGTTCTAACTAGCTTTATGCGTAAGCGTATGTAAAATTCGTTAAAAGCAATTGTCACTCTATATTGTTATAACAGCTCGTTATGAAAGCGTATTAAATGGATTAACCAAACGTCGCACAGTGGTACAAAATATCAAATCACAATTTTGAGCTCTATAATTTAAACTTCAAAAATTCTGAAAATGCATTTAAGCTTATAATATTTTTAAGCGTTTTTTCGCGTAAATCGTATAATTTTTGGGCTTACCATTAAGGAGTTATGCGCATAGCTAGTTCGAAATTTGTAAAACTACCCAACTATCTTGTTGTATCGTAACGAATTGCAATTTGCATAACATTTGGATAGTAGTCATTGTCGTTTGTTCAACTTTGGACACAGTGGCCTGGTTCTAGCCCTAGTATTTAAATATGCATATGCTAGCCGTGCTCATAGTGCTGATCGGGAGCGTTGCCGCTGCCTACAATGTCACAAATCGTCTTTCGCTTGACTGCGAGCCACAGTTCTACAGCCTGGATTTGAACACCTTTGTGGAAAAACCAGGTGCACCCTTCGAGGGCAATGTCAAAATTGATATAAAATGTAAAAAACGCACCAAAGACATAGAGCTCAACTCCAAGGGACTGATCCTAGCTGAAACAAAGTTGCGCAATAAGAAGACAAACAAACCCTTTACAGTGCGCCTGCAGCAGCTGCCCGAGCTGGAACGTATAAAACTGCAGCTGAACTATGCGCTGCTGGCTGGAGAGACTTATATGATAGATATAGTTTTTAGTGGACGTCTAAGCGAGGACAATTTGGGCTTTTATCGCAGCTCGTATACGGTGTGGGGCACGCAAAACAGCCAAGGATTGGCGGCTACACAGTTTAGGCCCACACATGCGCGTCAGGCGTTTCCCTGTTTCGATGATCCGATGTTCAAGACACCCTTTGCCATACGTCTGGGTCATCACAAAGGCTTTAAGGCACTGAGCAATATGCCTGTGCAGGATGTACGCAATCAGTAAGTAGCATTAATCTGCTGCTACCCTATACGTCAGTGTTGCCTCATTTGATTAAACTTCAACTCTAGCGAAAAGTTAACCAACTTTGTGTGGACCAAATTTATGCAGAGCATACCCATGCCCACACATTTGTTGGCCTTCTCCTTGCACAAGTTTGGAAATCGCAGTTCCAGCACTGAACCACCTTCCTCAGTGCAGTTTAATACCTGGGCCAGACCGAATGCCATGAATCAGACGTACTATGCCGCGGATGTATCACCCAAACTATTGCGTCTTTACGAGCAGTTTCTGAACATGTCCTATCCGCTCTCCAAAATCGATCAGCTGGCGCTACCCGACTTTGCCACCCAGGCTGCTTCACAATGGGGACTGCATACCTTTGCCGAATCCCATATACTTTATGAGCAGCAGCAGAGCTCGCTGCTAAACAAGCAGACTGTGGCCAATACCATAGCCAAACAGCTAGTGCGTCAATGGTTTGGCAATCTGGTCTCCATTAACTGGTGGCAGGATGACTGGCTGATGGAGGCTTTCAGCGTGTATCTAGCCGGCTTTGGCGTCAAAAAAGTAGAGCCCAGCTGGAATTTTCTAGAGCAACGCACCATAGACCATGAGTTTCGCATATTTGAGCTGGATGCACATGTCTATACCAAGGCCGTAGTAAACGAGATCTCTAGTGATAAGCAGATTTGGGCCGCCTTCGAGCCGCTCAGCGCCACGAAGGGCACTGTACTGTTGGGCATGTTACACCGGCTGGTTAATAAGGACGTCATGATGGCCAGTTTGCGCACATATCTTATCAAATATGCCAACAGCACCGCCACCGAGCTGAACTTTTGGCAAACCGTGCAAATGCAGGCAGATACGGCCAGCTCACTGCCCAAAGGTGTAGATCTGGCAAAGGTCATGAACTCCTGGACGCAGCAAAAGGGCTATCCCTTGCTCAATGTTAGTCGTAACTATGAGAACAATACGGCGCTGGTGACGCAGCAGCGTTTCTTCATAACTCCATTGCAGTCCAACGATACGCAGGAGGTGCTGAGCAGCAAGAATGGCTCCTACTGCTGGTGGGTGCCACTAAGTTATACCAGTCGTTCCGCAGCGGACTTTAATCATATGGTGCCGCGTAACTGGCTGACCTGCCATGGTGATCAGTCTGAGCCTGTGCAGTTGGATAATATTACTGCCGAGGATTGGCTACTGCTCAATATACGTCTTAGTGCGCTCTATCGCGTCAACTATGATGTGCACAATTGGTTGCTACTCAATCAGACGCTACATAGTGCGGATTATGAGAGCATTGATAAGCTAAATCGTGCGCAGCTGGTAAATGATGCACTGAGCCTGGCCTGGAATGGCATACTCAGCTATGATTTGTCGCTTAGTCTAATCGGCTATCTGCAGCAGGAGCGGGAGAATGTGGTCTGGAAGACGGCGTTACGCAGCTTTGAACGTCTCAATAATATACTGAAATATACCACCAGTTACTTGGTCTTCAAGGTGGGTCTCCGGAAATCAAAGTTATACAAAGATCCCTGCAATATTGTATTATTAATTTGATCTCTGGCTGACTAGTTTAAATACTAACACGCTTTGGGGGTTCGGACCAGCTGCGGATCCAGGACTTGGTCTTTGGGGGGGTGCGCACCCGAAAACCCACCCGGTGGATCCGCTACTGGTTCGGACCAACCTAAAGGTACAGCGTATATAAGCCATGCTCAGGGCTAACTAACTTCTCCCAAATTCCCTTTCTTAGACGTTTATGAGAAATCTGATAACGATCCCATACCAGAAACTCGTTGAAAATCAGCATAATAAGGAGCCATCCAGTACGCTCCTTCGCATGGTCATCGGACGACTGGCCTGTCAATTTGAATTGAATGCCTGTGTGCAACTGGCACGCAATGAGTTTGCCAAAATTCGCAGACTCTCGGGCAAGGCTGAACCAAAAACGGACTCTGGGGCAAGTAATGGTACTGAAACGCAGCTGCTGCCTGTAGAAATGCGTGAGACGGTCTTTTGCGCGTCTGTACGATATGGAACGGATACGGAATGGCTGCAGCTCAGCAACATGTATACACACTCCAATGTGGCCTCCGAACAGGGCATTATGCTAGCGGCATTGGCTTGCAGCAGGGATGTCGTATCCCTGGAGAAGGTGCTCAAGTGGAGCTTTGGCGGCAAGAATATACGCAAACATGTGGGCAAGCGCGCCTTTAAGGCGGTAGTGCGTAATCCTTTGGGCTATCTGCTGGCCAAGAAATTTGTTAACGAAAATGTTGCTCTCATACGTGATTTGTAAGTCTTACTCTTTAACTACAGCCTGCTCTCTTTTAATGCCTCTTGTTTTTCTACAAAAGTTGCCGCAATTCTACGGGCACATTGGTGCAGGTTATAAGGCCGCTCTTTGAGGAAGTCTCTACGGAGCAAGATCTGCAGTATTTTAGCGAATATATGAGCAATAATTTTCAGGACCTGCATGGTATTAAGCGGCAAAGCAAGCTGCTACTAGAGCTGGGTCAAGATAATATAATCTGGAGAAACACCAAGCTCTTTGATTTTCTACAAGCCATCAAAAATTTGTCACCTCCCGAGGAAACTGAAGAATAATTGGTTAAATTTTTTGCTTATGCTTAGTTAAAGTTCTTGTAAAATAAAGAGATACAATTTAAGCTACGTTTTTTTTTTGGGGTTAGTATTGTCTGAGATATCTCTGTGCGCTGGGAAGAAGTTGTACGAAATGTTACATATAAAAAGCAATTTGATAGCTTATCATTAACGTGCGCGTCATCATTTATTTTTCTGTTGCATGTGGCCGCCAGATGGCGCAAGCGAGTGGTTATCGCTAGGTGGCGCAGTTATATTGTGTATACAGTAATATGTATATTCATTCTTTTATTTTTGTCTTGCTGACATTTATTTGTGTATATAAAGTATAAGTATTAAGTAACAACTAAAATTAATGATAATATGTATAACAATAAAGTACTGAACTGGTTGACTAGCTGAAATAAATTGGGGAAAATCATTCAAAAAAACAATAGCGTGTTTAGGCCAAATAATTAGTACATTTTTAGCTATAATTTTTGTTGCATTTTTCTAATTTGATTAATTTTTGATATATGAAATCACGACACATTTCTATGTCAAGTAAAAATATTTAGGGGTTTTTAGCTCTTGACCTTCATCCTCTGAGTACAGAGTACCCTTTTCGGGGCTAAAAAATTTTATATTATTATAATTGGATGGGTAGGTAATAGTGTCGGGAAATCCAATCAAGGGCAAGTTCTTGTATAAAGGACAAAAATCTTGCTTCAGAGCGCGGAATTCTTAACGACATTATTATCTTTATAAAAAAAATTTTTTTAATTATTTTGTATCAATATTAATTTATAAATTTATTTTCCTTTTCTTCCAGGTAAGTTGTTCTTCCGTTAACCATGCAGCTACAAAAACTTTTACTTATGATGTATGTAAGTCAAAATACCGATATTAATTGATTGAGACAAAGAAACTTAATATTAAGTGCCAGCCGCTGCACAGTAGAACGAGATGCCGATTTTTGGCATAAATTCGAAAAATGCAGCTGGAGTCCTGAAAGTTGGCTTATTAGTTAGCCATTAAATTGGAAGTAGTAGAACCATGCCACCATAAATAATACATGTACATAAAACAAAATTTGCTTTTTTTTTGAGCGAATTCCCTTTTCAAAGGTATCTGCCTTTATCATAGCGAAATGTGGACTTGCAGCAGAATTTCTTTAATTTTGTATTATTTTATATATTAAGCCGTGATCCGCAAAACGAAAAAAACAAACCGAACAATTTTATTTGGATTATATGTTTTTTAAATTTTATTTTCATTAAAATATTGCTAGCTCTTTATTATTCTTTATTTTTAATAAAATTGCACAAAAATATTACTTTAGCAACAATATTTATTGAAATTGAACACGACTTAGCTATTTTTGTTACAAGGGAAATTTTCTTTGTGTAACGCGGCAACCTTGTCGCATTTATCGTCATGTGTTCGTGTAGGATATGTGCATAGACGAACAGAAAAAAATTCAAATAATTGAAAAAAATTTTCAGTAAATGAAGTTGGCATAAATATAATCTAAAATTATCAAAAAATATTTAAAAAATTTATTCAGACACAATTCGTACTTTTTTAAACCTATTTTGGCGATTTGTTCTAATTCCTCTTGCAACAAAACATTCGGTTTCAAACCACATGAAAAATTCGGTTAGGTGAAATTGGAAACACCAAACATGCGGTTTCAAAATGTATCAGTAGAAAATATTCGGATTTAGAAATTTTAGAGTCAACGAAAAGAAGCTAAATTAAAATTGTAAGAAACAAATAAATATGAATATAATCTAAGAATATCAAAGAATATTTAAAAAATTTGTTCAGTATACAATTCGTACTTTTTTAAACCTATTTTGGCGATTTGTTCTAATTCCTCTTGCAACAAAACATTCGGTTTCAAACCACATGAAAAATTCGGTTAGGTGAAATTGGAAACACCAAACATGCGGTTTCAAAATGTATCAGTAGAAAATGTTCGGATTCGTTTTCCGGAGCACAGCTGATTAATATATTTTCAGAATTTGCCATAATCCGCGAAATCGAAAATTTAGCAAATTTAGAGTCAACGAAAAGAAGCTAAATTAAAATTGTAAGAAACAAATGTCTCGGAAGGGCTTCCAAAAAATATTGCTAGAGAAATAGCTTTATTTGTTAGTTTTGCTTAGTCTGAATATATATCTGATTAAAAAATTCCTTAATCGACAAAAAACAAATTTTAATTTTTTTTTGTATTTTAAGACAATAAGCAAATTTTGTTAGTTACAATTTAAAAATAATAACACTAATAGAAAGTGTCCAGCGAAAAAATAATTTGTATTCATGTACAAAAAATGTGCATTTCATCCCACTGTATATTATGTAAGGTTATGCATATATTACCAGCTCTTTGGCAAAAACTATTTGAAATCTACAGCAGTTTTTGCTAATCCCAGCTTTGCATTAATTAAATTAATCAACTATTTTATTTTAGAAATATGCTTTGCACTGGCCTGAATCATAATGCGCTTTTAATTAGTTTTTCGATTTTGAAAATTTCAACAATAATTCATTAATTCATGTGTGCATGGATTTAAGGCTACAAAAAGAGTGCTCACAAAGCGGGCTTATGTGTCTGCTAAGCGGCACCTTAGAAATTTAAAACCGTTTGTTATCAGCCAAAAACAATGGCCGCCATAACTGCGAAAACGCACACACTCACAAAAACACATAGATACACATACAAACAAAGACAAATGCTGGGCATGTGCACTTAAGGCGCTTAGAATTCGAGAATGCGAGAATGCGTGCGTGCCTCTTATCTGGGGCTGGTATTTACACGCCCCCTTAAAAAGCCCCTACAGTCCACACACTGCTTATCAAAAAGTTACACAATTCCATTATTATTCATTGGCGTTTGTTTGTGTGTGTGCAGACTTTTGCATAATGCGCTTGCATAACTGTGGCTAACAAGTAGGGTGCTTCATGAGAACGCAGGGGTATTCAATGGCATTTAAGTTTTGAGTTTTAGTTCAGTTGCAAAATTCTCGCGCTTTGTGCATCAATCATGTTGCCAATGCATGACACACATAGATACACACACATACGTACTATAAAAGTTACGAGTATATTTGTGTGTGCGTGTGCAACTCAATTTATTTAACATTACTTTATATGGGCGCGTGTAAAAAGCTTTGGCTTTTTGTACGAGTGTGCGTGTGTATCTATGTGTGCTATGCCAATGGCTCTATGTGGGAATCATCATAACCATTCAAATGCAAAAAGCATGCAAACAACCATACAAACACAAATACAAACACAGATACGCACACATACATACGCACTTAAGTGTATGCATATGCGCGCTTGGCTGATGTTATTTAATGAAATGAAATACATTGAACCAAAAAAAAATAAAACCCTCTACAATAAAGCTTTAATGCTCTTTACTTACTCGTCTATGGCATAAAATAAGGCTATACACTTTGTCGGGCAGAAATGCAAAAGTGCCCAACAACAACTGACAGTAACAATATAGTCTGCATTTCTGCATGACCCAGGCACTTGACATCGAAAAGTGTAGCAGTTCTGATGTTGATTACGTTTAAGTTTCCATTTTATCTGCATATAGCGCCTGTAAAATTTAAAGACGATCCGAAAGTATTTGATGGTCCCGAAAATGAGTCAAAGGTCATAAAAAATTTTCATATGAATGCATAAATAGCCTAGAATCCCTTAAAATTCTTGGTTTTTTCGCTAAACACTTTTCCTTCTAAAACCTTAGTATATGCGTAGTCTATTATGCCCAAAAGTAGCGTATAACAATCGGAAGAAAAAAGCTAGTAATAAAATAAATAAATATGCGCACTTGGCTGCCATTGTTTGATTTGGCATTTGAATAACTGATTGAATGAATGAATGAGCTACAAACTTATGCCTGACTGACTGACCGAATGACTGACTGACTGAATGACTCGATTGTGTCATCATCATTTGCCATCATAATCATCGAGTTCGTGTCTATAATGAAATGCAGCCTGTAATTAGCGTGCCAGCCGCTTATTTGGCTTGGCATTTGGTCACATTTATTACGCATACGCCATGGTGTCTGTGCGTGTATTAGATGTCGCCCCCTCTCGCGTCCAAAAATGTTAATGAGCTTGTCTCCAATTTCACTCTGTCTTTCTCTTGCCTTAATGAGCGGTCACAGTGTCAAATTGCAAACAAACAAACAAAATGAGATAGCAACAGAGAGCTGAGTGACAGCCACAGAGATAGAGAGAGAGAGAGAGAGAGAGAGATAGCACTTTAAAGTTATGTCTCTTACGAAGCACTCAATGTTTATAGCTTTCAAACATTCTGTCAAATGGCCGGGTCTTAAATGTTGACCATGTCAATGACGACCGCAAACTGGAACCCATTAAAGAAGTCAAGGCAAGGCTCCTTAGTCGAGCCACCAAAGCCAACAAGTCAGCTGGCCGCAAATCCAAGCAAAAGTCAAGAACTGAACAGCAAGATGGCAATAAAATACAGTACACTGAAAAAAATTGCATGTAAATTACGCAGTAGGGTACTAATAGGGACAAGGCTGTTGTGGATTAGTGCAATATAGGTAAGCCGCAGAAGGTTACCAGAATAATAGGAAATTAACTCGCTATGACTAAAAACTTAAAAAAAAAATGTTCTACAACATGATGCAACAATTGGAAGGTCACGCAATGCGCAAAAGAGAGTGCACTGGTTCAATTTTTTTATGGTAGCTATATGAAAAAGTAAACCAATTCGTATCAAACTTCATACAAATGTGTAAACTATTTTGAAATACATAAAAACGTATAAATATAACATTTGTTTTCACCCAAATGCGCTGGCGAGGCGGCTAACTTTAAGGTGTCATCCAGAGGACCTTCCTATGAGAATCCTAACAATGAGTACAAATGTAATCCATGTTTAGAAAATATGTATGTATTCCTGTAAATATTGTGTAACTGTATGTAGAACCAAATTTACGTCAGTTATATTTTGTTGTTTTACTTATTGGTCACTTTGTTGGTCTGGCACTTCTGCATTTCTGCATCGCTGCTAGGGTTGCCTACGTCGTGGGCGCTTCTTCCTCTTGTTTCTAAATGTCTTTCATTTAAATTGTAGAATTGAAAAAAATTTAAAATGCGTAAGATATTGCGCATAAAGTAAAGATATTGGAAATAAGCTATATAAATATATAGGTTCGCATTGTTAGTCGTGCACTTCTGCATTTTTGCCCAAAAAAGTCAATACCCTAAAAAGTCAAGGTAACATTTGGGCGGTACAACACCTGCCGTAAGTATTAGTCGAACTAAAATATCTTTCTAAGCCTTTTTGAGCTAGGTTGATTTTTTTCTTGCAGTGTATGCATTTAAAGGGTTAGTAAATGTGAGGTTAGCTTTATTCATTTACATGTTGTTGATATTAAGTAACTTCCTTCCTGAGCTCTCTTTGTTGCTACAAATGTTGCCTTTGTGAATTTTCAATTTACCATTTTGTATTTTCTTCTTTGTATTTTGTATTTCCTTTCTTTTGTTTTCACATGTGTCTTGTTGTTGTTGTTGTTGTTGTTGTTATTGTCTATGCCTTTTGTTAAGCCATTTTTATTATTTAAAATGCAATTTGGGCTAGTGTGTGTGTGTGTGTGTAAGGTCAGTATCTATCAAACTCTCTCTCTCTCTCCCTCACTCCCTCTCTTTCTCTTTTGTCATATGAGCACAACAACACACTCACACACACTGACACATCCATCTCGCATTTCATTTCTTCATTTGTGTTTTGGCTTTTCACTTGGCTTCCACTTCCACAGTTGCCCCTTCTTCTACTGCTCTTTTTCATTCCCTTAGGGTCAACCGCTCCGCTCCAACTACACGCTGATCCACTAACGACATTTAATATTTGAAATTTACGTTCAAGTCCCTGCGCTTTGCGCCTAATCCTGTGCCGACATTTTCTAAGCACCAACCCACAAAACATTCTCCGTCATTTTGTTTGCATTTTCAATTTGAAATGCCTGGACGCCTTACATTTTACTCCCCTTAGAAACCCACTCCTCTGTTGGGGCTGCCTGGTCGACAGTCGCCTTATACTCATTCGCATGATGGCTACCCACGTCGCTTTGTTGCCGAGGAAGCCCGTCAATTTCCCAAGCAAAACCCAAGTATTAATTACAATTTTGTGTCCTGGGCTTAGAATGTCAGCCATACTGTTGTCCTGGACCTATCTAATATCATGACGTACAGACGGATGAGCGTACGAACTGACTCGACTTAATGTCCACTCTGCCTGCTGTTTGATTTCTAAGTGCGCCTTAAAGTTGACAGCTTTGTCATGCTGCAAAAGCTAATGACCGTCATGTTCTACAAAAAAAACAAACTTCTTGAAGCTCTTTTTTTTATTTTTATTGTGTCGAGTTTCAAAAATCTATGGGTAACTAGAATAGCTTCGATCTTTGGAAACCAGGCTACTTGCACATGAATCGCTTTCGTTTGTCGTGCTCTTTATTATGCTAAAAAGATTGTGGATTCTTATAACAGTCAGTACATATCATAGTCAACTTATTAGAAGTTAACAAAATTTTCTGCTTGTTTTAATCTTTCTTCTTTATAAGCAATGATCAGAAGCTTTGCCTAATTTTCCAACACTATCACTGGCTTCTTCGCACTTATGCGCAATTCTCTAGCCGCTTCATCTCCTCTTCTTCATCATCTTTCAACTATTGCTTGCTTTATCGTAGTGTATTGCATTATCATTTGAAGCTTGAGTAAGGAGAGTGAGTTTGTGCTCGCATTAAAGTTTTCACCGTACTCGTCTCCATTTATTAAGCTATAAGGTATTTGTTGGGAAGAGAACTCTCTCTTTCTGCAGCTCTCTTTTTTTAACGTCTTAAATGCATCTACTCACGTTAAGATACAAAACATGGCTTTTACATTAAATTAAAGTAAAAAATAGACTTCACCTTAAGATTATTCAACCCTATAGAAGACAAAGAGCTGGATTTACATGCCCCAAGCATATGCAAGACGGTTTGTGATGCTTGATTCGAGGGTTGCCATTAAAATGCCTAATCTAATCGAGAGAGAGCGATGATGCAAGATTTTTATTCTTTTACAAAAATATTCTCAATTAGGCTAAATAGACTTTTCCAAACGTTTTCATTTTTGCAGCACTTTTGACACTTTCTTTTGTGAACGCTTTAATAACCTCTCTTCTAGATATGTAATTTAGGCGTCAATACAAATCCAAGAAGATAGAATAACTATTATACAATATACGAGTTATAGAAATTTTTGGCGAAATCGAAAAATGTTTGTCTCGCAGCTTATTCTTTATACTATTTGAGACTAAAAATAAGTCCTTAGGTGCCAGTCAGGCTTGCATTTATTCGATGTGTGAGAGCAGTCTTCAGCAATTCGTTTTTCTCAATGCTCTGAAAACTTCTGAAAAAAAAACGCATGGTTGCTTATCATCCAAAATTCTTCGTCCTAAATTGCTCCAGCGAAACAGTTGCTACTAGAACTTTTTCCTAACGCATCAATATGGTCGATTGTTGTTTTGATTAGAACTCATATCTATGCGATTCCTGATGCGTCACCTTTTACGATGTCATATAAGTGTTTTGAGCTACCTAGATGATAATCATTAAAAATGTCCTTGCACAAATAGACAGATACCGTTTTTTAGATAATTATCAAAATCTTTTCTCTACAACGATGTTTTTAAGTTAACTCTTAATTCACAATTGGCCCGACTAGCTTTTGCTTTTAAAAAGATGGCCATACTTGACAGCATATTATTGCCTATGGCTTATAGTTCACAACTAGCTTAAGCTGCAGTTGCTGTCAAGCCAAAGAAACTCTTCTAACCTGAAGCTCTTGCTTATACAAGGTGGCGCAAAAGAAGTCATCCGATGTTGTTTGGCTCTTATTTTTTTTCTAAATGAAATTCCAAAATTGACCAAAAATTACCAAAATTCGTTGCAGGGACCGCCGGCTGAGGCCCAATTGCGTAGCACGTCGTCTGGTCGATGTTTCGGGGCTCACTTCGACGTCCTCGGCTACAGCGGCGATATTTTCGGCAGAACGGGCGCTCCGGGGCCGGCCACTCTTGGCAACGTCTCGTGTGGTCCCATACTCTTCAAGATTAGTGGCTAAACGGCGCAGTGTTTGCGCAGTTGGTGTCGGACGGCCGGGAAATCGGCGACGGAATTCGCGCTGCGCCAACACCACAGACGAATTGTTACGCAAAAAAAATAGACACAATTATTCCGCGTTCTTGGGGAGTGTATCGCTTCATGGCTTATTCACTTGTATTCTGTATCTGTCTAGTCCACAAATGTCAAAACAGATTTGATATTGGCGGCCATTTACAAAAATGAGAGCATCTTCCAATAGGGTGATTTCTTTTGCGCCACCTTGTAGCTCGCAACTACTTTAAACAGTAGTTGCTAGTAAAGTAAAGCTAAAATCAATGTTTTGTGCAACGTTGGTTTTTATACATAATCATAATTTTGGTTTTATTTTTTAAATTTATTAATTTTTTTTTTTTTGTACTTGCAACACTTTAGTGTATTTTTCCCCGTAGTATCAAGTATGCATTTAGTTTGGTTATATATGCCAAATCGTTTCTCGCGTCGGGGAAACAATTAAGCCATGCCCTTATGGATATATTGATCTTGGGATGCTTTAGAGCTAATTATATTAAAAGTATCTGTAAGACTCGCATTAGTAGTGAGAAAAAGAAGAAGTAGACAACTGTAAAACACACACACATTCACATTCGCCATATTTATAAACTGTGCTTCTTTGCCTTTCAAGTACATACTCCCAGTTTCTGGGAATTTATGAAAAATATAATTCTAACTAAAGCCAACCCGAGATACGTTTTATATTTATACAATCTATCTGAGGGTCAATAAACTCAGCCGAAGATATAAAAATATAAAATAATATTTAAAAATTAAATTTGATTGAAAATATAGTGAAAAAAAATAACCACAAATATATCGTCGAAATTTAAAATGAATTTTGCAATTTGCTGAGTTTTGCACCGCAATATCCATAACATTCATAAATAAAATGAATTTTTATAAAATTCTTAACTTGCTGCTCAGTTACCAAAAAAAACAAAATAAAGAGACAAAAAAAAACCTCCATAAATAACATTGAAAGAGATAAAATAACGCTGAATTTTCACACTCTATACGGCGTGAATTTTTTTCACTTTTTTATTCACAAAAATATTGCATAAATATTGTTTGATAGATAGTATTATTGTAATACGCCATAAAGCAAATTTATGCGCTTTAAAATATTTTTTAAAATTCTATAAGTAAAATAAATAAACAAATAAGCTGAAAAATTGCATAAATAACTTCCTTGTCGATATGTTATAAATGATCTGAAATTTAATTTCAGCTTAAATTGAAATGCAAGCACAAGATAATTATTTATGCAAATTATCATAAAAATAAAATAAAAAAAAAAAAACAATATTAACAACAACATAAGCTCTTAAATTCCGGTGTGTAAAGCTGTAAATTAATTAAAAAATTTACAACAAAAAGTGTTGCATATGCTCAACAATAAACATTGACAGTAATGCCAACTGTTTGGGTTAAGTGTTGGTTAACAACAAACAGCTGAAACATGTTTAAAATGACAATTATATTGAATTATTTTTAAAAACGTCAGAGAGCGCAAATGTGCTCAACTGCATTATTTATAAATAGATTAATTATGAAATTGTATTTATCTGGTGTGCTCTACACTTTGATGAAGTTGGTGTGTAAAGGAAACCCTACGAAAGAAAAGAAGAAATTTTTTTTAAAATGAAATCCTCAATTAACAAGGAAAATGTGTAACTTTTGTCATACTGATATTTCAAGGGGAAAACTTTTTTTTACGTAACTATCTACACAGTTGAAAATACTCCAAAAAACGCCAATAAATACGTTAGTATGTTTTTGGATGGTCTTTCCGAAGTTCGTGGCTCTGTTCGATTGCTTTCTGAATACCTTCAATATTCAAAAGCGTGGCTACGCCGTAAATCGAATAAGGTAATCGAAAATTGTAAGTTAAAAAAAAAAATTATCGAATAAAAATAAATGCTAAGGGTTTAATTTCATCGTTTGTACAAAAACAACTTTTGATATGACTGTACAAAAAACAAATATCTCACGCTCGTCAAAACGTTCTAAATGTTTCTAGTCTAAAGAATGCCGAATATTCGCAATATTTTTTGTTTCATTATGATCATTATGATAATCAGAGAGCAATGGAGAAGTCTTCTTGTTAAAGTCTATAAGAAACCTGGTCTTCCTGAAAAGAGCTGGCTACTATGGTGACTGCTCAAGTTATTACTATACCGGCTGGTATGCCCTCCAATCTCCTATGCACATATGGCCTTCTGGAGTTGTGAGAAATGGTTTGTGTTTTTAGTTGAGAAAAAAGAAAATCTAAAGAAGTCTTCGAACAAAATGAGCACTGGCGGCAGCTTGTAGCATGAAAAATCTACCCTTAGTATCCATTTTTGAAAAATATATCAAAGAATTCTTTCATCTTTTATTGAACTGGCGCTTAGCAACTTTAGCTTCAACTTCCTATGGTAAAAAATTATTTCCGCATACATGAGTCTTCAGGGAGGTGAAAACGGAAGCCTTTAACATAGAGACTCACTACATAGAATTCGTTTTTGACAAATATGTCAAAGAATTTTGCCGACATCTTCTTTTTACAGTTGAGCAATTCTTGTTTTATCTTCTAGTCGAAAAAACGAGAGAAAATTTGAAAATCTGAAGTTGCCCTACTACTATTATGCAAAGCCACCTCATAATATACGTTTCCAAAAAATATGTTAAAGAATTCTTCCGACATCTTTTTTCAGTCGAGTTTTTTTCAGTTAGTTGAAAATATGAAAATCTGAATAAGTCTTTAAACTGAACACTGAGTAGTATACCAAACCGACACATGGTACCCGTTTCGAAAAAAATATGTCAAAGAATTCTGCCGACATCTTTTTACAGTTGAGCAACGAGAGTCGAAAAAACGAGAGAAAATCTGAAGAAGCCCTACTAACAGCCTCCCCGTTTTTATGCAAAGCCACCTCATAATATACTTTTCCAAAAAATATGTTAAAGAATTCTTCCGACAATTTTTTTCAGTCGAGCAATTCTAATTTTAATTGCTAATAGTTAAAAACAATTATTGTGAAAATCATGAGGATGAAAATCTGAAGCAGACTTCAAACGAAATGAACAGTGAGGGAAGGCTAGTAGTATGCAAAACCGCCTCATGGTCTCCGTTTCTGTACCATGTCGGTACGAAAGTTAATCCGCTAATATGAGTTGCTGGGAGCTGAAGAGTTGAAGATCTGAAGAAACCATGTCTGGGCAGCATGTGATATGTGTTTTCCCGTATTATAATCTATTCTATACTATTCGTGCTAAAATAACGTATCAACTACCTATTTAAATTGATTATTTCCTAACTACTCCTTTCGAGATAAACTTTAAGTATGACGTCAAGTGCATAAATTTCTCACTCAAGACTGAGTGCTTTTTTTTCAGTGCACGCAACCTTCATATGCGAAGTTAATCTGCTAATCTGCTCTAATTGCGTTTTGTTGCATCTACCAAGCGATGATTGAAGAGGGTGACACAATTAGAGGTTTTATGAGGGTCGTTTATGTCAGAGATTAAAACGGATTGCAGTGCAACAGGTGTGACAGTAGTGGCCATCTACAGCTTTATGAAAGGATTGACTGTGCTGTGGCTCTGGGAAACAGCATAGACTTTTTGTTGTTAGGAGAGGTCCCACAGACACTTTGTGGAGAGCGCTCTTTGAAGCTAAGCTGCATAAGAGATGAAAAAAAAAAATGTTACCGTGGACTAATAAACATTTAGCGGTTAATTGCAGGATTTTCTGGAAATTGAAGCATCATTGGATACAAAGCAAGCAGTGTTCTGGGAATGAATGAATGCCATAGTAGCCATTGACCATTGTGCTGCTTAGGAACTCGTTTCTTTATTCATTTCATTTCTGTAGAACCCTTTTTTTAACACGGGCCAGATGACAATCATCAGCCAACGCGTATAGCTCAGCATTTGAGAAAAAAAAAATAGAAGAGCGTAAATAAGTAGCATGTTGTAGAATTTGTGGGCAAAGTTGTTTCTGACAGACAAGATTCTGAGTAGCATCGAAAGATCCTTTAAGAAGCGAAGCATTGGCAGTTCTCTAAGACCTTGTGGAAGTTCCAAAAATATGAAACCTTTTCAGACGTCTAACATGCATAGGTTTATTGCCAGCAAGTTTTCATGCTTAGGTAGTAACTAGCTATCTTTAAGAAATTTTGTCAATTTGAACTCTGAGTCTTTGTAGATTCCCATGTTGCAGCACGTTCCATGTTTCTTAGCGTAACAATTGTATATCTTTGAAGGTTTTCAGAATTCACTCCCATCTTGCATACGTCCACACTGACAAATATTTATTTTAAAATCCAACAATAAATTCGACTGCCGCTATAAATTTCAGATCGTATAAAAATTCCGCATATTTTGCATATTTTAAAATCCACTTTTTTTCATACTATGCTGCCGCATTTTGCGGTGCCCACGGGATTGCCGCAGGACTCACGTCCCTATCTCGTTTCGGCCACTTCTCTTCCAACTGCCACTTCATCTTTTATGTTTGTTGTTTCGATTAACAGTGTATCAATGTTGTTGTTGTTGTTTTTGCTGTTTCGTTTGTAATTGTGGGTTGTCCATTTTTCCTGGATTTTTATTCGTTTATTCTGTTTGGGCGACTGTTTCTTTGTTTTGGTCATGAAGTTGGAATTTAATGCAGATATTTTTATAAACCGCTTTAAAATAAAAAGCAAAAATACATGTGTGCTTGCTGCATCTGCATTTTCGCTCTTTTTGCTTTTCTTTTATTTTAATTTTTACTACTCATTTTTTCTTTATTTTGCTTTGCAATGTTTGTTCACGCCATTTTGTTGTGTAATGGCTCAGAAGTTTGTTTGTCAGCTGTAGTCCCACTCTCTTTAGCATTTGTTTACTCTCTCTTTCTCTTTCTCGCTCTCTGTCAACTTCCATTTTATGAGCTCTGCTTTTAATCGCTCCGTATGTTTTGACATTCCCTTTGACATATTTTTCACATATTTGAATACTTATTAATTTACGCCTTGTTTATTTTGCGCTTCATTCGTGTGTGCAAGCAGTAAAAAAAAAAAAACCAAAATAAAGGAAGACAACAATAGCAAACAGTATAAAATAATTTCCATTAAAATATTGTTTATATCCTGAAAAACGTCAAATATTTACTTCGTATATTGCATTTTTCGTAGACTTTGTGTCAGAGACTGAGACACATAAATAGTGGGGGGACCCATGAAAAAAATCGGAATGAGGGTTTTTACGATATTGCTGTACTACTAATTTGAAAGAACGAGAGTAGGAAAAGACTAAGCAGTCTTTACTATTTCTATAAACCTGTACGGCTGCTGTAAGAGGTGATCTGGCAATCGGAAAAAAAAGTAAGCATTATTCGGATATAAAAAGCTGAATTTACAAGTTTTACTTTAAATTGCCAGCAAGAATTTGCAATTTGCATGCAAGTGCAATATGATGTGTTACAGCTCTAAAATAAAAAATCTTCGAATCAAAACTTGAACAAAAAAAATATATATGTATATTCAAAACATTTATTCATACAATAACAACGCTTTGTCTTATGCGAACGACTGCTTGAACCAGTTGTGAATAATAACTAGTCCTTCGATATAAAAACGAAAACTTAGTTGGATATAAAAAGTTGAATTTCGATGGTTTCGTTTAAATTGCCAGAAGTATTGGGAATTCAAAAAAGCACATGAGTGCTCGAACGGTATTACTGGATTCTACGAAATATCGCAAATGTCATCTCTAACAGATAAAGATACATGGTCTTGAACATTGTAAGGCAGCCTCTTGCTTTCGGTCGTAGCCAAGGACTTTGACAATTTATCGCAAGCGATTGTTGTTGATATTCCATAGGCAGCTCTTTATGTTGGGTCACTAACATCTACCACATGACAATTCTTGGTCGTTCCAAACTGCTTGACTGGAGTCAAGCAACATAAAGCTAGCGGTCTATAAGCTAGATGTCGGCTGACAACACTTCGTCTCATCGCTGTTCGGCTTGCGGTGCCTGATAGAATTAAAAGTTCAGATGCATCAAATTTTTCTGGCAATAGTCTTCTTCTGCTTTCATTATTCGGCGTATGCTGTTAGCACTGCTTGCACTGCTTGTTGCTGCAACCAAAGTACATTGTTTGTGTGCATAAGAGTGTTAGTCCAACAGAGATCAAAAATCCTACCTTTAAGTAGCACGTGTAGGCATCACAGTGGGCCGCAAGGTTTCCGGGTGATCTCGGCCTAGCTGCCTATCGAACCTAACCTAACCTAAGTAGCTCATGTCAGGCCGAAGATCATCTATTGTATTATATAATAAGGAAAGGGTGCTATCCTTGGTAACCCATTTTGATAATTAGCTAAAAAGATATAGCTTCGCTTTGGGCAGTTTGTTACACAGCCCTGTGCTTCGAAGAATGGCTTTTCCAGATACTGGTTGCTTGTTCCAAGCAGTGCAGTACAGTCATTTAGCATGCTCATCGGTCCGTTTAGACTGCTATCGTAGTCCTATTTCTATGCAACCACAAGAGTTCGGCTGCTCGCAATGGATAGCTTGACTAGAGTGCTCGGGAGATGGGATAAAGATTTAGCTTCGCTTTGGGCAGCTTGTCAGACAACCCTGTGCTTCGAAGAATGGCTTTCCCAGATACTGGGTGCGTCTAAGCAGTACAGTACAGCCATTTATCATGCTCATCGACCCGTTTCGACTGCTATGCTAGTCCTGTGCCTGAGGAACCGCAGGAGTTCCATTTGATTCGCAAATGTATTATACACAAGTAGTACATAACATCCCAGTATGGACAAGTTAGAGGATTCAAAAGTCTTTATGTTTATATTACTACTATGTATCCAATAATTGCCTGAAAGTGGCTGCAGTTAGCAGCTCTTTGCGTATTAATAACAATTTCCATAGTTGTCCCACAATGTTGCATCCATGCAGGCGTTAATGCCCCTTGATAGCTTTGCGGCAGCCTCGGAGCGAGTAAATGAATGAGTGTCAGTGTGTGAGTAAATGAATGAGTAAGTGTGTCAGTGTGTGTGTGTAACATGGCTGGCTGGTCATGTAAAGGACCTTAATGAGCAATGAAATCATTTTGTGTTAAGCAGTTGTAATTATTTTCCATTAATTTGTAATGCCATCTGAACAGTGGCAGTGTGAGTGAGGCAGTTTAAATGACAGAGCGAGACAGCGCAGCAAGTTCAAATTTCAGCTGCATTTTACAAATTTTTAGCAACTAAAACTCGCATTAATTAAATTTTAATTAAAATGTGTCAGACTTTTTAATAACAGAGATTTGGAAAATTTCGTACAGGCTGCAGGCTTTAAGAAAGTTTTGAGTAGTTTCTAGAAGCTAAAAAGCAATTAAAAACGCAACTATTTCCAAAACTTAGTATTGTTAAGTTCACGCATAAATGTCAGTTTAATCTAAAGACGTCTGCACTATTTCGCTCTTGGCTGCGTACTCGCTCTCTCATGATGCAACAATTAGAAGGTCGCGCAATGCGTAGCTACGTTATTTGTGTCTCTCTGAAATAGGAAGCACTGGTTCAGTTTTTTATGGTAGCTACATGAAATAGTGCAACCATTTTGAACAAATTTATGTCAGTTGTATTTTGTTGTAGTCTTAGCATTTGTGTAAAGTTTGATCAAAATTGTTGCACTGTTTCATATAGCTACCATACAAAAACTGTACCAGTTTTCTAAGCAGCCAAACTCGCGCACTGCTTTGCGGCAGCTTCTAAAATTCTTAGCATCATGTTGCTCTCCATGTATCTTGCTCTCGCTCTTTACTGTTACTGCCAAGGCCTTATTCTGCTTTCCACCTATAACTTACATACATGTATAGTTAGTGATCTTGATTTCTTGTTGCAATCGCTAAGAGTTTAAGTCTTCAGTAAGGTGGCTTACCTTAGATAACATTTCCAACAGCTTAATTTTTTTTTACATTTTGCTTAATTACTTTAAAGGTAAAGCTTACTCGGTTCTATGAAGTCTGAGCAGCGTAGATCCAAACCCATCTATCCATACCTTAGTAAATTGCGTTTCCATATCAAACTTTTGAGTTTTTTTGCTTGCACTTAATAAAATTACATTTTTCCATAAATAACTTGTGGGTACTTGAAATTCTGCTCTTAGGTACATAGCTCTTAAAGCTAACTGACAGACTTCCTGAAAATTGCCATTAGGGTTTCCATTTTTTTTTTTTTTTTGCTCTCTCTATTTTAATGGAAAATAAATGAAAAAGCTCCTGATGCTCAAGCATTTGCGAACACGCTTAATTAAGGTTTATATTGTGCGCCAAGCGGCTTTAAAAACTTTTACTTACAGCCAGTTTTACAGTTTGCTTTTATCCTTCGTCCTAGTTTAGCTGTTTATTATTATTATTATTTTTTGTATTTTGTTATTTTTTTTGTTACAAAATAGTTTAGCAAGTGGCTTAAAGTGTGTAATTTAATTATGACAAATTGGATTATCGGTGAGCAAGCCAGGGGCGCAAGAGAGCAAGGCAAGAGCGGAAAGAGAGTTTGTGGAATGCGCCAACTTGTAGGCAACTTTTTTTTTACTATCATGTGTGGGAAACTTTGTATTTGTGTGCGTGTGTGTGCCGTTAATGCGTCCTCCAAAGGCGCAGCGAGTGGGGCCTGTCATTTGCAACAATGCTAGATAACATCCTATAATATTATAGTCTTTGTATGTATATGCGAGGGTTGACTTTAATGTTTTTGACATCGGTGAAGAAGAATTCTAAATTGCTTCTTAAAATATTCTTCATAAGGTTTTTTGCGATTACTTCGTTTGGATAAGCAAATGATCTGAAGAGGACTCGTTGGTCCACTTAGCAAGTTGGCAAGCACAGATGAACCAGTTCTTTCCTGTACTTGAACGATAAACAAATGATCTGGAGAGGACTCGTTGACTAACCAAGCAAGTTGGCAAGCACAGATGAACAAGATCTTTCCCGTACTTGAACGATAAGCAAATGATCTGGAGAGGATTCCTTGATCAACTAAACTTGTCAACGTACAGATGAACCAGATCTTTTCTGCGCTTGAACGATAAGCAAAAGATCTGGAGAGGACTCGTTGGCCAACCAAGCAAGCAACGATAAGCAAATGATCTGGAGAGGACTCCTTGATCAATTAAACCAGTTGACAAGCACAGATAACCAGATCTTTCCTGTACTTGAAACGCCGCAATACTTCCCGAGGATTGGCACCCAATGGTCAACCCCCAAGTCGGCTTCTACGACAAGCACTCTTGGTGTGTGTGATCATCAAATGCGGATTTTAAAACACTTTTTGTTCCAGTGTCTGGAACCGAGGATGATCAAGTTGATGAAGTTTTATAAATTCAGAATTTCTTTACCGGTACACTGATAAAAAAAGTAAAATCTTGAATAAAGATTTTTGCATTCTTGATTTTAATTCTTATAATGAGACCATAAAATCTAAAAATAAGACCAAACAATCTTGAAATATGATTAAAATTCTTGAATTAAGAAATAAAAGTCTTAAATTAAGAACATCATTCTTAAGCAGATAACGAAAAAAATCAAAAATCTTGAAATCAGAACTTTTTTTTATCAGTGTACGGAGATCAATACCTAAGGCCGCAGTAGAGGTGTCAGCACTGCTTGCACATTTATCTACAACACTTTTTCGCTGCGATAAATCGCATTTGCCACGCTTGCTTTTCTGTGATCTGGTCACACTAAAATTGCATATTCACAAAAGAATGCAAAGAACATCCCTCGTATGTTAGTGTATGTGTGTTAAAAACAATTTTAATGCATTTTAATAGTGTGTATGGCCGCCTGGTTGCCCATTGTTTGTGTTGTCTTTTAATTTATGGCATTTTAAATGCAATTTACAGCCAGATGACAACTATATATACACACACACACACACACACGCCTGTTGTGCATTTATGTGTGTGTCGCTGAGTATGTAAAACAACTGTCATCTGTCATGTGCTGGTAGCCACCAAAAACTATTATGCATTTCCCTGTCACAAAACTCTAACTTCCTTCCATTTTTATCAAAGCATTAAAATTAAAACACAAAATACAAAACTTGAAAGTTATCGCCAGAAGCGAGTTATATTTTTTTTTTCCACTGATGTCTGGCAATCTATCCAAGCAGCTAACTGTAAGGCGACTGACAGATTCCGCCTACGAGCCACGCCCAACTTATCCATTTAGCTTGTCTTATTTGGCCAGCTTGTTGCCAATAACAGCTGAGCCCTTGTACAGCTTTTTGAGTGCACTTTGTTGTTGCTGTTGTTAGAGCCTTGCATTCACAACTCTCAACAATTTTCAAGCAAGGCAGACTAAGGCTGAGTTTTGCATACCATAGTAGCACACTGTGAGAAAAACCAATGTCATTACTTCTTTTTTGCTAAACCAGTACGCAGCAACCAAAAATGCTACAAAACAAAGCAAAACTGCTTATTCGATCATAACACAACAGTGTTGCCACACCTATTTTGTAAAAGAAATATAAACCGCTGTTCTGCAAACAAAACTAAGCTACAAGTACGGTTGCCACTTGAAATAATCAAAAAGCGCAAAAAAAAAAATAAAATAAAAAAGAGCCAAAATATTTTTCTTCTGTAATACATTTATTTAAAATTTTTTTTTTAAATTTACAATTTGCTTTATTTGCCGAAATAATATAAAAATATTGCTTAAAGCTAGCTTAACATATTGAATCAGAGTTTAGATATTATATCTTTACAACTGAGAATTTAAGAGAATAAATTTATAAATATAAAGGAGTTTGACTCGAAAATTTAATGTTAAGGAAAACAATGGCAAGCAAAAAAAACTTAATTATGATGGGAAAAAAAAAGTTAAAAGATTTATAAATTAAGCAGATTAACTGTAGCTAGTGCCCGTCAGCACGAAACTGTGCGATATATGATTTTTTATTAGCGAAATTGTTGATAGCGCGAGAAATTCCTAAGCTACATTTCTAAAATAACATAACATAAAAATAAAACGAACAGTATTCAATATTTTGATACATTTTTAGATCAATAGATTTACAGACTATAACTACTATTAAAAACTGAATTAAATTCAAGTTTATTTTTTTTATTATTTTACCTTCCCTAAATGCCCACAAAAACACAAAAATTTGTGACTTTATGCCCAAAACCTTGAAAATCGCAACATTTTTACGATTTTCAATACAAATAATGTAGCTTATTCAATGCCCTGAACGACACAAAAAAAATAAATTTTTTTGTCACTCTCAGTCTACGAAAAAATTCTTCCGAATTCACTTCACTTCCCACTACATTTTCTTCTTTTAAAATTCAACTTAACACGCTTTAACTTCAATTTTTAAAACCACAACAATATTGTTTTTATTAGCTATAGGCTTGGGTTTATTAACAGAGTTGCGTTTCTATACTGATACGCTCTGGTTTCGATAGAAACTTGCGCTGCTAAATCAAATCTGGTCAGACTATTTTCCGCGACTACTTTTTTATGCTCACAAACTTTTTCTCTCAGTGCATTCAATTTCAACAGTGCCTTCTGCTCTACGTCTGCCTTGCTTGCTCTCTTCATCGTCAACCATACTAAAAGTATTCCTTGCTTTACTCAACCTATTTGTTTGTCCTTTCTCTTCTTTCAGCTCGTCTCATCTCTTCATCATCACAACGCTGCGTCTTTATATCTTCAGCAGCTGTTTGAAAATTTTACTCAAAATTATGCGAGTGCCTGTGTGTGTGTGTGTGTGTATCTTGGCCAAAGTCCATTCCAAAGTTTGCTTGTTTGTTTGTTAGCTTGCCTCTTTCAACACATTTGTATGTATGTGTGTGTGTGTGTGTTGGGTTCCTGCTGTTCCTTAGTAAGTCTATAAACTCATCCAATTTTGTACAAAATTCCAAAACCTACCGCCACCCCACGCCCAACTCTTTGTCTTTTCGTTGTGTTTCCTTGGCTTACTTTAATTGTTAATTTGGCTTATGGTATTATGTCGTAGACATTGTCTCTTACCAACCACAAATCATGCAGCAGTTGCTTTGACTCGCTCGCACTCACTCACTTAAAGCGGCTAGAGTTGCCAGGCTTTGTGCAGAAATTTTTACCATTGTCATTTTCATTTCTAATTCCTTTTGACAGTGTGTTCGTGGGACTGCCAATGAGTTGGCATGTTTGTCTTGAGTCATTTAAAAATTTTGTGAGTACGCGAGTAACGCATAAAACACAACCCGGACTTTGTTGAGAGCTTTAAGTGAATTTTTTGATTAAATTTTTGAAAGCCTTCTGCTTACTTTTGATCAATTTTGGTGCTCTCTATCTCTATACTTGTCATTCGAAAAGTTATATTTTCAAATGAAATTAAAGAACTTCTAGGAATCAAACCCAAGGTAGTCTTAAAAAGCAACTCCCATAGTGCTAGACTTTGGACAACCTACAAGCAGCCAACACCAAAAAAGATGTTATTTGTGCCTCACTGGCCTGCAGTCAAAACCGGATCACTATTATATCGATACTTTAGACTGCAGAGTGGCTTAACTTTGGCACTCCAAAAATCAGCTGGAAGATTGCAAGCATTCCTTGTTGTTGTTGTTGATATAGTTGCATGGATGGATGGATGGATGGATGGCTCCAGTTGGTAGCATCAAAACAAAAAGTCAAATTGAATTACTTTTGCAACATGGCAGCGGGAATACGGCAGCTATACAAGTTGTAGTAGTTTGTGGCACAACAGCGGCGGCAACAACACCTGCCTGCCACTCCAACCACCGCATGCTACATGCTTCAGTCAGCCAGCCAAGTGAAAGGCTATTGAAAAGCTGGCGGAATGATGGCGACTATTTGCACAGAGTTTTTCTTACACTTTTTCATCAGAAAGTGCGCGGCAGGATTGCGACAGACAAGGTTGCGGCAGGGTTGTAGCTGGCGGGTGTTGTTGCCATCATCCATCGACGTCAGAGTTGCTGTCGTAGTTGCTGCTGTGTTGCAGCATTCATAAAAAATTTTGTTATGCTGTGCAAACTTCCGCTTGAAGTGGAAGTGGCCCAGTCGACTAGTCGCAGTTGTTGTTAAACGTTGCCACAATGCCAAAAAAAAAAAAAAAAAATTAAAAAATAGAAAACGTTTGGAACGGCAGCCGACAGTGGCATACACTGCAAGCACTTTTTCTAAAAAAAAAAATTAATTATAGTAGTATGAACGTATTCAAGGGAAAGGGTTTACGCTACTGCCATATTTTGACAAAATGTTAACATTTCTTTATTTATAAGGATCATGTGGGTTTACATACCAAATTTAGTAGCTCTAGCTTGCTGATTAATAAAACTAGAGGGCTCCGCCACCTGCACACACTGGCATTCTACATTCATTTCGGAATACTCTACTACGTGAAAACAGCTCAAGATATCGATTGACAAACTTCACCTGCATACATATGACAATCTCTTGGTAGCTTCCTGACCTCTAGGTGTACATACAGAGATCGTTAGCCGTTGTTATGATAAGCATTTTGGGTTCAATCGCTGTGTTAGAGAGAGACCTCTTAAATGCACTGCACAAATCTACTATGCCCATGATGCCAATGACTGCAGAGTATACAAAAAAAGAAAAGTAGAAAAGTACCATGTTGCGTAAGCCGTTGGCGTTGCCAAGGTGAGGTAAAGGCGCGGCAGTTTGCCACAAACGCTGTCTGCATTGTCTGTTTGTGGCACAATGAAACTTAATACAGCAACAGGGGCAGCAGCTGTTAGTTGTAGTCTCTAGACCTTGCCACAACCCAAAGCATCCTGCAACCTGGCAGCTACATCTTTTGTAAGCTTTTAACAACTTGTTGGTATTGTTTCTGTCAATCAGCGTTTTTTTTTCTTTTCTTTCTTTTCTTTTTTTTGTCACCCCCAACCCTTTTAAGCCCGCGCTATAAATGTTTAGCGGCGAATAGACACATATCGAAACACGTTTGCGAAATTTCGCTATTTTGCAACACTGTTATGCAAAGTTATCGACAGGTGAAAGCTTAATTTATCATCACGCACACGCTTTCCGAACTTCTCTTACCAACTAAAATCTGCTCGTAAAGAACTAAAAAGCTTCAAGCTCATATTCTAGAACTTTATCTGGTTTAACTTGAAAAGAGTCATAGCAGCAATATGAATATCTTCCGAACTCGTCTTTAAGGTTTCTAACTTGCTTTAACTTGATCAGAATTATGCATAAATATAAATGTCTTCAAAATCGTCTGCTAGACCTTTATCTTGGTTTAACTTGACAAGATTTAATGCACATGAGTATCTTTAAGCTAGTCTCCAAGAACTTAATCTTGGCTTAACTTCAAAAGATTTTATATCTTCAAGCTTGTCTTCCATACCTTTATCTTGGTTTAACTTGAAAAGATTTAGAGCATAAATATGAATATCTTTAGCAGTGGCTTATTCACGGTGTCTTTGGGTCCGGAAACCCGGTCCCCAAATTGGGAAAAATGGGTTGACAGTCTTTTGCGAGCTCTGATATACAAACACTTTAAAGTGAAGACCCCCCCTAGGACCAAATCCTGGATCCGCACCTGATCTTTAGATTTGTCTTCTAGACCTGTAACTTATATATATTCCTAGAGTTACAAGGTGGAACATAGGGCCACAACGAATTTCTTCCAACAAACGCTTTCTTGCAGATTTTTTGAATCAACCCTCTCTTTCAAGAGTCATCTCGCGCACCACAAATCTACTACTAACCTACACAAGCTTTAAACTTTTCTCCAATTTTGTTTATAGAGCACTTTTCTTTCTTTCTTCTGCCACATCGCGCTTGCTTAGGGGTATGCGGCACGATCTAAGAGATTTCCCGTGATTTTTATAAAGAGACCCGTAGATTTTTGAACATTGAAATTCTTCGCAAGAAAAGCAGTGAGCTTAATAATCGTTGATAATTACCAACTGGCCAAATGGCGGATCCACGGGGATTTGCGGATTGGACAAATAGGTTGACAGTTTTCAAAGTGAAAAACCCCCCCAAGACCAAATCCTGGATCCGCACCTGAACAGGCCCCTACTTTTCTCTTGAATTTTTTGGCCCTGTTTGTCAAGAGGCTTATCTGTAGTAGCTTACTACGTGTGATATGGTACACGTAGAATTTAAAAACATCATCTTGTTGAATGAAGCTACGAAATGCAGCCGTAAGCCGCAAACCGCCAGAGATGACGATATATAACTAGCCTTTAAACAAAAAGAAACCATCATCTCAAAATCTTGCTTTCCAAACGCTTAAGATTTATTTAACGTCTTTTAAGTATAATTTTTAAATACATCATCCTTTCATATTAAAGGGTATAAATAATATTTGCGTATGGACAGCACAATTCTTTAAAAGTAAAACCAAAAATGTTATAACGAAATATATAAAATACACTTTTTTTTTCATCATCTGTAAATTGATATTGAGCATTATTTTTAACTCATAAGGCAGCCACTATTAGCAACACTTGCGGCAGCTGGTATTAGACTGACAAAAATAAAAAATTTACTTAATTATAGTAAATAATCAAACTTCTGCTTCAACTTACCCCTTAGGTTTGTTGGATTGCCCAGCTGGCGGTTTCTCCTCAGCTTGCAAGTCTTCAGCTGCAGTTGGGCTTGCTACCTGTACAACATCGGGATCATTTACGGCCTTCGATAAAATACTGAAAACAAATATTTATTTAGAGCTTAGCATTCAAAGTAACTTGTCTTTGAACTAACCCATAGATTTTCTGCATCTGCTTGAAAAGAGAGCTCTTCAGCGGATCTCCAGCTGCAGCGTCAGTGCTACGCTCTGACAACATGCTGCAAAAGATTTGTTAAAATAAAGCCATGCAGTGTACTGCTCCAACAACTTACTCATAAACAATTTCATCCGCCTGATCCCCGCCAGCGTTCTCTCTCTCAACTGTGGTTGGATTGATAATGTCACTCTCATTCATGGCCTGCGAAAACACACTGAAAAAAAGTTTGTTAGAGCGCCGCGAATTGCTCAACTTGTCTTTTAACTTGCCTATAAGTTATCTGAATCTGTTGTAAAAAGCTTTTACCCGGCTTATTCTCACCAGCTTGTAGGACCTCGGCTTTTAGCTCTTTCTTCAGTACACTGCATAAGGTTTGTTTAAGTAAAGCAAAGTTGAGTGAAGCTATCAAAGTATTTACCTATGATCAGTCTGAACCTGCTTAAAAGCAGTGTCACCCAGCTGTTCCTCGACAGCTACATACGTCTCACTGCAAAAGGTTTGCTTAAAACTAATAAGCCGACGTTTGCCACGCTGGGCCGGCTCGAAAACAGCTTCATCCGGCTGTTTCTCAGCAGCTTTTAAAGTCTTAGCTCCTATAGCTTCTGTCAATATGCTGTAAAAGATTTCTTAAAATAAAGCCATAGAGCAAACTTGTCAAAGCTTTTACCCTTTTTGTGACTGCTTAGCAACAATTTTATCAAGCCGTTCCTGGTCAGCTTTTTGCTCCAGAGCTAAGCGCCGTGCTAGTTCACTGCAGCAGATTTGTTTAAACCTATCCATTAATCTCACGTCAAAACAAACTTACCGCTCCTCCTCTTTGGCCTTAAAAAACGGAATCATTTCTGGATGATCCAACTTCGTAGCCTCAATCAAGTTATCAATGTCTTGCTCAAGCTTTTTGGTCTGGAATGCAAAGAACGAGTAACCAATAATTAGGCATACATGATGAATCTCTGGCTTACCTGGCGCGCAACTTCTTTAGTTTGTCGTTCGTGTTTCTCGAACCGTACCATTAGCTCATCCTGTTTCTCATGCCAAATTCGAAATTTTTCTTTCAAGCTGGCGAAATAACCTCCCAAGCGACTGAAGCGTTCTTCCGGCTCATCTTCTTCCAGACGTAGATCCAATTCAAAATCTGGATAACATGCGTTCTCTTCATATTTACGATAAACTACTACAGCTAAATCGCGGCTATCTATAGTCGCGTTATTATCACGGTCCGAATGCTCCATTTTAAAATGTTTTGCGGTATTTAAGATTTATAAAAACAAATTATTTGTAAAATAAATAAAAGAGTTTGTAGTAGACTACTAAAATTTGATAGCACACTGCTGGCTTACTATAATTGTTGTCAGTGACCAGGGTTGTTATGAACCAGGGGCGCACACTTGATGTTGAAATTTGTTTATAAATTTTGAAAGTTTGAAAACGTTTTCCACAGCCACATTTCCGCCGGCCCTTGGGCCCTTACATGTTTTACTCCAGCCCTGGTTGTTATTGTTATTATCGTTGCAACAATGTTGTTGTCCCGAAATTGGGTTAGTTGCATGCAGCAGGTCTTAACTGGGGCACACACACACACACACAATAAATAAATAAATAAATAGTAAATATAGTTGGCAACAACGAAAAACAACTCGAGTCGAGTGCAATGCGGGGCGTTAAGCGGCTGCATTAAAAGGCCACTAGAACAAGCGGGGCTAACAAGTCTGGGGGGAAACTGAGGCAGCCAAGGGCTACAAGGCGTTGGCAACTAGCAAACGCACAACAACTGACTGCCAAAAAAAATAAAAGAAGTGCACTACGTTATTAGGGCGTAACCGACTACGATAAACTCGTTATTCGAGGTGATATACGAAAGTGAAATACTCAGCCGTGTTGCGTAAAACAAATCCGAATATTTTATTCGAACTCGTTTTGAAACCGCATGTTTGGTGTTTCCAATTTCACCAAAACGAATTTTTTATGTGGTTAGAAACCGAATGTTTTGTTGCAAGAGCAATTAAAACGTATCCGCAAAATAGGTTTAAAAAAGCACAAATTTCATACAAATTTTGTAAATATTCTTTGATATTCTTAGATTATATATACTATATGGCAACTTAAAGTTATATATTTATTGCCAATGACTCGACTCAACCCAAAGAGTAGCATTCACAGCCAAAAGGAATTTTTTTTTTGTGTTCTTTCATACATGAGGATAAATGCGACAGGGTTGCCGCGCACAAAAAGAAAATTTCCCTTGTAACAATAGCTATGTCGCAGCACGCAAAAACGAATCCGAATAAAATTGTTCGGTTTGGTTTTTTTCGGTTTCCGGAGCATGACTGACTATGGAAACGCTTCCAGTGAACCCGATGAAAGAGAATCGATGAGAAACTACAGACTTTTTTTTTAAAAAATTGTTAGGTTCTCTCACAAAAGAGAGTGAGCACTGCGACCTGAAGATCTATTGTACCTTAACCACAGACTTTGGTAATAGATGTCGTACAACAACAAGCAGTATCTTCAGGGATAAATGCAAATTTGTTGACGCTCTTTAGAGAAGAATCATTGTTGAAAATGTCAAAAGATGGCATTCCAGTCACATCCGTCATCCAAGATAAACATCAGGCATGTTGATAGGGTGTATAGCAGAAATATTTCACCAAAGTGCTTCGGCACCGATAGAGACTTTCGACTTTTCTCACGACGTTGCTGGCAAACATGGACACGATTAATACATACCGAAATCTGTAAAAAAAGTAAATTTGTCTTCGAATTAAAATTTCTTGGCGGAACTTTGTTTGCGCACTATATCTCTAACGCGCCATAAAACTCTTATAGTACATGGTTAAGTTTCACTGTGATCTGAACCCAGAACTAATTACAAATTAATCTGCGCCAGAGAATTGTAAAATTTCTTCGTCTTCCTCGTAACTGCTCATAACAACAACACGTTATTGAGTAACGGTCCGACGGTCCCTCTAGGCGGCTCTGCTTACCCACTGCGTGGTACCAAGAGGTAGCTAGTGAGCTCACTATCTGGTCCTTAAAACGCGGTATTTATACGACTTCCTTTACACTGTAACATTAACATGGACTATTTTTACACACAGAAGGGCAACTATGAGTCGAAGGTATCAAAAAAGAAAAAACAGTGTTGTATAGCAGTGAAAAGTTTGCATTGTAGGCACATAAAAAGTGTAAGCCAAAAACACACGAAATAAAATGTTGCAGGCTAAAGGGCAAAAGTGGCAACAAATGTTGAAATGCTAAAAAGCATGAAAGTGCAACAACAACATCCAAATACTGTGGGTGTATTGTTGTAGTCAGGAGCGGATTAAAACATGAGCCACGGCACAGAAAATGCTTAAAAAAAAAAAATTTTTTTCGAGAGCCTACTATTTTATTATACAGGAAAGTAGGGTGAATTCGGAAGGATTTTTCGTAGATTTTTTGGAGTGACAAAAATTTTCCAAATTGAAAGTTCTATCGTTCAGGCCATGGAATAAGCTACATTATGTCAAAATTTCAGATCGATACGAAGATTTTTTGTCACGCAGATAGATCTCCGAGCAAAAAATTACAAATTCTTAAAATAAAACTTTTAAGGTAGTAATTTTTTTGTGTACGTATACTCGAGTCCCGACTCGAAAAAACTAGCGTCGCTCATGACGTTTATTTAACACTTGGTTTCATGCTCAAAAGTCAACTCAGAAATCCGTTAGGGTGCGATTCCGGATTCACCACGATTACGAATTCACCTCACTTTGCTCCATATTTTTGGGATAGCTGAATACAAATCCAAGGTTTAAATAATCCCAGCAGGTTTATTGCAAAATCTCGTACAACATTTTTTTTTCTTGTGCATCAGTCCGACAAAGTTTATTTTATATTTTTTAGGAGTCGCTAAATCCGCGTCTGAGAACGGAAAAATCTGTATCCCGACATTATCTTTAAAATATGCGGTTATGCTTTATGCCACGAACCTAATTTTTTTTTCATAACGCTACCCGATGTGCATACATCGCCTTCGTACTTTATATAGCATAAAGTTCTGGTCAAAAAAATTCAAATTTTTGGAATAGATAAATTATTGTACAATATGAAAAATTTTGGTTTTTTTTTTAAATACATTAAACAAAAACTGTGAGCCCTTGGGCCACCACAACATATTTGAGTCCGCAACTGTTTGCAGTTATTGTCGTTGTTGTTGTGGTGCAACCGATGCTGTAGGTTAGACGTTGGTGCTTCAAGTGTGCTTGATTACAGCAAAATGCACTCAAAAGTGTTGCACAACCAAACGGTTGCAAAGCAATTGAACGCCCTAACAACAGGCGCAACATGCAGCAACAAAAACAACACACAACAATGGTGCACACACACACACACACTAACTCACTCACATGGTCGACGCCAAAAAGTTCACAAATTACATTTAAGTGACGTAAAAGTTAAGTGAAACTCATTGCAAAAATCGCAGCTAAGGGAGTGCACTCAAAATGCTAGTGAGAGTAAATGAGAGTGATAGTGAGAGCGGCAGGGTGTAGTCAGCCTGCAGGGAAAGGCCTTGTGTGTGTAAGTAGACACTTGAACTATTTTGGTGTACATTATTTTATTGCCATTGGCGTTGGGCGTGCCAAAGAGTAGGAGACCAGGATAATGAGTTATTGTTGTGGGAGTAAGTGCGCCCAACAAAGCATTCACAGTGCAGCCTAAGGCCATGCTACTTACATTCAATTGATTGCAATTATATTTAAAAATTCCACTTAACTATATAACAACTTAAATGAGCAACCTGCTTACATGTCAATTGCAATTATATTCGGTGAAATTAGAAATCGAATCAATCGATCAGCAATCAAATTCAAAGCAATCACAGTAATCGTAATAACGTATAGCTATTAGTTTGGATTGACGTCATAAGCTACAAAAATTTTGAATATAATCGACAAGATGAAGGATAGAGAAATATACTGAAAACGTTGTTTTTCCCCGAAAATGCCTCTGTCGAGTTTTATATGGATGCTACAGATCTGCATGACTGCATTCATTTCTAACTACACTGTACTATAGAGCACTAAGTATGCAGTACTCAACTTTACTGTACTCAAATTTAGTGTATAGTACACGTCGCTAGAGATTTGGTCTCGAAACATTAGAGATTACTGCAAAACCTAGACGTTCAGTGGTTTTTTGGGACCTCGTATTCAGCGACTCCCAAAAATATAAGAAAAAAAATAGTCTGACCTCTGAATCCGGAAAGTCTTTTTATTTTGTGTGGCTACGTAATACATACATGGTATGTACAAATATGTTTTGAGGGATTAGAATAAGATTGAATTGCATCAATAGGTGAGAATTGGTTTCGCTGAAAAATCCTGACGCTACCAAAAAGTTGGAAAAATTCTGTAGCTTTAACATACTTTGTGGTGCTCTCGAAATTTTTCTTTAAAATACAACTCTAGCTGCCGCGTTTATCATTAAATATCTGCTTTATGATGCATTTATAGAGAAGCTGCCCCATACAAACGCAAATAGTGCATACTCAGTGACGTCATCATAGCCGTAATTTATCAAAGCAAGCTAATTACATTGCCGTATCCTATTACGAAAATGTTTACGACCAACAATAAGTTATATTCTTAAAGCACAAGCCAATTTTATGTACTAGACACAAAATACAGCCAAGTTGTTCTATAGAGATGTTGGAAAGTTGTTTAGAAAACCTTTTAGTTATCCATAGCTGCCACATCATTGTCAAATTTGCAGCTGGCGAGCATGACTGAGTTGCGTCTTGATGCAAGCTGCAACATTTGTTGCATCCTCCGCAAAGCTATCACTTATCACATTTTGTTTGTTTCAACTTGGCCAAAAACGCGGAATAAAAGCTAGTGCAATGGCAGACTAAGTGCATTGCACAGTGGTAAAAAAAATATATATTTATTAATAAAATCAGATAGAGATAGATATGAAGACCAGACCAAAATTTGTAGTGCTCAACTAAGATCCAACAATTAAAATATCGTTATTTGTTTCTTTCTGAAATAGAGAGCACTGGTTTAACTTTTGTATAGTAGCTACATGAATAAGTGGTGAAGACCGTCATAAATCAAATAAAAACACTTAAGTAAATGTTAGTTAATTTTTTTTTTAAATACCATGAACAAATTTGTGCCAATTGTATTTTGTTTTAGTCTAAGTATATCTGTAAAGTTTGATTATAATTGGTCCACTATTTCATATAGCTGTCATACAAAAATTGAACCAGTTCTTTGGGTAACCGCACTTCTTTTGCGGCACCTGATAAATTTCTTAGCATTAAAGTGCTCAGTTTTTTATGCATTACGACTACTAAATTTCAATTATTTATCTGAAGCTAGAAAATGCGTTGAGCCCAAGACGATCCTGAGAGTTGATTACCCACTTGTATTTTTTTTTTGGCTATGATTTCAGAACTTAAATGCAGAAAAGAAGCCAAAAAGTTTTAAAACTTTACCTTCAACTAAGATACTTACACAAAAATTGCTGCAAAGTAACTACGATTTGGCCCACTGTGCTGCGCATCAACGTTCATATCAATTCCACGGCTATGCGCTGATTTGCAGCTGCACATATTTGATTGTAATTGTGTGTGTGTGTGTGTGTGAGAGTATCTATGTGTGGGTGTTTGTAGCAAGCGGGGATTTGTTTCATCCATCAGTGCCACTCGACACGAAGCTGCTGGCTGGCTGGCTGGCTGGCTGGCGATGTTGGCAACTCTGGTGACACTTGTGTTTTAGCCTCATTTGCCACATGGTTTCGCTTGCCTAGCTTGTGGCTCAGTTTGCAACTCTTTCAGTGGTGTAACCAACCGACTGACTGACTCACTGCCTCTGAGTGCTATGTATTCCCATTTTGCACACTTGTTTTGTGCATACACGCACACACACACACATATATACTATATACACTTGCATTATGGTATATAAGCGCATATGTGCGCCTTGTGAGTGGCGGTTTCCTGCACTAATGATGCATTCTCACTTGCAACAGCAGCACTCGTGTTTTGTTGCGCTCCAGTTCGCTTGAGCAGAATGCGACGCACTCCTGAGACTAGCCCATCCGACAGTCGCATCAGTCGGACTTGCAACTTTTATAAGTTCCAGCTGTCTGTCTGTCTGTCTGCCTGTCTGTCTAACAAAATGCAGCACAAACATCTAATATTGATTAAACACTTATTTTTAAGTCATACTATTTGGAAATGTTGCACACTTTTTGCTGTCAGCTGTTTAAGCAACATGTTCTTTGCAACACTGGCAAACGTTGCATAAATTAAGGCATGCCACAACTTGTCGTTAGAGATTGACAGCAGTGCGGCAGAAAGTGTTAAAGACACTGAGTGAGTCATCGATTGGCAACAGCTGCAAGTGGAAGATAGTTGCCACATGACTGCTGCGCTCTATGCTGCACTTGGCACAGTGCCCCCTGCACTTGGCTGCAACTCAAGCCACAACGCAGCAGCGATTACTCCAAGCTGTCAGCAGTAGCTGCATTTGGAAGCTGGCTCAGCTTTAGTTGTAGCCAGAGTTATTTCACTTCACTGGCTTGAGAGTGTGGAGCAATTTTTCAACTTGCTACAAATTTGGCCAAATGAATATTTAACACGAACCAGCCAAAGGAAAGTGAAAGCCAAGAGCACGCAATCTTATACAGACGCACATATATACACTGAGAGAAACTGGATAAACCAAAAATTTTACTAAACCAGAAAAAGACAAGTGGCCGAGTAGTAAAGACTGTGTCCAGAACGGGCAAAATGACTTTAAGAGTCCCATTTTATAAAAACACTTTGTCTGCGAGAAAACAGGTCACTGGAGCACTCACTTTTTAACCCTTCACTAACTATTCTGAAGACATAGAATACGTTCTTTGTACAGACTAATATATATATATATATTACAAATTCGCAGCATCCGGAACTATACTAAGCTCTGATTTTTTCAAGTGTATGCAACGCTGGCGCACACACACTGGACGCAGGTCAAAAGACGCTGGACGTTGGGCAGTCCGAGACCGAATTCAAAGATTTACGAGCTGCTGCAACAGCAAGTTGGTTAGATCTTGGCAAGCAAATGGCAAATTGACTTTTGCTTTTTCCCTCCGTGCGCCAAAATGATGGCCGATAATGCACACTATACACACGTACTACATAGATACATATGTTTGGACAAAGTGGAGTTTGGATTGGATGGAAAGTGGTGTAGAGTTTGTAGAGTTTTCGAAAGAGTTTATGGTGGCCGCAAAATGTATGCAACACTATCAGACCGGAAGCAAACTCAAGCAGGCGACAAAACCTCAAACATGTTGCAGTCACACACACACAGATGCAGCTACAGACACAGATACACACACAGACACACACAATATGAGTTTATCCAGGCAATAAATTAACAACTTGATTATGTTGAACTGAATAAAGCTGCTCATTTGGCCAATGCTCGCTGCACATTGGAAATTGCCCCATTGACGTTGCAACCAAATGGGATTTGCTCTTGCCGCAAAACTAAATTAAAATTTTCTGCATTGAAAACGAGCAGGACAAAGCCCAGTTGCAGGACAATTCAACGCGGCGTCCATTGTCATAATTTGAAATAAGCTGGCGCTGGCATTGGAATGGCTCTGGGACTGGGACAGCGGTCGAATAGGCAAGTGGCATGAGCTGGTTGGTGTGTTGGTCAACTGATTTTTTGGGGCACTGGCAGCAGATAATAAAATATGTGAAACATTCGGAATGATGGCCGACAAAGGCATACACTGCAAAAACTTGTAGGATTGATGGATAGTGTAATATTTTGTAAATATATCAACGTTTTCTTGTTAATTAGGCTCACATGAGACTACACAGCTGGCGCACATGGCTCAATCGCTAGTTGAGAGGAGATAAGGCTAGTTAGGATGCCCAGAGACAGTCTTGTCTACTGTAATGCCTACTAAATGAGAAAGGAAGAAAAATGAATGGGTTTAAAAGTCGGTAATTGTGGTAACACGAGCTACAGCTGTGCCATGCTATCTGCTACCTGTTACATCTAAAATACTCTTCATCCACTGGCTGCAGGGTATAAAAATGCGCAAGCAGAGCTGACCAAGTGCTGCCCAGCAGCAGAACCAAAACCCAAACCCCTTACCAAGTTCAGTTATCATAAATGAAAAAAAAATATGACTGTGCGAAAAAAAAATATATATATAGTATATGACAAAGAATTTATCAAACATCCGCTTCCGGCGAAATGTTGATGATGATGACGGCTGGGACTCTGCTTGTGGTTTGAGGTTAAAGCTGATGCGGCGACAACAAAATGGCTGCCAGGCAAACAATCTACAGCTGGACAGCAGCACAGTGTAGAGCACAAAAATGAGAGATGATGAGAGATGACAAAAACAAATTGTTTATTGTTTCTTAATTGAAGCTGCCTGGCTGGCTGACGTTGATATGATTAGTGTTTGTCTGTGTCTACTGTACCGTGCTGTACTTTACTTTGAGGTGTCTTCTTGTTAGTGTCAAAAGTCACAATCAAGTCAAAAAGCCGCACAAATGCACAATTAGCATGTACTATCGAAATCAACAGTGCATTAAATGAATTTAGTTATAAACTTTACACTAGACTTGGCTTAATACTTACGCCACAAGAGGAGCTTCATTGAAGCAACAAATTTTGGGGCGGGCACGAGGTTGAGATTTAATATGCTTTTCCCCTATACAGTACAGTACAGATGTAAGAGTCTTTCTTCAGCACAGAAGATTGTCTTTGGCTATGACCAGCCTCAGTCTCCACAGCAACAGCACTCTATTTAAGTACGTCGAGGGGCTCCATCTGGTGACTATTTGCAGTTTTGCAGAAATAGAAGAATTGCTCAATCAGATTTCTAGGAAAGAATCTCAGGCACATCAATCAGCTGATTGCAGCACTCTATTTTAATACGTCAAGTGGCTTCATCTGGGGACTTCTTGCAATTTTTGCAGAAATAGAAGAATTACCCAATCAGATTTCTAGGGAAGAATCTCAGGCTCATCAATCAGCTGATTGCACTAATTGTTGCAGTGTCTTGGCCAGATGAAAGTAGCGCGTCCATCCAGATGCTTTAGCTAAGCTCCCATCTTCTACAATCCATAACACTAAAGCAAGATGATGCGTCCATTGACTGATTCTTCACACACGCTACTCCTTCACTGATTATATGCAGCTACCGCATAGAACATCTTCATATCTTCAACTCGTCAAAGATATGTCTTGTAAGCGTATTCCAAAAACGTCTTTAAAAATTTATAAGACCACCTTAGAAAAACAGACATAAATTGCAAAATCCTGCTGTACTCTCAACCACAAGTGGAATCTATTTCTAAGCTGTTCTCTCTTGAAGCCTCATATTAATAGTCTTACAATTGCTTTGGCCATAAAACCCAAAATAGATTTCAGCTACGAACTACATAGAAACTTGTTGTAAACTTAGTTAACATTTAGATATCTAAGTTCATGTGCACAATTCCTTAATCTGTTAACTTGTCATAAATCTCAAGACAATATATTACCACAACCCGCACACATTGTTAGCTAATACTTTCTAGACATTTTCATTAATTTCAGAGCAAAGTGCTCCAAAAATGATTTCCACATAGCTCGCATTTTTGGCCAGATGCATTAAATCAGTTAAAGCCGCTTTTGTTGCTGCTGTATGGGATTAGGGTTTGGCTTTTTCTTAACAAACACAAAAAAAAAACAAAACAAACTTTATTAAACAATGTGCAATAACAATTACGCTCTCTTACACACACACACACACACACACACACAAGGGGAGAGCGGGTCTAACACACACGCAACTTACCTGGGAAGATTTATAAACATTTTGCACCTGTGGCGTTTTTTGCGAACTTTGCCCAGAACTTGGCATCTCTTTCCAACACAGCCGAACCGAATTCTTTCTCACACTCACGCATCAATTTGCTGCGTTGTTTGTTTATGTGTCTGAGTGTGAGTTGGAGTGTGTGTGTGTATTTGTGTGTGCACCGAAAGAAAAAACTTATAACATTATAATCAATTCAAACTAAACATTATATGAAGTATGCATAGGAATGGATGAGCCTTATTCCACGTACAATTATTTAATTCAGAATAAAACTTATCGTTTAGTTTAAAAAAAAATTGGTTACATCCAAATTAAAGAATTAGCTAAACTTATTTTAAATAATTTATGCAGATTTCCTAAATCAAACACATATAATGCAGGGAGAGAGTTATTGGTTTGAAAAAAACTAAAGCGAAAAAAGTGTTTCAGACAAATGTGAAATCCACTATATATACAATTTCTTCACTTTTTTTATATTTTTAAATTATTTGATAAAATTAAGTTTTAAAACTTATCCTTTAACTTCAAAATAAAAATTTTTAAATAATTGTTAACGTTCAATTTCTATTCAAAAGTCATGAAATCAATTTTATTTTTTAATTTTTATAAAAAACTTGACAGAGAACTATACTATATTATTTTTTAGTTGAAATTAAAAATTAAAGCAAAATTTAAAACATATGCAGATTTAGCTTTTATTTTGTAGGATCTCTAATACTGATTCTTCAAACAAATAAGCATCAATGAGAAAGTATTCAAATGTAGTTCACAAAATCAGAAAACCTGGCTCCAAAATATATTTAAAATAAATTTTTTAGTTCACTTAATTTTTGTTTTCAATACAATATTTACAATCTGTAAATTTTTATTTAAAAATTCAGAAATAAATCTTATTTTTTAATAATTATATACAAATTAATAAAAAAATAAAAAAAAATTTTTTTTTTTATTAAATTTAAAAATTAAAGTATAATGCTTCCGTGATTTTTAAATAAAAATTTTTTGTTGAATTATTTTATATACATTTATTATTATAATTAAAGTAACTATTCCAATTAAAAGAAAAAAAAATTAAATTATACTGTTTATTTTCATTTTAAAAATTATAATCGTTAATTTATTATATAAAAATATACAAACAATTTAATTAAAATACAATACATTCGTGATTGTTACATAAAATTTTCTATGTAACTATTATATTTGTTCATAATTTTTATTTTTAGGTCGGAACATTAGAGTTACTTTTCCAATTAAAAGAAATATATTTTAAATTATACTCATTTTATGATTTTTATTTACAAACTTATCATGGTTAATTTATACAAGCAAAATGTGCAAACATTTAAAATACATATGAAGGTATTACATTTTTCTGATTTTTAAATAAAAATGAATGTTTAACTATTATATTATTTTCTTATTTTCGGTCACAACATAAGAATTCATTTTCCCATTTAATAAAAAAAATCATTTAATCAAATTTGTTTTATAATATTTATATATAAAATTATAGTCGTTACAATCGTGGCAATTAAATCTTCAGAATTTTGATACGCATGTTTGTTTGAAAATGATTTTGGGAATTACATTTATGTAAAGCTTTAACAAAATATTTAAAAAAAAAAAAACGACTCACGCTAATAAAAATATTAATTACAAATAATGTGCCTTTTGGAGAAAAATAATGTTTTTATATAAAAAATAAGCGCATTTAACAATATTTTTCACCTGTTTTATTTATTTTTTAAAGTTTTTAGTTTTTTTTTTTTTTAATTTGTGATTACAAATAATGCCCCTCTAGAAAATAGGTTTTTAAAATTCGACCGTGCTTCGGATTCGAGGGAAATATACGAATTTATCGAAAATAAAATGGGAAATATGGAAAAAAAAATTGGTTTTCCACAAGCACGCAAAAATAAATCCGAAAAAAATTGTTCGGTTTGGTTTTTTCGTTTTCCGAAACACGGCTGAATATTCATATTCTCGAGTTCGCAGCTTCTTTTATTAGATGAAGTGAACTTATTAAAGAGTATAAAAATTTTCGATAGTTCGAAATAATAAATAAATAAAACTCGTTTTCAGTACTTGGAAACTTTTCTCTCAGTGTACGCGTGGGCTTAGATATGCGTGTGTGCGCAAACAAGCTGAAAATTCATTAAACTCCAGCAATAAATTCTTTTAATTGTTTTCTTGCCAAACACACCCCTCTCGGCCAAACACGTCTTGTATTGTGGTGGGAGTAGGTAGCTCCTCTCTATCACCACTCTTTTGCGCTTTTCAACTTAATTTTTTGTTAAATATTTAAATATTTTACACTGACTTTGTCCTTGGTGTGGTTTTTAGGATAAAGCTTAACCCTCAAGCCAACAACGTCCTGCCAAGTTCAACTCCAACTGGCAGGGCTCATTAATTGTTTTCCACTTTGGATGAGCAACAGCTGTGCATGGCTGCTCATTAATAGTAGTAGCGTTTTGGACAACCTTGTGCTCCTTTGCAGCCTGACAGTTACGTCATTAGCCAAAGTTAAGTCTAATGATCTATGCATTTATTTTATCTCTTTTCAGGTGTCCACTGCATCGATTTATTTCATGTTGTAATTCAAGTACTTTTGGTAAGTATCGTTTAGAACCTATACCTATACCCTCTACCTTAAGTTAAGATTAAGCATAAGTTTTATTTCAACTTTCTGACTAGCTAACTGCCAAAAGTAAACTGCTGGTGTCATCTCTGGACTAGTGGTTATATACTGGTTAAGTTTAGTGTTGCCTAAGTCAAGGCATTCGCGCACATGAAGCCTTTAAAGTTTTTACCAACGCTTCAAAGTTGAATCCCCTGCAGGTACAGCATCCAGGCTGTCAAATAGTAAATAAATGTATATATGTTGCATGTTTGTTGCTTATCTTATGGCTTGTCCTGACAGTAAGCCATACCTGCCACTCTTGTCCAGCTGCTACTTAAATTCGCACAGGATGCAAGCACGAGGTACCTGTATATAGGTATACTTACTTACAGAGCTTATTGTGCAGTTGGCAGCCTGGTTGGGCAGCAGGTGGACAGTCTGTTGCATTCATCCGGCTGTGTTCTTGCCGAGCCTGCAGCCTGTAACATTTCACATTTGGCAGAGGTAATGCCTGAGGCACGGTTCACTGGATTTCTGTGCCAAACGTATGTGAGTGTGTGTGCGTACACTTCAGTGGCTTTTGCCTTGTCGCCATCCATTTCCGGAAATGCATTTCGTCAGTGTTGAGTAAAAATGAAATTGCCAATTTCAGTAGTTCACAATAAAGGCAACAACGAATGATGGAAACGATGAAAATGATATAAGGCAATAAGAGTGAGGTTTAGCTGGGTGATACCAAAAAAACAAAAAGAGCAAGCGGATGGGGCTTAGTCAGAAAAGCGCGAATAAGAGATACCCTGCACCTTGGATTGCTTGTAGCAAAGCACCCCAAGTGCTTTATACCAAAATGATTATCAGAACAGATCCATGTCCGTCTCGCTGTTCTTACGTGCATCTGCTTCTCTTTAGCTTGATCTACTCGATTGTAGACCAACTGGCTTAATCATGCTGTTGCTTTTGGTCTAAACTTTACTCACTTTTACTGCTTTTCCCTTGCTGTGGAATCTGTGGGGCAGACATTTTCCATTTGACAGCTAAAATCTCAACATAATACGCGTAGTAGCAACAACAGACACTTTAACAGCGTTGACAAGCTGACTGCTATAAAACTACAAATCGCACTGAAAATTGGCAACGTGCTGTAGCAGACAACTTTCTTTGCTTAGGCAAATGAAAGCCGTTAATAATATCGTATGTATTTTTTTTTTCTTTGGTGTTTGTTTGGTTGTCGTCGTCTGTAGGTTCTGGATTAGGGTTGCACTTGCTGCCACTAACTGAACTAAAGTCTCTGAGTCAGCCAAACAAAAGACTTGCAAAAATTATGTCAATGGCAGTGTAACCAAATATTTGACAATATTGTTGTTGTTGTATGCCATTATCGCCAGCTATTTTCAGACTACTTAAAGCAACTGTCGGGGTAATACGGGTAAAAGGCGCGTATTGCCAACAAAGTTGATGCGCGCTCGTTGCCTATCAAAACCAAAATTGAATACAAAAATCTCATCAAAAATCGATTAGAGGCAGCAGCATGGGCTATACATATGACACAGACATACAGATACACACCAATGCACACACACACAGATACACACACAAATAAAGTATGGCATAGTTTATAAGGCAGCACGCCGCGCTTCAATCGTGTTAATAAACGAGCTTCTCGTTCTTAACTGCAGCAGGAAAAGAGTACACAGGGAGTAGTGCTGGGAACCCCCAAAAGCAGTTGTGGTGGCCGGAGACAGTGACAGCATCAATGTGTGGTGGAGGGTTTTGGTTTCGGGGGGCACCAAGTTTACCTGTAAAAGCAGCGAATTCAAGCTGAAAGCAGCAAGTGAATTGAGTAAATATACCGCAGCAACGTTGCCAGAGGAAAGTCAGGCAACGAACCAAGCAGCGCTACGGCATTGCCAGCCTGCTCAAATGCAATTTGGTAAATTAAAACCAAAGTAGTGTAAACTTTTGTAGTTTGCTCGCTAACAACCTTCCTTTCTCGCTCTCTTTAGCGTCGAAATCATTTTTGTAGCCTGACTTGGTCTGCCCAGGAGCAAGTTTTCTGTGTTTCCGGCTAAATCGTGTTCATTTATAAAATTTATATACCAAAGAAAAAAAAAAAATAGATAAAACAGTAAAGCAAATTTAGTAGAATAACTGAGAAAAACTAAAAATAGTTTCAATTTTTTATTTCTTGGCCACAAGTTGTTGCTAATGAAATGATACCAGCGATGCAGTCAAGCGGATTTATAGAGCGTTTCGTAAGAATAGCGAGGCACAGAATGCTAGATGAGGTGGACAGCGCATAAAGTTGGTTTAAAGATGATGAATCTTTTATGAATATGAAATCTAAATAAAAACTGATAAAAAACTGAATTGTCTAATACATTAGCGCCATGCTACAAATTGCTTTCAATATAAATTTATAATAGCTTGCCACAAATTCAATGCAATTCTGAAACTATTTGATATCAATTTTGTGCCGCAAAGCTATGATTTTTTTTTAACAAGATAAAACTGAAAAAAAAAACTTAGCCACATAGACTACGAAATCGTTTAAGCTGCAGTTAGTTTTTTTTTTCACTTTTTTCAAGTGTATAGAGTTGTTTTTGTTATAAATTCATTGATTTCCTTTTTATTGCAGTTTACTTTCAATTTAAGCAATTTGCATGCGCGCGTGAGAAACTTTCACACCGTACACTGCAAACGGCAACATTTTTGACAGTTAGCAATTTGCCCGACACTCCCTTACGTTAGAGTACCCCAATACCTGATCCTGATGAATCCAGTGCATGCGGCATTTACCAATGTACACAAAAGGCGAGAGCAAAATGTGTTTTGTCAGTGACATGAAAATCAAATAGAGCGTTGTGCGCTATTTACGGGGTAGCAAGAGAATGATGATGATGATGCAGATGATGCTGCAGCCGATGATGTTATTGAAGATGATGATAAAAATGCCAAAGATGATGAAGCTGCAGATGATTGAAAAGAAGATGATAATAAAGATGATGCTGCAGCTGTTGTTGTTGTTGAAGATGATGCTGAAAATACAAAAGATAATGAAGTTGCAGATGATTGGATAGAAGATGATGATGATGTCGTTGGTTGTGGACTCTGGTGCTTTGAACTACTTGACACATGGCAGAGACACCACACACACACACACACACGCTCACGACAACTCAATTAGGCATGCACAATGCACACCCAAAATCAACTGACTGTCTATCAAACCCAAGCCATAGTTGCCCTGCTCTCTAATGCTTACTCGCAGGGTTGCTATCTATTTTACTTACTTTTTTTTCTTACTGCTACCATTGGAATTTCAATGCATGCTGCACACAATAAAATGTACTGTGTGTGTGTGTTTGTGTGTGCGGAAAAAGTGAAAAATTAAAAAATGTTTTATATTTTAGTCACATAAAAATGCCATTGATTTCTCCGAAGCGTGTCCTTTTACATGTAACGCAGCTAAAAGCGCAATATATTATGCTTTACAATTCTTGAACTAAATCTTTTGACCAAATATTTGCTCAAATATTTTAAGCAATCAATTCTACAAGCTAGTATAGACCAAGATTCGCAAAGCATGCGTAAGCATTTGGTATATTAAAATATAGCTATGGTACGGTTTTCAATAATCACATTAATATCATAAAGACAACAAAATTTTTATAATCGGCCGTGCTCCGGAAAACGAAAAAACCCAAACGAACAATTTTATTCGGATTCGTCGCAATCTACTCATACTTGCTTCGCTCATTGTTAGCACAGCTCTGCACCTTTCAAGGAAAATTACCCACGACTATGCTATAACAAGGGAAATTTTTTGTATAAAAAATTCGTTTTGGTGAAATTGTGAGCACCAAACATTCGGTTTCAAAACGAATTCGAATAAAATGTTCTTGGCTTTAATTCATTCATGCAATTAATAGCAGCAGCTCTTATTTGGACTTAAGCTTGGAACAATGTATTGGAACAATGGTATTTTAAAACAAATATATTAATATGGCTTAAGGCGATTTTCTTGAAAATGGGCAAAGCCTTGATTACTGAGGCATATATTTTTGGCATTTTTTTTGACGAGTTTGTGAAGTTTTTTCACTAGTATGTCTTGCCACCTGTCATATATGAAGAAGGCTAAATAGTCTCAGATCTCTCAGAAGCTCTATAGGATTGATGTCGGGGTATTGTGGCGCCGAATTCATGATCTTGGGCACACCAAGGTCTTCTTTCTTTTTCAAATCGTCAGTACACAATCCCGAAGTATATTTTAGATCATTATCTTGTTGGAAAATAAATCCTTGATCAACCAAATCATTTCCAGATGGAATAAATGGTCGTTGAAGAATTCTATGACAAGAATCCTTTGGGAGTTTTCCAAACCATTATAGAACCAAAAGCTTCTTTGATATTTGTCGTGATACATTCGGATTTGATGCGCTCATCCAACGAACTGGCGCTGATTACATATAAAAATTTGAAATTTTGACTCGTCGAACCCAAGCACAGATTTCTATTTAGCAATTGAAAAATTTCATTATTTTTGGCAAATGCCGTAGCAATGGTTTTCTTTGCAACAATCCATCCGATCATTCTTTTTTCCTGAAGTCTCAGTTTCACCATATTCAAAGATATTCGGCGCAGAATTCTGATTCCGGTTTTGCATTGGTGTATCTCGCAGATCCTTAATAAGTGGCTGTTATCGGTTTTGGGTGTTTTTTTCGGCCGTCCACGTGCAGGTGGGTTCTTGTTACTGCCGGCTTCAAGTATCTTTGCCACATTTTCTGAACACCATGGTGCACTCTTTGAAACTTTACATATTTTTGCGATTTCGGCGTACGACGATAAAGACAATTGCCAGTAAAAAAAATCATTTTAAGAGCATGAATTCCCTTTAAATAGGTAAATTAATTTGTATTTGTATCAAAAAAAAAAAAAAAACAAAAAAATAGAAAACAATAGCAAAGTCGAAAATATTAATTTTTTGTAGGCGTATGCATATTTTTGGTCTGTACTGTACGTAAAAAGGTCCACTCCCAAAAACTGCGGTATGTTTCATTAATAAACAAGCTAGAACCTACTAGAGCATCATGTGAGCCTAATAAACAAGATAACGTTGACATTTTCACATAAAATCTCACAAGCCCTGGTGAATCGCATTAAAGGCTGGCTAACTTTGTCATACTTACTATATTAAAAAAAAGTATAATAACCCGCCCTCTTAGCTTTAATTTCAAATTGTGCTTGAATTCAAAATTGCATTTATCAATGCTTAGACTTTTGAGTAAGAAATGAATTGCTACGGGAGCAGCATTCATTGTAATATCCATTGAAATGCAAATCAAATGACAGAACAATGCTAATAAATTGTCCCTATCTCTGCTATATCTCTTTACTGTCACTCTCTTTTTTTTCCCCACTGCCGCTGTCTCTTTGTCTCTACTTATGCCTTGTTGTTGCTGTTGTTGTTTTTTTTTGCACCCTAACTTTACTGATTTACCACGCCCAGTATTTGCACAGTAGCCCCATGCCCCAGCCTGCACCACGCTCATTGTTTGCTTAGTAAATGAAAGCACAAAGTGCTTGAATATTTGTACAATTTTTGATCAACTCGAAGGCATTGTCATTTTGTTTTTAATATTGATTTATAGGCACTGCATTTGGGCATTGTTTACCGCAATGTTTGACCTTCCGTTTCCGCAGTTCCAACGCCAATCCCAAACGCAATCCCACTACGTACAACAACAGCAACCGCCCCATACACTCGACTCATTGACGCTGGTGACGTTTATGCTATTTGTCTTACAACTTTGGCATGAAATAAAATCGAGAAACGCGCCCCAGGCGCATAATCAATCAATGGAAATCGATTTGTAGAGCGCCATCAAATGAGCGGGGACGTGCAAAGTGTTATGAGCGGTAGAGTAAGTGTGTATGCTAGAGGGTGGCGCCTGGCAGCCACCCCTTAGCACCACCCACCAAAAAAAAAAAAAAAAAATTCAGCAGCTGACAACAAGAGCTGACAAACTCACTTGGGCATGCTCTGACTTAATCCAACCCAACCCTCTTAACACTTATGTAGGCAGCGTAGTCTATGGGTTATGCGTTCATTGAACTGACTGACTGAGTGCCCTTGCCGCTGTCCATCCATAGCCGCTCACTGCCCCCCCGACGGCCTACGCCAGCGCCTTTGTGCCGGGGACTAACATAATTTGGGGGTTACACCCTCACTCACTCTCTCTCTCTCTCTCTCCCTCTCTCTGTTGCTTGCACTTCTTTTAATATGTCATTTTGTTAGGACTGGGAACAGAACTGGGGGCTTGTGCGTGTTTATCTCTGAAAAAAGGAATAAAACTTTTGCCATAGCTTAGCGATTACTTGCCAAACTAATTTGCCATAATGTGGCACCAGAACAACAAAAACAAAAACCAGATAGTATACCCCAAGGTTAGATAGTGTCAAAGTTGATACACCCTTGCCGTTTGCACCAGACAGAAACATTTGATGTGCCTTCAAAAGTACTTGCAAAAATTCTTGGACAGTATATAATAAGCAACACTTTGAAAACAATTTGGGGGGATAAAAATAAATCCAACTCAAAAATAAGTGAGACAGTCAAGGAGAATGAGCTGTACACGGGCTGCTGTAAATGCGCCTAGTTTTAAGCGAAAATCTGCTGCATGGAAAGTTTCTTCTAGATTCTAGGATATACGCCTACTCTCAAAAAGGATGAACCTTAAAAATATAGATATGGCTTATAAAAATATATATTCATGTCTGTTCTGGATTTCGATTCCCATTCCGATTTTTCAATGTAACAAGATAGTGTATCGTAATAGTTTTTACCAAAGCCTGTAGATATTTGCGGCATAGTCGGAATCGAAATACAGTACAGGCTGGTTTAACGTCCTCGATAACATTTGTTATCTAAATCTGAAATGTTGATCACTGCGAACGGTAGTTCGTGCTGTGTTGAATGCGCATTAATTTCAAGATTCTCTCAAGGATCTCCCGATCCGATGGAGATACACACCGCTTTGAGTTTGAGAAAAATGCCTAAAACCCCGCTTTTTCGAGGCCTGGATAAACCTACAGTTTCATAAATGAAAATATTGATTATATGGTAAAATATCAAAGCTCGTAAAAAACTGTCAACCCATTTTTCCCATGCGGTCGGGTCACGACCAAAACCGAACAAATAAAACACAAACTGTCACAAACTGAGCTGAACACTTTTTTCGTTTCGCTTTTCAGTTTTGTTCCGTGTTTTCGGCTGAGCAAAACAAACGTGTCTCTCTCTGAATAACACTTATGTCGAGACACTTTGAGCAAGCGCTCACTGAACTGTCCGTCTGTCTCAGACCGTTTCGTAAAAAGTGTCCGGAAAAAGTGTCTTTTGCTTGTGTATGCATGCTTTCAGCAAAAGTGTCTTTTGCGTATGTGTGCGTGCTTGTATGAGTCGCCTGTGTTTTACTTCGTGCATGTTCACAGCAACGAGGCCGAAGCAAGCCGAAGTAAATGCAATTTTGTCAATTGCTTTTCTCAACGTGTTCGGAAATTAATTTTTTTTTTCGGACACTGAAAGTGTTGACAGTTTTTTACGAGCTCTGTAAAATATATAATGTAACTACTCAAAAGTAAGAGCATTTTAAGAATGTTACAGAAATCGGAGACTTTCGCTCGAATGTCCGGTTGTCACATCTCCCGAGCACTCTGGCCACGATATAATCCAAAGCGACCATATAGTTAAAAACTTAAAGCTTATGCTATATGTTTCTCAGAATAGAGTTGAAGAATATTTCGTATATGTAAATTGAAATTAAATTTTTTTAACGAACCCTACCTTTCTAAGGTTTGTAAAATTTTAAAAAGTCACTGCTGTCTTAATTTTGACACTCTCTTTTGGAAAATAAAGTCAAAAATGGAGATATTATTAATATATAGAAGGAGACGCCTAAGAAGAAAGAAATTGAAATAGATCTACCGGTCTGTCTGTATCAGTGGCGGATCCACAGGGGGTTTTTGGATTTAATTTTACGATAAACCGTTCGATGACGATCATTTTACAACAAACAACACGCAGCAGTACCCACTACATGGCACTAATCTATAATTCACTGGATTTTCTATGAATCAGAGGGCATGCAAAACGTTCCAATCGAAAATCAGCTCCGAGTAGTGTTGGGGTAAACTAAAGTTGACTCATCACTACAGCTGGACTCTCTCTCTCTTGCTCTCGCACTATTTCTAAAGGCAACTAAGCGACGTTGGGCACAACTGTACCCCGCTTGACGTGTAATTACCGTTAAGTCTATTAAAGTGACAGCCTGGCAAAATGGCAGCCTGACTGAATCTGACTGCCAACATAATTGAGCTTTGCTTTCGTCCTTGTTGTCCTTGTAGTTGTCGTCTTCGTCGTTGTTGTTGTTGTTGTCACTGTTGTTTGCGTTGGGTAAAATGCTTGGCTTAGTGTGAAATGTTTTTTTCTCCTTTTTTTTTTTTTTTTGGATGAGTTTATTCCGAAACGCCCAGCAATTTGAGCAACCCCCATATAAATTCTAGTTTCAGCAACGCTACCAATAACCGACCGAATACTGACTGCACCAACTGTTGCTCTTGTTTTTTTGTACCCATATGTGTGTGTGTGTGTGTGTTGAAGGGATAAGTAATACAAGTGTTTGTGTGAGTGAGTGTGTGTGAGTGTTGGTAGGTTGTTACCTTAATGACCATAATCCCAGCTCATAAAGTATGCAATGGGTCGTTTTGATAGTTAGTGGCGTGTTCTAGTACAATTTGCCTGTCCATTGTCTAATGTAGTATATGAGACAAGTACAAAACCCTTTGCTGACATTTAGCATTATGGATGCTTATAAGCTATTTAGCTTATTACTTTACAGTCTGGAAATTAGTTATATAATGCTGCATACAAAACTCAATCCCTTTGTGCAATTGTTTAGGGAAGCTTAGCAAAAACGGTTGCAAAGCGAAATTTGTATATGCCTTGGAATTTTGGAAGAGCTTGTAGCTGAAAGGTACAAAAGGGAATATTCCGGAAAACGAATCCGAACATTTTATTCGAATTCGTTTTGAAACCGAATGTTTGGTGCTTCCAGTTTCACCAAAACGAATTTGTGGTTTGAAACCAAATGATTTGTTTCAAGAGCAATTAAAACTAAACGACAAAATAGGTTAAAAGCACTAATTTTATACTGAAATAATTGTTTTAATATTCATTGATATTCTTAGATTATATTGATGTCAACTTCAAATTAGACATTTACTGACAATTATTCATTTTTTTTTTTTCTGACTCAACTCGAAAAATGCCATGAAGTTTGTTTTGTGCTCGAACACATGACGCGAAGTGCGACAGGGTTGCCGCGTTACACAAAAAAAAATTAATCTTGTAACAAAAATTGCGAAGTCGTGTTTATTTCAATAAATATTGTTGCTAGCGTAATATTTGTGTTTAATTTTTTTTAAAAGATACGCTAATAAAGAACTAGCAATATTTTAATGAAAATGAAATGTAAAGTAATAAAAAGTTGCTGAGCTGCGGCAACAACCATGTCAGCTGTTTTATATCAAACAAAAATTATTTAACAACAACACAATAGCAGAATGTAACGGAAAAATAAGGGAAATATACGAATTTATCGAAAATAAAAAGGGAAATATCGACAAAAAAATGGGTTTTCCGGAACACGCAAAAACGAATTCAAATAAAATTGTTCAGTTTGGCTTTTTCGTTTTACGGAGCACGGCTGATTAAGTTTGGTAAGCCGAAAATGTATGTAACATGCAGAAGAAGACGTCGGAGAATCTCCAAAGTTAACTAATATGTGAGGCTGCCTAGAAAAGTCGATATACTCAAGTCCGTCTGTATGAACACGCACATCTCAGATATGATAAGAGCTAGAGCCAACCAAACTTTCAGATTAGATTTTTCTATTATGTCACGGAAGACAAGCTTATTTTATTTTGAGAGTTTCCGAGATTTATCAAAATCGGGCTGTCTACTACATATAGCATCCGTAGCACTGATCGATCAAAAAAAACGTTTTTACTGTCCTGTTTCTGTTAACAAATTTGAATTTTATTGATTTAAATCCTTTTAATATGCGAAAAAAATCATAGCACAACTTTGGGAGCGGCCTTGCCTAGGCATATGATCTAATTTGTATACTTTATTAGTATAAGCTGCAAAACCGAGAATTGAAGCTTAGCGCAAAATTTAATATGGCGCCACAAAAAGTGAAAGCATAACATTTTTGTGTAAAAAAAATGTGGCTTGTGCGACCAGAGCAACTAACGCCTTGGCATGTAACTTGGCAACACTTACAGCATAATTTCAGCGCAATTTTCGCTAGAGCAGAGCATGTAAAGCAAAAAAAAAAAAAAACATGAGCTTAAATACCGGAAACTGTCTTTGAGTTGAAAAGCGCGAGCCCAGTTAAGTCGAGTAACTTAAAGGATTTCATATTTGTAAGTAGCTTAGGCAACACTTTTATATAACTGACTCTAACAATAACTATGCCAACGAGCTGAGAAATTATTGCAACAGCTTGAGAAGTTATTTTTAAGACAACACACACACACACGCAATGTGCTGCTGTAAGAGTGAACCGGAGAATAGGTTGAAGATTTAGTGTATAAGTTCACGCAAGACACACACTTTTCGACATTCACGTTTTCCCCCAACTATAAACACTGACATATTTAGTATGCAGATATGAATAAAACGAAAAAAAAGTAACTATAACACAGGGCTACACAATTTGTTGGTACGAGGTTTTGCCATGTTAGTAATCTTAGTCCTGGAGCCCTTAAAATGATTGAGCTAACATATGCAGACAAGTACTATATGAAAAGTATGCACGATAAAATATAATTCGTCAATGTTGTTTATTTCTTGAATGCCAAAAAAGTAAAATTTCATTAGAAGATGAAGTGATTTGAGCCACTCTTTACCTCTAATAGAATTCGCTCAATTCGAATTCTCCAATTCTCTTGGGCCATCTAAACAGGCGTTAAGATCAAATGCTTCAAATCTTTTGGCCCATTGAAAAATGAGTTAAAATTTTTCTATGAGGCCCTACGCTCCACTGGAAGTTAAAGTAAATAATCATCATCAAATTTTTCTATACTCAAATTCTTTTATGCACAATGCCGTTTACGGAATTCAGAAGAAGCTCCACGAATTGAAGAGCTGGGCCAGACGTAAGGATACTGGCATCCATTGTAGAGATTATAAGCCGTGCTGCAGAAAACGAAAAAACCAAGCCGAACAATTTTATTCGGATTCGTTTTTGCGTACTCCAGAAAACGCATTTTTTTTGTCAAAATTTCCCATTTTATTTTCGATAAATTCGTATATTTCCCATATTTTTCCAATAAATTCTCATGTTGTGTTGACGCGAAATTTTATTTGTTTGATACAAAACAGCTGACAAGGTTATTATTAAAATTAATTTCATTTTAGTGTCTCTCGACTCGAAATTCCCTAAAAAACTCATAATTTTTAAGATTTACTCAATGACCCTAAAATTTGTAAACTACTGTTATCAAACGAAAGAATTTTTACTTGCTCCATTTTTGACCATACAAATTGTAGAAAGTATTGCGTTTTGAAATTATATATTATATATATATATATGTATATGTATATATTTTGACGAAAATCAGCGTCACGTAGTTTATGGATGATCCCTAAGGAGTCGTAATACCAATTTGGCTAATCATCAAAAAAAATAAAGAGTTTCAGAAGATCTATAACGCAATAAGAAAATTGAAACTCCTATTACCTAGAAGCTGCACTTATTTTTTTTAATTATTTTTGATTTTTGGTAAAAAGTCATTATCTGGTGTGCCACAGAAATCTCTAGAGATTTTGGGTACGGTTTGAAACGAAATCTCTATTAAAAGCCGTAGGTGCCACAGAAATCTCACAGATTTCGTTTTTTAGACAATTATTTTCGAGTGTTTACGCTTTTACGAGAATGGCAAAAAAGTAGAGATTTTAAAACCGTCTTGAAGTTGTGTCTGTGGCACCCCTGTATGTGTGGGTTTATATATTCAAATAATTTTTACTTTTTTTCCAACACATATTTTTAGTGTTGACAATCAAATCTACGCAAGCAATAAAATAATCCTTTTTAACTGACGTTCTCAAATTAGTCAGGATATCCGTGTGTTATTGTAGTCCTGATGACCCCAACACTGTCCACTAACCCACTTGTTGTAATAGGATTTCTGACATGAAAAAGTTAGTTCCAAAAATCATCATTAAAATTGTTGAACTGTGTAATATCCTTGGGCATAGATATAAGGAAACCCTTTGCTACAAATGACATACATTCACTCACACACACGCACACAGATATGTGGGCTGTTTTTTTTTGCCTTTTTTATTACAACTTTTTTTTCGCTTTCTTCTTGGCCTGGCTTCAATTATTGGGCTATATTCCAGTCACGTTTCTGCGTGTTTGTTGTATGTTTTAGGCCAATTGTTGTCTGTGTTGCCTGTTGTTGTTGCTACTGTTGCTGTTGTTGTTGCCTTTGTAATGATTTTTGCAACAATGGCTGACAGGCAAAGTTTAGAGCCCTCAGCCCATACAGCCCACTCAAAAATAGGGCCAAAAGTGTGCCTGCATTTATATTATATTTTTGTTGTTTTCTTTTTTCTGGGCTCGTATAATTTAATGTTATGTATGTAAGTTGCATTTTTCACGCTTGCTCCAGTTTTGTCCGCCATTTTTTCCAATTTTTTTTTTGGCAATAAAATGTTGAAAATTGTGCGCGGAATTAAGTTTTTACGCCGCTGCTTGTCAAAAGGGTTGGCCAAGACAATTTTGGCCAAATGTTATGGACTGTGCACCCTCTAATAGTGCGCTACACTATAATTGTATAGCAGCTAACTCAGTTTGCAAGTCCATTAAAGTAGGTATAGTACTTATAAGAGGGGTTCGTCCAACAAACCAATTAACCAAAGTGAAAAGAGCTGACGAGTGGAAAAGCATGAACTATAATTCAAAGTTAATGAAATGTTAGCTGGCTTTGGCAGCAGACGAGATGGGACGTAAAACCGCAAATGAGCTGAGACTAAGACTGAGTCCAAGTCTCATGACTTGGCCAAGGCAAGTTTGCCAAGTACGACAATGACGACAACGACACATCAGCCATGAAGCAAGAAAGAAAGCCACTTTATTCTATTTCCGTTTCCGGCTGTTGTCGCCATGCTGCCAGTTGCCAGTTGCCAGTTGCCAGTTTTCATAGCTTCTTGTTATTGTTGTTGTCAAGTTGCCGAGTATGTAATGTGTTTCCGCTTGCCACAAAATGTGGCAAAGCGTAGGCGTGGGTTAGAGGGGTATACTATGCGTGCCAGGCGCAATGCAAAGCAAAGCAAAGCAAAGCAGACTTAAGCCCACAAACCAACTCAAATAAACTGCACGACATACTCAAACTCTCTTCTCTCTTTTCCCCCTCTCTGACCATCTCTGTGGAGAAATAAAAACAACAACAAATAAGAGCAAAAAAAAGTCTGGGGCAGCTGACTAACACGGGGAAAGGGTAAATGCCAAGCTACAAAATGACACTCGAAATGTCAACGTCACCAGCGCACAGTGGGAAAAATAGGCCAATGCTGCATTTAAATTTATAAGTAGGCAATTTTTGATTTGCATTTGATTTTCATAGCATCATAGTGTCTAACGATATTTTTTTCTTTTTTGAGAGTCGAGCAGAAAATAAGTTCGTTATATGGCATAAAAAATGCAATATACGGAAATGCATTCTAAGTTTATCATTAAGCAGTGTGCTTTCAAAAAAATAGGAGTTCGTTTTTCGACTGAATTATCTATATTTATTTATTACAACTAAGCTCAGTTGACTTTATATTGTCACCCATCGGACTAGAGACGCGTATTAGTTCATATCTATTTCCCCTTTCTATTTTCATTATTCAAAATTATAGAGGCAACTGGGGTGAATTCGGAAGAATTTTTACGTTGACTTTTTGGAGTGACAAAAAATCAGCTTCATTGTGTCAAAATTTCAGATCGATACGATGATTTTTTGTAAGGTAGATTGATCTCCGAGCAAAAAATGCGAAATTCGCGATTTTTTATTTTTTTGGGGTGAATCCGGAAGTGTCCAAAACTAATAAAAACCCGCAATAAAATTTCATCGCAAAAATTTTATTTCTATGTTTTTGGTAAAAAAAGATGTTGAGTAATACATTGAAATGAATGAATGTGGAATAAAAATAATTGTTGCCTTGTGAAATGGCCTGAAAAAATGTTTTTTTAAAAAAAGAGTGAAATCGTCTGAAAGAGCACTCCTTTTGTCGATTTTCACTGCCTTCAGCATTTCCAACAAATCATCAAAACTTGGAAACGGTTTTCGGGGTTTTGTTTCGCTTTTTTTGTAAGTTGTCGGCATTTTGACACAAAAACAATTGAAGTCCGTGGTGAAATTGTATTCAAAATAATTATTTGGCTCATTTCGACACATCCGAATTCACCCAAAATCGACTTTTTCGAAACGGAGTATCGTCATTCTGGTGGTTTGCAAAAATCGAAACGAAGTCTTTAGCATTTTTGGATATACTTAGATTTGATTTTACATAAAAGAGCATAAGACACGGAATGGATTGTGCAAAGCACGTTTTATTCAAGTTTTTTTTACAAACTTAACGAATTACGACTAAATTTATCAAAAATGTGTTTCTCACTTTTTATTTAATTGTTTGTTTTTTAACTAAGAATCGATTTCGGGTTACATGACAGCTATATAATATAGTTACCCGTATTGAACCAAACTCGACAAATAAATATATGCATCTACTTCAAATATTGCCAAATATCGAATTTGATGAAGGTAGATAAATTGTTTTAGTAGATATTAAGTTTCTTCCGCTTAATGCACCATTTCTACCACTGTGCAACGCGGCGTATACACAATGAGAGCGCGCACTTTGCACTCCAACGCTCAGATCACACTCATTTTTATTTATGTCGCTCTACACACTCTTTCTCTGCCCGCAAACTCTCTCTCCGTGCCAACATGCGTAAGAAAGATATATGAGCCTTGTAACACACGCTGCATAAGTAAGTGCGCATTTTTGAGCCAAAATATTCTCTCAGCACTCACACACACACTCACTTTAACGCTTACGCTCAAGTCTCCCACTGTCACTGTTTTTGGCTAGTGCTTTAGACTGGCAACTTGTGTTGTTGTAAAGTTTACAGTGTTGGTCAGTGTCAGTCGCCAAGATAAGCCAGAAGGATTTATGCAGCACTGCATTTGCCCAGGCCAATAGACAAACAGCAGCAACAAATTGAAGTGTGACCAACGCATGCATTGAGTTCAAAGAGCTTTGCGCTAATGAAAAGTGTCAGAAGAAGACAACTGTAATTACTCTATATTTGAAGAGAGTAGAGTTTATTTAGAGTTTTGCAATAGAGACGGGTAGCGAAGATGTTCTGCATTGTAGGCCCAAAATAAGCGGCTGTTACGTAAGCAACCCACTTTGTCGCACGATCTGTGGCTGAGGACCGTTGAACTACAAACGTGACTTCTATTTCAACAGAATATCTCATAAACTTCAAATCTTTAAGAAGCCTGAGAGCAGGTCCTTCACGTTCTATAAAATACAGATTCCATAAAAAGAACCAGTTCCATTGTGGGCAGACATACAAAGTATACAATGTAGTACATTCCCGGGTACTGCATGCGTTCTAAGAAGTGCAGGGCCGTCAATTAGTAGGTGTTAGAAAATGTTAATCTCCTCCCATCACACATGTCGTGGTGGGTAGACTAGACCGCTGGTACAGTGTTCTGCTACCAAAACTATTACCATCCTTTGCCTGTTTTTGTGGAACCTCAGGAGTTTGGATATAGCTTGGCTGGAATGTTTCGGAGATGTGGTTCTGGTTCTGCCTTGGCTTTGGATATCCTTACCTAATTATGACATTTCTTTCTTTTTTAGTTGCCTTAAAGAAATCATCTCTTCTCCCAACAAATTGACTTTATTTTAATTAAAATCTTATTATAATTGCTACCTTAACTACTCGAAGTCATCAGTTTAAACAGTTTTTCGGTCATGAACCTGCACATTATGAGCGTTAATGCCAAAAAGTTTATGAACTAAGCAGAGACCATGGAAACCCGTCAACCATAAAGCAGCGAATCCGCATTACTTAAGCATTACTCGAAACCAATTTCATATCTTAATGGTCTTTAAAAAAAAAATAAATGCGTTGCCATAAAAATGGAGACTGCCGAACCACTGAGCTGCACGTCAAATCCCAAACTTAAACGTTTTGCATCCCTTGATAATACAGGTGTGTCGAGCGGCTGCCCTTTATTTGTTCAAGGCCCCCGTTGTACTGTTTGGAAGAGGCTTGAATGACTTGCTTGTCTGCAACTTGAAGGTATTCATTTTATTCATTTTAAATATGCATCAAGTCGAAAGTTGTGCCATAAAACCCGCTTAACTCACAGATACACACGCATACACACGCAGTTGGATGGACGGACGGACAGGCAGTGCGAGTAAAAGAGACAAACATGGCTTGTTATGTCTAACACATTCGCACGCAGATATACACTGTGCAAAAATATGTATGATGTTAAAATCAGTAACAAAAACAGCGCTTGAAAACAATATGCGCATTTCCATTATGGCGTGACGTTACATATGTATTATACAATAAAATATGACAAAAGCAAAGGAAAGGCCATGTTTTTAAAAAGCTTTTACTATACTTACATAGCAATTAATTTGCACTATATGTATTAAGTAAAAAAATAACTTACCGATTAAAAGAAACAAAAATACGCTTAGTGTTACGTTATAACAAATAAAAATGCGTTCTAACTAGCTGGCTTCAACTTGAAACTTTAATTTAAAAAAAGTAAAAACCCATTCAACTTAATTTTTAAATTTTTTTTTAATTAACGAATTTTTTTTTTTTATTAAAAGTGTGTCCATTTTTTTTTTTAAGTGTACACAGACTGTCAAATAATATTAACAGCATGGCAAATTGGCAGACACCTTCAGAAGCAGCAAAATAAAAAAAAAAAAAAAAAAGTAGCAAAAATGATGGCCAAACATTTCAACAGACCTTTCAAACCACTTTGATTTAACGAGGCAATCGTAAAGCCATGGCACCCAATCCCACGCCGAATCCTAAATAAAGCTCAAAAATCAGTGCGGCACATTGGCAAGGCATTAAACTCATTTTATAAATTTCCAATTGAGCCTAAGCCTTTTTCTTACATTCTTTTTTTTTTTTGCGAGTTTTGGGCACACTAAAAAGTTAAGAAATAAAAGTAAAATGGCGAAAACGAACAAAAAAAAAAAAAGTGTTGCCAAAGTGAAAGCCGCTTAAATTATTTGAGTAATTGTGAGCTCATGTGTGTGCATGTTCGTGCGTGTTTGTTCGTGTTTCGTTTCGACAGAGGGTCTAAGCTGAATGACTGACAGTTTGAACAGTTTTATGTTTAGCTGTAAAAATTTATTTTGGCCAAGTTTAATGGCTTTGCATATAACAACTGTATGTTCTTGTTGTTGTTGTTGTCAGTTGTTATTTATGTTGAACTGATTTTATAAATGGTTACTTAATGTACTACGCTGTCCAAGCCATGTGAAAAAATATACATATATGTATATGTATGTATGCATGTAAATATGTAGCAAAGCATGTATGCAGTATGTATGTATGTATGTATGTATATATAATAACGACAACAACTTTGAATACATTTGGCAACGTTGCAAAAAAAAAGAAAACAAGGCATATATTTACTTATACAGCAAGTGGTTCGGGGGAGTCTGTCCTTACGTACCTGTTCCGTACTGCCCCCCATTATACATGCGCTCATTCAGTCAGTTAGTCATTCATTCAAGCAGCCACAAAACATTCTCACTCTCTCCTCCAGCTCTTTCTCGCTCTCTTTCTCTGAGACACTCAGTCAGAGTGAGTCAGTGGAGCGCTGAGACAGTGAGACCGCCAAGTCTTATTCTCATTCATTCGGGTTTCAAGTGTTTCGCTTGTTACGTATACAACAGATTTGATTTGACAGTGTGTTTGTGTGGGTGTGTGTGTATATGAGAACTTATGCATGGGTAGTCTGAGAAGTTTCCAGTTTAAGTTAGTCAGAATGCATTTTCCAAAAGTTTTATCTGAATTATTATTATTTTAAGTGCTGCGGAAAACTAAAACAAAAGCAAACCGAACAATTTTATTCAAATTCGTTTTTGCATGCTACGGAAAACGCATTTTTTTGTCGATGTTTCTCTTTTTATTTTCATTTTCGATAAATTCGTATATTCCCCATATTTTTCCAATATATTCTCATGTTGTGTTGGCGCGAAATTATTTTTGTTTAATACAAAACAGCTGGGTTGCCGCAGTGAAAAAAACTCAACATTCATCATTATTCGAAATATCAAAATTTTTCACCTCACTGCATCCACTCAAAGCATTATATTATTAACATTAAACCTTCTCTAGGGTATCCCACGTATTTCTTAATAATTAGTCATGAATAATTTATAATATTTTTTTAAAAAACACATCTTCCATGTGAAAAAGCATTTGTTAATCGACCGTGCTCTGGAAAACGTATACGAATATTTATTCGAATTAGTTTTGAAACTACATGTTTGGTGTTCCCATTTTCACCAAAATGAATTTTTTATGTAGCTTCAATTCAATTACATTGTTGCAAGTGAAATTAAAACGAATTGGCAAAATAGATGCAAAAATGTAAAATGGAATTTTTTTTTTAAATATTCTTTGATATTCTTAGATTATATTTATGCCAATTTCAAGTTAGATATTATTTGATAATTATTTTTAATATTTTTTTTTTTCTGACTCAACAACTCAAAACGAATTTTCGGCATATGTTAAAACTCGCAAACATGTTCCTTGGCTTGCATAAACAAAAATTTCCCTTGTAATAAGAATAACATAGTTGTTGTTAATTTTAATTGAAAGGCATAAAGCTGTGCTAACAAAGAGTAAGGGAAATATGAGTAGATATCGACAGCAAAAAATATGGAATTGGGAGCACGCAAAAACAAAAACGAACAAAATTTATTTATTTTCATTTACCGTTACACTGCCGAACATTTGTATACATGTATGGCCAAAAAATAAAATCCTAAATAAGAGCTTCTTTTTCATTTTTCTGTTGCTTTAAGAAAAATCACTTTCGATCGATTGATTCATCTGAGCTGTTAGAGTGTTGGCCTCAAAATTCGCAGTCAAGGCAAATTTTTTTTTATTTTAAACAACACAATTTTTTTTTATGTAATATTTAAATTTTTTATTTATTACTGTAACTTAGAAATTGATTCTAGGAAACAAAGTAATTAAAGCCAGAGCAACATAGGCCTGCAGGATGCATGGTATATATACAATACATATTTATATAATAGAGTATCTCAAAATGGTTCGCCTTTGACGTTAAGATTTGGAATATACTTATTTTTTTTACTACCAATTTTGTCCAAGATATTTTTGATAAAATCTCGCTCATTTGAGCCCACTCTACTGTATTTGTGATATAGCACAGGAATTTGTTAATACAAAACTATAACTTTTCCGTGATATACAACTTTTCAAACTGCCCTAACAAAAAAATAAAAATAAACCCCAAAAAAAAAGAAATTTCGTTTGTGTGCTTCTTCTTCAGTTGTTTGTTATATATTCTCTGTAAGTCCTTGTTCCCGCCGTCTGTCGTTGTCGCCTTCGTCATGCTCAACTACACCATCCATCCATTTTCGCACAAACACACACACACACACACTCTCTCTTCTTACGCTCTTTCTCTGCCTAGCCCACTAATTCCCTTGCTCGCACTCTTTCACCTTCTCTCCCTCTCTTTCTGTGCTGTTTTGCGTGCTGCCTTTTCCATTTGGCAAAAATGTTACGTTTTTACCGTTATTGCTGTCGTCGTTTTTGTCAACGGTATCCCACGTCAGCGCCAACGTCATCATCAGCAGCAGCAGCAGCAGCAGCAACAACAACAATAACAATAACGACAAGAAACAACAACAACAACAACTCATTCACTTTCACTTTTAGTTTGCATTACACTTTCGCTGTCTTTTTCCTTCTATCTTGCTTTTTTCTGGCACCCCTCTATCCAACACCCGTTATATTACAACACTTTTTTTTTTTACTTATCCAAAATGTTTTCTATGTTGTTGCTGTGTCTGTCGCTCTCATTGTGCCAGTTGTTGGTGCTGTTGCCGTTCTTGTTACACCTCAACCCAAATTACTGTTGCATTTTCGCTCTCAAAATCCGCTTAGCAACAAGTTCTAATATAAAATTTAAGAGCTAAGCCATGCTCAGCAAGTGCATTAAGTTGGCCAAGTTTTAACATTTTTAAGATGGGACAAGCACGTTACTTAATCTTGGCTAGCTTAACAAATGCAACGAAGTGTATATACTTACCTTTGCCACTACACAGCACGAAGTCCATGTGGAAGTAGCTAAATTTCTTTAAATTACCAAATATTTATAAGTTCAAATTTAACACTGAGAATTCGAAAAACGTCACTATTTCTCATAGTGACGCAGCCAATTATCATGGAACCGATTAAAATCGCAGAATCACTTTGAAAAATCGTATTAAAAGCAAGCCTAGCATTGATTTGACACCCTGGTTTGGAAGTTTGTCCAGTCCGGAAAATACCGCTTTGTAATGCTTGGTGTTCTTTGTTTCATATGAAAAGAATTCACACTTGAGTTCTTTTAATAATTTGCAAACCACGTTAAAGTTTACTTAATTTTTCACGTAAATTTTGTATCCAATTAAAAATGTGTATGAAGTGTGTACACACAGCACGACGAAAAACTAATGTCAGCGGAGTCTCAACAAATTTGCACAGTCACTTCACAATTTCTAGTTCTGATTTTTGTGATTTAATTGTCAAAAAAACTACAATCCGGCTCCTTCTCTTTAAAAAATCGCAAGTCGTCTTCTTACAAAAAATTTAAGAAATCTGGATCTCCTGTCGACTTTTATAAGTTTTCTATTTTACGCAGCAAGTTCGTCCTTCTTAACAGAATTTGCTACAATAATTATCTTTCCCGCTGTCGGCTTAACTTCTGTAGTGATCCTAAAAAATGTTTTTCTTTTGTTAATTCTAAACGTAAATCTTCCTTATTTCCTTCATCGCTATATTTCAAAAATGAAAGCTCTACTAACAATTCTGAAATCGCCGACCTGTTTGCGAAATTTTTTCAAACTACGTAGTCTGTCAACCCTAATTGTATTGACCTTAACTATCCCTATAACCTACCACATTCAAATCTTATTGCTTATCCAGAAATCTTTGAAACCGACGTTTTACATTCCCTACTGTCCATTAAATCATCCTTCTGCCCTGGCCCCGATGCCATTCCTAGTTGCGTCTTAAAGCATTGTGCTCACTCTACACCATTATCTGTTCTTTTCCGCACTTCATTAAAATATTCTTATCTTCCGGCCATCTGGAATGAATCCTTCATTATCCCTATTCACAAAAAAGGTTCCAAGTCCAACATTGAGAACTACCGCGGTATTGCCAAGCTTTCATCAATTCCAAAAGTTTTTGAAAGGATTGTAACTTCACAATTGCAACACTACTGTCGTTCTTTAATGTCGGATTCCCAACATGGGTTTGTAAAACGTCGGTCCACTTCTACTAACCTTTTAGAACTTTCGTCTCTTATTAATCTTGGTTTTACGGAAAAAAAACAAACTGATGTCATTTATACTGACTTTAGTAAAGCATTTGACTCGGTAAACCATAGTCTTCTACTTGTTAAACTGTCTTGTCTGGGGTTTCCGTCTTGTCTTTTAAATTGGATATCGTGCTATTTATCCAACCGAGTCCAGAAGGTAGTTTTTAAAGGCTGCGAATCTACAGAAATTATGGTCACATCAGGGGTACCTCAAGGTAGCCATCTAGGCCCTCTTCTTTTTAACTTATTTTTAAATGATCTCCCTCAGGTAATCTCATCTTCTCACATTTTTATGTATGCGGATGATGTTAAACTCTGTATGTCCTACTCCGATAATAATAAGTACTTACTTCTTCAGCATGATTTTGATAACATGCAATCTTGGTGCAATATCAACCAACTCTTTCTCAACAAGACAAAATGTAACGTTATGACATTTTATCGTTCTGCTCCTTATTTGGCTACTTACTCTTTAGAATCTTCTACCTTAGAACGCATCAAGAGTGTGTCTGACCTTGGTGTTTTGTTTGATCATAACCTTAAATTTAATAACCATATTTGCAACATCGTGAATAAGGCTAGAGGTGTTCTTGCTTTTATTAAGCGTTGGTCTAAAGAGTTTAACGACCCTTACACAACCAAACTTCTTTATATTTCTCTCGTCCGTCCAATTTTGGAATATTGTTCCTGCGTTTGGAGCCCTCAATACCACCTTTATCAGGACATGATTGAGTCCGTACAAAAGCAATTTCTCCTTTTTGCACTTCGTGGCTTAAACTGGGACCCAAATATCCGACTGCCGCCATATTCTGATAGACTTCGCCTTATAACATTGCCTTCCTTAAATCATCGCAGAACATGCCACGGCGTTTTATTCTTGCATAAACTGTTACTCGCTCTTATCGATTCCAATGTACTCCTTAGCAAAGTTACTTTGGTCATACCATCCAGAGTAACTCGTAATTTTCGACCCTTAGCCTTACAATTTTGTAGATCAAATTATGCTTTGCACGATCCTTTCCGTGTCTTATGCTCTAACTATAATAGCTTTAACAATTTCCTCTCTTTCGAACGGTCTATTCAATCTATCACTTCTTCTATCTTAAGTCACCTTGACTTGCCACTTCGAGCATCGTTGACCAATCCTATATTATGAGTCACCCACTTGGTCAATGGTGATCCATTGGCTTTTTTTGCGATATAATGTTTAATTTTTATCTTGCTTCCTTTTTTCAACTTTAATATTGTAAATCCAAGTTTCTGGCCAGTTCTTGATGTGAGTTGGTGCATATCATTAAAAAGTTCACCCATCGGGCTAGAGACGCGGATTAGTTCATATCAATTCCCTCGCTCTATTTTCTTTTCTAAATAAATTATATGTACTTTTTTATAATATAATGTCAACTGTACGTAGTTGTACCCCTCAAATAAATAAATAAATAAAATAAATTTAACACTTATATTAATATGTTGCATATTCATATTCACATTTATTCCATAAATTAAATTATCGCAAAATTATACTTTTAACAACCGAAGAAAAATTTGTCATGTCAGCGTATGTGTTAGCGATGACAACTTCGACGATAAACTGTACAACGTTTTATATTCAACTAAGGTTTCGGTTTTTTTCGAAGTTTGTGTTGTAATTCACAAGCGGTTCAAGCAGTTGTTGGCATAAGACATAGCTTTGTTATTGTATGAATTTATGTTTTGAATATATATTTTCTTCTTTTTTTTTTGTTAAACATTAAATTCAAAGATTTTTTATTTTAGAGCTGTAACACATCATATTCCAGTTGCATGCAAATTGGCTTCTAAGGGTCTAAAATATTATTCCGCGCAATTTAAATTAAACCATTGGAATTCAACTTTTTATATCCGAATAATGCTTCCTTTTTTTTATTTCGATTGCCAGTTGAAAAATTCACCGCTTACAGCATAACTAATTTTTTTTGAAATAGTTTGTAATATGTTGCTTCTTTGCCGATTGAGTCCCGACTTTTGGCTAATTTCAATGCCACTTTCAGACATTCCAATTTTCATTTCTTGTTCTTCAGAAAGATGCTCAGCGTGTAACAAACTTTTTTAATTTTTACAATATAGGGTTCAAATTTATGTCAGTTACGCTTTATATTGGTTCGCTGTTCTTATAAATTTTGTTTAAAATTGTGACAAAATTTTAATAAGTTAGCATAGAAAATTTGTATTGTTGGATCATAATCCCTAGGCCTTTTGGTCTTTGAGAAAATAGCAACTAGTGGATCAGATACTCTTAAATAAGGTCTGCTTTATATTTCTGTATGTAAGTTGTACGTATGAAACTCTACCTCGCATAACTAGAAATTAAGAGACAAACTAGGTCAATAAAAATTCTTAAAATTAAGTCCTCTAAAGACCTCTCCCCCCGCACAGTAAGTGCACTGACCACAATTTGCTAAAAGTACATATTAAATATATTAATCTGCAAGATCTAAATTATGAAATTTGAACTACTTTTGTGTCGCTTCTATTTTTCTATCCTCCAAGTGAGTCTTCTGTTCAAATATATCCCGAGGTATTACATAGATACAAATTGACAGTGAAACATTTAACCTTTTAGGCGCTTTGCCAGAGGCAGTACATAAGCTACAACAAGGCGCATATAAATATGCTACATATATACTATATGGTATGTACAGCTTGAGGGTTATAAATAGAGGCAAATACTTTTACTCTTTGCTTAAAAGATTAATCAATTGTCAATCTTAATTGACAAATATTAAGCAAGTATATATACATGTATTTGTGTGTGTGTGTGTGTGTGTGTGTGTGTGTGTTATGTGCATTTATAGCATGCATTAGCAACATGATCGAAATATTTAGGTTAAAACAAATAACATGTTTCATTTTGCGAATGCCACATGCAACTGCAATCAGTCGCAACCATGTACATGTATATATAGAAATACATAACATAACACCCACACACATAGAACTCACATACAAGCACACGCAAAGAAGGCAACAATTCGCGTGCATGAAGCAGAAAGAGACGGCAAACTCGAGCCAGTGACGTAGATAGCATTTTGCTTTGGCAGGGTATATCGTATATTATACAACCCTCCGATTTTCAAAAATAAAAGTGTGTCCAAAAAACTCTTAAAAAAAATGCAAATATGGGTTTTCGGGGGTTAGTATTTCAAAATGGCGTACACGAGAGTAAAATCAATTTATGTTTTATACATATTTGATGCAACACGTTACTTGGCTGCCAAAGCTAAAAACTCAAGTTAGATCATGGTGTTTTAGCTTCTACAACTACAAGGTGGCGCAAAAGAAGTCATCCGATGTTGTTTGGCTCTTATTTTTTTTCTAAATGAAAAACTTCGATTCTGTTTTTTGATTATGTTTATTTAGACCTTTAGAATTAATTGTGTTAAGTTGAGAAGATGATATCGGACAAATGGGCGCCGTCACAATTGATTGCCATACGGGCTCGTTTTATGGCATTTTCCATCACTTCGGCGAGAGTTTCGGGCGATAAATTCTCGCATTCGTGTCGGATATTTTCCTTGAGGGCTTCCAAGGTCTCAGGCTTGTTGATGTAAACACGGGACTTCAAAAAACCCCATAAAAAGAAGTCCGGGACCGTTAAATCGGGCGATCTGGCGGGCCAGTGCAAATCGCCAAAACGCGAAATTAAGCGACCCGGAAACGCGGCCTTCAGAATGTCGAAAAATCGTCCACTTCGGTATCGAGATTGAGGATAGCTTGGGCATAAGTTACGCGCGTTTGGCGGTCGGCAGGCCCAATTGCGTGGCACGTCGTCTGGTCGATGTTTCGGGGCTCACTTCGACGTCCTCGGCTACAGCGGCGATATTTTCGGCAGAACGGGCGCTCCGGGGCCGGCCACTCTTGGCAACGTCTCGTGTGGTCCCATACTCTTCAAGATTAGTGGCTAAACGGCGCAGTGTTTGCGCAGTTGGTGTCGGACGGCCGGGAAATCGGCGACGGAATTCGCGCTGCGCCAACACCACAGACGAATTGTTACGCAAAAAAATAGACACAATTATTCCGCGTTCTTGGGGAGTGTATCGCTCCATGGCTTATTCACTTGTATTCTGTATCTGTCTAGTCCACAAATGTCAAAACAGATTTGATATTGGCGGCCATTTACAAAAATGAGAGCATCTTCCAATAGGTTGATTTCTTTTGCGCCACCTTGTATTAAAAAAGAAAAATCTTTATCTCAAGATATTATAGACAAAGTATTAGATTTCTCTGAAAAGAATGAACAAATTAAATCTTTTTAAGCCCAAAAAAGTTCATTTATCTTCAAAATTTTTTGAGCCGAGGGCCTTTTGCTGCCAGTGCTTCCTTTCTTTATTAAATAAATAAATCTTCAGAATGAGCCATAAAAAAAACAAAGTCGTGTTGGTTACAACATTTATAACTCAAGAATAATATAGCATTCTATAGCATCTACAATTCTTACACGATTTTAAGGATCTTAGACTCGAAAAATTCGTAAATGAATTCTCTTTCAGTTTAAAGCTTAACATAATTTAAAAAATTTTTTTTCGTTAATAAAAAGCATACCGAAAATGTGTAATTTTGAAAAAGAGTCAAAAATTATACTGCTTTTCGAGTTTGGTTGCCTGTAACTTCGATAATTTTTACTTAATTTGTGCATATTATATATCACTGTAAAGCGCACATCAATACCTTTCGATATAATCGTCTTTCATGTCAATACAAAATTTTGGTTCACGAGATATTGAGGAGTAACTGAAAAAGGTACCCAAAAACATGTTTTTCGAAAATAAGAAAAATTAAAGGTTGCCATTTTCGTGTTTCTCGAACCCAAATTACCCTAAAAACACTTTTTTAGGAAGGTTCATTTTTCGTATAAACTAGTGTTATATATGATATAAAAAATTATGCCTATAATGGGAAGTAAAAAAAAAAACTAAGAAATAGTAAAAAATTTTGTCTTGGCTGAGTATCGACCTGAGAAGTTTTTAACAACTCAGCTACCCTTGTAATTTATTTAAGCACGATGTTCTTTAGTCTACTCGATACTTTCAGGCAACCATGCACAGCATGAATCACACGTTACGTAACGTTTCTTCTATCATTTCAGTCTAGCCTTGTAAAAGAACTTTCAAAAAGTATATCTCACAAAAGGAGAGTCCCAATTTTTTCCTGTTTTGTTACTCTCCCAATTAAGAGGTTTACTCAAAGCGTTTTTCCGGCAATGACCTTTTTTAGTCGATCCAAGTCTCTTAACGTTCAGCCATTTCTGCAGATTGAGAAACAGAAAATAGTCGCTAGGGGCCAGAGCTGGAGAGTATGGTGGATGGAGCAGGCAATCCTAGCCCAATTCATGAATTTTGCCAAGCTGGTCGAGTTTGAGCAATCGTGACGTCATAGGATATTCAAGTATTTATATAATACACGTTTAGTTAAGATGACGACCACAGCCACAAGAAAGTTTCAAAGTATAGAAGAGGAGCCTTACGCATAAAATTTGAAGTGTTCTTGAGCTTCTTGAAAATTTGTGACGAAAGCATTAAAAAAAAATGCCCAAAATAATCGTTTACAACATATGCCTCAAATAATTGTGGAAAATATGGAGGAGACTGTCGGAATTCCTCAACTTTTACACTATATGGTTTTCTTCAGGACAAACTTATTTTTTGTATAATATCTTATTGATATCCTCAGCATCCTTCTGTCTATGCCACTGGCTGTAGCTGTAGCTCTGGTTTTGGTTTTGACTGGACCTTTCCTAGCGTTTTGTTTAATTAATGTCATCATAGACGGCCCTAATTGCGTCTATGCCAACGATGTGGCCGTAATGACGGCCAGCCGTTACACGGCAAAAGACAGAGAGTGCTATAAAGAGTTGGGAAAATGCAAACGAGGAGGAACGAGAGAGAGAGAGAGAGAAAGTGAGTGTAAAGTGTGGAAGAGTGTGTGTATAGGGGGAGGGGGGCAGTGCTGACCAGGTGTAAACTGTGTGGCTCTAATTGCTATTGCAATTGATTTTGCTGCATTGTTGTCAGTATGGCAACACTGGCGATGTTGTTGCTGTTGTGCTTGTTGTTGCATTTTCTGTTTTTTTAAGTGGCTTTAAGTGAAATTAATTTTAAATATTTAAACAGTCGCGATTGACAGGGACAGTTTACGAAAAAAGACAAAAAAAAGTGCGGCATACACAGAGACATTCATTTCGCCACTATGTCGGCGGATGTAACGTTTAAACAAACATTAACTTAATAAAGCCCCAAGGACATACACACACACGCACACGCACACTACTAGCAGCCATTTTTAAACGTCTACCGTTTCACCTCTCATGAAAATTATAACTTAATTATGCAGCCAGTTCCAGCTGTGGCTTCATACAGAAGAAACAAATATATATACAGTACTCAGAGTCTTCATGTCATTCATCTGTATGTCTCTGTGTGCGTGTAAATGAGTGTATGAGTATGAATGTTTGAGTGAGTATACGAGTATGAGTGTATGAGTGCATGAGTGTCTGTCTGGCTACGTGTCGTTGACTTTTGCAGCAAATGCGCACAAAAGAATTAATACAATTTTTATTATTAGCACTTGACATTGTTCTTCTTCTTTTGTGGGTTCTACACTGAAAAAAATAAATTAGTAGCAAGTGCTTATCGAAATTCGTAGCTGGTCACACAAAGCATGCTGCAAATATTTGTTTGATTTACTTGGACATTTGTTTAAATGTTCTAGAATTCGGCGAAAATTTTATTTTTTATTTAACAATGTGATGTAGTCAGGTTAGTTTTATAAGGTTACGCGTACCACAATGCACAATGGGACCGCGTGATCAGATTTTGGCCTAATATCCTCAAAAAAAAAAATCAAAATTTGTACACAAAGACATTTGAATATGAATTTTCACATATTAAGGTATCCTGTGCAAAAAAAAAATTATTAAGGTCTTTAAGTAATGATCACGGTACAAAAGATCTTCAGTTCGCATTGCCCCACCTGTATGTGAGGAACCCATGCAGGAAAAAAAAAAGAAATTAATTGCCAAAAATATTTTTTGAGCTTTCGCAATTATTTACAGAAATAAAAATGTGGTACAGTCGAGGCGGTGCCCGACAGTGGAATACCCTGTACCTTTTGTGTTAAAAAAATTTTTCCTGCATAATCCATCTGAGAACTTTCCAATTGGAATTTTTTTTTTTTTTTGGTGCAAAACGATATTTATACCTATAAGTTCCGTAAATTTGTACCGATTTTGATGAAAATCGAAAGTTAAGTCAAAGAAGCTATTTTAAATATATTGGGTAAGTTTCATGTTGATATGTTGAGGGGTGTGGGAGAAAACACGGTAAATGGATTGCGGGGGGTGGGGGGACCGCATCGATAAAATTTGGATGTGGATTTGTTTATTAGAGCCACATGAATGAGCTTACCAAAAATTGTGATTCTAGGTCACTTGTAGCCATAATTGCGTAGAGTCAAATATTGACGCAGTTTATTGGCAAGGGGAGGTGAAATTTTCACATTTTTGACTTTAACTTCTGTTGTATTTGTCCGATTTTGTTCATTTTTTACACATAGATGCATGTATCCACAACGCATCGCTCTGTTAAATTTCAAATGAAAATATTAAACGGTGTGGCTAAAAACCGCGAAAATCTACAGCGGGGGAACGGGGAAAGATATTGACATGATTCAACAAACTTCATCTGCTTAGGAAATATGCGCACCAGCAGGTAAAGTTCCGTGTCTCTAGCTCTTATAGTCTCCGAGATCTAGGCGTTCATACGGACGGACGGACGGACGGACGGACATGGCTCAATCGCTACCCGAGGTTATGATAAGCATTTCGGTATAAAGGACTTGGGGTCTGCCACGCCTCCTTCTGTCCGTTACATACATTGCACAAATCTAGTATACCCTTTGTACCTATAGGTACAGGGTATAAAAACCTACATTTGCCATGATACATATAGCTACGAAATCTTCATTGACTTTATTGTTTATAAATATACGAATAACTTCGGAGAAAAAATAAAATCAATTTTGAGGAAAAACATAAAAATCGAAATATGCATTTTTCAAATTTTCTTTAAGACAATAAAAAAGATAACTTTTAAAAATCAGATGAATTGATGGTGTTGTCTTTTTGTAATGGGCTTTGAAAGCTGAAGCTGTTTCAGTTTTTGACTCCAAAACCATTCAATATTTTGGGTATAGGCTATTTTTGCGATGTATCTGTAGCTCATATCTACCACTGTATGAAATATGGTCCAATTCCAATTAAATGTTTTTTTTTGTTAAATTAAGTTACAAAAAATTTTGATTTTTTTTTATTTTTTTTCAATTTGAGTCTATATTCGCTATATCGTAAAAAAATTTTGAGAAGGCTCAAACTTTCCAGAAAAAAATTTCAATCTTTTAAAAAAAGATTATTATGGAAATTTCCGATTTTTGGCCAAAATATGACAATCTGGGACCACAGTGCAATGGTTACAATTACGAAAACGCATTTAAAATTTTGCCTTAACTTTGGATTATATATGACATTAAAGGTATTTAGAAAGATAAAAAAGTGGACTTACTTAAGCCCTATGTATGAATTTATGCACAGACTAGTATCCTGACATGGTCAGTCTAGGATTTACTATAACAAAGTCGGAAAAGCCAAAATAGTAACATTGACATAGCATAGGCTAAGTAAGTGCGAAGAGAAAAGTCAAGATGATCCAGGTAGAAGAAGTGATTTAGGACGAATGAGCAGAAAGGTTGTATATATTTTCTTCAAGTTCATGGTAAAGATCCAAGATTGCGGTTGAAAAGTATAGCTTTGACGTTTGACGTCACAATGAGATAAATCACTTTGGTCAATTGTTAGCACTTTTGATCTTTGGAAAAAGTTAAGAAAAAGAGAGCACTCTCGCTGGACAAAGTTAACAGCATACAAGACGCTTCTCCTAATGATGTTAAAGCTTGGATGCTGCTGAGGGTGTTTATGCCTTTGGGGTTGGCGATAACCAAGAAGCTGGTGCAGTTAAGATCGTGTCTCTGTAGAAATCTAGTGGTCGCTCTCACTGTCTGTGTTTGACGTCATGTAGTAGGTAGCCCAATAAGCTGCTGTTACAGCTAATCAAGAAGAATAAAAAGACAAAAGTCTTTCTCACACACCAATGAGCAACTTAGAACCCATAAAATATCAAATTGACGAAGATTACATTTTTCAACAAAAGTTGTATACTCCATTTTATGCCGATCATAAGTTATGCTCACTTAGCTATCAATCCATAGATTGGCTGTCAGCATGGTTAAAAAATGAAGGGGGAGTAGCAGTGACAAGCCTGTTGGAAACTAAACATGACACAAGGACAAGGCAAAGAACAAGCAGCAAGGAAACAGTACAGAACAGGCAACAGGCGACTGACATTAAACAGAGTGTTTTGTGGTGAAATATGTATAGGTGGGAGTTGTGGCCGCAGCGCAGGGTATGCAGTGTGAAGAACCATTTTGGTTAACCAAAAACAGCAAACGGATTTGAAGCGACAGTTTGATGATGAAGTGATGTGGCAGGATAACCATAGAACCATAGAGCTATCCTGGCAAGCGTAACATAAATGTCAAGCAATGAAAATGTTTGCCCAGCTAGCCGTGCGTTTCCAAAGTGCTATAACACCCCATCCCAATCCTAACCCCCCGTCAAGCTTGTAGGAACGTGTAGTTTTGAGGCAACAGCAGCAGCTTTTATCTTATACGTCTGCCTTAACCCCTCGACTGACAACGCAGTCCCCCGACCCCCTTCCAGCGCTCTATCATATGCCCAATGCCAAACGAAGCGTGTGGCAACAGACTCGAGCTGTGTCTACGTCTCTGCAGCTTCCAACGGCATGGCTCTCACAATGTCACTGTCGTCTCATGCGCTTGTTGTGCTATATAGAATATTTTTTACACTTCTCAATCTTGATAGTTGATTCAAATAATAAAATCTGCCAAGATTTTAAATCATTTGCTTCGATGAGTTAAGATCTTTGCAACATCAACTGAGCTAATGTAAACAAGTAGACCAGTTAGAGTCGAAACATTCCGGCTATAATATACCCTGTAACTTTCTTTATTTTTGCAGTGTTCGTTTATGGAAATATGTGCATTAATATTTATTTGTCACATTTGGCTATATAATTTTCCAAAAGAATATAATGTAATCACCAAAAACTAAAAATATTTTTTTTTTATTTAGGCTTACATAATGAGCATGATGTAGTAAATTTTATAGGGAACCGCAAAGAAGTAAGCGAGTTTGACTGCGCAGAAAACTGGTTCAATTTTTGTATGGTAGCTATATGAGAAAGTAGACCTATTTTGATCAAACTTCTCACAAATGTTAAGTCTAAAACAAAATACAACTGACATAAATTTGGACAAAATTGATGCACTATTTCATATAGCTACCATACAAAACTTGAACCTGCGCTCTTTTTTCAGAGAGACATGCATAGTGTAACGCATTGCGTAACCTTCCAGTTGTTGGATCATGCATAATGTAAGCGATTTTGGTAACTGAGGCTTCTTCGTAAGCAGTTTTAGCAACAGCTTCTTTTTAGTGGACTTCTAGACAGAAGCATTTAAATTTTTAGCTTTTTCCGAAGTTCCCTACGGACTTTGATCAAACTTGCGTCTACGAAAAATTTACCATTAACGCACATGCCTCAGTGGCGGATTCACGGGGGGTTTTCGGGTCCGCACCTGACATGCCTAAATCCATTTTTTTTTTGCCCTTAAATTTAAAGGATCTGCGGCGTCTCCTTTTTTGGCACAAACAGCATATAACCCATAACCTTAGGATACAGTGTATTCAAAAAAAAAGCTCTACAGAATATGGTATTCCCGAAATGAAAACATATTTTCCATGCGACTGCACAAGGCACAAACGCCAACACCAACACCAACAACAAGTACAACCATTTACAGTTAGCTGTCTCAAATACCTAACTGTACATACATACTTATGTTTTATGTAAAGCTATGCCGTTCCGCCTAGTGGTATATATATTATTCCAACCCTCTTTTATTTTCTAGCTTGTTATTTTTTTTCTGAAATTTTTTTTTTTTAAGTAAATCCTTTTTAAGCATTTTTTAAGCGATTGGAGTGCGGGTGGTTTAATGTATGTAATCCTCTACATCAGCTTTAAGCTCTGTCAGCATTAATTTGCTTGCATGAAGTTGACCTAATTGACAGTGGAATTTGCATTGATTGATTGGACTCATCCAACTGACATGCAATCCACAAACGTTCCCCGCGAATTCCACTTAATGAACAAAAACAAAAAAAAAAACAAAAAAACCAAGGGAAAGGAATGTAAATGGCCAACATTTATTTTTACGGTTTGGGGGCATATATCACAGTATCACTAAGCTGCCCTTTGGCTTTATACCCTATAAATCAATTCGAAAGGGGTATGTAACTTTTAGGTCGGTATATTGTGACTACATAGTGTGAACAATTTCACAACTGAAACCGTGATTTTGAGAAGCTTAAGCAAAATTTATCGATAAATTTAAAACAAAAAAATCGAACTCTCGTAAAATTTGCTGAATGTTACGCATTCAAATATTTTCAAGAAAATAATTCCTGTAACAATGTCTTTGATATTTCACCGGCATATTCGGGAAACCATAAGTATTTTTTTCAGTAGTGTCAATCATATAAAGTAAGCAAGGGAAAATTTTCTTAATTTTTTGATTTCTTTTTTTTTTAATTAATTTTTATTTTACAGAACTAAACATTTTGTTTTTATATTCAATATTTTTGTATTACATTTATTTTTCCAGCCTAGCCGGAAAATTATAGGTTTTTGTAGACTTGATCCAACAAGTTATGGTATATTTGTCAAAATTCTCTTCTCTTTTACTACTTTGTAGTTCTATAGGTTTTCTATCCCGAAACTACTTGTAGTCTCAGCAGTAGATCCAACCATCTAAAGTTAACGAAGGAAATTTTCAAAATTTACTGAAATTTCAGACTTCTTGTATTATTGGAAATTTTTTTGTTTACTATTATGAATTCCATTTTTCTCTTACTTTACCGGTCTAAATAAACAGTAAGGAACTAGGACCATTACGATGAAAAAAAAACACTCTTTTTGATTCTTACCTATATTGCAGTGGCGGATCCACGGGGGGTTTTGGGTCCGGACCCCCCAAAATGCTGTTGACAGTTTTTTGCGAGCTCTGATATACATATATACACTTAGATATGAAAAACCCCTCCCTAAAACCAAGTTCTGGATCCGCGCCTGATTTCATATTTGCATCCATTCATGAAAAGTTATCAAAGGGAATTTTGGTACATTTTTAAAAATTATCTCTCTCTCGTACTACTTGACAGCTCTAAAGCTACAGTACATCTTATTGGCCTTTCCGTTGAACTTTTTTTTTTTGAGTAGATCCAATTATATAAAATTGCAAATGAAATTTTGGAGGAATTTATACAAATTTTAGATTTTTGGATTTTCAGAACTCCGAAATTGCTTTATATTTTTAAAAGTTGTCTCTCGGTGCACAGATCTAATTGATAAAAAAAATGTTTCTTCTTTTGAGCTGACCATGTTTAGTATATGTTTTTGGCGTTGAATCCGAATCCCAGCTCAATTTGAGCCCATCACGTCAGGTTTCCGACAGACTCTCAAAAAGCTTAAAACTTGTGTAAAATATTTTGCCCTACAGACTCAACTGAATTTTTTTTAGTAGATAAAACATTTTTTTTTAATACGACTTTATTATGAGAATTTACTTAAAAAAATCACGAAGGGCAAAAAAAATCTAAATCTAAAAATAAATTACCTAATATAAAAACATTTTTTTAACTATTGGAAATATTTCGCTATATTTCGGATACTAAAAAAAATAAATTTAGCCAAGAAAATTAAAAACTCTTGCAATCTTCTTCAAAGAATCGAATCGGGTTTTATGAACTAAAATTTAAATGAAATAAATTAAAATTTTTTGGCCTTCCCGAAGTCTTTACAGAAAATAGCATTTCCAAAGAACTTTTACGACTCTCTTTTCAAAAATTCGCTATTCTTTCTCTCGCTAATCTCTTAGCAATCTCTCATTGCTTCAACTATAAGACTCTAAAAAACGGTTTATATGTAGCACCTTAAACTAATAAAGTTATATACCAATATTTAGTTTTACATTGGGAAGTGTATTACACGCTTCGACTAGATCAATTTGTCATTTCCATGTGGATTTCGGTCTTGTACACGCAATTTTTTTTTTTTTACGCAATGACAACAATTAAATATTTTGCTGTCTTGCAAACTGCCATTTTCCGTCTCATCTTACAGCTAGCCAGGAATTGGGCTACTCACCGGCGGCAACTGCTGCCACCCTTTCTCTATATCTCTGGCTGGACTAGGGCACGGCATGGTAGAGCACGGAACTCGTTACTGTCACGCCCCGTTGGCGCTTGGACATGACAAAGGTTGACATTTTGCCTGCATTTATTAAAACGCCTGCCAGTAGCATACGAAGCGTGTAAACAAAAACCAGGCACCATACCCAGCCAGTATAGTAGTGAAATGTTACGGCTACACTGAGAAAAATTATGCCGACTTGATATTTGTTAATCACAAATTTTTTAAATAAGCTGAGATAGTCGCAAGCGGCTCCTTGATTCTATATAGTTTGCATCGCAAGTTATTTATTTTCCATACGAATTGCGACAATTTATTGAACCTTAAAAATTGTAAAATTTTTGTTTTATATAAACACTGTAACATTAAAAAATTATTCTTGAAGTCAAGATGCTGATCTTCTGCATTTGAATAAAAGTTTCTCAATTGTATGTTTTCCATTCAAACTTTAAATTTTTTTTTACAAAATATAAGCTTTCAAAACGCATATAAGACATGACTATTTTTTACAGTGTAACAATTAATTGAACTATTTTTCACTCTCTCTCTCTTTTCGTCCCTGTTTGATTGCAGTTTATTGGCAACAATAATGGTCAGCACAACATTGACAACATTGGCTGCTGGACAATCTGGAGTAACTAGTAGCAGTAATCATCATCATCATCAGGCGGCACAGCCGCAGCAGCAGCAACAGCAGCCGTCGTCACATCACACAGCCAATAGCAGTCACAGCCTTAGCTATCAGCGCCAGCAGCAGCAGCAGCAACAGGGACACACATCCTCCACAGGCTCCGCTTCGCAGCAAAATCGTAGCTATTACAGCAACAGCAATCGGGTTCTCGAGCTGAATGGTCTGGAGCTAGAGAACACTGCTTGCGACAATAGCAGCTATCAGCAGCGGGCTAAGGAAACCTGCTCCACTGCAGCTTCCAGCGCTGCAGTGAATCTTTCCCAGTCGCTGCTTTCAGCATCACCGCCGCTTAACGAACAGATTAATTTGCTCTTTCCCAAGTGTCGTCCAAAGCAAACGCAGTCGCAGCAGCCAGCACAACAACAACAACAACAAAGGCAGTATGAAGCCGCTGTGAATCTCAATAGCAACAACAACAACAGCAGTAGCAGCACAGCCATAGCAGAGCCAGCTGAGCCACATTGCAACGGCAGCAGCAGCACGCCCACGCCGACGCCTACACCGACACTTAGCTATTATAAAAGCGTCAATATTATAACCCAATCGCCACCGCCGCATTCCGGCTCATCGCACTCATCCGAATCTTTGTCTTCGGTGACACCGCGCATTTCCACAAATCCATTTCTCTGCGCGCCGCTAACACCGCCATCTCAGCATACACCTTTAGAGCTGGAAGCAGCTGAGCTTATAGACGAGGACGAGCAGCAGCTGGTGCTGGAGCAACAGCAGCAACCAGTGCCACCAGCAGCCTATCCAGCGTCCTTTTACTATCATACAGGCAGCGGCGAGCATCGACGTGGTCATAATAGCAGCAGCTATAACGACATGCCACGTAAACGCAGCAGCGCAGTTGCTGCAAGCAGCAGCTACAAGCAGCAGCCCCAGCAGCAACATATGCAGCATATGCTGCTGAACGGCAATGCTGGCAACAGCAGCAATGGCAATGCCTCCAGTCAGAATCCCTTTATTAAGGAGAACTTGGGCAACTATTGGGAGACAGCCAATGCCGCAAGTCGTGGCAGCAGCGCCTTGCTGCACTCGCCCACGGACTATGCCGAGGATCAGCAGCTTCAACAACAGCAACAACAACATAATATGCATGGCTCCGCCCGACGCGCCTTTCATCAGCAGCAGCAGCTGTATAATATGACGCGGCAGCCCACACAACCGCCGCATATTATACGCGTCGGACGTAGTCCCGTGAATCGCGGCTATGCTCCGCCGCAACAGAACATTAATCCCTGCGCCGAGGGTTTAACTCCTCTAGCCAGTCATTATCTATACGGCAGCAAATCCTCACTAGATATACAGCAGCAGCAGCAGCCGCATGGTGGCGACTGGGAGCCACGTGAGCAGCGCAAGCTGCGCCAGCGTGAGGAACGCGAACGCGAAAGAGAACGAGAGCGGGAACACATGTTGTTGGAGCAACACCAGCAGCAGCTGCAGGAGGCGCGTGATAACCATATGGCACAGTTAACAGTCAATCAACAGCAGCGCAAACGTCATGACGAACGCGAGCGTCGTCTGTTGAACGGAAGCAGCTCCAACGATGTTGCACTAACAGCATATGCGACACCTGATGTGGCTGAAAGCTGGCAGCGTAAGTTGGACACTCTATTTTAGACTTGCCCGGGTTTATAATTGTGACTTAATGTGTGTTAGCTTGAGAGGTCCTAAAGGAGACTGTAACTAGAGAATTCAGAATTTTTGGGGGCAGTATCTAAATACCACTCACAGTGCAGGTCCGGCTGCCAGTATCTATCTATCTATTTGGCCATTACAACCGGTTGTCGGTCTTGAGCTGTTCCTATCTTGGAAGATCCTACATTGCCTGGTCTTCCCATCACAGAGGCAGGCGTTCCTGTGGTTGACGTCCTTCCAGTGACTTTCACTCCAATGCCTTTTTCGCTGGAGCATTCGCATCCATGCGAATAACCTGCCCAAGCCAGCGCACACGGCTCCCGCTAAGTCCGTCCCTGCTCAAGTGATAAGCTCAAGTTGCAATCCTTATGCTTTATCAAAACTTCAGCATGAATCCGTTACAAATTTCTCTCCTCTTGGCAAAAAGCCTATTTACATTTTTACCTTTAGTCTAGCTATGTGGAATATGTGAATGATTGGCTAAATGCCTGCTTTGAATGTGTTAGACATGTGCTCAACATTTGCCTATGGCATCCGCCCTGACGAGCGACCCTCCTTTCAAAATTTCTACCGACTACGTGACCGTCCCTGCCAGGGGGTAATTGAATTGCAAATCATGCGTAATGAAGTGTACTGCAAATATAAACGCATATTAAACAGACACAACACAATCGGATACAATGGCAGCGCGCAGGTTGAGCGCAGCAGCCAAATCCGTAAATGGGTTGAAGTAGTTCGTAGTCCGTAGCCAATGCTGGTTGCCACTGCGATGATGCCAAAAGTGTTGCACAAAGCGCAGAAAACAGACCAGAATGGAATTTAATTGATTGCAATTAATTGGCATGCCAATGCGATTATCCAACAGACAGTCAAGAGGAAGCTATCGTTGCATGCCACAACGCCATGCCATACAATCATTGGCTTTATTCATCTGCATTCTGCTTGCCATTCCTTTTTGCACAGATCTGCGCGTTACGACCGAAACGAATGGTGCTGCCACGCCCGTTAGCGAGGATAGTAAGCCGGGAAAGCTTGGAGAGAAACCGCAGGCCATACTTGAGCCGCATGCACGACGTCTACTGGATGATGCCGTCACCGGTGCGGCCATGTATCGTGAGCACAAAGCGGCCGCAGGCGGCTGGCAATTGGAGCGCAACTATACGCTGGCCATGGAGTCACGACACGGTATTATTGGTAAGCGCCTCTCCAAATCCCTCTGCCATAATGCAGTGTAGTTTGTTTATGTGACGCTTATGTTACTTGCAGAGTATGAAGGCTCACCGCGACGCATTGGAGCCAGCAGCAGCAGTATTGGCACAGCAGCTGCAGCAGACGAAAGTGAATCACCACCAGCTGTGCCACAACAACAACAACAACAGCAGCATCAGCAACCACCCATGGCGGCCGTGCCACCGATGGCGAATACGGCCAGCACGCTGCAAAAGTCTGCAGCACGCGCTGCCTTGGCGGCATTATCCCAACAGCCGCAGGCGTATCCTGTGCGGCCGGGCTTTCCACAGGTAAGTGAGACTAATCAGCTGCACTGATAGAAAGCAGGGCATAACCGGCCTATACTGCTCCTATGTTTGGAGCAGTTATGGGGACATGATAGAGCTAGCTCAAAAGCAGTTCCATCTTAATAACCCTGTTCTTGATCTTTCCACAGCGCATCATTTCGCCACCGCGTGAGGCACGCAGCAATTCGCCACTGCCACATTACAACAACAATGGCAGCAGCAACCACAGCAACAACAACAACAAGCAGCAACAATTGCAACAATTGCAACAACAACAGCAACAGGCGGCAGCGCAACAAACTCATAACTCCATGAGACAACAAACGCCCAGCGACAACAATGCCGAGGACACCAGTAACGATGTCTCCGAAATAGGAACCATATCCGATCTGACCACACCCGAGGCGGTAGCCGTGGCGGTTACAGCGGTGGCTGCAGTGGCTAGCACAGCAGCCAGCGATTTGCCGTGCAGCTCGCCGCCAACGCCACCGGCTCCAACTCCAGTTTCGGCTGCAGCACCAATATTAGCATTGCCAACACTGGCAACGGCGACTGGAACCAGCTCAATGGCAGCACCACCGAACTGCAGCAATGGATCAGCATTGGCCGCTAGCACAATATCCACAGGCCTGGGACTGCACACCAAATCCTCGACATTCGACTATCTGTACGAGTTTTCAGAAACGCGCAAGGTGCTGGAGGAGTTTTTCAAGTGCCCTTCGAATGACGAACAACACATCATGGAGAATGGCAGTGATGTGGACAGCATTGTAAGTAGTACTAGAGTCCGAACGCCAACATTTATGATTAATGATGCCTTAACCCTAACTCTATACAACTTTAGGACATACAATATGAATTCCATAGCAACTTTGAGCGCGATGAGGAGGAAGTCGATGAAGAAGAGGAAGATGACGAAGATGCTGAGGTCGAGGATGAAGATGAACCAGCGGAGCAGGAATATAGGCAACAGCAGGCGCAACAGCAGCCGGCGCTGGCGCTGGCGCCAGAGCGTCATAACTATGGTCAGACTACAGCGTATGTCAGCTACCAACAGCAGCAGCCAAAGTCAACGGTGTCACAGATGACATCCGTTGCAGCAGCAGCTCAACAGCCGCACAACAACTACAACAACCAAAGTCAGAGTGCGGCAGCGCAGCATAGACGCCACTATACGGGCAGCCCGCTTATGCGTGACTTTGATTTCTTTCTGGATTCGGCAAGTCGCAGCAGCGGTGAACCGACGGGCGAACAGGATGGGCTCAATCATAATCAGCTGAGCGGTGGCAGTGGCAGCGGTGGAGCTGGTATGGGCATGGGCATAGGCATGGGCATTGGCGGGGGTCACAACAACTATCGCTATTCGCCGGAGACCACCGATTATGACTCAAATTGCGGCGATTTGGACAGTGAGTACCAGGCTGAGCAATGCCATCCAGGAACTGCAGATCCACAGATTGAGCATCTTTTGCTTGCAGGCCTTTCGGGCGAAATGAATGGCGGCGTGTCTACCTCCTGTTCCAACTACGCCAAGTATTATGCCTCGGCCATGCCTGTGCTGGAGGATGGCCTCTCCTCTGGCCATACCTCCGACACGGAGAACAACAACAACAAGAACTTACAGCAGCAGCAGCAAACAGGACAACAGCCCAATCAGCAGCAGCAACAGCAGCAGACAAACAGCATCAGCGGCACCAGCGGCAGCGGTGGTATCTCCATGCTCATGGACATGAAACGCATCTCCACCAATAACAGCCTGAATAGCATGCACAATCTGACCACCTCCACTACGGACAGCAATGGTATGGCTGTTAACATGGGCCTAGGCAGCCACGGCATGGGCATGGGCATGTCACCGCAACTGTTGCATCACGATATTGGAGCCAACGGAGGCGGCAACGTGGGCTATATGAGCCACAATCAGTCAAGTCCCAAGCAGCAGCAGCAGCAGCCGCCATCATTGCTAGGTCAAAGTCCCAGCAACAACAGCAACAGCAAAGTGTTCAAGAATATAGATCCAGATTTGGATTCGCTGTATTCAATAAGTAAGTATGAAGACTACAGCAACACACTGACTTAACCTACTAACACGCGGCACATTCTTTACAGGTGTTTTCCATCGTCCGGATATGGTGCAGATGACGCCACCGCCACCTGCACCGGCGCCGCATCGTAAGCCAAACAGCAGTGCCGATGTGGATCTGCTGCAGACGAGCAAACATCTTGCCGCAACCGGTGGCAGCTCGCATACACCCATGGCCACAGCCATAAGCTCCACGCTGCAACGTAATTCGCCCACCGCCCCTAGTGCGCCGCCCCCAAAGCCACGCAGTGCTGGCAGCAACTGCTCCAGTGGCAATGGCACAGCAGCCGGCTCAACTGCAGCAGTCTCAGTTGGTCCGCCGCCTATACCCGAGCGCAGCAACATGTTGGCGCCGCAGCGCTCACCATCGCCTGTGATGAACTCGCCTGTCTGGCTATCACGTCATTTGGACGGCGCCAGCAAGGCACTGCTCGAGTCTTCATCGGACAATCACTCCAAAAATCTTAGCGCCGATGAGGATGATGTGGATACGGATCTGGAAACCGATCGGCTGCTGGGCCATCAGCGTCTGGACGATCAGGGCTACTATGACGAGAACAAGTCCTGGGAACGCAAGCCGCGTGGCTCACTGCTCTCAAAGATCTCACCCAAGCAACAACAGTTGCCCAGCACCAAGACACGCAATGGCTACAATGCGCTGCTCTCGTCCACGCCCGAGCTGCCGCCGCCGCTACCACCCAAAAGCAACGGCAACAGCAATGGTAGCGGCAAGCTCTTGGACTTGGCTGCTATGGGACAACGCAGTGTCTCGCGCAGCTCCTCAGAGCATAGCGAGAAGTCACCATTGAAGGCGGTTTTGCACAGCCGTGATGACTGTGGCGGCGGCGGCGGCGGTGGTAACGGCGTTGCCGATGTAGCAACCGTGCCACTAGGCAGTCCTGGTGGCTCGGAAGGCTCTGGATGCATAAGCAGCGGCACAGCTTTGACACATAAAGCACAGTCCAATCAGGGCACAGCGCCCAAACTGGAGCTGGAAAACAGCAACAATCTCAATGTGGGTAATGTCAGCGGCCTGGCGGTGTCCCAAAGTGTCGGAGGAGTCGCTGGCAACGCTGCAACTACAGCTGCCGGCAATGGCAGTAACTCGGGAATAGTGGGAGTAGGCGTGGGAGTTGGTGTTGGCATAGGTGGCGTCGGTGGAGGCGGCGGCGGAGGAGGAGGCGGTTCCAATAGCAGCGGCGCTGGCAGCAACAGCAACAGCGGCGAGAAAAAAGTGAAAAAGAGTAAGAGCAAAGAAGGTAAATGCGTTGGGTTTAACCTTCGTTCGCCATTGTTGCAATTTTAGTGACCAGCTACGTTGTTGTTGTTATTATTGTTATTGTTGTTTTCAGTTGGCGTTCTTGTTGTAATCTACTAGTTAACTTGAATATATCGTATATCGTTTATCGCATATCGTATAGCGTATATCGCATTAGTAATGTTGCCTAGATTTAGGCGTTTATTTATCCAAAGACAACAAAACGTTTTGAAAACAACTTTTTGCAAAAAAAAAAAAGTGTATATTAACTAAATCGTAAAAAAAAAAGAATTCAAACTTCGGACTAACGAATTTCGTATACTCTTGCAGATTTATAAGCTTTGTTAGTTGTGTTCTTGTTATCATTCGCAATAACGCTCCCAAGCGAATTGTCTGGTGATGTGAAAATTTACTTTCTAATTTCGTTCCATTTAAAAAATTTAAAACGAAGAAGCACTGTACCGAATTTGATCAAAATCAGTTGACAATATCATATAGCTCCAATAGGAACGATCGGTCAAAAAAACATTTTTGGTTCAAAATTCGTCAGTTTTTGGTTGTTTATGTAGGTATCGTAACCTAATTTGGCAATCAAATGTATTTTGGTGTTCTTAAGCAATATACCGGATTTTATTGCAGGATAGTGGTACAACGTACGCCATCTTTTGACATTTGAATTATGATTATTTTGATTGGTATGTCTATCCACCAAAAAATTTCATCCAAATTTTTCTTCAAAAAGGCAAGTTCTCAACTTCTGTTCCTTTTAACTTCTAAGCTTACAAAGTGCTCCATAGGAACCTTTATACCAAAATTTATTTATCTGCAAGGGTACACAGTAAAAAAAACAATAATATAGAAAACCGTATACCTATATACCTACATATATATAAATATTTATATTGTAAATTTTTTCTACTTTTTTCGCATATTTTCTTTTTTGTCTATTTGGGTTTCTTTTGCATGCAACGTTCGTTCGTTCTACGTTCCACAAAAATATCAAAAAAAAACAAAATTACTACTCTTCTTCTTCATTTTACTGTGTCTCTGTGTCTGTGTGTGTGTGTGAAAAAAAACATATGCTAAATACTTTGTAAGATATTATGCCTTTTATATAAAATACATATACCAACTAAATACTAGCGCATAAGTACACCTATATACTACTATATAACAGAGCTCTACTAAAACCACACACATACACACAATAACAGTACCTACAAAATTTCGTTATATATTTCGCACATAAACTAATATATTTCTCTTTTCATTCCGAAAAAAAAAAAAAACTAAACTCTAGGTGGTGCAGTGCTCATAGAGGGCGTACTATTTCGCGCCAAATACTTGGGTTCCACACAGCTGGTCTGTGAAGGGCAACCCACAAAATCCACACGCATGATGCAGGCCGAGGAAGCTGTCTCACGCATTAAGGTAAGTTCTTAAAAAGTCTGGATTCCAATGGTTTTTTTTTATGATTTGTAGCGTTTGCATTGGCTCTGACCTGCAATCATATATAAAAAAAAAAAAATAATAAATTAATCAAAAAACCCAAAAAAAAAAAAAAAAATTAATTAGAATTGTTACAAGTGCTATAAATGTTTCTAACGTCCTTGCATTCCAATCATCAAATCAAATTTTGGAAGCTACTTATTGCCAATTTATATATCCTTAAAAACGCTGCTCAGACTAGACTAGATGCAAATACTATATATGTATATAAAAATTTGTTGCGTCTGTGTGTTTCCCTATAAAGCCCGAAATTTCGCTTGTGACGGTAAAACAGAAAAGCTGTTATTGCTGCTGGCGCCATCTTTTGTGCACATTTTTTTTGCCAAAAAGAAACGGACAACGCTTTTTCTGCGCATTTTAATATGAAGTTTTCTTTTGTTTGGACGCGTTTTTTTTTATCTGCGTAGACACCTTATAATAAGAGTAAAATTTCTATTTTAAGAGCATTTTATTATTTTGTTTTTGTTTAACATAAATTCTTAATTTTATAATGTTTTGAGCTATTTTCAGAAGCAAGCACTTCAAACTCCTGAATGTGAGAGTATTTTATTCCTAACTTTAGAAAAATATAGGACAGGAAATTCTTATGCACGTAAATTCTAAAGTAAAAAAATCTTATTTTAAGCAATCTCAAACTTCAGTTAAGATCGCCGAGTCTAGGGCTAAAAAATATTATCATTCTAATGCCAGTAAAAAAAAAAGTGAAATATATTTTTAAAATATTCCTCTTTGTTTTAATAATCAAAAGTCACTTGGTCTATCGAAAACGCGGAGATCAAAAAACTTTTTGATGAACAGGCAAACCAACTTTCAGCCAAGATAACGTCTGCCTGCTCGTCTGTTATTTAATATAAATAATTAATAGACTGTGAAATAACTCAACTTAAAGAAGGCCACAATCACCTCTGTTATCGTAGGAAATTATCGCTTTTAGCATTTCCAAACCCAAACCATATACGTTGCGACTGTTTATCGAGCAGGTTGTACAAACGATTTCTACGTGTGTGGTATCGTTGTAAGACAAATCTTAATGTTTTAACTTTTTGATAAACATACAAATTTGGCAACCTGTCGCATCGAAGAAGATAAGGTTTTATTATTAGGCTCATCTTCGTGCTTGAAGTTATCGCTTAGAAACTAACTTTTAGCATTCCCTAAGACAAAACGTTAACAAAGACGCCAAGTTTTGGATATTAAAAAATTTTAACGAAAAAAAAAGAGTTCTTCGCCACCTGCTCACTTAACACGGCAACACCTGACATGACTTCTTTACGGATTTCGGGAAATTTCGACTAAAATATATTTCGGTTTCTACAAATTCGCTTCCGATTATGTAAAGTGTAAGCGCCACATAGTGCAATGTCGACTAAGCTGTTTATGTTCCATGTTCCAAAAAGTAAAAATTATTTTTTTGGGTTTTCTATCGATAACTATCTATGGGCTCACATAAAAATTTTAGTCACTGTAGCTTGGTCACAAAAAGTTTTACTTATTATAGTATTAGGAATTTTTTTAAGTACAATGCTCTTTTGATATCCTTATAACGATTTTTTCATATATCGATTCAAAATTCTGCTTCCGTGCGAATTCGCTATGGGAAGGTTCGAATGTACTTGCTCTGAATAGAGATTCTACACAAAGGAGCTTAACCATCGTCATTGGCTATAGCTCCCGAGATTCCAAGAAATACATAAGCAAACATTTGCCGTGTCCCTAGGTCAGGACACATTTTTTTGTTTTTGGGACTTTATTATTAACCATCTTGATTTTTTTCGTCAATTTTATTCCAGTCTAAGCAGCGTTTAAAAACTAATAAGAAACTATCATTAATCCTTTGTTTTCACCTTTTATTTTTCAACTCGTTTTTTTGAATATTTTCATGCATCAAATTTGCTAAACACATCACCGTAAAACCCCAAAACTTGGATGAATTCGCTAAACTACTTAAAAAATATATATTTGATACTTTGCATATCTAGGCGCTGGTAAGTAAACTCAACATTAGCAGCATTACGATATATTCCAAATAGTTAAAACTAATTTGCCTAATTGAAGACATTAGCTTTTGATTTAAGCCCTCAAAGCCCAAAGCTTTTTCTGTTTATCCTTATGCAAAGCTTTTGAAAATTTTCACCAATTAGTTTGCCCGATTTGGTAGCAGCCATAGTGTAGATAGCTTCTAATATTGACTTGGAACTGCTTGCAGGCACCCGATGGCGATGTGCAGCCCAGCACCGAGGTGGATCTGTTTATATCGACGGAGAAGATAATGGTGTTGAACACAGATCTCAAGGAGATTATGATGGATCATGCATTACGCACCATTTCGTATATAGCCGATATTGGAGATCTGGTGGTCTTGATGGCGCGTCGTCGCTTTGTGCCGCAGGACATAGATGATGCGCCCAAGCCGAATCGCACGCCCAAAATGATCTGTCATGTGTTTGAGAGCGATGAGGCGCAGTTTATAGCACAATCCATAGGTCAGGCTTTTCAGGTGGCCTATATGGAATTTCTCAAGGCGAATGGCATTGAGGATCATCGTTTTGTTAAGGAAATGGACTATCAGGAAGTGCTCAATAGTCAGGAAATTTTTGGCGATGAACTGGAAA